>JAQPZY010001676.1:5123750-5850000 GCA_029931535.1 Margaritifera margaritifera | reverse complement strand
AGAACTTATAATATCCAACTGGCTATTGATAATTTCCAACCATCGACGTTTATCCACTGGGATCTACTTATAACAAAGACCATAACGTACAAAATATAAAAGTATGTCAGTAGCAAGTACCTGGTATTAATCAACCATCTAACTTCTTATTTCTGCTACTTCAGCTATAGTAGGTTTAATCTGACAATAAATGGAAAATGGAAAATGTGACAGTTGCAAAGGTAAGAAGAAAATATAAGAGACGAAAAAGGTGCAACAAAGTACAAATGATGTCAGTAGTGTGCATATATACATAAATATGTTTGAAAATATTTTGTTCTTTATTATTACATGTCAAAAACAATTGATTATCAAAGGTTTAAAAGTGCTGTAAGACGAAGAAATATATATCATTTGACAAACATTGCAAAACATACGTACACCAAATGTAGTTGGAAAACAAATCGGAAGATATAGAAAAGAAAACTGAGAATTATAAGAATGAATATATGCAACAAAGAGATAAAGAAGCTAAATGGAAATAAAGGAAATGGTTGAAAGAGAAAAAGAAATAAGCACGCGAAAAACAAGAGAGTTTTTGTGCTATAGTTTTTGATTTAGATGAATTATGAAAATCTGTGACAGTTAAATAATGGACTTCAAATTAAGAAGCGGTACATCGTATCCATGTCAATTTAAAGCTCCAATAAACCGAGACGTTACACAATTATTTAAAGAGATACGAATCTACTACTGAATAAACAACTATTTTACATACGAATCATTAAACAGTTTTGATAAATATAATTTAAGATTTCACAGTTATAACTCTGTTAATATGTAGAAAGCACTGTGTAGTATGCAACTCTGGCAGAATAAACTAAATTGGGCAGTATGGATGTCAACAGCTAAATGCGGAATATGGTATTTAACAGATCAAAGTGTTCCAGAGCAAGTAAAATCAATACATAGATTTAACGTTTACTTTTAGAGACATAAACCGTTGACTGAATAAGCAATACGATTACCTGATGAGCAAGCTACTGATTCGACCAACAACGACATAGATCTGAAACAATTTAACATAATTTGTAATACCTTTAACATTCCGCAAAATCAACTCTGAGATATATTAATGGGAAACAGGAAAAACTTTATTTATAATGGACCTGAAGAACATAAAACGGTACCTCATGGTTTAAGAGAGCTTACATCTGCTAACGTGTTTAAAGCTTGGAAACGGCATTACAACTCTGGAGCGGGTAATGTTGAATCATGGAGTTAATTCTCGGCTGATGAAATTAACTTAATGGTAACAAGTGATGAACAATAGGATGGACCTATTTTTATCTGCAAGATATCACAGGTCTGACAGAAAAAGGAATAGCAAGATTGAATCAAAGTATCGGTTCTTATGGGAGACCGAGACATTATACAATTCAAAATAGAACACATGTCACACAGTCTATTTTAACTGTTCAAGACACTGTTAAAAAGTTGTTTGCAACATTAATTTTGGGCGAACAAGGCGAAAATATCACGATAATTTTTCAGAAAATATATTTGAGATTCAGATGTTAGACTAAACTATGTTATTGGTGTTGATGTTTTATTTTTAATCATTGCGTGATATGGTGATGTAAACGGATAGCAATTTTGGTTACAACATGAACTCGAAAAATTCATCAGATAGCTTTAAACTAGGACTGAAAACTGCAATAAATACCGACGTGGTAAAAGAAACAAATATAATTCCATCAGCTGATAAGAAGTCTGTAACAATTGTTCAAAAGATACACAGCGGTATAGAACAGAAGAACATGGATAAGAAATACGGACAAGGACAAAAATGGTGATAATCTTATAATCGCAACTGCACGTGATTTTAAAGACAAAGATCATAAAATTAACAAACAAGCATTTATAATCATGATGAAGGTTTCAGGAGATGGCAGAATTTACTTTTTGAAATAGGTAGCTAAACGTTTTGGTACTTTTTGTTGCAGAGTCTACACCTCTTTTTAAAGATGAAGACAACAAACCAACTAAACCAACCTTTTAGTACATTTTCTACGGATGCAACAAGAGTTGCTGTAATTATACATGTAGCTGTAATAATCTTTCTCTTTTTGTATTATTTTAATCTTTCTCTGAGAGGAAGCTTTCTTCTTATCATTTCTTTCATTTTTCTAAATTGAACCTTTATATACCTTCCAAACATTGCATATTAGTTTTGACAGTTGCTGGTTTAGGAGTCGCAGAAATAGTTGTAGGAGTTATCATCCATCTGGCATCTGATCGGTTGCTGACAAGAAAAAGTTACTGAACAACTAATTTTTACAACACGATGAGATAGTAAAATTTGCCATAAGTAAGTTCAACTTGTTATGGTAAGTAGGGCAATAAGTGATAATTAAATCAATCATGAAAATTTTAATTTATAGTTATAGAGTACAACAGATTTCAAGGAGATAGAGAATTCAATCAGGAGGAAAATAAGCAACACAAATAGCAACGATATTGAAGATCTAAAAAGACATTTTAGAGGAGAGAAAGAAACTAAAGGAGAAAGAAGTTTTGGAGATCTTTCATCAAAACAGGAGATCTGTAATTGCTACAGCAACAGAAGTAAAGAAGTAAGTGAGAAGCACGGTAAAAGATACGTATTTGAAAGAAAAACGTTAATTCTCGGCTGTACAAATGTCACCTATACGAATGGTAAGCTGTACTACAATCGACCGACGTCCCGAGAAAGAAGTATATTTTACCAGTCCGATTGAGAAAAGAAATGGTAATCTATCCATTTAATTACAGAGAATATATTTTGTTGCTGGTTCTTACAAAAGTGAACTGAAGAACGACATATTCTTTGCATCACAAACAAGAATGAAACAATGGTTGTTTTCATTCAAGATGGTTTTTACCACCTTGGAATATACGTGAACAAAGTCATCGAAACTATGACTACTCATAATGATAATGCAAGTATTTATACCGAGTGTTTAAAACATAATTCAAAGGTTATTTTCACTCTGAGCAATTATTGCACAGTGTACATGACCAAGTACAAGTGTAAATAGTGAGTATTCAATAGCCAGAAATATATACAGGCATTTACTGAATCGGATACAGTTTGTGGTGTTTTGAAATCTAAAGATTTATACATTTTCCTCGGTTGGATCAATAGTTGTTAGTGTTTATGTTGGGTACAAGTTTTTGAAAACTCAGCTAAGTTTTTGTAGCTATTCAATAACAACAATGGCAACATATGGTACATGGATAACTCCTCACAAACAACAGAAAACACTAAAGGGTGTAAAACATCTTAATACAACACATAATTATATTATACACACTTCAAGTTTTGTATTAAGCCTGAGCAAACTTTACAAGTGGTAAGTTAAGACCCTATTCATGATTGTACCTGAATCATTTTCTTATCGTTCTAAATAAAGGTTAAAGGTTAAAGGAGATGCTAACAACTCTGATAAACAAGTTGGGAAGAGTAATTCTCAAAGACATAATCATTTTGTGGAGATATTTAGGTTACTTGGAAATTGTGTGCAAATCAGATACGATGATAAAACATTGAACTTATCCCTTCTTCTGGAAAATATTTTTTCCATTTATAATTTTGGCTCATCTATAATACCCTCCAACACGAAGAAGCATCATAAATTTAAGCCACAAACAATGAATATGGGAACAAGTTCTAAATTGCATCGAGGTTAACAAGATAAATTCTGATATCTCCTTTACGACAGCGAGAGAAACTAACATTTTTTTCGATACCAACACATAACTTTTATCTGATATTTAAACAGCATTGGCACTATATTTATTTATTTGAAAGATCATCATAACACGATTATATGTGGTGTTATAAATTGTGGAAAGATTTATATGAAACTGAATATAAGAGCTTCTTTGACTATGTTGCCATCATCTATCCGGCCTTTAAGTACAATAAGACATACAGCAGCAACTGGCCTTTTAGAGACGTCAATATAATGGTGATAGATCTGATGACAAATTAAACAAATTTTTTGAATTACCCATTAGTGTTTACCAGGGCAATAATACTTTTTTTTTATAGACGATTGCGTCAACTTAGAGGACGTAAAGAAGAGGCAACTAACCTAACCAAGTGAGCGTTTAGTGGTAGACATTACGTGATATGTGTGTGGGTGATATACATTACGTGATATTTGTGTGGGTGATAGTAATTGCATGTGATATTTGTGTGGCAGATAGACATTACGTGATATTTGTGTGGGTGATAGTAATTGCATGTGATATTTGTGTGGCAGATAGACATTACGTGATATTTGTGTGGCAGATAGACATTACGTGATATTTGTGTGGCAGATAGACATTACGTGATATTGGTGTGGGTGATAGTAATTGCATGTGATATTTGTGTGGGTGATAGTAATTGCATGTGATATTTGTGTGGCAGATAGACATTACGTGATATTTGTGTGGCAGATAGACATTACGTGATATTTGTGTGGCAGATAGACATTACGTGATATTTGTGTGGCAGATAGACATTACGTGATATTTGTGTGGCAGATAGACATTACGTGATATTTGTGTAGGTGATATTACAGAATATAACTATAATTTATAAAGGACCTGCTTGAGAATGTTATGTTGTTGTGACCTTTTACTCTAAATATAAGAAGTTGATTAAAAACGTGTTTGAGGAAAACATGGTGGTACCAGTAATTATGCGAGAAGAGATAGTTGAAAAATTGAACAAAACAAAAGAAATAAAGTTTTAATGAGGTTTGAATATCCCTTTGATTTCAAGGTTTGCCACCATAGCAACTTAATGCAACCTTATTTAATATTGTATAAGTCATGGATCTAATTAAATTCATCCTTTGGTGATTTACAGTTTTGTTATAAAAGAGACAATCGTTGTACATGTTAAATTTGAGAATTCGGTGAGATCATTTATCCCTTTTTAGACAAGCTTTTCATCTCTGCCAGTTCTTAAAGAATAAAGCTTACTACTATGGTCGCAAATTCTTGTATCGGTACACCAAATAATTAATCTTTATAAAGTCCTGCTAACTTCTTATTCGTTTGTGGGACACCAAATAATTAATCTTTATAAAGTCCTGGTAACTTCTTATTCGTTTGTGGGACACCAAATAATTTATCTTTATAAAGTCCTGGTAACTTCTTATTCGTTTGTGGGACACCAAATAATTCATCTTTATAAAGTCCTGGTAACTTCTTATTCGTTTGTGGGACACCAAATAATTTATCTTTATAAAGTCCTGGTAACTTCTTATTCGTTTGTGGGACACCAAATAATTAATCTTTATAAAGTCCTGGTAACTTCTTATTCGTTTGTGGGACACCAAATAATTCATCTTTATAAAGTCCTGGTAACTTCTTATTCGTTTGTGGGACGACACCAGATAATTTATCTTTATAAAGTCCTGGTAACTTCTTATTCGTTTGTGGGACACCAAATAATTAATCTTTATAAAGTCCTGGTAACTTCTTATTCGTTTGTGGGACACCAAATAATTTATCTTTATAAAGTCCTGGTAACTTCTTATTCGTTTGTGGGACACCAAATAATTCATCTTTATAAAGTCCTGGTAACTTCTTATTCGTTTGTGGGACACCAAATGTATTATCTTTCTTGTAATCACTTGTGTCGTAAAACTGGATGCTATCTTCTATATCATTGTAGAAGTTATCAGTCTCTCCATAAATATATAACGAACCTGTGTCTGTCATTGCCAACATCAATGCATCATCATATACCGGCTTTAGCTTGCAGTAGTAAAAGTCGCACACCGACTACTTGCTAGGTTCTAGCACAGTGACGCCACCATAAATGGATTTAGTTAATTTTTTATTTTATTATTCTTTAAACAGACTAACACCACAGTTTATTTTACATAGGATTGTTTTCCTTGCAAATGAGAAATCTTGCTAGTATCTGTGAAAGCTCTTTGCATCGGCACATATTATAATCTACGTTTTTTTTGCATATTTACCATCTGTTTACTGAACAAAGAAGTCATTGGCTGCTTTTTGTTTCAGAGTTGTATTCAATTCAAAGCAAGATTTTATCCGTGTTTCATGTTTTAATAACACAGCTCAATGTAGTACCTTTAGTTTGAAAACGAACTGAACATAGAACTTGAAATTACGATAGTGGATAACGTATCTATCTTTGGTCTTCAACGATCACAATAACTTAGGTATTAAAAGTTTGTACCCCTTATTAATTTTTTCTGTGACTGTAATAAATAAAATTCTTGTGGAATTTTTTTTCTCCAGGCAATATTGATTAGTCTTTGCAAAAAGTCGTGTACCAGTTTCAGTATCTCGAAATCTTCTTCTAAAATGCAACTAAAGTTTTAATTCTAGGACTATAGATTGTCTTTGATGACTTTAATTTGTTGTCCATATAAATTGTTAATATTTAGGCACATAATGAATGAACTTGACCATGACCATTCGTAATCACCATCATCAAGGCTGTATGTAGTCTGTAAATTATCATAATTTATTTATTTTTAAACTCACATCAAGGCTATATGTAGTCTGTAAATTATAATAATGTACTTTTTTAAACTCATATCATCAATGCTATATGTAGTCTGTAAATTATAATAATTTTTTTTGTTTTAAAACTCACATCATCAAGACTATATGTAGTATGTAAATTATAATAATTTACTCTTTTTTAAACTCACATCATGAGCTAGTCCATCTACACTGAAAGTGTGTGCTGGACCTAGTTTGTAATTATTCATTTCTAAACTCTTCAAAAATATTCACAGAACAGAACATTAAAGTATATTGCTTCACGTAGTAGTCACGTAAGTCACCAAGAGCTTTAAATTTGAAATATTTCGAAGACTAGAATGAAATTTATTAATTTGGTGTAATTGTATGTCCTCAAACATTTTAAAATCATCCACGCACTAGTACGGATAAATGTTTTTTTCTCAAATATCTTGGTTCCATGTTTCTAAAATGTTTCATGGTTTCCAGTGAATCATTTGGATTCTTTGCAAGTTGTCCTAACGATTGTCTCATGAACCTGAAACTATCTAGGAACTATCTTCTTTATAACAACTTCTTTGCCATCCTTTCCGAATATCTATCGATTACGAAATCCTTACTAAACGAAATATATTTTTCATCATTATTTGGAAGTATTGTTACTTCTTGCTCAGGGTTGTATTTCACAAGTGTCTTGATAAATAGATGAGAACCGTAGCCTGAAAACTTATGGATAAAGAGTGATATATACTTTAGATGTATCTAATTCAAGTTATCTTTCGTAAATATAATTTTAGAAGCGCTGTTTTTGTCTAAGTTATTTTTGTACACAGTTTCCTCAACATTTGCAAAGTGTTGGTAGACCGTTTACTGCAGTATATTCCTCTGTATTTTGTTGTCACATGGTGTTTATTTATAGATTTAATGTCAAGACAAAATTCTGACGGTATATGTTTGACTGGTTATTTTTCCTAAAGTTATTAGTTTTGTTTACTAGTATTTATATACTATGATATTTTAAAAATCATAAAATAGATCGTACGGAACATTTAGTTGCTGATGTTTGTTTTTTAAAGTCCAAAACAGAACTATCTTCGGGTATTATGTCTATTGTGTTATTTACCTGGTCACATAATCTTTGATGCACATAAAATTTTAATTGGTGTTAAAATGAATTAAGCATGCTTCCATAAGTACCTTTTATTGGTGTGTTTGTTTATCTGAGATGATACTAATTTGACAAATTCTTTATTTTACGATAATGGCGTCTGTTTCATCAAATACAATTAACTGTTTCTTGCCCTTTCTGTCACTCTAATTGGTTTTATGATCCTGTTTGCGATTTCGTATGCATTTACATATACGTTTAATTCATTTAATTCATACAATTTTGTCTATTTGGTTTGGGCATTTATGAAACCATTGTTTATACCTGTCAAGATTGTATTTGTAGCATTTGTATGGATGGTCTCTTGGAAGATTTATCATAGATTCTGTATATAAAAAACCCCCAGTGTATTGTCTTTATTTTGAATATCTTTCACACATTTTGGTAATTTTATGTATGATATTCCGCCCATTAGATAGTATCTATCTACATGTAACGTTAAATATTCTTTTCTACCAAAAGACCAATTTGTATCTTTACCTATTTCCTGATAAAACAGCCAATCAATTACCCGTTCCATTTCATTTCTATTCACGATGTATAAAGCCTTTGTTTTGTTTTTTATACTAATCCTTAAACATTCGCATGTCTTCCGTTCTCATTACGAGTGTAATCATTAAATCTGGTTGGATGTTCACAGAACCAAATTCTCTATGTTTCCAGCTTAGCATATTCTTCATGCATTTTTCGACATCAAACAAAAATAAATAAAACTCCTGATCATTTCTACCATCAAATACGTAAACGTTTAAAGCTTAATTAAACGAGTCATGGAGCCTTCTTGTGATAATTCTATTGTGTCTGTTCATTCCATTAATTGCCCTTCTAGTTTGAACGCGGATTAAAGGATTTTATAGTCCTCATCTTGTATTTCCTGGTATCGGAGAATCAATAATTGCATGCATTTATTATAGCACTATTTATTCAATTCAAAATTAGTATAAATTTTCTTTTCTTGTGATTGTACATAGATCCCCTTGATGCATTTGTTCCACACTCGCAAGTAATTCTTTTCTGATTGTTTTCCCTGTTCTTAATACTTCCTCCGTTATGATACCAGTTTTATTTCATCAAAGTAACGCACTGCTTGCACTTTTGGTATTTTATGTTCCGACGTTCCATCTGATCTACTGACTTTTTTCCCCTCGTTTGTAATATCTAATAGAACTAATTTCTTTGCTACTTGTATTTTATACAAATAAATCGGACGTTTAATGCTGTCTACGATCATTGGGCCATATATACCGTTTTAAGTTTATGTGGCCAGTCATACTATTCATTGTGGTCTCTTCAGACTCGCGAATGAAATAAACTGGCAAGGTACAAAACCCATTTTCTTCGGTATATTTATAACGTTTATTACCTGCTTGCAAATGTCTGAGTAGATATATTAAATATTGATGTTGTTGGTGATGATGGAAATTGTATTGTCATAAAACATTGTGTTGCAATAAAGGCAGGCATCTTGAGACATTTTAAGTCATCATACACAATTTGACAATATCTGTCCTTGATTAAGATTGGCTTTATTTTATTCTGGTCTTGTTCTTTAAATCATAGTATGACCAATTGTAAATCTACTCTTTGACCTTGATGAGTTTCCATTTATTTTAGCGATACAGTATTGTCAGCGGGTTCCCAACTGTTCAAAGACCCATCATATCCTTTCCGTTTGACTAACACATATTTTTTACCGTTATATTTTGGTGGTCTTTAAAATCTTTTCAACTTTGTACATGTTATCTTGTTTGGTGTAAAATGACAACTCCTTCCCGTAAAATATACCCTCTATATTCTCTGCAGTCAAGTTTTCCTAATTGTAAACAATAGGATTGCCTAATTTCACTTTTTTGTGTCTTATTTTAAAAATCTCTTCTGTTAAATTGGGTAGGTAGGTGCAAAGTTAGATTTATATGTTCAAATCATGATCGTCTTACCTATATTATATGTAAGCATTCCATAGCCTCAGTTGTCAGATAACCAAATACGTTGATTCATTCTTTAGATCTGTTGTTTTGATCGCTGTCTTCATTGTAGTCATATCTGTTGAATTGATCGCTATCTTCATTGTAGTCATATCTGTTGTTTTGATCGCTGTCTTCATTGTAGTCATATCTGTTGACACGTGATAAGCATTGCTATATGCATCGATGTGGTTCGACAATACATCTACCCATTTTCAAGTTTCGTTTTGTATAAAGTTTTTCCACATTCTAGTTTATAAAGTTCTGTTAAAACTTTCTATTACAGAGGCTTTTTTGTCTAGGCATGTAGAAAAAACACATTGTTCGTGGAGTTAGCAACACTCACATCATTTTTCAAAATCAGCATACATCCGGCTATTATTCCATACAACACTGAATTTGTTAGATCACTGGTAGGGGTGTCTCGAAATTTCAAATGATTTTTGGTACGTTGACCGCTACTCTACAAGCACCATACACAGACTGAACGAGCTGGTTTTAAAATATATTTTTCAAACATGGAATCAATGATAGAAAAATAATTTGTCAAAGTTCTTTTTTTTATTAATAGCCATTGTTCCTTCTCTAAATTTTGTTGAGAGTAGAATGTGGTGAAAAGCGAGCAAGCCGTAACATACTATATAATTGATCTCCTCAGAAGGGGGGGGGGGGTGAAAGAATTTAGGGTAGGTATAGTGCCTTGCTATAAACAATTAATAGGACGGATAATAAGTAGAGAGAGAGAGAGAGAGAGAGAGAGAGAGAGAGAGAGAGAGAGCGTCATATGGTAAAGCAAAGGCTGATTTCGCAATACGCCATCTTGATGTGTGATTGACTGTCTTTCTTGTCAACTCTTTCACTGACTTTTATACCTCTTTCATACAGTGCATAGCTTGGCTTGTTCGATCTATTTATGTTAGTATGCGTTACTCACCTTTTCGAGAAGAACAATGTCATCATTTTTCATCATCTTAATCTTCATTTTTGTTCCATGACGTTTTGGGCATTTTAGAACATTTCTATTACATTGTTCCTCTTTCTTATTACATAATTAGCAAATTTTGTTGATTCAAAATAAGTTTGTTTTTATTTCAAATCTGTTTTCTTCTTTGCATGAAAATTTGTTTCCAAATGCACAAGGAAAATTGCAATGAATGATGAAAATGGACCAACGTCATACACCGTGAGCTGAATGCAGATCCAACTGAAACAACACAGACCCTGATCTGCCGTCACATAATGCACCGCCAGATCCGGGTCTATGTTTGTTCTACTGATTGGTCCAAATACTAGTAAACTACATAGCCCCAGATCAGCCGGATGCTTATTGGCAGCTTTGATGAACAAAATCGAAATTTATCAACGTAAAGAAGAAGTGTCTGAAGAATACTAATTTATGGGGTTTTTTTACATTGTGTGAACATATTGTGTTATTTGTTATTTGGAAGGCAGGTTGGGATATGTCATTGTGTGGATATATTGTGATATATTTTTTGGAGGCGGGTTGGGACATGACATTGTGTGGACATATTGTGTTATCTGTTATTTGGGAGGCGGGTTGGGACATGACATCGTGTAGACATATTGTGATATCTATTTTTTGGAGGCGGGTTGGGACATGACATTGTGTGGACATATTGTGATATCTATTTTTTTGGAGACGGGTTGGGACATGCCTTCCAGGAGGAATGAATAATTGTTCAGGAGGATGGAAAACTTATTGGACTCGAAAGAAACAAATTATTGTCACTGTCTATGATATAAATGTCACTGTCTATGATATAAATGTCACTGTCTATGATATAAATGTCACTGTCTATGATATAAATGTCACTGTCTATGATATAAATGGCACTGTCTATGATATAAATGTCACTGTCTATGATATAAATGTCACTGTCTATGATATAAATGTCACTGTCTATGATATAAATGGATTCATGTCATCATTCGCTGCAGGCATATGAGGGAGTTAAAAGTAATGTTTTAATACGACAACAGAGCGTTTTCAATATGTAAACAAGACTACAGTGAAAGGCACATTATATGCCCACCGGTGTTTAACTAGAGTGAAAAACACATTATATGCCCACCAGTGTTTAACTACAGTGAAAGGCACATTATATGCCCACCAGTGTTTAACTAGAGTGAAAAACACATTATATGCCCACCAGTGTTTAACTAGAGTGAAAAACACATTATATGCCCACCAGTGTTGAACTAGAGTGAAAAACACATTATATGCCCACCAGTGTTTAACTAGAGTGAAAAACACATTATATGCCCACCAGTGTTTAATAACTAGAGTGAAAAACATTATATGCCCACCAGTGTTTAATAACTAGGCACTAGTAGGGTACGGTTGACTCTGGAGATTACTGACAAACTGGTCTCAATGACCTCGACCTTTCGGCAAAATATATGGTCTTGAACCAAACTTAATGTGCAGAAGCCATTATTTTCTTTTTAGACTGACCATAACCTTGGACTCCAAAGTTTATATGTTTTTTGATTAACCTAAGTGCAAGCCATCCACAAACTATGGTAAGGAACTTATTCTAAAACAACACTTCGAGCCGCAGTGAGATTGACCTTTGAACTTTTTACCTATTGGTTTAATGGGCCTTTTTCATGCATAGGTACAAGCCGTCACAAATTATGGTCCAGGTACATAGTCTTGAACTAAAGTTATTTTGCAAACATCTTTTTTTTCAGTCACAGTTACCTTGACCTTTGAACTTTTAACTTTCAAATAATAAGCTTCTTTCTTACACAACGTGTAGGTCAGCCACAAGCTTTGCTGAAGGTGCATAATCGATAAATGAAATGTTTTGCGCAGAAACCATTTATCTTCTTTCAGTCACAGTGACCTTGATCTTTGACCTTTTGACCCCAAATTGACAAAATTCTTTCTTACCACAAGCGCAAGCCATCCACTAAGTTTGGTAACTCTAGATGCTGAAATACTCGAGTTATTGTGCGGAAACTATTTTATTCTTTCAGTCACAGGGACCTTGACCTTTGATCTTTTGATCCCGAAATCAACATGATTTGTATTACCCCAAGTAAAAGCCATATACAATGTTTGGCAAGTGTAGATTGTAGAGAACTCGAGTTATTGTTCTGAAGCGAATTTGGTAACAGACAAACAGATAGGCGGACGGACGGACACTATCATAAAATAATATGCTCCGCCATATAACGGGCGTGTAAAAATCTCTTTAATTCATCGGGAATTTCTGCGTTAGAAGTCTTTAGAACTTGTTTGAGACAACATAATAATAATAATGATATGTTCAATAGTGGTTTTAAAATAAGTATTGTTTAATAAACAAAGGGTCACGCATTGATGAAACTACCTTGGAAATTGCACATTTAAGGACACAGCCAGAAGCATTTTAGTCTCTATTCACTATTTATGCGGCTTAGGTGAGAAACCCCCAACACCAACTAATCATTTAATTTATTCGTTGAGAGCTTAAGTTGGCACATATGTTCAACTTAGGTTAAATATACCGTTTGATTTAAGTTATATTGTTATAATTTCAGGTACGGTTTCTAAACTATTCAATTTCATTTTGACAAAGTTTAAAGTTAAATCTGCTATCATAACATGGTAAGAGTTATTTTCCTTTAAAATAATATATGACAAGGAAAACATTTTCTGTGTGGAATTATGTCTGAGTGAAATTATTGTTTAACTTGATTTTGATTTTATCGGCTGTATGATACATTAAATATCAGTTCATTTCATCCATCAATTAGTTTATGGATATTCTGAATACCATTATGTACGTTTTGTCAACTGAGATACATACAAAATAGTCATTTATTCGGTTTCTGGGAAATCTGAATAAAGTCAATAAACTTACCATAATTCACTGTATACAATATGACAATAATTGCTTGGGCAGCATGGATTGCCTGAATGTATTTTATGTAAAACGTTTCATGGTAATATCAGAGTACTGTCTATATTCGCGTATAAGTCGAGTCCAAATTCAAACAACATAGATCCTGATCTGCCGGCTCATTATGCGCCGGCAGATCAGGGTTTGTGTTGTTTGTTCCACTGATTAGTCCTTCAAACTGCATAGACCCAGATCTGCCGGCACATTATGCGACGGCAGATCTGGGTCTATGCAGTTTTCAGTTGGTATGGAATTATATGCGAGTATATACGGTAGTGATTTCCTTATGCAATTATATGTAGGATTTTACACGAGTGCTCATTAAACAAAAAGCTGATGAAGATTGTGACATAATTAAAGCTCAATACTCTCAAATCTTCCATTAATTTGATAAATTTCAGTGCAAATGCAGTGTTAATGAAAATCCCCAAACTGTATATTGAAATGACTTTGAAGTTTATTTGGATGCCTTGTATATTATGCCTTGTGGTTAAATGTCGTCATGAAATCATGTATCATGTAATGAGGTCTTATTACACATGTGTAATACATATAGCTTAATAATATTGGGCCAGAGGTCACGTGTCGCAGGATGCTTGAAGGGAATTCTACGCCACGTGATTGTTGTAATAGTCAGCCAATAACCTTCTTCTTATATACTTAAAAACAAGCGTATAAATCATTCTGCTATATTATAGGAATAACACAATTGAAACCAAAAATTATTTCAACGTTTTATTGAACATTTTACATTGTTGTTCATTTAATGAATGAAACCTAAACACCGCGCAGTAATACAGGCTACTTTTCTCTGATGGAAGCGCGCACGTACATGCGGCGATTCTCGTTCAGCAGAGAACACAACTAAGTTTTGTTAAATAGGATGGAATCAATCGGATCGTCCTTGGTCTTTTCCATCGCATGCTAGAAAAAACTTCGGATGTAAATAATGGCCATTTTGAACTCCCCTCAAGCCCGTGGTTGTTATTACGTCATATAAACTTCATAACGTCCTAATGAATAGATGACGTGTCATTAATAACAGCCATGCTTGCAGACAACTGAAACAGAATGATTTCTTCCATTTTATCCATTAAAAGGTTGCAGGAATAACATTAAAAATTAATGATTGTTGAAACGTCGTTGAGTTTTACTTTCAATAGCTATCATTTTATAAGACTCGCATCGGAAAGAGAGGAGGACGTTCCGAATGAGGATGATATGTCATGTAGCAAAAAAAAAACCAAAAAAAAAAAAAAAAAAACAAGCACCAAATATTCCTATTAGGAAAAAAAACGACGTAATACAATAATGAAAATTGAGGACACCATTATGAAAAGATGAGCCAGAATAATTCCGTCTAAGGTTATCTCTGTGTTGCTGCCATGGTGGCTAGTAAATTTGAAATGGCGATGTGCGTCATGATTGTTGCCAGGGTATTGTGGTCCATCGATCTTGGATAACACTCAAAAGAAGGATATAGATTCATTTCGAAGTCGTTTGTGTTTCATTCATATTACAGGATAAAACGATGTTTTTTCAGAATGCATAAAAGTGCACTGTTTACATGAAAGAGAAATTGTTGATTGATACATTGTATCAATGGTCGGCTTGACTCTCTCTCTCTCTCTCACTCTCTCTCACTAACAGCAGCAACTAGCGATCACTCGCCGTCAATTTATAATATTTGTATTAATCATTATTTATTTTTTCTCCTTGCAATTTAAGTATTGGGCTGTATTCAAATTTGGATGACTGATATTTTTCTTTGGATGAGAGCTAGATCTACTGATTCTTAAGCACTGTTGTCAAGTAGAAAGGGTTATAGTCATTGTAGGCCTCTGGTGGCCATCAGATTTATGACGTTGTCAGCCTTCCACGTTTCCGTCGTCATATTTATTTAGCCATAGTAAAAAGTAGTTCATCGAATGCAGGCGCGTGGTTACCATATAAGGAAACGGGGAATTTTTTTACTTAACTGCGGTCAATACCGTTGGATATTGATCGGTAACAACAACGTTAAACTAATTGGACTGTTTATAACGTATATAATAAGTATAGGTTATTAACTGAGGATTGAAAAATATTAGGCCCGAGGTCATGTTGCGCAATTGAAACAAAAAATTATGTCAACGTTTTATTGAACATTTTTCAAGTCTTTAATGAATGAAACATGAACATCACGCAGTAATACATGCTACTTTGCTGCGATAGAAGCGCGCGCGTACATGGGGTGAATCTCATTCAGCAGTGAACAAACAAAACTTAGTTTGTTAAAAAGGATGGTATGTCATGTAGCCATAGAAACACAACGAAATATTTATATTAGGAAAAATGACGCAATACAGCAATGAAAATTGAAGATACCATTATGAAAAGATGAGCCAAAAAAATTCAGCCTAAGGTTATCATTGTGATTGTCTCAATGTTGTTGCCATGGTTGCTGATAAATTTGAAATTGAGGTGTGCGGTGTTAACCATATAAGGAAACGGTGAATATATTTACTTAACTACGCTGGATATAACTAATGGGACTGTTTTTTTAAAAAGTATATAGTAAGCATAAGTATGAAACGGATTTATTAATATTAATATAGCACGGCTGTAATGTATTAAAGGGATAATATATTTGTTTTCCTTACGGTACAAGCGGGATATTTTTAATGCTTCTGCTAATTTTTGTACCCCTACTACATCGCAAGCACCGTACCATCATAAAAATAAATCTGAAAACTTACCGTTGTAAATTGCATGCTAGTTTTTATGCATCTTTGTCGCAAACGATGTGTTTGACACTCACAGCCCCCAATGAAGTATTTTGAATTCGACGCTTGAAATAAATGCTAGACTCCAAAAAGATCGATTTGCCTGATTCTGGTGTGTCAATATATTTATCCAGCAAGTACCTGATAAATCAGCACAGTCAAATACCATAAAAACCAAGAGTGTCAATCATACGGCCCGCGGGCCGGATACGGTCCACCGCACTCATTATTTATTTTTATTTATTATTATTTATATCAAATCTGACCAGCCATAGCAAATGACATTGACATCCCTGCCTTAACCTATGTTTATAACAAAATCGAATGTAATGAAATATTGGATATTACGGAGCACATCCCAACGTCCCTTCCGGTTTTTTATATAACATTTTTTTCTGGGTTATAGCAAAATTCGATATGGTTTTTCTGGTCCTTAAGGCTTCGTTATATTTGCGGATTATTGTATATGCCATCCATGGAACATTGTGTTTCAGTCAATTTTCACGGAAATAAGCAACCATTCAACCAGGACGAGTTGCGGTTTTGAAAAAACATTACGAAAGCCAATGGGAAAGTCAAATCGGATATACTCCATACATTGATTACGAAACCTGTGTTAAACGGCTTCTTGCATTGACTAAAGACAAGAAAATGACCATTTTATTCAGATTTTTAATGATATTATTCAGCGATTTTGCATCGTGGATGTGTATGATGAAGAAATTTCAGGATAGAACACTTTTATCGATTTTCAATTATATAACCTTATTCAAACTTTTAAGAACTGCAGTTTCAAGGCCCTTTTATTGCAATACTAAAGTGATATTTGTACTCGATGTTTGGCCTTTTAAATGCAAGAGTTTAAAGCCCTCGTCATGAATACCACGTGTAAATTGCATTAGATATACCATTCCATCCGGTCTTTTGTCTGGCATAAAAATCTTGAGGCACAATTCCTTTCGCAGCTTTCAATGGATTTAGTTAAAACTCAGAAGACATAATGATCATGACCTTTAGCTGTGTATATTTGTTCACTTGTCACAATCGTATGAGTTTGTCCAAAGTTATGCACCATCTCAACGAAGCGTTAGAGTGAGAATATTTTGCACACAGTCACTCCAGCAACTTTTCACAGACAGAGCTAAAAATTGCTAGCTATTGTGATCAATATCTTCAGATGTTCATATCGTTCATTCATTATTATCTGATAATTTTTTTATTACTGTCAACAAGCCTTAACTTGAGGGGCACTTGTGTACTTTGGAAAAAAATATTTTTCGGGCCATTTTATTTCATTTATCTGAAAGCGACTCTGAAGGTCACCTCAAAAGTACATCAAGAGCAATAGATATATGACGTCATACATTTTTACTTAATTCATTTTCAGTTTTATTGCCAATGCCTTGGATTCAGAAATAAAAAATGAGACACGGAAGTCTTTTTGCTCGTATCGTCTGTAAGAAACATTCTGTAATTCACGGCAAAAAGGAACCTGTTGGTATATGACACTAATAGATTCTCTGATTGAAGGCAGGAATGACAATGTTTCATACTCTGTAATTCACGACAAGCAACCTGCTGGTGTGTGACACTAATAGATTCTCTAATTGAAGACAGGAATGACAATGTTTCATATTCTGTAATTCACGACAAGGAACCTGACCGTATATGACACTAACAGATTCTCTAATTGAAGGTGGGAATGACAATGTTTCATAAGGTCATAGTAAGTCTTAATTAAATACATTATTTTTTAAACCAATTCAACACACAATGATCCTACATTTGTCATAGATTTTTTGTATTCATTCGGTTTTAATTTATTTTGACTTAATCTCAATATTTTTTACAATTAAGATACGTTGTTAAAAATTACCTGGAATACATGCACGCTTTCATAATTGTACATGCAGGCTGAATTACACAGGAGATTAGGATTGTCATGGCAACGATATTTGTGATGGACAAAGCTCTACACAATTGCTACCATGCGTGTTGTTGCGAATAACGCAGATTTCACAACACTTTCCTAATTGCTATAGGTGATCTTTTTTCTTTTTCTTCTCTTTTTAAAGGCTGCTTGTTTTTAATCGCTATTATTTATTATAAGTAAAGGAAACTCTGCACAGATAATGACAACATGAAGAATTTTGCCTTTTTCTTAGCTTGTAGAAAAGCTATATTATAGTTGATGATAAATAATAATAAAAAAACCGGCGTTTTTTCTCGATAAATATGTTCATTTGCTATTTATTTTAGTGATAAACATGAATTACCTGAATTAAATCAGCTATACAATCGATTCACAAAATAATAACTTCACGCTGAGTGTACCGTAAATTACAATATTCACTCTCAGAGATTGAAAATAATAAAAAAGAAATAAGAGGCCATATAATTTAATATCCATTTACTTTTGATAAGGAAGGCACTTGGAAATGTATTTGAAAACTCGTGGATGCAGGCGAGTGCTTGGTCATTTTGGGGCTAGATAATGCAATATTAATACCCCCGATTAGCACCTTGGCGAAGCCGTGTTAGGAGCATGGATCCTTCACTTGAGAGGGGCAGTGGCTACCTGTCCCAGATAGGTGTCCCTTTGTGACCTCCAACTCAAGTTCTACTTCAGGCCTGGAAATCATAAACTCACGAGCTTAAGTTTGTGCTGAAGATTTTGTTTCGACCAATCAGAAATAACTTTACTTTTGAAAACTCGTTTATGATTGGTTGATAGTGGCAACTCAATCTCAGACTCAAGCCAGACTTTTATGATCCCCATGCCTACAAATCATAAACTTTCTTGAGTTTGAGCTTAAAATCTTGTGTCAGCCTATCACAAATGACTTTTCTTTTGTAACGTTATTTTTGATTGGCTGAATCTCAAACTCAAGCTCTCCAGACTAGACCAGCTGAGCCATTGTGAGCAATGTGTGTGAGTTGTGAAAATTTTTGAAATATAGAATTTTTTTTAAAAAACAACCTCAGCGTCAATTATGACATCAAGATAGTTGAAGTTCAACGGAAGTTTTCTGCCTCTTGGTAATGATGATTTGATATGCAAATATATTCATTCGTTATGAATTAAAGCTTTCTTTTGTAATGTCAATTTTGACTGGCTTAAAGTGAAAATCCGATTTCAGACTCAAGCTCAATGTTATGATCTCCAGACCAGACCATCTGAGCCATCGAGAGCCCTGTGTGTGAGTTGTCAAAATGTTACAGATATTGAAGTTTAAAAAAACAAACCCAAAACTCAAGGTCCATTATAATATGAAGATAGCTGAAGTTCAACGGAAACTTTCTACATCTCGGTAATGGTGATTTGATACGCAAATGAAGGCAATCGTCAGGAATTAAATCGTTCAGATGTTTCTGGATTATCATTAATTGCACACAACAGAAAATCTATGCAAGGAGAGCATTGACTGGCTTTTTAACGGTGTTTACATGTTGGACACATATAGTTGTACATATATGACGTAAAATGCTTCCAAATCAATATACAGTTAGATCTGAACAGTAAAGCGATAACAAAAGCCTCCAAATCGGGAAAACAGGTAGTGTAATAATTCACATGACTGTTTCGTCAGAGGTATCTTATGGTCCAGACTGAAATAGAATTATGATGACGTTTGTTCACACATATTAATATGATAATAATCCATTACATTTTGTTAGAATTGCTGTATGTTGTTTGTTTGTGTGAAGACTTGAATATCGATGCAAAATTTCTGATCAGCTTAAAAAGTCCGTATCAAGCTAGCCTTTCTTTAGGCGTAGATTTCTGTTTAGGGGTTCTATTACTGTATCAGACAAAGCTGATTGAGTGGAATCGCAGCTCCTCGCAGAAAAATTGAAGTAAAAATATGTACACCAGTCAGGTGAGACTTGAGACATGTATGAACACACACGTTTTGAGATTATTTGCATTTCTACGAGAAACCTTTCGAAATTTGTAACTTTTGTCATAAAAAATCTATCATAGTCTACGAATTCAGGATCATTAAGTTCAAAATGTGTAATATGGCTATATTTGATAACTACTTCGGCGCGAGGGATGAGGGGTCGGGAAGCACTTTTTCCCAAAACTTATATTTAAGTTGGTGGGTGGGTGGAGGAAGGGGGGGGGGGCAACTGACATAAAAACTGTTCTCTGTGGCAAAGTAGAGGCGCCACTAAAGAACGTTGCCCCCAGGCGCCTCGAACATTCGCGCCGCCACTGACTTCGTGTAAAGTTATCATATAAAATATTCATTCACAAAATACCTTCAGATCTTAAAATCCGTCAACGGACCAGAAGATTAAATATTGAAAATTAAGGGTTGCCTTTCACTTTTTGTGGGGTCGTACAGGGCTAATTATATAATGTTTAAGAAAGTTTATTCTGTACTTTATGTTAATTACTAAATGCATATGGATACCTGGTGCAATATCGCATTTTGAATAAGCTTTTTCAGGAGTAATGATTAGTATTTGTTAATTAAATAGGTTGCCCGGATTTTAGTTCATGTATGTTCAATATACATGCTGTAGAAACAATGAGCGGTAAAACTTGAAAGTTAATTTGTATTTTTGTGCGCTCTGGCAGATATTTACTGTAACGAAAACCAGAGAGCTGCAGATGCAATTTGAAACTTCGTTTGTTTGTTTTTTTTAAAATAATAATGTCTACTGGGATGAATTACAAAAATTATGGATTCCAAGAAATAACAATTATTCAGAGAGATTTTTTTTAAAAATTGAGCTCTATGAAATATTCTGATAAGGATATATATATATATATATATATATATATATATATATATATATATATATATATATATATATATATATTGTTTTAACCAGCCTTTGGGCTTCGACTCTCACAGAATCTTTGTCTAAGGCAATTACAAAACAGAGACAAACAATAAACACAAAAGATAACGTTGAATTGACAAATTTTACATGATTATAAATCTAATAGAGGTATTATTTCAAAATTGTGGATATTGCGCCTTATTCGTTTGAACTCCGACGATAAAATGGCAACCTAGTTGGTATTGACGTACAAAAAGGAGGAGCAAGAACGCCATCTATTTCTTAATATAAAGTGATATAGCCGTAGATTATATCCCGGCTAATTCATTGTCTCTTTGGTTTAAGTTTAAACATATTCTATTGCCATAAATGTTGACAAATGGGGTCGGGCTACAAGTTCTCACAACTTAGAATAAGCCCTTCCCCTACAATTGATGATAAATTTACATGGATAGCGGCACAAAATTAATTTGTTTTCATACAATTATATGTAAGCATATATGATTCAACGAAAAAAGTTATGAGACAGAGAGAGACAGAGAGAGAGAGAGAGAGAGAGAGAGAGGCTGGTTACATAATGGAAATTATAAATCAATAAATCAATGATTCTGGCAGACATTGGACGAGATTACATACACCAAAATGAATACACAAGATAATTAAAAGCTGAATAATGAAGAACAGCACGTCTTTCTTTATCAATATGGCAGTAATTAGTTGAGTAGAGAAATACAATTTTGAATACTTCATAATGATTTAAAGCGTTTCGTCTCTATAATATATGTTTGGAATAAATCTAATAAGGGCATATTAACATTCGCAGTAAAATCAGATGATCCATTTAACAAAATATTTGTAGTATCTGGTATATAGAGATGATTTAGACTTAAACCAATTTCCTACGGTGTTCAATATAGTACTTGCATGAAATATGTAATTATATGTATTTTCAATATCCTCACCACCAGCACACAATGGATTATCTCTCAAATGATCAGAATATAAATCATTATGTGAATCACTAAAGTTATTTCAATTCTAGTATGCAAAATAAATAATTTCCTGTTACCAACTAAGAATGTGTTGTCTTGGCCTCTATTTTACTTCTGAAGATAGAATTGTTGCTTTCACCTTTTGCTGAATCTGGGAGTGAATTCCAGACATGAATAGAAGAGTGTAAGAATGAATTTCTGCTTATTTCGAGTCTGAGATTAATTAGAATAAAATTATTCCTATTTCTAAGATGATACCTGTTTGTCTCACCAACCAGTGGTGGTAGAAGATCAGCAAGATAAGGAGAGACGCCGTATACAATTTTATGAAAGTAAGATAACTCATGAAACTTTCGTCTATCTGCCAGGGTAGGCCAACCAGTTTCGTCATAAATCTGACAACATTTCTAGTAAGACCAGTCACAATTCTCCCTGCTTCTAAGTTTAGTTTTTCTAATTTAAGAGAGTCTTCAACCGAACAGCCATCCCGTACAACATCAGCATATTATAGTAAATGGCGGATGTATGTAAAATATATCAATTCTAACGTTTTTCGGCTAAATTTATATTTATGTATTTTCAAGGCAGTTATCATTTTTGAGGTCTACTGAGATATGTTATCAATATGTTTGGTCCAGTTGCCTAGACGAGAAGTGTTCTGCTACTAGACTTGTGTCCAACTTCTTTGTCATCGAATTAGATCTGTGAATATATATATATATATATATATATATATATATATATATATATATATATATATATATATACACACACACACACACTAGCGTCTGGATGTCTCATAATTTCCATTTTATTTGTCTCTTTTTAAAAATACTGAGGACATTGCTGCAGAATTAAAAGTATCGCATCTTCCACTTGATATAATTTTGTATTTAACTTTGTAGGTATTATCCCAGATAATTAAAAATTATAGATGAGTATTGACATTGACTGACTCCATGAATTTGATTTTGGGAAGACAAAAATGCTTGTTGGCTTGAATAAAGGCTACAAAATAGCGTTGTTTCAGCTTGTCACATGCCTAGTGTAACTTTTTTTCATCAATTTTACTTCCTTCATGAAACTTAGTATCGTGTGATCAATTTTACAATTTCTTACTGTTTCCATATATAACCATATTTTTCGATGCATATTAACAGAACTTTAGAGTTCTCACATGAGACTGGGGTAGATATGAACGATGCTTCATCTCTCGTAAGCGATTCCAAGAAAATCTAATTGTGCATGACTTTCCTATTGCTGGTTGGTTATATATCTACAGGAAGTTGTTTCAAATTAGCTATTTTGCTATGACATGCGCAAAGGGGTAAAAATTCCACTTTTATTTTTTCTGTTGTGTAATGATTGTAACCTCCTAGTCCCAGTGTTGTACAAAAGTTAGCTTATTATTTTTAGATATTAGGAGAAGAAGACTAAAATCCCGACTCGAGATCTGAGCTCGATACCGGAGAAGAGCTGACAAAAGTTGAACATATTTAATAATATTTCTTTTTATATCTGTAGCAACACTGATAAGTGTGCTTGTATTTGCTCCAGTGTATTGTGCTCCCGTTCTCAATTCATCGTACAAAAATGCGGTCTAGATGGAGGGTCGTGTCATGTCATAGGTTACAAATACAAAGACTCAGTTACCATACTCATCAACAAATGAAGCTTTTTTTGATATATTTGAGCATGTTATCATACAATGTTTTTCAAATGAATCTCTATTTCTTTTGCAAGAACCAAGTTTATTCAAATTTGGTATATTTTCTTAAATATTTAAATTTTACAAATTGTAAAATGTCATCATTTTTGGCCAAAATATCCACTCAGGTTGTTGCTTTGGAAGATAAAAGCTCCCTCTTTCCTTCAAATTTTTTTAAAAATCGTACTTCTAATCTATCAGTAAATGGATCTGAATAAAGTGTATCACATAGTAGGTGTATTTTCAAGTCAATGTGTGTAGTAGGTATATTTGCAAATCAATGTGTGTAGTAGGTGTATTTGCAAATCAATGTGTGTAGTAGGTGTATTTGCTAATCAATGTGTGTAGTAGGTGCATTTGCAAATCAATGTGTGTAGTAGGTGTATTTGCTAATCAATGTGTGTAGTAGGTGCATTTGCAAATCAATGTGTGTAGTAGGTGTATTTGCTAATCAATGTGTGTAGTAGGTGTATTTGCAAATTAATGTGTGTAGTAGGTGCATTTGTAAATTAATGTGTGTAGTAGGTGTATTTGCTAATCAATGTGTGTAGTAGGTGTATTTGTTAATCAATGTGTGTAGTATGTGTATTTGCAAATCAATGTGTGTAGTAGGTGTATTTGCTAATCAATGTGTGTAGTAGGTGTATTTGTAAATTAATGTGTGTAGTAGGTGTATTTGCAAATCAATGTGTGTAGTAGGTGTATTTTCAAGTCAATGTGTGTAGTATGTGTATTTGCAAATCAATGTGTGTAGTATGTGTATTTGCAAATCAATGTGTGTAGTATGTGTATTTGTAAATCAATGTATGTAGTAGGTGTATTTGTTAATTAATGTGTGTAGTATGTGTATTTGCAAATCAATATGTGTAGTAGGTGTATTTGTTAATCAATGTGTGTAGTAGGTTTATTTTCAAGTCAATGTGTGTAGTATGTGTATTTGCAAATTAATGTGTGTAGTAGGTGTATTTGTAAATCAATGTCTGTAGTAGGTGTATTTTCAAGTCAATGTGTGTAGTATGTGTATTTGCAAATCAATGTGTGTAGTATGTGTATTTGTAAATCAATGTGTGTAGTAGGTGTATTTGCAAGTCAATGTGTGTAGTATGTCTACTTGCAAATCAATGTGTGTAGTAGGTGTATTTGTAAATCAATGTCTGTAGTAGGTGTATTTTCAAGTCAATGTGTGTAGTATGTGTATTTGCAAATCAATGTGTGTAGTATGTGTATTTGCAAATCAATGTGTGTAGTAGGTGTATTTGTAAATTAATGTGTGTAGTAGGTGTATTTTCAAGTCAATGTGTGTAGTGGGTGTATTTGTAAATTAATGTGTGTAGTAGGTGTATTTTCAAGTCAATGTGTGTAGTGGGTGTATTTGTAAATTAATGTGTGTACTATGTGTATTTGCAAATCAATGTGTGTAGTAGGTGTATTTGCAAGAAAGAAATCTTGTTTAAATCTAATGCTTCCTACCTTTTAAAAGGAAAAAGATATATTTTATCAGTACTACAGTCTTCAAATAGGCACGAAATAATTGATTTATTTTCAATTTTTCACGAAGATCCATGTAATAATTAGCATTCAGTTTTTAAAAATCTAAGATTGTGGTCGATCTGTTACATCTCTTTGGTTATCTCAAAAGCATTTATAAGCAAAAAGATTTGCCGTGTTATTTCTCGTGAGGAAAGGCTATTCTAATAGAACATGCATATGGGGTGCAGGTGTTCAAGTCCCAAATATTTCCTTCTTTTCCGCTACGAACTGTACAATGAAATAACGAAACTTGAAATGACAATATATCGGAAATAACAAACAGAAAATTATGTTCCACGAACAAGTCACCCGGGGAATGACGAATAACGCATAATCACATGAGCTTGCTTTATGCACGCCATCGTAAACACGTTTTTTAATCAGTTTTATTCTTTTTTCTTATATTTATTTTCTACAGCAAATTGCCATGCCGTCGACAGCGAGGAAGAGAAAAATGTTAACAATCCATGCAAAATTTAAAGTGGACAAAATGCACTGCTACAAAAACACGGAAAAGGACACTTTTCTTGGCAAACGGATATAACAAAATCTTAAACAACGAAGTTTTTCTCCGAGTCCCAATTATAAAGACAGTGTCGTTGGTTGACTTCAAAAAGTCTAAATAGTACCTATCGCATAAAACAGTTTTTTTAATTGTTTCTTTCATTCCTAATGTCTTAATATTTGTTGTAGATTTTTCAGTCACAATAATTTCTTATAAGCTTTAAAGTTTACTCAAGATAAATAAATCCAAAAGATTCTAAGTGTCACCTACATTGAAAACCAAAATGAACCCTGTTAGATGGTAGTAGAACATGCATTAATACATTCATTAATACGTACATTCATACAAGTATACACTCACGCATACAGTACAAGTCAATGCAATACTTAATTACCTACTTAAATGTACGGATGAAGAATTTAACCAACCTACTTAATTTTACAAAGGAGGGATGGATGGATATTATCTTAACGGCACGTACACACAAAAATAAATAAATAAATATAAAAAATATAATGAGCGGGACGTCATGAGGCAGTTGACATACTAATATTTGCCTCATTGGCTTCAAATTGTTGAATTGATCGAATAACCAAAATATCAGAGTGACATACCAATAATACGTTAATTAGTCAAACGACAGAGAGTGACGAATGGACAAAGTTGAACTTTTTTTTATACCATTGTGTACAAACTTGATTGAGCACAAAGAAAGGTGAAGGTCAATATTTGCACGAGGAAATTCAATTGACAACTGATGAAAGATTTATTGTGAAATATTCGATGACGTAGTTTGAGGCTAACCTTTGCATGCTTTTTTCTTTTTATAAGATGACACACTGACACTTTGAAATGGGAAAGTAAATGTTTTTTTTAAAATGATCCATATTTTGTGACGTCAGTAGTCGCAGTTAAACAGTCAATAGGTGAAGACAATCATCTTTAGGGTGTTTTCAAGTATATGATTGATTACATTTGTATACTTTTTTTCAAGACATGAATGAAGCATACGGTATCTGCCTGTTGGAGAAGTATAACACATTGCTTATACCGAGCGAATAACACGAAAGAAAAAACAACCTTACACTACATGCAAGGGGCGAATAAAGGAGGAGTCGTTAAAAAAAACAAAAACGATACGATTGTGTTTTTTAAAAATAGTCCAGCTCTAAACAAATGTTTGATAAACATGAAACATGCTAAGGTGATACATTAAAGTAATCCTCATTGTTCCTTCTGCAGCAGGTACGAATCAGACGTGGCCATGTGGCGAGCGCATGAACTTTATAGACTAAATAAAGATATTATTTTTAACAGAGCAGAAAGAGCTGCTATTGCAAATCTTCTTCAAATACATTTCTTCCTGTCCAAAACGATATTATTAACTTCAATTATTAAAACCTTGCAAACTAGATTGCTCCTTCCTGTTTTTTTTCTTATTTACACTCGAAATGTTGGTTTGGCAATGCAGATTTTTAATCTTAAATCAAGATTTCTCTGTCTCTCTGTAAAACATTTTTTCAATATACGTTTTTGCCCTAGTATTTTTCGACTATTCGGTTCTATTCTAATGACTGATACATGTGTGTGCGATACACGAGAAGCTTAACTATGTAATAAGCAGCACTATATGTCTCTCATTACATTTTTTTGCAACTGCAAGTAATGTTAATATGTCAAACATGGCCTTCCATTTTAGCATCGAGCACTAGCTATTTCATAGCACAAACAATCGAACTGACAAACTGAGGTCAGCCGAAATTCTCGGTGGTACCTGATACGGTCTGTTGGCGTTCAGACCCGAACACGCGACCCTAGAAATGAACTCTGTCCAGACTCATCTATCCAGCTTTCCTGTTTTGGTACCGGTTTTAGTATCCTCGGTCCTTCGTCTTTTCATATTGTGCATAGATTTTTTGAGATAGTTTAAATTGCTTTGTGTAAACTTGTCGTTTTTTATCCTCAATACGTACCCAAACTTTTTTCTCAAATATTATTAGTAATTGATATAAGGGTACTGTGATATATCAGTTACATGGGGTATATTTTCCGATATTTTCTATACATATTTTTATATGCATTTTGTTCTGCTAACGGTTTTTCAAACAGTACCTAGGGTATGAACTGGGAAAACTTATCGAACCAAAGAAATTTTAAAAAATTAGGAGGAATTAAATTTTTTGATTTTTCGCCTTGAAAGTGCCCCTCAGTGTTCAAACATATCCCTATAAAACATGTGATACCATTGCAAAAAGTCAGAAGATATATAAAATTAGTTTCAATATAAATTTTACTTTACAGTTTTATGACGGTGTGGCTGAAAACCGCTTTTGAAAGGTTGGTTTTGTTATGCACTCATTCAAGGCAGTTTAAGTTTTATTGACTTGAAGCAACTAAGGATAAACATTGTTATTGAAGACAATCCTATGTTCTCTTCACAAAAGAGGATTTTACAGAGAACATAAAAGAAGATACGAGGCGTAACTTAATTATTAATCTTCTTTATGGAAACAGGGATTAATTGATTTTAATCTTTGGAAGGGTACGCCTGAGCAGATTTTGAACTCCATTCTCAGTGGAATATTGTACGGGAAGGAACAGCTGGTTCATTGTTGACACTGAACATTGCAAGTCAATAGACCCATTAGCATCATTCATCTTTATTTCCTCCTTAAGGAGATTAATAACAACATAGAGAAAAGGTTGAGATATGAGAATGACGAGGACATGACGTACAACTACATATATCAATTACAAACTCATACATACATACAAGAGAATAAGATTTGTTATATTTGACTGGTGTGATAAACCCTGTAGGGCTGTACCGTTCAAGCGTCACCCGATGAGGAATGGTTTAGGGCATTTGGCGACCGCTGGAGTCTCCCCAAGTAGAAATAAATGCGATATGGCAATACCCTGCCGGATAAGCGATGAGGTACAAAATAAAATTTAAAAGGTAGAGAAGTTAAATACTGCATCAAAAGTATGTAACAGTTATATAAAAACGTAATTAATACCACTAAGTAATTGTATCTCTGAAGTAGCCTAGCGTTATAAGTTCGAGTTAAATTCATTAATTTATCATCATTTCTTTCGTTAGCCTTTTCTGAGATCACACACACACACACACACACACACAGAAAGAAAGAAAAAACAGAACTCAATTATAGAGAACACATTTTTTTTTAAAATCATTATTATTCTGATCAGTTACAAAATTCAAGTAAAGTTCCTGCATAAAATATTGCAGCTGATATCACAATATTTCTGTAGACTTCGGGGTCATTCAGTCCACGTGTGTAGGGGAATTCCGTACCTAGTAAGTGCTGACAGTCCACATGTGTAGGGGAATTCCCTACCAAGTAAGACATATTATGAAGATAAGCACCAAGAAGAATATCAAATTTATTAATAATATGGGAACAAAATTGATCCTTCATTGGTTGTGTTTCTGAACACGAAATGAACAAATGAGCAATAGCATGGGTGTAAGGAGTATTGCAATGATGACAAATATGAAGTATCATACACTATGGAGTGACCAGAAATCTGACTAATTTTTACTAGTTTAAACTCTTTGTTTTAAAACTTTGAGAGGATGAGTCGTTAAAGCATATGTGTTTGAAGTAATTATTTTCGTATTTATTTATGCTGTTCTGTATAATGCGCCTCCGTTCTTTCTTAGCCGGAAAAGTCTTATCTTGCACAAAACTATAAATAAACTTTTTCAAGTTATATTTGTGGAAAGTAATATATATATATATATATATATATATATATATATATATATATATATATATATATATATATATATATATATATATACACACACACATGCAACAAACTGGCAACGAACAGTGCGTCTTTGTCAAGGCAAACACAAAACAGAGACAAGACAATCAATACACACAAAAAGCGTTGAATTAAAAAAGTTTACATGACTATTTCTAATGGAATTAAAGTCAAGACCATCCTGGTAAATCTGGTCCCTGTGGTGATAAAAAGTGCAAAACCTGTCAACATATGATAGAGACCAGCACATTCTCTAGCTCAGCGACGAGCGAAAAATTGAACATACATGGTCCAAAAAGGATAAATACAAGTGATCGATATCAAGCAATGCTTGTAAATGAACAAGGGTTGTCGCTGTAAGAATGATATCATGAGCTAATGCAGGGTTTACAGAAGGAATTAATCCGAGAGTTATTCCTAATTTGGAATCTTCCAGGAACTTTAATATATCATTGATATATACTAGGTAGAGGAACGTTGAGAGCACACAAATTTGGCGAACACTTTGCACATCTTGTATTAAAATAATCAAATGTTTCCTCTGTTACATCATTGTCATACGTAAACAAACCCATGATAACTAGCCAGATTGTCTGGAAACCCGGTAAGCAAGTTGACTACATGCATTTTATATACGATATTTTGCTGGATGCAAACACTCCGTTAAGTAACAGGAGGCAGATATCAGAAATTTAATATAGTTTTTGCTATCAAATCCATTTTTATTGGAATTGTAGTCATAGATACGTATACAATATGTAGAAAATTGTAATTTAAAGAAAGTTTGAAATTTCTGTCCACAGAGTAATTTTATCCAATACTGGAAGTAAATTCCCTACCTAGAAAACGTGGGGCAGATTGGATATCTTGTTTAAGTAAAAACTTGAGGTGAATATAAAATTGCTCGAATTGTGGGGACGCAATTTTAAGAAATCACCTTTCCTTCTCTTAGATTTATGCTCCGACCGCTCCCGCAATCTGTTTCAGAAATCTGATTATACAGTCAAGTAATTACTTATGCGTACTGTTAAATCTGAATTTCTTCGTCAGTAATGATAAACTGAGATGATGGTATAAAATTATAATGGGGATTAGGAAATCCTGCATCGATCTGCTGGATAAATTAGCATGTAAATGAGCAAGGGTGACTTCCAATACGTAGGATTATTCTTCACGCACGCGTACCGCAGTGTCAAAAAAAGACTGGCGCAAGCAACCTTACGATTATGGTTCTCTGAAGTTATTACCAAACAAGCGATAAATATAAACATGTACTCAAATTAACCCAATGGTTGGCGAAGCAGAGAACAAAGCACGTGCTCTCGGGTCCCATTGTTACTGTCAGAAAATCTGCATAATTTTCGTGCTGAATCCCAGTTCTGTGCTATCTGAAATGATGTAAATTCAGCCAAACCCAATTCCAAACATTATCATAAACATTGTGCATGTGTGCAGTGAGGGACCTAGACATTAAAGTGGGCCTCGTTTTCAAAACTACTACGTCGCTTGGTCTATTTACATATTAGCTTACTCCGCAAGACGAGTTTCCCCCCAATAATAAATATATAAATAAAGCAAGGACGGAAGGAAGGAAAGAAGAAAAATAAAGAAATAGACCAAACTGCACAAATGTGTATTTCGGTGGCAAGGGTATCGTTTGAAAAAAGTTAGGAGAGAACAAAGACTACTTAAATAGTCAATACAGCGTTAAAAAGTCAAGTGCAATATTTTAAGCGCAGTTGAAGACCTTACTACGGTGCTTTTATTAATTTATTGCGCACGATAAAATCGACTTCACCATCCCATGTTTTGGAATTAGACTATTAATAAGTGAGAAGAAATGTATCATTTTATTATGTTGTTCGCTTTGAAAATCCCATTTGTCGAATCAGCAATACAATTAAATACCGTATATGCTCGCTTGTATGTTGGGTTCAGCTGCAAAAAAAGAAACGAAATTATAAAAAACAGACCCTTATCTGCCGTCACATAATGCGCCATTAGAGCAGGTTAAATGTTGTTTATTCTACTGATTACTCGTAACAAACTGCATAGACCCAGATCTGCCGGCACATTATGCGACGTCTGACCTGGGTCTATAAAGTTTGCAGTTGGATGAGACTTATAATCGAGTATAGACGGTATATGAAGTAGTTACGAACCAAGAAGTCATTTTAAAACAGAACCCAGCCAATCGAACACGCCATTGTTAGTGATTGACTTTAGGGATAGAACTGCAATTATAGGAGGATAATTAACTGATTGGATCGTATCGATCTGTATTAACTTCAATATTGCGGGTTTTAATCGTTGTTATGGCCGTTTTATGTAGCTTGACATTCAATTAATGTCCGGCATATCGCTTTTATACATGTATAAGAATGGAAATGAAATCTCCATTACTGTAGTTCTGTACTTATTGTAGTGACGTAGAACATTAAGAAAGACTCGGAGAGTATTTGTTGCAATGAAAGTAAAGGGGTGGGGCATTTTCGAACTAACTAGATGAAACTAGGGTTTATTTGTATACTGGGGAAAATATGCTGAACCAAGGTATTGCTTGATTTCTTACCAATACTGTAGATAAATGTAGACACAGAGTTTGAACGTGAGCACGAGACGCGTTTGTATACATTTTAACCGCCAAACAGAAATGATCAATAAAAAATCACGGTTCAACGAACCTTTGCACTAAATTGAATAACCCTGTTCGTGATTAAAGCAATTTTCATAATCAAAATAAAAAACAGCTGTTACGATTCATTTACAGACTCTTACAATTGTGAGTTATCTTCTAATAGATGAAACAAATGTCATTATTTGCTGCATAATTTATAAATAACATTTTGTAAAATTTAGCAAAGCTTGTTTCTACAATGATTTTTGGAATTATTGACTATTCTTTTGTTATTTTTTATTATTTTTACAAACTGGGTTCAATTTAATAGTCGTAGGGTGCGCCAAGATTCAATAAAAAAGCAGAAGATTTCGGAATGCCACGTGGCACGCGCGAGACGGAAATCTGATTGTAGAAGTCATTGTCAATTAGTTGCACACACGAACGTCGTCGAATATCACAACAATCTTGGTTCGCTTGACAGACACCTTTGATTGCTTTCTACAATGGGCACTCTTTTCAGTGGAATTATTGATCTTACTTGTAGTGAGAATTAATCGTGGGTGTGGGAAGCAACCTTCTGAAATTCAGGCCCCAATTTCACCAGATTAAGTCTTAGGTTAAGTGTAGACATAAGATATCTGATTGGTTAATGTTAACTCAGACTTAAATTTCATCCAATCCGATTACTGGATTATAGAATTAAATTTAAGTCTAGATTTAAGTTCTGTTGGTGCAATTCAGGCCTGATACTTAGTTGAGACATATTTTCTTTCTTCTTTACAATAATGTGATAAAGCTTAAAAAAACATATCTTTATTTACTTGGTAATAAATTGTGTTTTTAATTTGTGTATATAATTATAAACACATATAGATACACTAAACTTCTCTTTAAAAAAAAAACATGTTACTAATTCCTTTTTGATTGCACCATTCATAGTGCTTGTGCTGATGACATAGGTACAGTTATGTATTTGGATTAAGTCTCATCATTATTTGACCTTTTGCAAACGTCAATCAATTAAAATGAGATTACTAATTGGGGCTAGCGTGTATCTTGGGTAAATAATAAACGCTGATCTTGATTTCAATTGTATTTAGCTTTGACAAAAATGTCGTCCCCCTCGTCGATACACATCTAAAGGTGTCGCCTTGCCCAGTCCTTGGTTTTCCGTATAAGCCCATATTGTTTAAATTTGCAATACAGCGGGACTTAACATAATGTAGTATCGATTCTTCGCAATTAAAGGGAATTCATTAATTGCGAATTAATATTACAACTGTAATAGTACACAGATCTCGAGAGCCGTTTGAGGTTGTAGAGGAAAGAGATACAATTGTCTGTGATAGTATATTAATAGTATATATACTGTATGATATATGTTAATGAATGGTGTAGCTTCATTGTACATAACAGCACAGTAATACAATATATACCGTGTGAGGTTGTTGAGGAAAGAGATACAATTTTTCTGTGACAGCACAGTAATACCATATATACGGTGTGATGTATGTTAATGAATGGCATAGCTTCATACATACCCTGTGATGTATGTTAATGAATGGTGTAGCGTCATATATACGGTATGATATATATATATATATATATATATATATATATATATATATATATATTAATAAATGGTGTAGCTTCATATATAAGGTATGATATATAATAATGAATGGTGTAGCGTCATATATACGGTATGATATATATTAATGAAAGATGTGCCGTCATATATACGGTATGATATATATTAATGAATGGTGTAGCTTCATATATACGGTGTGATGTAAACTAATGAATGGTGTAGCTTCATATATATAGTATGATATATGTTAATGAATGGTGTAGCTTCATATATACGGTATGATATATGTTAATGAATGGTGTAGCTTCATATATACGGTATGATATATGTTAATGAATGGTGTAGCTTTATATACACGGTATGATATATAATAATGAATGGTGTAGCGTCATATATACGGTATTATATATATTAATGAATGGTGTAGCGTCATATATACGGTATGATATAAATTAATGAATGGTGTAGCTTCATATATACGGTATGATATATATTAATGAATGGTGTAGCGTCATATATACGGTATGATATATATTAATGAATGGTTAGCTTCATATATACGGTGTGATGTAAGCTAATGAATGGTGTAGCTTCATATATACGGTATGATATATATTAATGAATGGTATAGCTTCATATATACGGTATGATATATATTAATGAATGGTGTAGCGTCATATATACGGTGTGATGTAAGCTAATGAATGGTGTAGCTTCAAATATACGGTATGATATATGTTAATGAATGGTATAGCTTCATATATACCGTATGATATATATTAATAAATGGTATAGCTTCATATATACGGTATGATATATATTAATAAATGGTATAAGTTCATATATACGGTATGATATATATTAATGAATGGTATAGCTTCATATATACGGTGTGATGTAAGCTAATGAATGTTGTAGCTTCATATATACGGTATGATGTATGTTAATGAATGGTATAGCTTCATATATACCGTATGATATATATTAATAAATGGTATAGGTTCATATATACGGTATGATATATATTAATAAATGGTATAGGTTCATATATACGGTATGATATATATTAATGAATGGTTAGCTTCATATATACGGTGTGATGTAAGCTAATGAATGTTGTAGCTTCATGTATACGGTATGATATATGTTAATGAATGGTATAGCTTCATATATACCGTATGATATATATTAATAAATGGTATAGGTTCATATATACGGTATGATATATATTAATAAATGGTATAGGTTCATATATACGGTATGATATATATTAATGAATGGTTAGCTTCATATATACGGTATGATATATATTAATAAATGGTATAGGTTCATATATACGGTGTGATGTAAGCTAATGAATGGTGTAGCTTCATATATACGGTATGATATATGTTAATGAATAGTTAGCTTCATATATACGGTGTGATGTAAGCTAATGAATGGTGTAGCTTCATATATACGGTATGATATATATTAATAAATGGTATAGGTTCATATATAGGGTATGATATATATTAATGAATGGTGTAGCTTCATATATACGGTATGATATATATTAATAAATGGTATAGGTTCATATATACGGTATGATATGTATTAATAAATGGTATAGGTTCATATATACGGTATGATATATATTAATGAATGGTTAGCTTCATATATACGGTTTGATGCAAGCTAATGAATGTTGTAGCTTCATATATACGGTATGATATATATTAATGAATGGTATAGCTTCATATATACGGTATGATATATATTAATAAATGGTATAGGTTCATATATACGGTATGATATATATTAATAAATGGTATAGGTTCATATATACGGTATGATATATATTAATAAATGGTATAGCTTCATATATACGGTATGATATATATTAATAAATGGTATAGGTTCATATATACGGTATGATATATATTAATAAATGGTATAGCTTCATATATACGGTATGATATATATTAATAAATGGTATAGGTTCATATATACGGTATGATATATATTAATAAATGGTATAGGTTCATATATACGGTATGATATATATTAATAAATGGTATAGCTTCATATATACGGTATTATATATATATTAATAAATGGTGTAGGTTCATGTATACGGTATGATATATATTAATGAATGGTGTAGCTTCATATATACGGTATGATATATATTAATGAATGGTTAGCTTCTTATATACGGTGTTATGTAAGCTAATGAATGGTGTAGCTTCATATATACGGTATGATATATATTAATGAATGGTGTAGCTTCATTATAAGTGAAAAGTTTGCAACTTACTGCATAGAGAAAAGGATAGCATATTTCTATTTACAAAAAAGGTAGTGTGTATGTAATACTGTACTTGGAATGAACTGAAGCAAATTCAACATAAAAGTATTGAACATGCAGTGCTCCCGACTGAGTTATTCTACACGAATCAAATCATTGTAAAATTATTCACAAAACCTATTGAAACTTATTTCCACAAAGACTTGTGCTGAAAGCCTGCATCATTTGCAGTTTGGAAAATATAAAAAGAAAAAAGATGACGGCACCAGTCTATATCTTCAGGCAGGAACTTGAAAGTCAAGGAACTTGTTCAGGATGAAAGGTAAGTTATCAAAGATAATATTTTATTCATGCCACAAATTTGTGATACAAGTTTGTCCCATTACCCATTTATCTGAATGAAATTGAGGGCATATCTCTCTCTTATATGTATTATTGGCCCGTGGCCTGAAGTACTGAATATATTTCTTGTACTGGTACGTGTGTCATACCATTTCTACAATTAATATTTGCATATGCCCCATATTAACAAAGTTAGCAATTTTAAAGGGTTATTATTAGATCCATATTAAGTTATTTGTATGGTTTGTGTGGAAAAAAACTTCTTTACTCATTTTTATCTTTGATGACATTTTATTTCGACCTTAACGAAGTAAGACGAATGAACGTTAAAGTCGTCGATAACTTGGTAAATCGGTTAAAGTTCTGAGTGTTTACTGAAATAACGACAGTCTGGAATAGGTTGCGAGAAGTAACGATAGTCCGGAACAGGTTGCGAGATTCATACATTACTAAACAAATATTTATTGACCTAAATTTTTAATAGCAGAATTACTCTCAACATATTTGCACAGCAGGATGCAAAGACAGTGTACAACATGACACGTAAGGTATATCTTCCAAGGACACATTTTAATAAATTTGATTCACATCTCACGTGATATGACATGTCAGTTGAATGGTGTCAAGTCAATCAATTAGTTGCCTCAGTTTTTCTCAGAAATGTCTTATACATTGTATATGATTCTACTCTTGTCACTGATATTGAGATTATAGAAGCACTGACCCAATTGAGATGTTATTTGATACTGTATATCGAAAACGAGTCATACTTTTAATTTGTTATGCCATCTATTGGAGATATATGAAAACTCATTTACAACGGTAGAAGACCTATGCTGACCATATTTGTTTGAAATTTCTTTCCGTGGAGAAATGGACACGTTTAGACATACTTACATTATCGGAATGTATCACGTAACAAACAGTAAAAAACCTTAACATATTTTAAAAGCAATATAAAAGAGAAGATGAAACGGTCATTTTCAATACTGGGGCACAAAGGCAGTGAGGAAAATGACTATAAATGAAGTGTCACTGGATTCATTTTGCATATTAGAGCACGAAAATATTTGTCCAAACAATTCCAGAATTTCATGCGCGAACTCTGCTTCCCTACTTCCCTGTACAACGTTAAATGTCCCTATCGAAATCCTCGGTTACGGAGGTTAACTAACAGCAAAAGGAAATTTCCGGAACAAATAAAAGTCTTAAGATTTGAATCTCGAATTTATGACTATTTCAGAGCATACATATGCAAACGTAACCAGTCTAAAGCATCATTATCGTATGCTTAAAACAAAAATGGAGACAAAATTTTAGCTTAATTACAGAACGTGTTATGAAAAGTATCTTTTGTTTAGTAGACATTTACACTGCTTGGTGATTCTGTGATACAGGCCTTAGGTAACATTGTAAATTAACTCTAATATAAGAAGAAGAAGATAATACTCTTGCTATTTTGTACGAACTCTTGATAGAATAACATCATTACTACTGAGATTACAATTATCTGATATTTGAGATCCTTCAGGCGCTGTTTTTTTTACTTTCATGTTAAAAAATAAAAGCTATAATAATCACCCTGTGTGAATAACAGGTGCAATTTAGATACCAAAATGTATTGTCTCGCTCGCGACGATGGTGCTAAAGTAATACATTATTGAACGAGCCCAGCGACTTTGACCTTTGGACTTTTGCACACACCATTGACAGGGAAGTTTATTTTTTCTCGTTAAAAAAAGAAATAAATATAGACCTAACCCGATGACGTTTACGGGACTAGCCCATTTATTAAAATGAAATACCCAAGAATGTTCCATGACGTTTACGGGACTAGCCCATTTATTAAAATGAAATACCCAAGAATGTTCCATGTACACTGGTCCGTCGGGCACAAAGTCTCATCGTTCCCATGGACAAATTTTTAATATTTTGTATTCCAAACAATAAATCACCGTGAACTTTGTCTTTGACCTACAACTGACCACTACGACTTTACCTATTGATCTTTAAAGTGTGTATTTCACTGGCATTGACTATTTGTCACAATCACTGAGATATAAATTCATGAATAAGAGGATTTATATATTTATATATTTCTGTCACCTTCATTTTTATCTTTCATCTTTTTTTCAGTTTGTTTTTCTCGGTGCAAATACGTTTTATGGTTTTGATAATTTTACCAACAAAAATTCAAAAAATTCCTGCAAAAATGAGTTTCAGAGAAAGGTCGGGAGTTGAGCGGTCATTCAGTAAAGTTGCTTCTTTACACTACAGAGTCCACATAATTACCGTGACCAAATTTATTATTTCGTCGATGAATATTCAATTCGTGCAAATAAATAAGATGTCTATGCCTTCTGATAGAATTTATTGAATGTAAGCATCTATCTCCTATTGCTATCAACCACGTGCCTCGTATTTATACAATGGATTTGAAGAAAAAAAATTTAAAAAACCAATTTTAAATAAAACAGGCATCTAAAAACATATCTGACATTTTAAAACATATTTTAACGGATTACACTGCTAATGAGGTGAAAAATGGTGAATATATTTGTATATAACTTATATCTTGAAAAACATAATGTCACGTAAATTGAACCTTATGACTTTTTCAACAGGAAAGCGGAATAACTAAGATATGATTTTAACATCCGTTACCATAGATACTGCAAAAATAACAAATTTTCGGCTGCATCAGTGATATGATTGGTCGTAGTGAACGTTGTTCAAAAAGCATTATTAAATGATTTATTTTGAATAATTTCAAAGGCATGTATCTGTTGTTAACATGTGTTGTTTTAAAATTTTAATTGTATTTCATTATGTAAAAATTATAATTGCTTTTATAAACAATCAATCTAACCTTTGGGAGCGTTTGTTATCGACATAGCAGGCAGTTTAAGTTCATTACGAATGAGGAAATATGGATCAAATCATTGAAAAATTGTTTTGTTTTTTTAAAAATCGAGTTCGTTGTTGTAACGGATGTTAATGCTTAGAAATGTTAGTATATCTTTTTTTCAGCTTCTTTAAAACCCGAAAACATACTCACATCAAAACATTGGCATACGATGGGTATTTCAAAAGTTCTGAATATTTTGTTATAACTTTTTTTGTTTCTCTGAAACTGTCAATAAATTTAATGCCGATTGATAGACAAACTAACACATTGTCATAGTACATGCGATAAAGTTCGATTCACTCACAATCAAACACCAGCACAAAGACTTGACGCAAATTAAACAATGGTATTCTTAGACATAGAAGCTGTTTATAATTAGGGATGATATTTTATTCAGTCATAGAAATATATTTATAATTAGGGATGATATTTTATTCAGTCATAGAAATATATTTATAATTAGGGATGATATTTTATTCAGTCATAGAAATATAACCAACCTTAAAACTCAGTCAAAAGAAAAGCTTTGAAATTGGGTTAAAAAAAAACACAACTGGGGTCCTGTGTTAAATAGGGTTAAAAATGTATGAGGACAAACTGGATTTTAACATTAATCCGCCATTTTGAAATGTATGTTTGTAACAGTGTAACAATAAGCATTGGTCTGCTCTCGACCTGAAATATCGTATTACGTCATACTCTTCATGACATCTATGTCGTCGAGAGCACATTGTATACATTGTTATAGTGTTAGAAGCTGTTGACCTCAAATGGGACCCTATGACCTCTAACATAAATTTAACATTGAGGGTACATTGTTACATTGTTAGAATTTGTTGACCTCAAATGGGTAACACGCCGTGTGTAGTGACAAATACCCCACACTTACTATCCAACACACCGTGTGTAGTGACTAGTACCTAACACTATGCTATTAACATGTCGTGTGCAGTGACCAATATATTCAGTCATCTATAATCTAGCACCCCACATTATACGATAAACACGCCGTGCGTAGTGACCTCCTGCTTAGCGGCTATATGCACGTATCAGAGATTTATATATAAAGCAGTACCTATACCTCAGATCACGTTGTAGGTGTCAGTAAATTTGCATATATTGTGCTGATTTTAATAATAGCTATAATCAAGGGAACCAACTCATAATAACACTAAAATGGTCGAGGCAAAAAGTAGCCCTAAAATTCGGAAACTCAATCGGACTTTTAGCGGAGACTAAAGAAAAAAAGCCGCAAGATTATATTAAATTTGTCAAGACTAAAAGTAGCACTAAAATTACGAAACTGTCACTGACTTTAGCCAGACTGAAGAAAAAAAAATAAAAATTTTGGATTAGACTAAAAGTAGTACTAAAATTCTGAAAACTGTACCGGACTTTAGCGGAATGAAAAAAGTCAAGAAAAAAAATTATAAAATTTTCGATTACATTAAAAGTAGTTCTAACATTTTGAAAGCGCACCAGACTTTAGCGGAGACTGAATAAATGCAGAGAAAATATAAAACTTTTCGATTAGACTAATAGAAGTACTAAAATTCCGAATGTGTCACGGACTTTAGCGGGAAATAAAAAATGTCCGAAAAAATTTTGAAATTATTTTTCTGACTAAAATTAATACTAAATTTTCTAAACTAATAGGAAATTTAGCAGAGGTTAGAAAAAAATTCTTTCAAAATGTAAAAATTTGTAAAAAGAATTTTTACTTGTTTTAGAAGTCAAAGTTTTGGTGTTTTCCAATCTTCATTTTCAATTTTGTTTTTCAATTTTCATTTTTTTAATTGAAGTTTCAATTTTCATTTTCAGATTTCATTTTAATTTTATGTTTAATTTTCAATTTCTCATTTATAATTTCCATTTTTCCATTTTTTCAAATTTCATTTTTTATATTTTTGTTTTCAATGTTTCATTTTCAAATTTAGTTTTTCGAATTCCATTTTTTTTAATTTTAATTTTCAATTTTCCATGTTTCTTTTTCAATTATTTGATTTAAATTTTCATTTCTTAATTTTGATTGTTGATTTTCATTTTTAAGTTTAGTTTTTCAGATTTTATATTATTAATTTTCATTTTCATTTTTTTATTTTTCTTTTGTACTTTCAACTTTTTGGTTTTAATGTTTGATTTCTCAAATTTCATTTTCAATTGTCATTTTTAAATTTTGTTTTCAAATTTAATTTTTTTTAAATCTTCATTTTTAATTGTCACCTTCAAATTTTTGGTTTTTTAATTTTCTATTCTTAATTTTTATTTTTCAACTTTGGTTCAATTTACATTTTTAAATTTTCATTTTCCATTTTGGTGTGCTGATGTTGCTTTGGATGGAATATTTTGAGTCAAACCAAAGAGAGAGAGAGAGAGAGAGAGAGAGAGAGAGAGAGAGAGAGAGAGAGAGAGAGAGAGAAAGAGAGAGAGAGAGAGAGAGAGAGAAAGAGAGTGGAGGGAGGGAAGGAGAGATGGAGGGAGGGAGAGAAATTTTCTGTTCCAGATTGAAAACGGAAAAACCGAGATAAAGTGGGAAGATATGCATCGTACATGGAGTGTTTGTACTTGTAAAAAAACGCTTTTTGTGTCTTACTTATTTATTACGTTTTAGCTTTCTGTGGAAGACATAGACATACACAACCCTTTCCAGAACGGATGAGGTGTCATCCAACAAAAAGTTAAACGCAGAAGATTTGGTTTGCATTGGAAAAACAAAACTATAAATTGGAATATATGAACAGAGAAGTGCTTAAAGGAACTTTTACTTGCCTCAGTTATAACGAGCGTCTAAGAAAGAAGACGACAAGTTGTACGATATCAAAAACATTCTCAATCGAAGAACACGTAAAGTGTGAAAACGTCGACTATTAGAAGTTAAAGTTCATTGGAAACGATATCAGCCCAGTTTCGATTCTTGGATTGCTGCTTTACAAGACATCGACAATAAAATGAAGAAGTTACGAACACAACTACATCTTCTTCTCAGAGTTAATCTTTTCAAGAACTACAAAAACAGCAACAACAACAACCCATGTGCAGTGGCAGCGCGAGGGTTCGGGGATCCAGCGAGCAATGTTCTATAGAGGCGCTACTACCAAGGCGCCCGGGGGCAATGTTCTTTAGTGGCGCACCTACTTTGCCACAGAGAACAGTTTCTGCAACAAAATCTCCCGACGGCGCCCCCTCCCTCGCCCGTAGCCTGGAGGAAATTGTCCCCCTTCCCTGACCCCCCTCACGCCGCCACTTCCCTGGGGGTGTTGTGTAGAGAATTTGTCCCTAAAAATCAAATTGTCTTTTTCTGCCAGATCTTTGTGGTGTATTGTGTCATTGGAGCAACCATTAGAAATTTGAATTTCCAGCAAGGAGATAAACAATTGTGCACTATTTTACTCAGAGCAGTTGTATTGGCTATCCTCCTCCCAGTCCTTCGTTGAAATATACCGACAGTGGCAACAACAACGGTAGCTTCGCCAATGCCAGTCACAACAACAGCTCTTCGAATCACATAAGCAGCAGTCCTCTTCTAGAATCCTTTTTGGAAAATCATCCTTTGACATCGAGTGACTCCTCGGAGACCAGAACCATCGAACTATGAATAATCAATTTTATTTAACATTACCTAGTGACAGATCTATGGATGTGTTTCACAACAACCCAGTATGTTGTTTCACAGCCAAATAACTCAAACCATACAATTGGATCACGAAGCTTATTGGGAAGTAGCTTTGGTAGAAATCATTCTTCCTACTCAAGTCAGGAATGTAATTGGAGATCAAACCACTTTCCTTGTCGAAGTCCTCAACCAACAGGTCCAAGAACACTTGGACAAAAATGTTACTCTCATCTACGAATCCAAAACACCATCTCCAGCGAATCATCAATTGAATATCTATGTCAGTAGAATTCCTAAAGATAATATTTCAATGCTCAACATCTTGTCGATACGATTTAGGCTATTTTCAACGATCAGTTCGGCAAAGCACTGGAGACAAAATTGCTCATCGTCTTAAATTGTATTTTTCTGATTACAAAACGCTGTCTATCAGATTTTCTCCCAGTTTGTTTGCTATTTTGGGTGAAAAATGAACATTGCACGAGAGCCAAAAGACATTCACAACAACGATCGATTCTACAAGGATTTTTAAAAATCCTATCGAATTGAACGAAGGACTGAATTTGATGTTTGTGTATTCTGATCTCGCCTAGTACAACGTCGTAGGAAACACAGCTGTTCACTTGCTGAAAGTCATTCCTTTCAAAATGGATTCAGCCGTAGCTGCTTACGATGAAAGAGGAAACACGTATCAAGTTCACCGAGAATTTGTACATCCTCATTAACTTCCTGTCAGTAAATCGTATTTTCACAGCGTCAATAGTAGTATAAAAGGAGATCTTGTGCAAAATAGTATATTCTCGAAAGGAAAAGTAACCGTGAAACTACATTTTCGAAAACAATTCTCCAGTTAATTGTAACAGATATATACTGTGTACCGAGGAGTCGCTCCACAAAGAGGACAGGGTTTAGGAGATATGTTAAAATCAGCTTTTCGCACGGTAGCTACCATCTTAAAACCGATGGTCACTCAAGGATTCCATGCTTTGAAAGATGCAGAACGTACTCATCGGTCAACAATGTCCTAAAGAAGCTTTGATGAAAGCAGGAAAAAGTGTTGATTCAGACAAAAAAGACCTCCTTGGGCGCCGAGACATCACTATAAATTAGCTTCACTCTTCTGGTGAAAGCATTGATTCCTCCTCTACGCCACAGCAAGAACAAGGCAGAAAGAGACGTCAAAAATCTTTCAGACCTCATAGATACGATCAAAAAAAGAATAAGAAAAGAAGAACAGCTGTCAGAGAATTGGATGTTTTTGATTACTAACTTAAAAAGCAAAGAACACTAATGCACCGAGATTGTTGCGAATGTTCCAAGTCAGAACTCGATCTGTTTGCCATGCCATCTACGATGATGATGATGCGAGGATCCCAATGGGTAGAAGTTCATTCTGGGTCGTCTTTGACCACCACAGAACCTATGAATTTGAAATCAAACAACAAACCGAAGATTACATCGATCTGAATAACAGTTACTTGAACCTGAAAGTCCAAGTTCTCAAAGTGGACAACAGCAATGCAGACGCCGATGCCAGAGTAGCTCCCGTTAACAATTTCGTGCATTCATTGCTCAGCGAAGTGGATTTGAATTTCAACAAGTTCAACGACACAGAGTTGACTGCGGATGACGATGCTCATAATGTTGGATTTAAAATCAAACAAGTACGTACTTTACAAACGTGGATCGTTTGCATTTGGACATGTGGTTGCAAGACAAGTAGTTGTTGAATGGTATGGAAGTACGTCGGAGACTGAATCCAAGTAGTACCGTGTTCCATATGATGTCTAATGCTAACGAGTACGAAACAAGCATTGAAGAAGTCAGACTTAACATGCGTCGTGTGGAAGTCTTCCCTAAAGTGAGAAACTGCATCAATCCAACACTGACCAGAACTATTATCCTCTACGACGAGTGGAAGTCAAAACCTTCATCCTTACTTCTGGACTCCGATCCAAGATCGAAGATCATGTTTTTCAAGGTCAACTACCAAACCTTTTGCTCATCGGCATCGTCAGCAATGCAGCCCTCAACGGAGCTATCGATCAAATTCCTTTCTAGTTCGAAGATTTCAACGTGTCTACGATATAAGTCACCCAAGATGGCCAAATGTTGTGTACCAGACCCTTTGAACCTAACTTTGCTCGGAAAAATTACTTGAGATCTGATGCTTTTTGAAGTTACAGGACAGTTAGGAACCAACAGTAGTCACTGCATTTCGTACGATGCTTATGCAGGATGATATGCTTTGTGGGGATTTGATTTCACTCCCGACCAAGGCAGCTACGAAGGACATTTCCACCCTTTTTAAATCGGGCCAAGTTCGTGTGGAACTTCAGTTTGCATTGGCTATGTCGAACAAAGTGAACGTCGTCTTGTATGCAGAATTCGACAATACTCTGGAAATCAACAGTTTCGGAGAATTAATCATAGACTATTAAAAGATGGAACCTGTGAAGAGAGGCGATGAGAATGTTTTCTATCCAGAACAACAACAGTCACAGATCACAAGTGAAGAAGAAAAAGAAGAGAAAGATACAAGCATGATGTGAAGATGCCCAGAACAAGAACAACATTTAGTCTCCTGTTCTGCTTGTCACTTGTTTGAAGAATCATACAACTGACCACAGAAGATTGTTATGGATGTCAAATCGATCATCCTAGTCAGAAATAACGCGACCAATTTTTGAAGATGAGGTTAGAGGACCAGTTGGAAGAGTACCTGGAAAATGCATGGACTCTCATCTCAAAAGAGAAGAGTTTGAAAAAGTGGTATAAAAACTTGTGTGACCATTCCTTACCTCCACTGTCTTCTTTTCTTTGGAAGCGAAACGCATCAAAACTCTCAAGCAACAGAGTATGGAGACTTCTCGTTCATCGAATTATTTGACAGATATTTTCAAGAAAAAGGTCAAGTGTGAACTGATGACTTATCATTACCTGTGAGAAAAAAAAGAATGAACACGTGGGAACTTCATTACCTTCTGACTCAATGTTCGTACACAGCTTTTTGGAATCCAGTGGTATGTGCTAAAGATGAACTTCCACATCTAAAGCCTAAAGACGTTCAAGCCTGTGTCATCAACAAGTACGACATTGGGTAGCCGTGTACTTTCCCAACGACCACAATGTGGGATATATTGATTCTTATGGATTACCTCCTCTGGAAGACGATATCATCGACTTTATGAGAAGAAATGCTCTATCTACCCAATTCAATAATGTGAGATTATAAGGATCCGATTCGATAGTGTGTGGACAATATTTTATGCATTTTCTTTATCAACGCAGTGTTGGATTTCCCTTAGAACACTTAGTGACTTGTTTTAAATGTGATTTCTCTAGAAACGATGACAAAAGAGAAAAGTGGTTTTGTGAACATTATGGCTATCTATTTTTTTTGCACAGAAACGTAGTGTATATCGATGGCAAAATCATACTGTACTACATGATTGGAAGTCTACTCTGACTCCACAGCGTTGTCAACCTTGTAAATACGTTCATGTTTAGTGTTTTGGTATTTGTGTATGAAGAGGAAGGGAGGTAGCCCTTATCCTCCCTCTTCATTGGTTTTGTTGATTTTTAAAATGTTGATTTAGAAACAAAGTGGTGTTGGCTCGTATTTTAGACACAAACTTTTTTTTTGGACATGCTCTTTCACATTCTCTGTGTTAATCTTTGAATTTTTTCTAAGAAGGATGTCTTCCTTTGCTTTCATGCCTCCGTTGTTGAGTTTTCGTCAGTTAGGAAGTGTGGGGTGTTGGTCACTCAAAACGGCGTGCAGTTTTTAATGTTTTATATATATATAGATATATATATATATATATATATATATATATATATATATATATATATATATATATATATATATATATATATCACAATTTGTATTAAAAGATGTTAAACTTTTAAATTTTATTTTTACAGTTCATAAAAAAAATTCGGTATAATTTGTTTCTATTTTTATTTGTGAAAAAAAAAAATATAAATTTGTATTAGTTTAGAAATGTTAGTATTACTTCTAGTCTCAAACATAATTTTACAATTTTCCGGACATTTTCATTTTTTTTGTGTCCGATAAAGTCCGTGACACTTTCGGAATTTTAGTACTACTTTTAGTATAATGCTAAAGTTTGATATTTTTCCGGATTTTTTTTTTTTTTTTTTTTAAAGTTAGTCATATGTTCCGGATATTATTTTAGTTTCCGCTAAAAGTTCGTATGAGTTTCGATATTTTAGGGCTACTTTTAGGCTCGACCATTTTAGTGTTATTATGGGTTCCTTCCCTTGATTATAGCTATCTTTAACAACAGTTAAATATATACAAATTTACTGACACCTCCAACATGATATTAGGTATAAGTAATGCTTTATATATAAATCTGGGATACGTGTATATAGCCATTAGACAGGGGTCACTACACACGGCGTATAATGTGGGGTGCTTGATAGTAAATGACTGAATACTGGTCACTACACATGACATGTTGATAGTATCGTGTTGGATATTAATCACTACACATGGCGTGTAGATATTATAGTGTTGGGTGCTGGATAATATATCTCTGGGTATTGGTCACTATACACGCGTGTAGCCCATTTGAGATCAACAACTTCCAGCAATGTAACAATGCGTACAATGTACTTTCAACGGCATAGATGTCATGAAACGTATGACGTAATACGATATTTCAAGTCGAGAGCAGACCAACGCCTATTGTTACACTGTTACAAACATACATTTCAAAATGGCGGCCTAATGTTAAAATCCCGTTTGTCCCCATAAAGTTTTGATCCTATTTAACACAGGACTCTCGTTTGTCCCTATTTCACCACAAGTACGATCAGTGATAAATTAAAATCTGTTTCATTTTGTCATATTCCATCAGAATGTGCATCACAAGCTTTGCTTCAAACCAATGTCCTTAAAAAGTTATACTACTTTACAGCTATACCCATTGTCTGAGAATCCTTTACCATTCCATGGTAATGAAGCATTTCACTAGAATCCTTTACCATTCCGTGGTAATGAAGCATTTCACTAGTATCCTTTACCATTCCATGGTAATGAAGCATTTCACTAGAATCCTTTACCATTCCATGGTAATGAAGCATTTCACTAGAATCCTTTACCATTCCATGGTAATGAAGCATTTCACTAGAATCCTTTACCATTCCGTGGTAATGAAGCATTTCACTAGAATCCTTTACCATTCCGTGGTAATGAAGCATTTCACTAGAATCCTTTACCATTCCATGGTAATGAAGCATTTCACTAGAATCCTTTACCATTCCATGGTAATGAAGCATTTCACTAGAATCCTTTACCATTCCATGGTAATGAAGCATTTCACTAGAATCCTTTACCATTCCGTGGTAATGAAGCATTTCACTAGAATCCTTTACCATTCCGTGGTAATGAAGCATTTCACTAGAATCCTTTACCATTCCATGGTAATGAAGCATTTCACTAGAATCCTTTACCATTCCATGGTAATGAACCATTTCACTAGAATCCTTTACCATTCCATGGTAATGAAGCATTTCACTAGAATCCTTTACCATTCCGTGGTAATGAAGCATTTCACTAGAATCCTTTACCATTCCATGGTAATGAAGCATTTCACTAGAATCCTTTACCATTCCATGGTAATGAAGCATTTCACTAGAATCCTTTACCATTCCATGGTAATGAAGCATTTCACTAGAATCCTTTACCATTCCATGGTAATGAAGCATTTCACTAGAATCCTTTACCATTCCATGGTAATGAAGCATTTCACTAGAATCCTTTACCATTCCGTGGTAATGAAGCATTTCACTAGAATCCTTTACCATTCCGTGGTAATGAAGCATTTCACTAGAATCCTTTACCATTCCATGGTAATGAAGCATTTCACTAGAATCCTTTACCATTCCGTGGTAATGAAGCATTTCACTAGAAGTATTTAAATTTCCGTGATAATTAAGCATTTCACCGGAATTCTTTACCTTTCTGTGATCCCAACATAAAGATTGATGTTGCTCTATCTTTTTAATAACATTCTCATAAAATTTGCTAGCACAAAACTTAAGAAAGACACACACAAAAACAAAACAAACAACAACAAAAAACCACAAAAAAACAACAGTTGATAACACATAGAACGGAACTGGAATGAAACCGTCGAGCGTCTACCCAAATAATGGATGTGGGGTGGGGTGGGGTAGGGTAGTTGGGTTTTGCAACCTTTTAGAAAATAGTGGTGTATTTGGCGCATATTGAAAAAGATCCAACCTTTAGCTTTATAGATCACCAATTGAAACCCTATAATACCCCTCGGATATTAATATTGGGAAATATCGGCGGTGGGGTAAGGGTCCATTGTTATTTCTTTTTTTTTGGGGGGGGGGGTGTTAGCGTGAAATACCTGTAAGTATCCCGTCCTCAAATATCTTCAGCAAAAAGTTTTCATTAATTAGAGATTTTCATTCTATCACTACATTTAGTTGCTTCCTTACTCTAGAGTCTATATACAGTTTATCAACTGACTAACTTGCTGGTCTGTACGGTGCATTCGCGTTAATTCTTAATGAACGATCAGGTCAAATGTTGCTTATCTCCAAGTACCGTCATACCCTAGACGATGGTAAGAAGAGCATAGAGAAACATCGTCTGTCATATAATGGTCACTGCGTTAAAGAATGATCCGTTAACAATAGTTTAGTGCTCAAACAAAAAAATTTAGACAATTATATGACGAGCCAGACGCTCCAAATCCCACCCCACCATTCTCCCTTTAAACGGCGCGTTTCAATTATATTCATGTCACGCACATTAAATTGATTCATTGGTTAAGGCGTTTGACTTTTGACCAGAAGGGCGTGGGATCGATTTCCACCATCAAATCAGCCCGGATCGGCTAGCGTAGTGTTGTCCTTGGGAATGACACTTTACTTGCCTAAACAAGATATAAAATTCCACACGCGGTAGACAAGTCGCCATGGTACGGATACTGAATATCCGGTAACCGTCACTTCTGTCCTCAAAAGGAATCATCTTCTCGGATTAACCGTTCAATATATTGTCATTCAGTGATGAAACCGTCTTAAAAATAGATATCTAGAGTCAATTCAGTGCATTATTCCAAGACTGAGAAGGTGTAATATAAAGTCCGAATAACACATTAACTCGGTACCGGCAAAGATGGATTCATGTCATGCTGTTATTGCAAATGAACGGCACTAATTAGTGAGTATAATATTTTTCATCTCCAACAGTTCACATTTGTTATTTTATGAAATTATATTTTTTTAAAAAGGAATTCCCATAACATTTTTTCGAAAGTTATTTTGTTAGATAATTTCAAAAATGTAAATTCTTTTGTTTAAAATTAAAGCAGCGATGCTAGTCTACTTTCTATCACTTTTGTATGAAATCGGTGGAAATGGTTTCAAACAAACTTTGCTGAGATACAGTTGTCTTGTTAAATTCAGTAGAATTTCTGACGTGGGATTTAAGAGAATAACCTGACATCCGACCGCCAAAAATGCTTTGAGAGAGAGAGAGAGAGAGAGAGAGAGAGAGAGAGAGAGAGAGAGAGAGAGAGAGAGAGAGAGAGAGAGAGAGAGAGAGAGGGTGGGGTGGGGTCGGGAGCTTTATTTCATAAGCCTTTAACAAACCTAAATCATAGATGTATTTGTTCTAGATCTACAAGACATTCATATGAAATTTCCTTTGGGTATGAATCGTAAGTTTCCAGTAAGTTTGTATGTTTTTATTTCGATAGATCAAAAAGATCTTTCTACATGTAAATATACAGTTTTGGATACAATGCAGTGTATAACACATGGGAAAATAGAACTTTGTATATACATCAATATTTTCATCCTTAATCAGTAAAGTGTACATATTTATTATGTGCTTTCTGTCTACAACGTCTATTGCAGAACAACAAACACATTTCTACGCTCTTCATTGGAATGTATGAACTATTGTGATAAAAGAAATGATTTAGTAAATGCAAACATGTAAATCTTTGTAGCCATGTATGCAATAAATCTTTGTAGCAATGTATGCAATAAATCTTTGTAGCAATGTATGCAATAAATCTTTGTAGCAATGTATGCAATAAATCTTTGTAGCAATATCAAGACAGGGTTGCATACGATATACAGATGAATCCCATATTTTATGGTCCATTTACTCCCCTAAACAACATCTGGACAATATTCATTTGACAGGTAAAGCATTTATTCCACGTGCCACGTCAAAAACGGTAATTTCTCGAATAATTACTAACACTGAAATACCAATTGTGATGGTTTAAAAGTCATAGTCAGGCATGTTTTATTATGATACTATTCTGCTTCTATAATCTTTCAGGGGGGGGGGGGGAAAGAACCACTAGTCGAGACCTAAATTATCAATATCGCCAATTTACATGCATGATTGGGACTCGTGCGCACCATTGATTGATTGGCGTTAACGGCACATTTGCAAATGATAGGTTATATTGTGTCAAGGGAATATGGAGCAAAGTGTCTTTCCCATGACACGCCTCGCCCCTCCGTCATAAAACTTGACTAGACTCCAAATCTTACTCGAAAATATTCTGGTCAATAAAAATGCTGTCTATTTCGAGTAAAATTTTAAAGTCTTGAATAACATTTAGTACGTAAAATCTTAAGTAAAGTTTTATAACGGAGGGGCGTGGACTGGACAGGATTCCAACTCACTTTTAAATTCAGATCCTCGAGAATTTCTTGATTCAGATGTATAAAATCTTTAAAGGAAATAATCTGTGTTTACCAAACGCAGAAGAGAGGTGATCCTTTGATTTTTCTCTCGAAAATTAAACTACTGCAGTATTGATATATCGTCGTATTCGTAAATCTCAGCGCCATTGTAAACAGCGAAAAGAACTTAGTTCGCTGAATAGCATAACGGGCTGAATGTGAATATATGCTTCTTCAGCATAATAGCCTGTCTATGCAATTTTAGGACTCTTTTGAAATAAAATGTAATTCCCACCTCCTCTTGCTTCTCTTTGAACATAACTATACATCTCAATGTTTGACAACTGTTTCTTTGAACACAGAGCACTGCACAACTTCCATTCTATTCAATGGAAACAAAACCCGTTCTTGACCCTACTTTGAAAGTCAACACTTGGAAGGACAACTGTGAGAGACTATAGTCCTTTATTAAAATCAATAATACAGACCCAGTGTTAATTAAAGTGTAAAATGTGTAATAAACCAATAACAGGTATACAATTCGTTTAGCATCTTGAAACAACACAATTATTTAAAGACAGAACAAATAAATAAATAAATCTTTTTCTTTTGAAATTTTCATAAAAAAATGTCTGAGTTGTGGTCTCCATTTATGTCTTATTTTAATTATTGTTTTCATATTCTGCTTTGAAGAATCTGCATTGCTTTAATCAATTATGTATAAATCCTCTTTTTCTATCTTTCTGAGAAATATGGACCAAAGTGCATGATCATCTTACCTCTGCATTTATGAGAACATTGACGACCCAGAGAGCCAGCACGGTTTCATGCAGATTACATAAAATGGAAACAACAGAAAAGCAGATATGGGACTCGGAACAGAAACCAAAAATTGAGCTACAGCAGAAATTTGAACCGGAAGAATTGACTGAACAATCGGAACTGGGATTGCTGCCTCTTGCAGCTGAAAAATCGAGTACAACTGACTCTTCATCTGTGGTCGATGCAAAAATACTCCTGTTTGATGATATAGATGATATAGACTTTAAGGACAACGATTTTATAATTTCAGAGGAAGAAAAAAAAGAATGGGACAAAATGATTAAACAAAAGCAAGATGAACTCGTAAAACAGAAAGAAAAATTCGAGCGATGGGAGGAGGAAATGAAAAAAAGAAAAATGTTTGTGTTAGGCAAATTGAAAAAACTCGGCAGTTATCATTCCAAGAGGATGAAATTTTACACATGGGTAAATGGTTTCGTTTCAAGCACCGATAAAATGAATAAATAATATTTATAAGCTTTACTGATTAGAAGCCTTCCATAATAAATAATATTTATAAGCTTTACTGATTAGAAGCCTTCCATAATAAATAATATTTATAAGTTTTACTGATTAGAAGTCTTCCATAGTATCAACGTAAGTAGGTATTATATTGCTACACAGATTTGATGCTTTTGAAAAAGATTTTGATAGTCTTGTGACAAAGTTAAACTATCTTTGACTATATTCTATATAATGTATGAGGGAAATATCAGTTCCTATCAGAGAAAAATCTTTCTGTGGCAATATTTCAGCGATATGACAGCCGGAAATGATATGACTCACTTTGCCGGCATGTAGTCCACGTCCTTAAGAAAACTGCCTGCGCCTAATGTCTTTTCATAATACAAGATTAGCTGTAAATCTAGTCATTTACTATTTAATTTCAGGGAAGAAACATCACTTTGTCTCACGCAAAATATAAAATAGGTAATTATGCGTAGTTTCTTTCTAGTTAATAACAAATATCACATAATTAAATGCTCTTTTGTCTTCCTATGTGGCTTTTATAGTAAGTTTGTTTGTCCGTGTGTATGTACTTAAGTATGTGTATATGCATGGATACATGTATGTATGTATGTATGTATGTATGTATGTATGTATGTATGTATGTATGTATGTATGTATGTATGTATGTATGTATGTATGTATGTGTGTGTGTGTGTATGTATGTATGTATGTATGCGTGCGTGCGTGTGTATGTATGTATGTATGTATGTATGTATGTATGTATGCATGCATGCATGTATGTATGTATGTATGTATGTATGTATGTATGTATGTATGTATGCGTGCGTGCGTGCGTGCGTGTGTATGTATGTATGTATGTATGTATGTATGTATGTATGTATGTATCTGTTGACTCCGATTGATTTTAAAAGTACTGTTTTTTTAAATGTACGCTTGATATCTATACTTCGGTCATAAGTTTGATTCAAAATACTGAAAGGTTGTAACGCATGAATCAATAACGCTGAATAATAATATCAAAAAGTCAATATTCCTTTCTTCCACATGTATTTTTCTCTACCTTTCATAAAATGTACATATAAATGCACTTGTATGTCTGACACAAATACATCCAGTTGCTTTTACTCAAGAATGCTTCGCAACAATATGAAGCGGCCATGGCTGCTACAGTCTGGCGTATTTATCTTCTTAAAGACAGTAAAAGTTAACTCCCCTGTATTTAAAAATAAATAAATAAAATGATTGCAGAGTTATATACGAGTTGGACAAATTAAATTACAGAGTAGAAATGAATTACGAAAGCAGTATAAATAGTGTGGGACCTATATGGTTTTTGTGAAAAATTTGCTTTGGAACTTTTAAAGTCTGGATTCTGTTTCTGATGTAGGTATGAGGAATTTTTAAAGCTTTCTTGACACGAAATAAAAGCTTTTATTATCAAAATCAAAAGAGTATGGAAAGAGTTAATATGGAATAAGGATTGGAGGTTGGTCTGCTTTTATTATTTATTTATTTAATTTAGTTAGTTAGTTAGTTAGTTAGTTAGTGAGTTTTCAGTACTTTAAATTTTGCATTCAGTCCGGAATTTTAAAACAGAATGTTACATTGTTTCTATTTGAACGATGTTATACGATTATATTTTCAATGGCAATCATGTTATACGATTATATTTTCATGGCAATCTTCAAATTGTTATCAATCTTTTCCCCCTGATCATTTAAATTTTTTAAAAATCCAGTATGCTAAAAAAACCCAGTAGAAATCATTTTATCGTTTAAAACCTTTGTCAGGCCAGAATATCGCCATGTGTGTTCCAAGAAAAATCTTAAATATTCCCCCTCCCGAACCAACAGGATAAAAGATCTTTCTTGTCGCTCTAAAATTAGATCCTAATTCATACATAACTCTACAATGAAGATAAAGGTAATGCAATGCAAAATTCAAAGACGAGATACAGTATATTATGGTAGTTGAAAAATATAAGTTGACTTATCGATGTTATGAATCTCTTAAGTGAGATATACCATCGTTCACAGACTAATTAGCACTTTAAGTGAGGTATACCATTGTTCACAGACTAATTAGCACTTTAAGTGAGGTATACCATTGTTCACAGACTAATTAGCACTTTGAGTGAGGTATACCATTGTTCACAGACTAATTAGCACTTTAAGTGAGATATACCATTGTTCACAGACTAATTAGCACTTTAAGTGAGATATACCATTGTTCACAGACTAATTAGCACTTTAAGTGAGATATACCATTGTTCACAGACTAATTAGCACTTTAAGTGAGATATACCATTGTTCACAGACTAATTAGCACTTTAAGTGAGGTATACCATTGTTCACAGACTAATTAGCACTTTAAGTGAGGTATACCATTGTTCACAGACTAATTAGCATTTTAAGTGAGATATACCATTGTTCACAGACTAATTAGCACTTTAAGTGAGATATACCATTGTTCACAGACTAATTAGCACTTTAAGTGAGATATACCATTGTTCACAGACTAATTAGCACTTTAAGTGAGATATACCATTGTTCACAGACTAATTAGCACTTTAAGTGAGATATACCATTGTTCACAGACTAATTAGCACTTTACGTGAGATATACCATTGTTCACAGACTAATTAGAACTTTAAGTGAGACATACCATTGTTCACAGACTAATTAGAACTTTAAGTAGATTAGTATTATTGTATGGATCAGGATGAAGTTCGAATCCAGAATTGATCTAAACACACACACCTATAATGCCGAAATATATCGTACTTTAACTTTTCTTACAATTTTGTTTTCGGTCGTAAAGATATAGTTAGTTCCCCCCCCCCCCAAAAAAAAAAAAAAAAAAAAAAACTCTTTACATCAACGTATAATAAGTAATTCGCTCTCATAGAGGGAGCTAGATACGCGCACATTTGCTACTTCACTTCCTTTAGAATACGAATATAGTTTTATTTATTTTAATTTGCACGGTCAGTTTTTCAGACAGTCTGATTGAAGTCGAGATCAACTTATAATAAATTGATCTGAAAGGCACCAATACAAGTTCATGTTCTGGTGTCATTTGGAATTCTGGTCCACTTTTTCTTTTAGTAACCTATTATATAAAGCGTTGCATTTCGTGTTGGAGAGAGGTATCGTTAGAAACTATATGTTCAGAATAATGTACATGTATTTAACTTTCTTCAATACAAAAGCTGTAATCTGATTGGTGAATTGAAATGTTAACAAAACATGACCTCGTATCGGTGTCCATCAAATTGCCCTAATGTCGAAGATATAGATTTTAATCAAATTGGTTTTTCAGAATACGCACAAAGCTCTTTGAAGACGCACTTTTTAGCGTTCAATCGGGTTTAGGTATAGAAAAAAATTGAGAAATACATGCAAACTATTTATAAAAAAAACCCATACCTCTCAAACATTAGGTACTAAAGGGACTCACGATAAATTTGCCTGAACCATGATGTTGCAGACATAGGTCAATGATTCTCGAAAAAATCATACTAATTTGATTCACAACAAGGATGGATCAAGCGATTAAATTGTTAAGAATCCACGTCAAACATTCTATTTCTTCAGTAGGAAAAATTGGGTTGATGTATATATTTATAATGGAGAAACTTTGATAGTAGAAGTGTAAAATATGTGATCTTTAGAACTAGCTGAGATAATAACAAAATTGTGTTGGATTTTTTTTTTTAAATTTTAAATATTTTTTATCTTCTTCTTCTGGTTTACGTACCGCTACTTCATCTAATACAACCTTGTTATATCAATTTCTTCTCCGCTAAATGTTTGCGCAGATATTAAAGTTAAATATATACTATTATTCATTGTGCCCTTGAAGTACTATTATTTAAAACTGGGTAATAATAATAATAATAATAATAATAATAATAATAATAATAATAATAATAATAATAATAATAATAATAATAAAAATAATAATAATAATAATCATAATAATAATAATAATTCCGCAGTGGAGATTGTTTCCCTTTGTATGTATTAATTCCAGTCTGTACGAGTAACCTCCCTTGATAGAATTCCTAAAATAGCGGCTTTCTGATTAAACATGTGATTCAATTTGGTGATCAAAATTCGTCCTTTAATCCCTGTTTAGAACAGGTTATTGGTTCGACAAACACCACATTCTGACGAAGATGATATTCCTTTGAAGCCCTGAATGTTTTTTCTTTGACGAAAATGGCCAGAATATTGGAAATTCGTGGCATTAGTGCATTTGATTGCAAAGGTGACCCACTGGGATGGCAGTGAAATGGAAACGTTGGAAGAGGCCTTTCGTACCATTTCTTGTTGGAAAAGGAGTTACTGATAACAAGCGGAAACGCGCCTTTATTCTCCACTGCTCAGGCATGGATATATAAGAAATGTTCGATACTTCAGACGAAAATGGAGAAGACAACAAATATAAAACTGAAATGCAGAAAATGAACAAATATGTTGTTGCCCACTCCCTGCGAAGAGAACAACTTATTTGAAAGACACCAGTTAAAGCAGATGAAGGAAGAGGATTCCGAAACTGTTGATCCGTTCGTTAAATGATTGAAACATAAAACCGTAACGTACGACTTTGAAGTTAAGAAAGATGAACATACTAGAGACCAAAGTCATCGACGAGTGCAGTCGCACAGTTTAAGAGGCAAATTTTTAGAAAATGGGACGACCTTGCAAGGAAGCAAATACTAGAAATAACTAAATCTTCTGTAGCTGCAGAAAAACAGATTGCATCAATCGAATGTACACCAGAGGTGAAGTAGATGCAGTGAAAGAAGATGGAAAGAAAAGAAGAAAAAACATTATGGCAAAGATACAGAACGTGCAGCTAGAGGGAACAAAATATAAAAAATTCCATAACATTGGACATTTTGATAAATTGTGTAAAACAAAGATGGACAGAAAAGGAAACAATGAACCAAAGAGCACCAAGAGAAAGAACAACGTCAATTTCATGGTAGACAAGGGTGATGGTGAATATGCTTTCAGTATTAACACAGAGCATGTGGACTATGGTGTAAGAGTCGAAATTGGATGTATTCCAATAAATATGCACAAGGACCCTGGTGCAAGTTTCAACATCTTTGATAGACGCACGACAAGTGCTCGCATGGAAGAACGTGCTGTGGAGTAGACATAATTTTTATTCTTGACGGACAGGGAATCCGAGTTTTAGGAAATAAACTGCAGATTCACTCTGTGTTCTTACTGTTGGCCTGGTGTAAAGTTCATTGGAAAACAGCAGTATGTGTAAAATACGAGAGCTGTTTAGAGGGAGTTGGGAATTCAGAACTCAATAAGTCAAGATTCACGTAGACGAAACTTTGAAACCAGTGGCACTGCTGCTCAGAAGAATTATGTTCTCTTTGTGTTAAAAATTGGAGGCTAAGCTAATCGAACTTAAACAACTTGACACCGTTGAAAACGTAAAAGGTCCATCGCCATGAGTCAGTACAGTAATTGCAGTGCCAAAGAGTTCTGAAGAAATTAGACTTTATGTTGATATGAGACAAGCTAATACGACAATTATGAGAGAGAGAGAGAGAGAGAGAGAGAGAGAGAGAGAGAGAGAGAGAGAGAGAGAGAGAGAGAGAGAGCATCGCAACAATTGATGAAATTATGCATGATCTAAATGAGATCAGCGTTTTCAGCAAGCTGGATTTTAATAGGCAACCACCAACTGCAGCTTAGCGTAGAGTCGTGCATCATGACGAAGTTTGTCACCCATAAAGGACTGTACATAAATACCAGAGTTTTCTATATGGAAAGAAATATATATTTATTATGAATTTTCATACGGTATTTGCGTCTAGTTAGTATCATTTGATCGAATATAAAAGAAAAATATTTGTGACAGGATATTATTTTAGACAAATTGTTAGTTTTAAATGGAACTTAATCTGTATCTGATTGTAGACAGTTAGGCATACATTTTTAAAAAAAACACCCAAAAAACCAAAACAAAAAACAAAAACACTGAATCACTTTTACATTTTCAGATCATTGCTAGATAGGTTATATACTATTAAAGAAACAAAGCAGACCTCTGAAAAAAGAAGGGAATGTAGGGATTGTTTCCCTTTCTATCTATCACAATATTTCTGTATTTACTTCGGGACGAGAAAATGCGAGGTTCTGTTTAAAATATATGATTTAATTCGGTGGTTAAATCCGTCCTCCGATTACGATTTAGAATAGGTAATCGGCATGTAAAACACTACATCGGTAACGTTTGTTTTGAGATTACATATTCTTTTTCTTTAGCAAAAAAAAAAAAGAAGTTCTCTCCCGTAATCGGATCACCGCTATTCTAGAAACCATTACGATGGCGGGACCAGGCCTAGTGTTCCTCGATAGCTGGATATAGATGCATTTTAATATAACTATTTGCAGATTTGAGCAACTAGAACATTTAGACGGGTGTTTTCTTCTTACTCCTTAAATGCGTTTGAATTTCTCTGAAAATAATCAATATTAAATTAAAATAAATTATTTAACTACTTTTTAACTCAAAGAGACATAATGTCAAGAGTAACATTTGTCATTTTGTTGCGAAAGCTGAAAGATTTATTTGAAAAATATCAAAGCTTGTGAAATTCGCTAGTTTTGACTATCATTCTAGGTCAGATCGTTAATAGTAGAAGTTTGCTTGGATGAAAAGAACATAGGTTCATTTTCAGCATGCTGCACTGAAGCTAGAAAACGTCGATAAAACTCGATACCACAAATTGATACAGCTGTAAAAGATCAAAACAAAGTTTTGTGGCGGATATACACGGTAGTTGTTGCAACAATTTGCATCATTGTACGCAATTATTGTGATGAAATTTATCTGAATAGTACAAAAAAGTACTAACACACGGAGAACTCCTCCACAATAAGTATCTGAAACAAGAGTCATACTCGGATCATAAACACGCACAAAAATGCTGGAAGAAAACTTTTAGTAAAAAACTTTTGATGTGATTCAGTATATTACACGTGAAAAGGACCAAAAACGAAAACAATCCTGAAATTTCAGGGAAAAGACGACTTGTGAAAATTAATGTGATTTCTAGAATTTGGGATTTGGTATACGAGTACAGGTTTTGTGCTTAGAGAGATTTTAGTCGCTGTTTGTGCCTTGCTAGACGGAAATTTACCAATCAATGCTGACAAATAACGGTGAAAATAAGTTCCCTTTTGATACTCTTAAAAAGTTAACATTTTGTACGGAGGCCATTACCAAAACATTATTATTCTAGGGAGAACATTACCAGAACAGTATTATTGCAGGGAGGCCATTACCAAAGCAGTATTATTGTAGGGAGGCCATTACCAAAGCAGTATTATTGTAGGGAGTCCATTACCAAAACAGTATTATTGCAAGGAGGCCATCGCCAAAACAATATTTTAAAATCTCAAATGGTCATTCATATCATGTGCATTCCAATATTTTGTGTTGAAGAGACAAACTTTGAGAATTTCAAAACTGAAGTATACACAGATAAGACTGTATCTTAGGTCATTTAAAATGACATCTTGAATGCTGTGAAATCATTTGTTTTTGTGGTAATTATTATTGTTTCTACCTAATTTTGCAAAAAATAAAGTTTATGTTGGTACATCAATTTATAGTTCTGTCTCTGATAGGGAACGCGGTTGTTTTTCATTCTCATGTTGATCACTTTACCTTCAATTTTAAAGCGCATTCGTCGTATGTAGTTGACATTAAATCCACAAGCATTGGTTCCATACAAATAGTAACAGTAAATGAAGCAAATTTTCAAAGTCTCATTAAAATAGACCATGACAGGAAATCTGGACAGGAACGGAAAATTACATCAAATCATTAATGGTGCTCCCTGACGGCCGTTTGCATTTTCCTGGTAAACATTAGTGCCTTCTTTTAACATCTAGAACATTTTTTTTCAAATTTGATTTGAAACAGGAACGGACCTAGCAAAGTTTAAATGCAGTTAAAACTTACGGCAAGATGTCACTAGTCGCTTACCCGCAGTCTGCCATTTCCTCGGGATATTGCCGTTTTCTTCACCTCAGTCATTCAAAGATATCACCTGTGTCTCCGAGCGAGGCTGAGTCCGTAACGAGAATTTGTATACAATCGAAATAAAGTATCCTTGAAAATGTGAAGATGCTTGTAAACAAAAACTGGTAGATTCCGCAACAGACAGTTGCAACGGTTTTCGAGACGATTAAAAAGATGAAAAAAATTGCAAGAAAAAGTTTCAGCTGACAACAATTAAACTTTCTAACGTATCATCTGAGTTTCATAGAACAAGTTCTAAAAAGTAAATGTTAAATATGCATGGCATCCGGTGGCTTACAGAACCACAGGAGTTCAAAAGTCACATGCATTTCAAAAGCAATTGGACAGAATACGACCAATAACAAATAGATAAGATCTGATATGACACTATTTTCTTGACTGACATTTATATATCTATCTCGAAAAAAGAGAACATACATAGTCACAATGCTATAAACCAAAAAGAAAGAGAACATAGATTTAGGACTCTAATATTTATTCATATTTTGGTATCAATAATTTAAAAAAAAAATATGCAGGTATTACAACAGCCATCTTTCAATTTCTATCCTGTCAAGAATTTTGCATCGTTACGACAATACATGACATACATCTTTCCTAGCTGAAAAAATCACTGTCTAAATGGATGAAACGACGATGTAACTGTAACGTGTACGTGACATCAACATACGGTTCGGGGCAGCACTGATAGGTAACAATATTACGATGGCTGAAGGCGCCCTGTAGCGTCCAGCTGAGATTGACGTCTTCGTAGTTGTTGAGGTCAACGTTTCCATTGTCTCGTAAAACAATATTCAGTTCCGTTCCGTCATGTACCCAGGATCCGAATTTCAAGCGACAGAGTAGTGGTTGTCCAAACATCCCAGTGTTCCGGTCACAATAGGTCGTCAAGATGTCGGACTGACTCAGACTGACTCGACCACTGGAGTTGACAGTTACTAGAATTTTCTCAGAGTAACCGTCGTCTTTTGAAGCACTGTTGAATAAGGATATATGTAATGGACTCCACTCTATTCAGTGGTAGCTACTAGCTACGAACAAAATGCATACACAAGACTTAGAATGAAGGTTATAACACTTGGAACATGAGAACGTTCCCGGGTTTAAATATTTTACACCATCATTAATTCACTTACAAAAAGAGTTATATGCAGTCTATAGAACACAACCTTATAAAACTTTGAGGATCTGAGTCGGGGTCTGAGTTGGTGCTCAAACATGTTTTACAACCTTAGTGTTTGATATCAGTCTAGCAAGAATGGTGCTCAAACATGTTTTACAACCTTAGTATTGGATATCAGTCTAGCAAGAATGGTGCTCTAACTTGTTTTACAACCTTAGTGTTTTTATATCAGTCTAGCAAGAAGAACTAAAACTACTTCCTTGGATGTCCATGACAAATCCTTGCTTAAAAGATGTCACTTGTAATTGGATTTTTTATTTTTTTTTATTTTTTATTTTTTTTTACCTTTGATCTCAGTAAACACAGGGAGAGGGGGGACAATTATACTCTCTCAGTTACCATATAGTCAACCCGTGTACCAAATTTGGTGAATTTCCACGAAGCTGTTAAGGAGAAAATAGAGTATAGATGGATGGAAGGACGGACTTGCGGACAGAAGAAGGGTATCACAATATCCCCTGGTAAAGCGTGGAGATAATTAGTTCACAGTATACAAGTTTGTAAAATATCATTATATGTATTATAGAAGTTGTTTGAATGGTTACGCTATTTTTAATTCCAATATTAGATAAAGGTTATTACTGTGAAAGTTCACGCAACATTTAAGCTTTCATTGAAATCTATTTACATACTGATTATAAAGGACAATTAAGTGCTTGCAGTGATTTAATATGCCCTACTTGTGTAAGACTTCGTAAAACTTTGATACCCTTCTTAACAATAATTCTACAGCCAGAGATGGCGACAATGGAAAAGTGATGCTGCATATGTTTAGATGTCTGATAACTAAGGCGATAATACATAAATAAATAAACGTAAGAAATGCAGACTACCTATTATACAAGACAATGTCTGGGATCCAAATGTAACTGATAGGCAGCTTCAGCTTCCCGATTCCATCGTAATCATCAGGGTTCCAGGAAAGCCGGTCATCCACCCAGTTCATATGTAGCCATACGTGAGTCATGAGCGATAAGTCAGCTTCTCTCTATAAACAGATAATAGACAACGATGTTTTGAAGCTTATTAGAGGACGGCAGAGCGTGCTCGTCGTTAGATTTTTTTTATTGGATTCAAGCAACTTGGGTTGTTATTATTTCTTAAAGTAAAAGAGTACTTTTTTATTGGACTATCAGATTCATAGAAGAAAGGTTGACTCTAATATGAAAAACCAGTACCCGGCATAATGTAAATAGAACGGAGTGTCCGACAATTTGGGGGGGGGGACAGTTCAATTCGATACTTTAAATGAAGAGATGACTATAATAGGAGAATGATGTAGCCGTCATGCTCGATATAAAAAGAACAGTGTACCCGACAAGATTATGTTTTTATTGATGATATGCCCCCTTTCTGCTTTCTCTGCACGGGTAGGTAATAGGGGTAGGGGTGATCGACCAAATCGTGCAAACAGCAGATTTAAAACAAAATGCATGATCTAAAATGAAAATAACAATAATCTGCTTCAAATAATTGATCTAATTTGCTCATTGGACATCCTTCTCAAGTTAGACATAGATTTAAAAGTGCTTGCGTGCATACTTCGAAAAATCTATAAGTTTGACGGGGTGGGGGGATCAAAAGCCGATATGTTGACAACTTTATTTTTAGTATTAGCAGCTACATTTGGGTCCGATTTGCAAAAGAGAGTTTTCAAACTTTATAAAACTTGTTTAATATATACTTCTTTGTCGGGACTGGTCTAACAACAAGGAGAAGAACATGCCAAGGCATAAATAAAAATGTCCAAATATTGCACGTTTTGGTTCTTGTCTGTTATTATTAATTTTAAAATATGCCAGAATTTCAACTGGTGAGATTTCTTTGAAGTAGAGAATGTTTATGTTTTGATTGGTAAGTTAGCTTTCGTAGAAAACTCGGAAATTATGAATTTGACTCAAATAAGCCAACATTAACATCAGAGCCGGCGCAAGGGTATTTGGCGCCCTAGGTGAACCTTCAGTCTTGAGCCCCCTCCCCCACAATTAACTTTCGCGCGAACGCGAACACACATACACACACACATTTCTTCTTTACTTCTGTTATTCTCTTTCAGTTTGTAGACGCTTATTATCTTTTATTTTACACTATTTCTCTTTCTTTTTTTATTCATTCAGTTTATTGCCGCCGCCCACATTTTGCTACCCTAGGCGACCGCCTAGTTTGCCTAGTGATTAAACCGGACCTGATTAAGATATGAATTAGATGCCTCTTGCCAAACAGGAAATCCAGCGATATACGTGTATTAACCGGAAATTCCGTTTAGTGATGTTCACACATTACCCCTTGAATTCAATATACCTATATCGCTAACATATAAATTACATTCATTTGTGTGTGTAATATAGGCTGAGTCCTGACTTGATAATGTGGTTGTAATAATTGTAAGGGAGACTACTTCCAAAATATACTGATATATCATGGTCCAATCTTTTTGCAATAAGCAAAACATTTGTCTAAATGAGAAAGAATACCCATCCAATGGGTACCCATCAATAAATGAAATAAAATGTTATTGATGAAAAAAGAGAAGTTATAAATTCGAATTAACTGGAACTAAGTAGCGTAGATAATGTTGATTAACCGGGCTATGCTTGGATATACGAACCAAACCCGTGAGATGAAGGACAGATAATCCATGCTCAACAACAACCGTGCCATTTTCATGACCGCTAGGTGGCAACACTTTCTGGTAGTTTTTCATCAGCTTATACAAAAGCTTGTCATCCGCTCTTCCTACTTGGGCTGGAAGAAAATTTTTTAAAAAAAGGCTTTAATAGCTACGGATCAAAATAATCTTAAAGCACTCGGATATTTCTCCAATGCAATCAACACATACTGTATTTGCCCGCTTAGAACCCGCGACCAGCACAGAATAGTGTAGACCCAAATTTGCTGTCGTGTGTTGCGATAGCAGGTCAGGGTCTTTTTTGTTCGCTTGATTCAAAAGCGTAAACTTGATCCTGTACTCTCAAAACTTGTTGAGCATGAAAATCAAGCTTAAGCTAAAAATCTGAAAATTTGAACATTCTTTAATTAGACCAACGTTACAAGAACAGAAGTTTCAGAATTGTCTTAATACGGTAATGAAAACAATTATGAATAAATGACGTTTCGTCAGGTGTTAGCTTTTTTTTTCGCCAGTGAAAATGTATCAGACATTCTTCTATCAGGATACATGTGGTAAAGAGCAATTAATGCCTTGTATGTTCCACCATTTGAATATATGGCGCATTTGTGATTGTGCATTGGTAAACTGCCAGCCCTTATCGTATATGGGAACTATAATTTTGGAGGAGAACAGAACATGCTGCCTGGGCACTTGTTATTTTTATTTTAAAAAATCGTATTTTAAAGGTCATTTATTTTCATTCTTCTTCTTCTTCTTCTTCTTCTTATTATTATTATTATTATTATTATTATTATTATTATTATTATTATTATTGTATATAATTTATATACTCGGTCATTTATATTGTAAGATTAACAATCGTAGACGGTTTATTGTGTGCAACTATTTACCAGAACACTCAGAACAGACTTAGAACCATCAGGGTCAGACGTTTTCCTCGTGCTTCGGCAAACGTTTGCACATCATAGCAACATCATAGCAAAACAGTGTATGATCCCTAGGTCATTCCTACTGCACTTTTGGGAACAAAGCGAAATTCAGCCGATGCACAAGTAATGAAAGATTTTTTTTTTCCTGACAATCTATTATCAAACGCAAAATATATGCTGGGTTAGTTTGGATTTTATGATAATTAATCATTAAGATGTCATGATCTAGACGGAGAATATTTTTGTAATATTAGGTTTTATTCTGTTCATGTTAAATGGGGATAGAAATCGCAAACAAATTCAAGAAAAATGTGAGTATCTATTGAGCCAACATAGCTCGAGGACAACTCTCCATTGAAGTTAAACACTATATTTTCGCTATTATTCGAGCTATCTATATTAATGCATTAAAAAGAAGAGACAATGAAATGATGAAGAGAAAAAACCTCACAGAGCTAGGTCCATCTTCCATTGGTCGCAATGCCAATATCCACGATTTTTATTAGATCGCCCCAGACTCCCCCCTCCCGACCTAACGGACCGTGACCCAGGGATTTGGTCAATATATATACATAGATAAAACTGTCGCTGTCATTGCAATTTTTGTATATTTGCATTTTACATTTCTCTTCCTCAAAGGGTCCCCAGGGTAACGCCCAAAAATCACACCCCTCTCGAGATTGTCACTACATGCGCAACCTATGTACTGAGTTTGGTGAATGTCCATCCAGAAGTTTAGGAGATATAGACACTGACGAACAGACGGTCGGATGGAGGGTATCACAATATCCCCGATAAAGCTTAGAAAAAAACAAAACGAAAAAAAAAAAACCTTACCATGTGCCTGATATGCCACACACAGAATTAGGCACTCTAGAATTCTCCTATACATGGAATTTCTTATGAGGCTGATATTCCAGTGCTCAGCTGCAAAGTAGTTACTAATACGCCTTGCGAACAGTTCCTTGATATATACTATCCGACTACAAAAACGATGGCAAAGTCAAAGATCAAAAAGTAAATCGTGTCAATTCAGGTAAGCATAGATTTCGTTCATTCTGGAAATGAAGCATAAAACCCATGATCACATACAGACTTCCTCCACATAATTAACTAATTCGTTTCTATCCTATTAGCACCTGTGTCTGCTAATCGGATAATAAACTCTTAATCTAGATTCTGAAATTTGATAAAATGTACACAAAAAAAAGCCAAAAGATAGTCACTTCTATAATTAACTAAAGGTTGTTCAAACAGAATTTTTAGTTTTTTTGCCGGGCAACAAGTACAAATGATGATTCATTGGTAGTTCAAGCCAAATATCTTGAAACCCCATGACCGCTAGCATAGGCATGATTTCGGGCACATAAGTGATGGTTGTTAATCTTACCGAAATTATTTTAAGTAATATTTAAAGTTTCATTATTTGGGTTACGCAAATCTTGTCCCCAGCTTCATTTTCAGAGAGTATGCATGAATCTCGATATTTATCTTCAATAATATTCTGTCAGTTGGTTTGATAATGAAACTGACTTTGTTTTAGTATAGAGGCAGTGAACAGAACTGGTGTCCTTGATGGAGTTAACGACCTGTAGATCTGGGGAAACGTACTCACCATGTCGTATTATGTGCTAGAAAATTAATCTGATAAATTGTGTTCTCCGTTATCAAAAGATTAAAGAACAAAGTAAATGGATACAAGGTTTTAGAATTACGGCGCCAGATGACGAATTAAGCAATTTATGAAGGGAAAAGTGCGTGGTCTTAAATATTGGGCGAAATTTATTCCTGTTGTTAACAAATAAATCGTAACATACAACAAAGCTGTAAACGGCGTATGTTGATGTATTACTTATTTGATTTCTGTATCATTCAGTTGAGACCTTTTAGTGTTGCCCAGGCCGCCAAGAAGGGGGGGGGGGAGCAATTGCCAAGGGGCCTGGTGATTTCTAGGGGCCCGCCGTCAACTCAGTTATAAAAAATAAATTTATCTTGGCAGTAAATATTAAAATTTGTCCCTTGAAAGAGTCTAAGTTATGGTAGAATACGACAGGTTTTAAATGCAAAACTGAACGTGTTTTTATATAAAAAATTTTTAATTAGTTTTGGGGCCCATGACTGCTCTGCCCAGGGCCAGGGGCCGGAAATTTCAGTCGGCGGGCCTGGCGTTGCCTTTGTCATTTTATGTCGCTGCGGGCTCGGTCATGTAGAATAGGCCCGATTAGCTCAGCCGATTAGCTCGCCTGCATGTCGTTAAGAGGCGACGAATAAAGCAGGAGTCGCGGTGGTTAGCGTGCCACACTCGCTCCTGAAAGGATGCCAGTTTGAATCCTACCATCGGATCAGCTCAATTCGGTTACCGTGGTGTGTCCTTGGGCAAGACACTTTACTCCAATTGTCTCCACACTAAATAAGCTATTTGTTTTGCTCTGCCGTAAAACACCAAACCAAACCAAATCTATGTATGTGCTTTTCGTGTGTCAATCAACCGTATTTGGGTTTTTTAGGCAGTATGCTAAATTGACATTCTCGTTGGTTGAAAATGAATCAGGGATCAGAGGAACCCAATTTACAAAACATAGCGCCGAAAAAATATTCGGAAAAGTCTTACTACTTCACTAACTAAAGTTCAGAAATGACAATTAAAACAAGGTTTGTAAAAAGAACGGCGCAGGAAAGTGAAGGAAAATAAAGAACGCAAGGTTAGTACCATTTTTTTTAATACATCTTAATATGTTCCTTTGATAGGAACAAACTCAAGTTAACCCTGAGATCGCTAATACTTTTCAGTTTTGTATTTATCTATTTTTAATTGATAATTCTTTTGATCAAATGCATGAAATTTGCATTCCTACAAATGTACCCTTACACCGATCATGTAGATTTCTTTGTGTTTATTAACTTCAACCTAAACTATATCTAACATGAAAACTCCCTCTAAAGCATTTGAAACCTATACACGTATTTCAGTAAAGCATTTGAAACCTATACACGTATTTAAGCAAACCATTTGAAACCTATTCATATATTTAAGCAAACCATTTGAAACCTATACATGTATTTAAGTAAAGCATTTGAAACCTATACACGTATTTAAGTAAAGCATTTGAAACCTATACATGTATTTAAGTAAAGCATTTGAAACCTATACATGTATTTAAGTAAAGCATTTGAAACCTATACATGTATTTAAGTAAAGCATTTGAAACCTATACATGTATTTAAGTAAAGCATTTGAAACCTATACATATATTTAAGTCTTCATATTTTGTAAAAATATTTTGATCTGTAATCATACACCCTTACAAAATACGCGTGTATTTAAGCAATATGACTCTGAGATAGCACGTACCTTGCAAGAATATAGATGTTCAAGAATGTGTATTCATGAAATCATTCAATATACTGATGCTTTTCCCCGTCAGTGCCACTTTTATCTGCGTTGAAACTTTTCTTTACTTTTTGTTAACTTTAACAGGAGATACATGAAAATGGAGAAAAGTTCCATTAGTTTGCATAACTTTAATACTACTACTACTAATCATCATCATCATCATCATCAAATTATCATCACCATGATCATCAACAACAACAATAACCAAAAAGTAATAGATGGTACATTTTAGGCTCACACAAATCTGTTTACGTATATGATGATTTGTGATGTAAAATATGAAGGCAATAATTTCGGTATGCCTATGCTTAAAAAGAGGTAATTAAAACATCCAAATGGAATTTTATTTCGGATGTCAAAGAGATTTTAAATTATGAAGGATTTTCTATTAACATCAAAGACCAGAGACGATGCTGAAGGTCACTGCAAGTGGAATTGTTTTAAGTTGTTGATATTACATGTATTTCTTTTTTAAAAATCACATAGTGAATATAAATAAGATGGCTTAAAAGAGATCGAATGAGTTCAACAGCACTTCAATGTGCTCCATGTGAACTATGATATCTTATTATAAACTCTGTAAATGACTATACCGATGTGTAAATCATAGTATAAAATCTTAATACAAACGGTAAATTCAAAATCTGTTGTTTCCACGTGTGTGTGTGTGCTTATTTAATACAGCACATTAAGAATAAAATAAAATTCGTGCGGTTATGAATCATATTGAAATATCTTCGAACTATCTTTCTATTAAAATACTTAAAAAAATTAATTATAATAATAATTACTGAAACACAACAGCAGAATTGACTGATTTTGACCAGATAGTTAAATTCGATATTTAATCCGAAAACTTGAAGCAGAAGACAATGAATACTACAGAAAATCAATTAAAAAAGACTTTCTATAGGTCCTCGTGGGTATGACTGATACCCTATTCTGATCTAGATAGCTTACCCCAAAAATCAATGATTTTGTTTCAAAACGACAATTGGGTACCAGCCGACTGCCATAAAATAATTACTTGCAGAAAATAGGGTCAACCTAAAATATATATTACTGGGGGAAAAAAAGGATTGAATACTTCTGCCAATAACTTCAGTTCGGTTGTTGTTAATTTGGTGAGGTACACTTTCAGATAAAGGGTGGTTGGGGGTGGGGTGGGGGTGATAGAGTGTTCATGTATGACCTCTAGTATATAAAAAGTACTTGGTGCATCCTGTTTTTAATCCTCCATTAATGACACAAATCTATGAAAGGTCAAGTGAGGTTGCATGTTATTTTCAAGTAAATGGATAATTGGTCGTCTGGTATGTAGAGCAGATAATACTGTTTTTAATTAAAAGCCTCCGGAAGTTCTATTACAGACCACACAAAAAAAATGTGTTTAGTATGCGTGTAGTTTGCTGTTCGCTCGTGTTCAAATTTTTCATCCACGTACTAAATGGCTTACCTAAATTTCGGACTTTTTCTCCAAGTTTTAGCAATAGCATTGGTATGTATTACATTTTGTTGGAATTATTACGGGAATTAGAAGTAGCTTATATAGAGATATACGATCAAATTTCCCCGCCTCGCACGCACGCACACACACACATGCGTTCGCACACACAAACGAGCACAATGTTATATTTGGATAGTGTCGAGGAAACCACGTTTTTCGATGCCGTAACTATTCTGATAATTCTTCGCCTTCGTGCTGGATATTAACGACTGTAGGGAAGCCATGCTATAATTGATCGTTTTCAATCACATTTTTTATATCACAGTATACTACAATGTTTTGAATTACCTTCTCACGTTCACCTGTTTTATTTCTATTGAAGACATGCATTTTGGAATTAATAATAATACTTTGAGTCACCGGAAGAATCTCCCAATTAGTCACTTTATTTCAGATTTATCAAGCCTTGGCACAGAACGAGACTGTCGATGAGAACACATTGGAGGACATCCGGCTCTGGCCTGGGGGAATAATTCATTACAATCTCCCACAGACTATGTACGGTACGAATCTAATATTTCCCTTTAAAATAGGAAGTTTACTAAATATCAGATCAATTAATTATCGAATTTATTTCCATTATTTTCAGAACAATGAATATAGAAAAGAAAAAAAACAAAAAGGACAAAATCAAGCAAGTTTCTAGCCAACGCATCGTTAAAAAGTAATGACTATGAATGACATTACAAAAAAATTTCAATAACTCAAAATACTGCTGGCCTAAGTTTGTTTTGTTCGAGTTTTCGACTATTTAAAATTTTGAGGTCGCTAGGCCAGCAAAAATCATTCGAGTTATGGCCAGTATTCGATTTACTGATATTCATGTTATCGAGTCGAGATTTTACTGCATTTATTCTCTCCATAAATTATAGCCTTAGTTTCACACACACACACACACACACACACACACACACATATATATATATATATCTATATATATATCTATATATATATATATATATATATATATATATATCTATATATATATATAATATGGTATATAACTCACTGGAAACACAACGAATAAAAAGAACGTACAATCCAAGACCTACCGTGTGTGCCAACTGAAAGTAACACCGGGGAACCTTTCATGCTAAACAAGCAGGCTACCGAGAGTACAAAGTACAAGACGTATTAGCCATTGACTTACAGACGTAAATGTGTATACAGTTATTTGTATTAGAATTAAAACGAATTTTACACTAAATGAAAGACAATTTTGGACTAAAATGTTATTTGTTTATAACCATATCAGAGTCTAAGCGGAGAGCTAAGATCCTGGCTGCCATGAGACGATGGGAAGATGTTACGTGTATAAAGTTTGTGCCCTGGACGGACAAGCTGGAATCCCAGTTCAAAGAGAAACGTTACATCAACTTTTTCAACGCTGGAAAGTAAGCTTTTCTGTGATAGCCACAAAATGGCGTTATTATTATATGGATGTCTAAAGGGGAAACAAAAAAATACGACGCAAACAGCTGGATCTAAGTAAGGAGAGACTTTTGTAATGCACATTCCATTATAAACATCTCATGCACCATCCAATCTCAAATATCCCCAATACTGTATATATTTTACAGTCAAATAGTATTTGTAGCGGGGGGTTTTTGAGGGGGGGGGGGCAAGCTACAAACAGCCTGAGCTTCCATATTCATTATTCAATGCACCAAGAATAGAGAGTAAAATGTTGAACAATGGGATTAAAATGAGCATACATAAAACAATAATATCAAATAGTATTCCTCTTTGATAAAATAGTTAAGAATAACGTTCAGTGGTTTATATCTCCGAACATTCGATGGACTATCAATTGATCTATAAATAAACACTAAAGATAGGATAATCTTTGTTTAAAACTTTCAATATCACCTGGCAGATTCCAATTTACTTGATGAAGTAAGTTTTCCGAGACTTTTTCAGTACCATGGTTAAACAGCATTTCAAAATGGAAGAGTATCATTTGAAAGTGTTTTTTACTTTTAAAAGAAAAACATAAATTCCCAAGCCCACACTAGTTGTGTACAAAAAGAAACAAAAAAAAGACCTTTTGGAATTCTTGTATGAAATGTTTTCTAATAAAAGAGAAAAGGGTGCCTAAAATAGTATGTGGGTGAAATTCCTGTAAATCAAAGATTTTTAATGTCGCATTGAATGTCGCATTGCTATGCAAAATTTGTGAAATTATCATTAAAGCATTACATGTTGCAGTTGCTTTTCAAGAAATGGCTTCTACAAGACACAGCCCCAGTTGATTGGACTCGGCTCTAGATGTCTATCGGTGAGTATTTCCTAAATAATTCCAGTGATGGATACTCTTGTTTGCTACTGTTATCACTTCTGTCAATGTTTTTAATCAGATATCACTTCACCAGTTAATTTAACTGAACATTTTCTTCGTTCTTCTGCATTTTTAACAAGGTCCCGTTTTGTAAATTAAAGTTCAACACTTAAACTAAGACGATCCATCTTGTGTTAATCAATATAAAGGATACAACAATCGGCTTTCGTGTTGATTTCTGCTGAATAATATTGTTTTAAAAATCCTACACTGGTCGGCAGGTTTCAAGCAGATAATGAGACAAAAATATTTGAGATTTTCTTAAGAACTATAATCTTTATAGTATAGAAATAGTGTCTACAAAAGTACAGTTTTTTTTATTAGAACAATGCTCCAGAGGTCGATTGGGGAGCAATGCTATTGGCCTTCTACCCCCATTATGGTTAATAGAGTTCAATATTTACTGTATAGCGTATATATTTGGCAGTAATATAATTTACAGTATACTGTCGAAAAAGTCAATTAGTGCAACAACAACAACAACAACAACAAAATCTTTTTAAATAATCTACCAAAATGTTTCGTTCAAGGATACGTCTCTTTATAAATCCATTACGCGCAAAATTATAATCGCCAACAATGAATATAGGTATTACGCCATTAGAGTTTAACAGAAAAATTTCACCTCTGGCAAGAACCGAACCACAGAGCTTTCGCTCTGTAATGCAGCGCAATACGTCCAGGCCAAAGGGTATCAGTTATTAACACACTGTACAAATATATTAAATAACCTTTATCTATACTGGCATTTGATGTTCTCTTATGACCTCCTAAAGGCAAAGCAACTGCGATAGTGATATTAACGTAAATTAATTAGGTTTGGTGATTTTTCAGTGCCACAATTATAGCATTTTATCATGTACATTTATGTAAGTACGATGATGTTCCCGTAGCGTTAGCGTGCCAGCGAGTATTTAGTTTCATTTTGGTGTTGTTATATATCTATACTATTGGGTTGGTGTATTCCACTAGTAATTGCCTTCATAGTCTGGCAAGTCTAGTAACTTTTTAATTTGCGAATTACCCTTATTTCTTGCAGTAAGTAATTTGTAGAGCAGTCGATCAATTGAGAGTACTGTAAGCTTTATCTTTTGATGGATTTACTTAAAGAAGGATCGTACAATTTTAAATTTCACTATGGTACAGTAAACTTTTAAATGTGATTTCTAATGTTTTTTTATGCTTTATGAGATGGTGATACAAAAAAAAAATACAAAAATAAAATAATGTGGTCTAGTAATTTTCAATGATTTACAAAATACACCAAAATCTTGCTGGTCAAGTATTTTCAATGATTTACAAAATACACCTGAATCGTTCTGGTCAAGTATTTTCAATGATTTACAAAATACAGCAAAATCTTGCTGGTCAAGTATTTTCAATTTACATTTTTAATGGTCTCGTTTACTGGATGTAAAACCATACTATGAGTGGTTCAGTTTCCGCATGTCTTTTGATTGTTGTATTGTCTTCTTATCCCTTCAAGAGGTTGTAATACACAAATATGAGTGGTCCAGCATCGCATATATCATACTAATAACACGAAGGAAGATTTGTAACCCCTGACATTTGAAAGAGACTAAAATCAGAAAACCGCTCGCTTCAAACAAGCCGGAATGGGTCAAATTGTATAATTACAAAAATCATTTCGTCGTTAACAAATACTCTTGTTTGTAATCCAAACGGTTTGATCATAATGTTGCTTTGAATGGTTAACATCAAATAGGTTTTTTTTGTAAGGCACGGTGTCAACACGGACAAAATAATGAAGCATTTTTTTATCATCAAAGGAGAGCACATATCAAATAAGTTTAAAGGGTAAAAGACTTTTCGTTAAATTCCAGTTGTTTTGGATCAATGTCAGTGGTGTGCTATCCAATCTCTTTTTCTTCTGGGGAAAACAAAATACTGGCGTATGGAATTTTGAATCTAATTTCATGATTGTGTCTACCACAAAAATACAGTTTGAAACTTTTTCTTTTAAATTGATTGAAATAGTGTACACCTTTTTTTTTTCTTTTTTTTTTTCTTCCCATGCTACAAATAATTTACTGCTATGGTTAGCTAGGTAGGAATGTCGCCTGGCTTGTTGGAGTAGCTCTGGCACATTCATGAGCCCCTATATATAACATATACAAATTCAAAAAGTAATATCTCTATAACTTTCCATCCAATTCCGCTCATGGTCCATTCTATATTGATTTTGTTTTACATACTGGGGTTTCGCTTGATAAGTTTTTACTGCTGTCAATTCCACAATTTCGTTTGGTATGAATCTGTAATCGGATCGAAACTGCAGATTACGAATAACAGTCCTTTCAAGTGCAAGGGATTGATTAAGATAAATGTAAAACACTGTCAACGAACTCTCATTCGGTCTTTGTCAAAAGCAATTACAAAACAGAGACAAACAAGACAAACAATAAACACCAAAATAAAAATAAAACAAAGCGTTGAATTTACACAAGTTTATGTGACTATGTCTAATGGAGGGATTGCTTGAAAAAGATGTCAGGTCTATTTGGTTTGAACACCGATAATAAAATGGCAGCCCAGTTTGTATTGACCTATAAAAGGAGGAGGAAAAGCGCCATCTATTTTCTAAATTTTCTAAATGTAAAGTGATGTAATCGTAGAATATATCCCGGATAATTCATTGTTTCATTAATAATAATAATAATAATAATAATACCAACAAGAACTACAAAAGTCCATTAGTAATTAGTGGTGAGTGAGTGAATAATTAACAAAATGAACAAATTATATAATTGAAAAAATGGGAGCTCTAAACAGATGATGATTATATTTGCGCGTGAATGCCCTTTTGGGGTTTTCTTGGTTTAAGCCGCATAATTTCATTGTTCTTAGGCAGCATATCCAGGAAGATTATTTTTCTCTCTGGTGGTTGTGGGCAATTGCAGTTAGTATTATATCACTGAAAGTATGGTCAGGGGAAGAGACGTGTTCTTCAACTTAACTTCTGTCCAACTTCTATGTTATCCAATCGGATCTATGAAGATTGATCACTTTGTGTAGCTTTTCGGTTTTTCCGACATACTGAAGGCCGCAGAACTAACACGTGATTAGATAAAATACATTATCTGTTTTCCACATTCCGTTTGGAGGATGTTTTTTTAATGTTTCGCTCGTCACTGTTCTAGAGAATGTGTTGATCTCGGTGATATGCTGACAGGTTTTGCACCTTTGATCACCACAGGAACCAAATGTGCCACTATGGTCTTGACTTGTGATTGGTATTAACTTTTTACTCTGACTAGGATGTCTTGGAGGTTTTTCGGACTGCGGTAGGCTACTAATGGTTTGTCCGGAAGGATTAACTTTAGTGTGTCACACGATTCCACAATGGGTCAGTGTTTCTCGATTATTTGACCTTCCCTTTAGGTTGTCTGGAAGGTAAGTCACGATAGATGGTATCCGATCAACCTTTATCTTTTCTCGATATTTAAAGAGGTCATTGCGGTTTCTCTGTGTTGCCTCCGCTAGCAGGTCCTTGACAGGGCCTGGGTTCATCAAATGTTCAGACAACTCTTCAGACCATATTTTTTTAGAATGTTTCATCATCAGAACAAATTCTGCGTATCCTCAGTGACTGTCTATATGGGATGTTCCGAATGCAATGTTCTGGATGGATGGGAGAAATTATAACGGTGTACATCAGTTGGTACTGAGTATATGTTTGTGTGGAGTTTGTTTTCTATCAGTCTTGTTGACAAAAGGCTCCATAAGGGCGTCCACACGCAAACAAAATCATCATTTAGGTTAAATTAAATAATTCTTCTATTTACTTCATTATTTACTCACATATAATTACTACTGTTTTATTATTAATTATTGTTGGTATTATTATTATTATTATTATTATTATTATTATTATTATTTTTATTATTATTATTATTATTGTGATGGTGGTTATTCTGTCATTAAAGAAACAGTGAATTATTCAGGATATAACCCACGGTTACACTACTTTACATTATAAAAATAGAAGGTGCTATTGCTCCTCGTAGGTCAATACCAACTAGGTTGCCATATTATCATCGGTGTTCAAATCAATAAGGCTTCCATTAGACTAAGTAATGTAAAATTGTGTACATGTTCAAATTCAACGCTTTTTTGTGATTGTTGCTTGTCTTGTCTCTGCTTTGTAGTTGCCTTCGACAAAGATTAAATGGTTGCCTGTTTCAGAAGTCTCACTCATGAGCACAACCTTTGAAAAGAAAAAGTTAGTTAAGAAATCACAAAATACACACTTACCATTTGACAACAGGTGGCTCAGTGGTTAGCGTGCCGAACTCGTGACGAAAAGGGTTTGGGTTCGAATCCTACCCTCAGGTCAGTCTGAGTCGGCTACCGTGGTGTGTATTTTGGGGTAAGCACTTTGCTTCAATTGCCTTAGCACTAAATAACCTACTTGTGTTTATGTGCCGTAAAACACCAAACCAAACCAATGGCAACATATGAGAATGATAGCTAAGTTACATTTTGAAGAATATAATAACAAGTAACATTTACAACTAAGATAATAATGTCTCTACACGGTAAAGGGTGCATTAGTACATAACATTCTTCAAAGACAAAATACGAAAAACACGTTAAAATAAATAAAAAGCTATGTGAATAGCGACGACTTAGAATTTAATATAAGTAATAGCCTGCTTTCATTGTTTATCCAGCTCACATCATCCAGTCTTCTTTATCTGTATTAGGATCAACTCTGTATTGAAAATCCTATCGAGGAACTGACACCAACTGTAGAAAAAGGTTAATTCTATCATAGCCCAGTCCTCTTTTGACAACTTACTTTGGTGAAATATCACCTTCTTTCACCAGATATCCGATTATCCGATCAAGCTTATAAATAATGATTTTCAATTAAGCACAAAACAAAAACAATAGTTCCTTCGGGAAGTTTGACTGAAGACAAATTCTTTGGGCTAGAAGTTGTTCAGGAAATTTTAGTGATGCAGTTTTCTCTGTATCAATAAATATATCTTAAACAAGTGACAATTAAATGAACTTTCGCATTACTGCAAGTCACTTCCATTAGCCGTTGTACAAAGTCGCACGTAACATGATAATTTCAACACGCATTTAAAACTCTATCCAAAATTAAATCCACACATACATGTGTATAGGGTTCAAATACAGATACTTATACTTTTACGCAAATTCCCATCTCCATCCAGCTTACTGTTGCTAAGTTAGGACAGGATGAATTAAAGACAGGTGTGTGTGTGTGTGTGTGTGTGTGTGTGTGTGTGTGTGTGTGTGTGTGTAATACCTATCTATGAACTATGCTCTGCAGCCGAGACGTTACGATACAAGCTTCAATAAGTTCTTCTTTCCCTTTCCAGATGAGTACGATCGTCCATGAACTGGGTCACGCCATTGGACTGGTTCACGAGATGGAACGACCTGACCGAGATTCCTACATCAACGTGCTGTATGACAATATTAATCCCGATTCTCGACGTAATTACGATACAACCTTCTCTAAAGGAATCAACTATGAGTTGTACAACACGCCGTATGATTACAAAAGCATTATGCACTACACTCCAATGGTATTCATCGTTTTCTTAAACATTTTTCTTTAAATTCCTTCATAATCACTACTACTACCTGTAGCTTTACCATCACCACCACCGTAACCGACATCATCATCATCATCATCATCATCATCATCACAACCACCACCACAATCAGTAGAAAGATCATTTATGACAGACACTATTTTCCTACCTTCTTGCGGAAAAGTACTTTTCATAAAACATTATTCGTAGCTGCCGTTAGGATCAATGATCTAGGTTGCCTTCCGTTTTTCTGAGGAAATATAGAAATCCTTGATCTGTGCAAAGCGTTTAAGATAAAACAACGGATATCAAGAGAAAAAGATTAAAAAGAGTAATGCGGAAACTTAAAACTAATTTCTTTTAATCCTATTTCATGTGATTTAGAATGTCCAAGTCAATCTTGTCTTTACTTTATTACTTTAAATTTGAATTTTAAAACTTCACACAAGGCTAAATATGTACCGCAACTAACTTAGAAAAATGATTCTAAAAATGCGTGATCTACTTTTTAAGGCTTGGTCGAACAGCAACGGACCATCTGTAACTACCAAGGACCTGGCCTATCAAAGTATCATTGGTCGCGGCGATGACATTTCATTTTTCAACGCCCTCTACGTCAACAGAGCATACAATTGTCAAGGTTTGTACAAGGGGTAGATAATACTATATTTCAGGAACGGGTTAATTTGTTTAATTGTTATAATCAAACAATAGCAACGTTGAAAAGAACTTAAACTGCAATCATCCACGTTTTTGCCAATTGTAAGAGTTACTTTTCTTATGAACATTTTATCAAGAGTTTTTTCCCCTTCCATTAAGACAAAATCTACCGTTTCCTTTTCCAAGCCATATAAATGAAACTTCCAAGGCTCCGCCTTCATTTGACATTTGGAAAATTCGAAGACATTGTACAATTTGCTTAAGAGGAGAAATTGCTTTCTGAAACCTAAAATTCGCTTGGTCAAAGAGAAAACTTTTTGTGTTTGTCCCCTTATCATTTGCTCTTGTGAAGTGGTAATTGCCAAATAAATCTTAGATCTCTCCGGAAAGATCAAGCGCAAAGTATTACTTCGTTTAATTTAAACTGCTAAGTGTGTTTTTCTGTCCCTTTATACTAGTTCGCTTTTTCATCGCTTGGAAGAAGAAGAAGAAAGACTGATGGTAATAATGATGATTATTATAGAAATTATGTGATGACGATCAGAAGAAACGCAAAGATGATGTGATGGCGATGACGTTGTTATCATAATTTTAATTCGTACCTGTATGATAATATTATTTAATGTTATCAAGCATTCTCCTATAGAATCCAGGGATAGCACTTTCCACAATGTTTTGGTGTATATTTGTAATTCTCTCTCTCTCTCTCTCTCTCTCTCTCTCTCTCTCTCTCTCTCTCTCTCTCTCTCTCTCTCTCTCTCTCTCTCTCTCTATATATATATATATATATATATATATATATATATATATATATATATATATATATATATATATATATATATATATAAACACACACACACATGTTATTTACTTCAGAACAGTGTGCAAATGAGCGGCTTAAGGTCTGCCAGAACGGTGGATTTGTCGGGGGACCGGACTGCCGCTGTATCTGTATGGAGGGGTTCGGCGGAGAGTTCTGTGATACTGCCGTGCCAGGATACCAGCATAGTAGGATTAGATATATAGATAGATGAAACAGTGAGAGAGAGAGAGAGAGAGAGAGAGAGAGAGAGAGAGAGAGAGAGAGAGAGAGAGAGAGAGAGATTTAGTAAGAAGAAAGATAGATAGATATATAGATAGAAGTAAAAACTGACAGACAGACGAACTAAAGAATAAGTTTACAGGCAAGCACCTTGACAGCATTGCATGAGATTCCCTTCCTCTCGTTGGACAAAAAATGTATATCAGAATAGTGACTGAAAATATTCAATACCCTCGACCATTGAGAGCAGGAATTCCATTCACTACATACGAGGTTCTCATTTGCCGTCAACTTCCGTTCACCGTTCTCTCCTGTCCCCAGGCAATTTATTGTTTTCACGTGACATTTTGCTATAAATAGTTGATGAAAATGATTAATGCATGGCAGGAGCTATTAATGTGGAGTATATTTTTGTACCAGAAAAATACATACATACATACATACATACATACATACATACATACATACATACATACATACATACATACATACATGAGAACCGCGATAGCTAAGATGGTAGAACGTCTCACTCTTAATTAATGGGTTTGACGCACCATCCAAGGCTAAGCCAGGTTGGTTGCCTTGGTGTGTTATTGGGAAAGTCCCTTACATCCCATTTCCTCGTCAAAAGTGTTGAAGGTGCCGTTATAAACCAACATACATACATACATACATACATACATACATATGATTATATATATATATATATATATATATATATATATATATATATATATATATATATATATATATATATATATATATATGATTTTTGTGTCAGTTGTAGCTTTCCGCTGTCAAACTGAATGGGGGTATCACGAGGGAAAGTGTTATCTCATATCTAGCTCCGTCAGGGTGAGCTACGACAACGCCGGGATCTACTGCGGCTGGAAAAACGCGTCGCTCGTCCGTTTTGAATCTAGCGTGCAGTGGGTAAGTCTGTGACTTGCAATAACATTTATTTTGATTTGCCGTTCTCTCAGCGCATTAGCGGGGGATAATGTAATACCCTTCGGATATCCGTCCATCCGACTGTCCATAATTGTATCCCCCTAAACCGTTGAGTAGAAATTCACCAAACTTGGTACATAGGTTTCCTATATGCTAACCACGTGAGAGAGGGATATAATTGTTTGTGCCTTTGTGAGTGGTCAGAGGTCAACGATAATAAAATTGCAATTACAGTGAAATTTATTCATATTTTACGACCAAATTATGTGCCGCATGTGGCCTTAGTAGGAGGAAACATACTGTATGTAACGGATTTTGATTTACAACTCTTGATCATGGTCTGAGAGGTGGGGTGAGTAGGGGGTGGGTGGGCATGTAATAAAGAGCGGGGATTTTCCATGGCGAAAAATTTAAGTAGCACTAGTTTTGAATTGTGTCTGACAACGATTATCATTTAAATAAACTCGTTATAAATTATGCATAATGAAAAATATTTTTTGGTACTGAAAGGGGGGTGTATTAAACGCGTGAAAGGCTTTGACTGTAAATCAGAAATGCTTTGGAAATGCAATGGAACTTTTCTACATCTTAGCAATATCACAGGACACCTATCCAAGAAAAATGGTCCAACTAAGATTTTATTCCTTCGCTGATAGTTTTCGTTTGCACAGAAAAAAGTGATAGAATATATTGTCATAAATTAACTTTTAAATGAAAGTTATGGTATTTGTTAACATTTTTAAACACAATAAAATGTATACTTTTTTTATCTTTTCTATATGCAGATGAATCAAAAGTTGCAAATATTGCATTTTCTGCTTGTCGCATCAGCAACTACAGTGCTTCAGCTTTAAAAAAGCATAGTTAAATTGAATAAATTATATGTCTGTTTGACATTTTTGCGATGTAATACCATCTTGGAATCTCATAAACGCCCTATACATTCACTATGTATGTTTTCTGAAATTTTTGTTTCGGATTTTTTTTTTTTTTTTTTTTTTTTTTTTTTTTTTTTTTTTTCGCTGAATAGCCTATAACATCCAAAACATATTTTTGTTTGTTGCTTAAAAATTTCACTGTAACTAATTAGGAACATAAAAAATGTTTATGGACTACATATTAATACTTACAAAGTAAACACCGTAACTAATTAAGAACACAGAAAATGTTTATGGACTATATATTAATACTTACAAAGTAAACACCATAACTAATTAGGAACACATAAAATGTTTATGGACTACATATTAATACTTATCAAGTAAACACCATAACTAATTAAGAACACAGAAAATGTTTATGGACTATATATTAATACTTACAAAGTAAACACCATAACTAATTAAGAACACAGAAAATGTTTATAGACTACATATTAATACTTACAAAGTAAACACTGTAACTAATTAAGAACACAGAAAATGTTAATAGACTACATACTAACACTTACAAATTAAACACCGTAACTAATTAAGAACACAGAAAATGTTTATAGACTACATATTAATACTTACAAAGTTAACACCGTAACTAATTAAGAACACAGAAAATGTTTATAGACAACATATTAAAACTTACAAAGTAAAATCATGCCTTCTATAAAATTATTTTGATTGAATTTCACTCAAAACATTCAATTACTTGGCGTTAAGCTGTGACATTTAAGAAGATAACTTCCATAACGCAATTTTCAATATAATCGATCTATTCGTGGCATTTTCGCATAGTTGTCCATATCAGAAATCTAAAATCGTCAATACATCATGAATTTTCTTCAAATGATTCGAAGAGAAATAAAAATTATTGCTCATATTATACAAAATATGACTTCCGTAATCCATAACCAGACAATGAGCAATTTGACATTTGTGGGTCATTTTTTGTATATAAAGGCTGAATATGTCTATTTATCAGAAAACTTCAAAAAGTGTCCATTTTCCTAAACTTTAAAATTGAATTATTTTTTTCTGAACTAGGACCATTTTCCTGAGATTGGGTGGGGAGATTACTCCAAAAATGACCCTCAGCGTCATCCTCAACCTTTATGACACGATTGTTTTGAGCAAAATTGCTTACGTCATATCGTAAAGGGGGCGTTTTCCCACCATTCCTAGCCGGTCTGGTAAAGTCTATTGTTTTTCAAAGTTGCGCGAAAGAAGAAAATCCTATGACCACATATCAAAATGGTTGAAATAGCTAAAGATTATGAGTACATGTGTTATCAAATCTGTTTTTCTTTCTGAAGCTATTTTGCGAGGTTTTTTGTTTCTTTTTTGACAGATTTGGTTGAGAAAGAGGGTCCTGGAAGAGATTGCTACGGGAGACAAGAAGTCCTTTTGGGTGGGGCTAACCCGAGATGCTTCGTCACAGCTGTACAAATGGGGAAGTGACAATGACACATCACAGCTGTAAGCAATCATGCTAAGGTTGTTTTAAACATATTTATCTCGGGAATGTGTTTGTATGGAACATCAGAGCTGTCTTAAGTGGTCCGCTTTGAATACATGCGGTTGAAATTACATTAATCGAAGGTTATTTGAAAAGTTCTGAATATTTTATTATAATTATTTGTTTCGTTGAACATATCAGCAAATTTAATGTCAATCGATAGACAAAATAACGTTCGATACAACGACCTGGAGCGGCACGTGCAGCACGCCGGACACCTGCAGATAGATGCGAGTGATGTAACATCGGTAAATGACACTGACCTAAAAATGTCAGAGAAGGAGAACAATTCTGCTACTGAACAAAGAGCATACTGTAAAATCCGGGTGCTCTCAGACTGATATCAAGGCCTATTTGGATATAGTTTACGGATGCAATTCTCTGTCATGTCCTACAATTTTGAGGTGGTTTCAACGTTTTAAATATGGTTCGAATCCATGGAAGATGACCCACGTTCTGGAAGACCGTTGTCTGCGATTGGTGAGCGGGAAATGGCTGCTGTGAAGGGACAGTTGATGAAGATGTTTGATACACAGTGGAATATATTTCTATTATCATGTGCATTCATTCATCGGCTGAATATATTAAAGAATCATTTGAAGCACAAAAAGGTTTGTGCAAGATGGGTCCTGCATTTGCTGACAGCTGATACAATACAGACTCGGGTTGAAAATCGCAAACCAACTACTCACCAAAATGAGATTGTCACAGGTGATGAAACATGGATTTACTTTTTTTAACCCGACTCAATAGAAAATAATACAGTTTGAATTAGAGAACACGAGCAAAGACAACAAATCGCCCGACGTAGTCGGACTGTCAAGAGAGTTTTATACGCATTATTTTTTTATGTAAAAGGCCCGATCATCCAGATACCTGTGCCTGTTTCTGCTAGTATCACTGGATATTTATATGCGTCGAAATTGTTGTCAGAAGTTGTTAAACGCTGCCGAACCACCCGTTAGCGCACTGGCGCCTGAAGTATCCATCTACACTGTGACAATGCACATGCGCATAAATCCGCCGTCGTCGTAGACTTCTTGAAGGAGTACAGCATTCAAACTTGGCTACATCATCTATACAGCTCTGATTTAGCTCCAAGTGATTTTCGGCTGAATCCAGTTATCAAAGATTCGCTGACGGGTACACGATTTGAATGCCACCATTCGGTTGGAAATGCTCTTTTCCGGTGTATGAACAACATAACAAAATGTGAATACAGAATGGCATTTAATAATTGGATAAATCAGACTTAGAAAGTGTTTGGAGGTGCATGGGGAGTAATATTATATGATGTGCATTTATTAGTGTATGCTGTGTATGTTGTACCATATTATGTGCATTTCTTATTGCATCATGTGCTGTTGTTATTATATGCCGTACATTATCTATTATATGATGTGCATTTCTAAAATTATTCATTAATATCTGATGTGCATTTGACGTGGTAATCCGGATTTGATCGAATCATAAGAAGTGTGCACATCATGTAATAAAAAATGCACAGCATAGTAAAACATCCACATCACATAATGAAGTTTTCACAGCATATACAATTTTTATTTTAACAATACAGTTAAACATCATATATTTAAAAGTGCATATAATAAAACATGCACACGATACAATAATAAATGCACATAATATGGTGCAACATACACAGCATACAATAATAAATGCATATCATATAATAAAACACACACACACACACATCATGCACATCATATAATAAAACACACACACATCATATATAAAACACACACATCATATAATAAAACACACAAACATCATGCACATCATATAATAAAACACACCTCATGCACATCATATAATAAAACACACGCACATTATATAATAAAACACACACACACACATCATGCACATCATATAATAAAATACACACACACACATCATGCACATCATATAATAAAATACACACACACATCATGCACATCATATAATAAAACACACACATCATGCACATCATATAATAAAGCACACTCACAGCATGCATATCATATAATAAAACACACTCACAGCATGCACATCATATAATAAAACACACACATCATGCACATCATATAATAAAACACACACATCATGCACATCATCTAATAAAACACACACACATCATGCACATCGTATAATAAAACACACACACATCATGCACATCATCTAATAAAGCACACTCACAGCATGCATATCATATAATAAAATACACACGTCATATAATAAAACACACACACACATCATGCACATCATATAATAAAACACACACACATCATGCACATCATCTAATAAAGCACACTCACAGCATGCATATCATATAATAAAATACACACGTCATATAATAAAACACACACACACATCATGCACATCATATAATAAAATACACACATCATATAATAAAACACACATATCATGCACATAATATAATAAAACACACACATCATATAATAAACTCAGATCATATAGTACAACATTCTCAACATATAATAAGAAATGCGCATTAGATAATAAAACAAACACATCATATAATAATAAATTTATATCATACACTGAAACATACACAGCATATAATAGGAAGTGTACGTATAATAAGAAATGTACATCATATAATAATAAATTAAAAACATATAATGAGGGATGCACATCATATAATATAGTTTCAACCGCACGTTAAGCCCCTTAAGACAACTCATAGCAAGTTTAGGGATACATTGTGACAAATTACGAAACGTGTTACGTAGGCTGATAGTGACGTAATGTAACACCGGTTCTCAACTTAACTACACATTTTTTTATATTAGTATTCTGCATGGCTTAAATTACATCGAATAACATAAAACTTAACTAAAATCTGTATCTTTTTGTAATTCTTGGAACCTGTATACATTCCATTTAACAACTATATGTATGCGTATTTTAGGTTTCTAAAAGATGAAAAGGTGTAACTTTCTAACCGTCTTTAGCTAGGATAATGACTGGACCAAAAGTGTAAGATGCTTTCTAACCGTCTTTAGGTAGCCTATATAACTGTACACGGATTGGAGATGTTTTCAAACAATCTTTATGTAGGGTTATATGACTGTACTGTGGATTGGAGATGTTTTCAAACCGTCTTTAGGTAGGGTTATATAACTGTACACGGATTAGTGATGTATTCAAACAATCTTTAGGAAGGGTTATATGACTGTACTACGGATTAGAGATGTTTTAAAACAATCTTTAGGGAGGATTATATGACTGTACTACGGATTAGAGATGTTTTCAAACAATCTTTAGGGATGGTTATATGACTGTACTACGGATTAGAGATGCTTTCAAACAATCTTTAGGGATGGTTATATGACTGTACTACGGATTAGAGATGCTTTCAAACAATCTTTAGGTAGGGTTATCTGACTGTACTACGATAAGAGATGCTTTCAAACAATCTTTAGGTAGGGCTATATGACTGTACTACGGATTAGAGATGCTTTCAAACAATCTTTAGGTAGGGTTATATGACTGTACTACAGATTAGATATGCTTTCAAACAATCTTTAGGTAGGGTTATATGACTGTACTACAGATAAGAGATGCTTTCAAACAATCTTTAGGTAGGATTATACGACTGTACTACGGATTAGAGATGCTTTCAAACAATCTTTAGGTAGGGTTTTATGACTGTACTACGGATTAGAGATGTTTTCAAACCATCTTTAGGTAGGGTTATATGACTGTACTACGGATTAGAGATGTTTTCAAACCATCTTTAGGTAGGGTTATATGACTGTATTGTGGATTGGAGATGTTTTCAAACAATCTACAGATGCTTTCAAACAATCTTTAGGTAGGGTTATATGACTGTACTGTGGATTGGAGATGCTTTCAAACCATCTTTAGGTAGGGTTATATGACTGTACTACGAATTATATATGTTTTCAAACAATCTTTAGGTAGGGTTATATGACTGTACTACGGATTGGAGATGTTTTCAAACCAGCTTTAGGTAGGGTTATATGACTGTACTACGGATTAGAGATGTTTTCAAACAATCTTTAGGTAGGGTTATATGACTGTACTACGGATTAGAGATGTTTTCAAACAATCTTTAGGTAGGGTTTTATGACTGTACCACATGTAAGAGATGCAAGAGTGTCATCAACAGAAGCTCATGTGACAGAAAGCTTGTGTCCATTTTGCTTTATGTAGTTCATGTCTATTTGGCAAGTGGTATAGAGACTTGAGAAAAGGGCAAAAATGAATGTCAATGTTTTTGTTACTATCAATTGATAATAGTTTGGTGCCATCTCCGGTATTTAAACTTAAACATAAACGAAAGCGTTGCCCAAAGAACATTGGAGATCTAAGCACTTTGATTTGTAAGAGTATGTGCCGCGATTTTAGCATACAATACAAATTGAATCGTAAGTCATCGTGGAAAGTTTACTTTTATGAACTGGTAAATCTAGGTACAAATTTGCCAGGTACGAAGTCATCATGAAGTTGATCGATATTTGTGACAATCTTGTCTCCTTCCGAAAAAAATAAAATAAATTTTTGTAAAAAAAACATTATCTCGACAGACATTACAAATTGAATTGTCCTAAGGAAATTTCCAGGTAAATGGCTTCATACTAACGGTAATTTTCTTATAGTCGTATGGAAGACACAGTAGCAGCCTACACTCGAGCATGTGGAAAATTGAATGGTCTCAACCTGACGGTCACAAACTGCGATTTGGACGATGACAACGGATTAATCTGCGTCAAAGACTTTGGTAATCCTTATTAAGAAAAAGGTTGTGTACATAGCTTTTTGTAGATATTATGATCTGAAAGTTTATAATTTTTAATTAACAGATGTTCTTAAATGTTTAGCAGACACGTTTTTCGTGAACTTTTTTTGTTTGGACAGTTAGTATAAATTTTCTTCAGTAAAATAAACCCTTTCATTTAAACAGTTGAAAAATACAATAGTGAAAAATAGCGATCCTGATATTGATAATGATATCAATTTTCAGACCCGACGTGTGGAGGGCGCCATCTTATTTCCGGCACAGCTAAAAGTTTTCAAAGCCCTGGTTATCCCGACAGGTATCCGGAAAATATAGAGTGTGAATATGTCCTGCAGGTATGCTACAGTATTATATAAAGGGACATTCATGCTGGGTTAAAAAATACTTGTATATCTTATCTGTTTCACTTATCGATATGAAATGATATGTAAGTCATTTAGCTCCGCCAACGTTCTCAACAGGTATAGTGTCTATGGTCATCAGAATTCTCTCTCAGCAATGTTTTCGATATTTTAGTTACTGTATATACTCGCGTAAAATTCTGTTCCAAATGCAAACAACTTAGACCCTGATCTGCCGGCGCATCAGGGTCAATGTTGTTTGTTCTACTGATTAGTCCTTACAAACTGCATAGACCCAGATCTGTTGGCGCATTATGCGACGGCAGATCTGGGTCTATGGAGTTTGCAGTTGGTATTGGCCTATACGCGAGTACAGACGGTATTTCGAATTTATGGGCTGTTAATCAGATTAGAAAGAGACTCATAAGCAGAAAGAGCAAAGGCATATGAAATAATCATGAATGAAATATAATACAGATGTTGTAATATCTTATTTGACCAGGCTAGAAGAGAAGATAAACTTTGATTTTTCGATAGCAGCATAGATATGTGACTTGTTTTCAGAACACTCATGGTTTCCGCAAATTAACTTTAGTTTGCATTTGTCTTTGTTTTATCAAGCCTCGATGTGCCTTACCTGTGGTTTGGTGGAGAATCATATTATTTTGGGGTTTCCAGGTCCAAGGCCAAGGTTACTGGAGCTGAAAATGTGATTTTCGTTTGAGCACGACGAGTAAGGTTTCCTTGGCCTAATTTTCATCAAACTTCACAGGTAGACTAAGCTTGGGCAGCGATAGCTTTCTATTGATTCTGATGCAGTGAGGTGAAAGGTCAAGGTCACTGGTCCTGACATTGTAATTGCTTCAGATTTCCTCTCCATAGGTAAAGTGTTTCCTGGGTCCAGTTTTCATCAAACTTATATGTAGTCTACACTTGGGAAGAAGAACCTTCCTATTGATTCTTGGACCCAGAGGTCGAAGATCAAGGTCACTGGAACGAAAATTGTAATACTGGGTTCAACGTGATAAGTTTAATTTCCTCAAGTTTCCCGCATCCAATTATTTTCATCAGTTTAATAGTTGAATTACATTTGAGAAAGGGCAGCTCCCTATTGAGTCTGCACTCGATGCATCAAGGGTCAAGGTCACTGGACGTGAAATTGCATTCTTGGTTAATGCATAACAATTCAACTTAATTTGACCTAATTTTAATAAAATTTTATAGGTATACAGCACTTAGGTGGTATCAGTTCCGAATCAGTTTAATGGGTCGATATGTCTAACGTCAAGGTTGCAATACTCTAAAATTGCATTTTTGTTACGCACACACACACACGCACAAACACACGAACATACAGAGCTCTTCAGCTGAATAGAATGGAGAGCTTTTCACTTGGTTTATACATAACGATGTCAGGTAAAATCATTACAGGTCTAGGTCCTCTGCGGTAAACCTTGATGTAAAGGTACGTTAATTGTACATTTGTAATAGCTATAGTCGGTCGTGGGGATCAGCCATTCTTCTGATGGCTGTTTTAAAAAAATTAACACAGGATAAATATTAATCTGCAATTTTTACCTTTGACCGCAACGGTAGTATCAATATCATATTCGTCCTAGACGGTATGCGATGTATTTGCATTCAGGCGTTATAGAGTACGTCCTAAGGCGTATTCGACTGAGTGGTATCGCGTTCGACATTTGCATCATACCAAATGGTCAAATGCCTCGTAGAGCGTGCCATATTGGTTTATTTCAATATACCTGTTACTAGCACGGTTGAGGAGGCGCGGTCACTCAGTGGTTAGTGTGTCGTACTCGGACCAAAAGGGTGCGGGTTCGAATCCAACCATTGGATCAACACGGGTTGGCTACCGAGGAGTGCTTTACTCCAACGGTCTTGGCGGTAAGTAACCTGCTTGTGTTGCTGTGCCGTAAAACACCAAACCTAAAAACCCCAAATAGCATGGACGAATGCGGAAATGGCACATTGGTCACTAACCGATGATTATACTCCAAATATAGAATGGAAGACTTACTGTTGCTGTATCTGGTTTACGAAGCGAAGTATTCTTTCATTGGATGGGTCTTATGAACATTGATACAAAGGCTGCAAATCTTTCTATTTGGCTACATAAAATCATTTATCTATTTAGGCAAGAAGAAAGAACAAGATCGAGATACGTTTTCAAGAATTTGACATTGAGACTCATTCAGCCTGTAAAAGTGACTATGTGGAGGTAAAACTGACCGATATGTATAGCCCTGGAACAAGGTAAATTTCCATAAACACTAAATGGATCATACATTTTTCCACTGGAATTTAGCTACTAAATACTGCATATCAGTCCTTGTTGCATATGCCAGTGCTTATCCTGCCACGCGAGTCAGTAGGGTTATTACTGTATTAGGTCCCGTAACTGGCTAAATCAGTAAATATCAGTTAAAATTAACGATGGAAAGCTAATTCAACGGACTGGTGGCAGGACTAATGCCAGTGCTTGAGGCCATTAACTACTTTTATGCTGTAAAAGGAGTTTTCTTTACAAATTGTGATTCGAATTAGAATTTGCATCCATATTTTATAATTAATCATAATGATTAATTATAAATTATAATAATTATTATATTATATTATATTATATTATATTATATTATATTATATTATATTATATTATATTATATTATATTATATTATATTATATTATAATTAATTAAATGAATTTTTCATTTGGGGTTCTGTATTAATGCGTAAAGAGCGTGTTCTCTTTACTGCAATTCTTACTGGTCATTAGGATGGGGTATGTGGGTGATGAGGGGTCCAGAAGTTTATCTGGGTGGGGTGGTGATTGGGATGGAGTGGGTGGTGAGGGGTCCAGAAGTTTATCTGGGTGGGGTGGTGATTGGGATGGAGTGGGTGGTCAGGGGTCCAGAAGTTTTTCTGGCTGGGATGATGATTGGGATGGAGTGGGTGGTGAGGGGTCCAGAAGTTTATCTGGCTGGGGTGGTGATTGGGATGGAGTGGGTGATGAGGGGTTCAGAAGTTTATCTGATTGGGGTGGTGATTGGGATGGAGTTACAGGCGAAGAGTTCTTGTAAATTAATGTATAGATTCTAAAAAATGACGGATGTGCTAGAGTTCAGGGCAACCCTCTAAATCATGATCATTTGATGGCAACGGTATATAGACTGCCTATTACAGATACTATGGCAAATTTTTTATTTTCAATCTGTGAGAAAAATGTTCATAACTTTACTTTGAAACCACAGCTAATACTGTTATTACGAACAAATTTGTTACACATTTTATCTTACATGTACAGTTATGGGACTTCTATATTAAGTGTTCACGTGTTCTAGCAGTCGATACACCTTGCTCTGTGTTTGTGTAGAGATCTGATCATTAATAAAATAGTGTTACATTTCTTTGTGATTTGACACAGGTTACTTTTGTTTATAGATACTGTGGAAAAGACCTCCAAAGCAAGACATTCGTGTCAGATGACAATGTTCTTATCGTCAGGTTTGTGTCCAATGCCCGCAACAGCGGTGCTGGATTTAGATTTGAGGCACGCGCTATCACCCCAGCGGCAAAGATGTGGACAACTAGATCACCTATTCCTCTGCTTGACTCGATCAAGAGGATGTTGTCGGAAAGTTCCCAAGACGATCAAGAGCGCCAGGATGATTCATGGTCAACTGGAGGATTATGGAATATAATAAACTCTATGACTTTATCCGAAATACTTTGAGAATGCGTATGCTCAGAAATGAACCGTCTACTGATACAATTAAGTGTATGTTTGACGTTCAGAAATAGTGTACGATAAGTGACAAAGTATTCTGTTCTTTCTTCGTGCCCTACTGATTTGTACAGCAAAGAGGCATTTCTGCTTATCATTTAACTTTCAGAATCGAATATTCTTTGCATGCAAACTTTTCTATGCCTTTGAATGAAAATAAAACCGTTGACATGGCATGCACAAGTTTGAAGTTACTTTATTCTACACCATGGACGAATCAGATATTCGCAAGGTACCATGACTAAACAATTTCCTTTGGAGGCAAAATGACGCCATATTTATTTTATGTACTCATACAGAATAGTAATACATTTTGTTATGCAATTCTCTATAATCTGTTTTCTCTCTCTGCATTAATTTTAGATGATAGCAAGCTTGATGTTTACGACTCGCGATACAGATCCTTAAGTTAGAAAAAAGAATTTTATCACTTTAAAAAAGAGTGTACATATAGTAAAGGTCAATCATTCACGCTCCCCACTAAATAAACAACCACGAGTGAAAGTACAAGTTGAGGAGAAAGAAGCGAAAAAAAGTATAAAATGTAAAACGCAGTGCACTAACACGCCGCATAGGGTGAGATGATATGTAGGTAGGATGATGGGCTCGCTTTCCGCACAGGATGTGATCTGCTTGACCACCTTTTTAGTTATATTCTTTTGCTTTATTCTAAAATTATTTGTCTGTTTGTTGCTCGCCGTATAAAAATTTAAGTCGGTTAAAATCATGTTACCAGTTTTTGTCTGTTCATATTATTACCAAGATTTGGAATCTGCAGTTTTCACATATATTTTTCATTTTCATGATGTTGAACTGAATCCAGGTCCTTCATACATATGTGCTGTTCATATTCTACAACTCAGTATCAGGACCACCAGCAAAACTAGGTCACGGTTATATACCTTTCATGCTGTAGTGATCCAGTTGGTTTTAGCTCACTTCCTTTGATGACGCTGCTTGCACAGGCATAAAACTGATAGCAGCATTCACTTGGGGATCTAGAAAAAGTCACAAAAATAGGTTACATTTACCCTCTTTTCTTGTTCTAGTTACCATATGTTTTTATGCCCCTACTACTTGCAGCTGGAGCATCTTGTTTTGGTCATGTCTCTATGTACATCCTTCCGTCCGTCCCTAAAAGCTTTAAAGCAAGATTGCACAAAAACTACTAAAGGTAGACAAATTGAATTTGGCAATATATTTATAGACACATGCAGATAACCGGATTAGATTTTCAGGACATTATACAACAAATTACCAATTGTTTACACATTATTTTAACTTTTTTGGACATCTTTATTCATACTTGTTTGGACGATTGAGAAAAAATGACTTGAGGCAAACACATTAAAAAGGCTTATTTGTCTTCGTGTGTGTATATAATCGAATATGACCAAGAATTTCTCTGTTTTCTTTTAGCTGCAGGGTAAAGTATTATTTAATATTTAATAATTCACCATTCTTCGCATAGACGAGAACCTAGTCTAACAATCTGTCCGTGTATGAAATAAACTGCCTTTTTAAAAATGCTGTTTTCTCATCTGTGATTTATATGTTCTTTGTCAGTGAATATTATTTTATCAAATAAATTCGATTTTAATTGCAATTTAATGATTACTTCGAAAATTAAATGGACAATACGGACTGACGTATAATATACACTCAATCGAGTTCATTTTATTTATTATATCAGTAAAATTTTAGCAACGTAGGTCTACTAGTTTAGGAAAAAATCGCATCTTAACTTCAGAGGGTTTCCGGCACAGGGGGTTTCCCATTATCTCGTAGAGGGCGTAGAGGGCACTGCATCGGTGACGTATAACCGGCATTTCGAAGTTATTGCCCTGTTAGCACTGTCAGATGTATGGAACTGGCTATGGTTCTTCATGTACGTGTGTGGAGAGAGAGAGAGAGAGAGATGGGAATCAATATCTTCTGATAGTAGATCATAGGTCACTCACAGTAATAAAACAAACTCTTCACACATAACATTAAATTGTATTTGTATATTTGTATTCTATAGGTGAACTCAACTGTTTCTCAGTTTCATTTTTTAGTCTATCGCCGTCTTTTACAAACTATAGATTGCATGCAGTGGATCGTTCCTCCCAATTTTATTTATTTTGCTGAAGTTTTGTGTGAGGACGAACCGATTTATCACTTTTAATAAATAGAGTTCCTTATATAGAAATATTTGTTTTATTGAATATCCATCTTAATTTATGTCCGTGTGCAAACATTTAGTATATAAAGAATATATCAATTGTAGGAATGTATATTGTTATGAAAACGTGTACATTCCAGTCAGTATCAACAGCGAGATGTACCAGTTTGACAGCATCAGCGGAGTCACTTCAGTTAGTCTCAGAGTACCTGGTTAGATCCAATATGGGCCTGTCCAAACTTCAAAGGTCCCGGTGTTATTCAAGACTGATCCCTTCCATATAGGCATATTTCATGTATAATGGAATATGCACCACATATAATGGCATATGCATCACGTATAATGTAATAAGCACCACGTATAATGAAATATGCACCACGTATAATTTAATATGCACTACGTATAATGAAATAAGCACCACGTATAATGGAATATGCACCACGTATAATGGCATATGCACCACGTGTAATGTAATATGCACCACGTATAATGGCATATCCACCACGTATAATGGAATATCCACCACGTATAATGGCATATCCACCACGTATAATGGCATATCCTCCACGTGTAATGGCATATCCACCAAGTATAATGGAGGGAGCTGCGGTGGTTCAACAGTTAGCGTGCCAGACTGACGACCGAATCCTAATAGAAAGAAACTCTATCATAATCAAATTTTCAAAAAGCGACATGACTCGGTATTATAGTGTACTGACCTAGTGACCCACTATAGTCAGAGCCTCAATTTACGGAGCAAAATTGTGCAAAATAAAATGCTGACCCTCTAATGTTGATCCATCAATACGACTGTGTGGAAATTCATTGGTCAATTTCCAGCTCAAAATCTAGTATAGGGAGTGGATATCCAAATAAAGTTGTCTAAAATTCAAGCACACACACACACACACACACACACACACACACACACACACACACATATATATATATATATATATATATATATATATATATATATATATATATATATATATATATATATATATATATTGTAGAATCCCTCTTCGAGATGCCACCGATTGAATTTAAAGATCGATCTAGAACGCACACATAAGGAAAGGAACGATATATTCTGCCACTTAAAACTAATGGGGAATTGGGCCCAAGAAAAGAATCGAACCTTCCAAATGCAAACTTTTAAAAATTCCAGTCAGGCATCAGTGTATCACCCGTACAAAAATCTTGCCACAATATTTATCCAAGTAAATATTCCTTGACTCTTTGTATGAATTTTTCTTCTTCTTCTCCTCCTCCACCTCTTCCTTCGTCTTCTTCTTCTTCTTATTATTATTATTATTAGTATTAGTATTATTATTATGCCTTGTTCAGAAGCACATTCTCGTGACACATGTCCTTAACTACTTCTTGTATTATGTGGTCTGAGACAGCGTCGCTTTTCTTCACGCATGGATTCCGTCCTTTGTCTGTAGCCTTGAATTAGGTGAAAAACGCTTTGGTTCTCTGGCTGATAAACACGTAATTACACAGATCATCCCGTCTTTGATTATTATTATGAATTTTGCTAGTGTGACAGCAAAACAAAAATAAACATGTAGTTGACTCATTTAAAGCCGTTTTTCAATTGTTTCTTCTTTCTTTGTTCCATTATTTCACTCTCGTTTGTAGATTATCCCTCATTCAAGCATGTAATAGACCAGGGTTTCTCTCTGTTTTTTATGTTTAGTGTTTGTTTTGTTGATGCTAATCTTTTTGTGACCTCTCCCTAAAGTGTTTGTATTTAGGTATATGCATGTGCTTTAAGAAACTTTTTCTGATGTATTTTATAGGTCAGTTTTATAGGTCACCCATTAATATGAGTGTTGATGTGTGTGTACATGTAAGTATATATGTATTGATTTAATGTTTGAACATGTGAAAGATTCGATTTAATTGTATCCAATGGTGCAAGTAAGTTGGTAGGGTCAGTTAATCCGTAGCGTTACGACATTCATTGCCGGTACGGCCTTACCTTCTCGTTAAATACGTGTCTCTTTTTTTCCATAGTTTTGCATATTTACATTTCCAACATATATCCTAGTTTTGGCATATTTACATTACTAATGTATATCGTATCTTTTGAATAGATATGACGCATAAAGTTGAATCAGTTTTTAATAGCAAAGAAATTACTGCCATCAAATATTTAGCGGTTTGAATATACTCACGGTAGACGAAGAAAATTATAAAGGGAGCATATTAAAGCAGGATGTCCTTTTGATATTTAATATCTTAATGGGGTTTTAATATTCAAGTTTTCAATTCTAGATTATAATGGGACAGGATCGAACAATACTATTGTATGAATACCAGGTATCGTCCGTATTGCTAATTTTTAAAAAAAAATTCTGAAAGATAGTTACAGCCTTAATATACCACTCCTCAATGAAATGGATGCCGTATGTATCCGTGTGTAACGCACAACCACCTCCCAAAAGGGTAGACCCAGATCTCTCGTCGTTTAAAGTCCCTGCATATTATCATCTGTGCGGTTCATCTGAAATTATTGCTTGAACGAACAGCGTGAGCTATGATCTGTCATGAATTAGATTTGGATATATGTTATTTTCGCAGTTGGGCACTAATAATAATAATAATAATAATAATAATAATAATAATAAAGATTGTTATTTATAGACTTTAACTCAAATAATATGAATATGCTATATTCCACTGAGGTTTCTGTTATAACCTAATCATGAAAAAGCCATGCAAAAAAGTACATAGACTTCATTTGTTTATTGAACTAACTTTTTCTAACACACTTGCCCACACCTAACTAAAACACTCTTAAACACATGCATAGTCTGACTTACCCATTCGCATTTATTCACACTTGTATGCATAGTCTGACTTAACCATTCGCATTTATTCACACTTGTATGCATAGTCTGACTTACCCATTCGCATTTATTCACACTTGTAAGCATAGTCTGAATTACCCATTCGCATTTATTCACACTTGTATGCATAGTCTGACTTACCCATTCGCATTTATTCACACTTGTATGCATGGTCTGACTTACCCATTCGCATTTATTCACACTTGTATGCATAACACATTCATAGCCTGACTTACCCATTCGCATTTATTCACACTTGTATGCATAACACTGTCTCACGTCCTATGCAAATATAGATGTAACAGTTTGAAATCGATAACTAACACTATATAGATATAATATAACAGTTTAATCAATCAATCAATCTTTATTTCCTCCATAAGGAGAGTTCATTTACAAACATAGAAAATAGAACAGAGAGAGATACATTTAACAATTTACATTGAAGATTACGGAAAACATTCCAGAAAGTCAGTGATACATATTACACTAATACAGACGAGGAAGAAACAATTACAATATCAATAGTTAGGAAATACATGCAAACATACAAAATGGCACATAATCTTTGTACATAAATCTATAGGGAACCCCCCCCCCAAAAAAAAAAAAAAAAAAAAAAATTACTTTTTATTACGGTACTGATCCATTAATGATAATGACTTTGTTTTTAAAGTAAGGTCATATAGGTAGAGAGTTTTGGCAGGAGCTGAATTGGGAATTTTTGCTTTTGACACATGTTTGATCTTCAGGCTATGAAGTACACTCGTGATACAAGGACGAGAAATTGGAATGAACAGATCTGAAAATGGTGAAATCGTGTTTTGTCAAGTCTACTTTCAATGTCAGTTCTTAACAGTTTTAGCAACTGTGATTCGTCGTTACTTTGGGTAAGTTCTATGTGGAGTTCAAGTCCAAACTTGTCCAACACGTACCAGTGAAAGTCGTCGGCAATTTGTCTTGTTAATATACATGATGTGACCACATGCTGAATGAGGTCGGTATACTGTTGACCACATTTTTGACAGTGAGTAACGTCATGGCCTGGCTTTAATACCCACAGGGATGCTATAAACCTGGTTAATTTGCGTTCATAATTATTCCTCGCAATATAGTACAGAGTGGAAGGGCGGATTTGTGTTTGTAAGTGTTGGAATCTAGAAAAATCAGGATGTCTATTGATTCTGTCGCGCCAGGTAGTCTCCTCCTTTTCAAGTAAAGTCATGTTGACCAATTGTTTCCACTGAGATTTGTTAGGGAATATTGATTGATTAATGAAGTTCAGGAGGAAATCTGTAAGCTCATACTTCTGAAGTAAATTCCAAATATCTGGAATAAAACCAGATTCTACAGATTGGGTGCTATCAAAATACATGTGAAGACGTATGAGGAATATTTGTTTGTAGATGGTGTTATTGGACGGGGTGCAGAGTTTACCTAGGAAGAGAAGTTTACGTCGATCAATTTCGGTTGTGATTCTTATTAGTCCCAGCATTGACTCACACATATCTGACCGCGTTTGTTCAGAAAATCCCTGAATTCTTTTTGCTGTAAAATGTTGCAACTTGCTGAGCTCCAGTAGATCGCATTTTTGTCTCACGTCCTATGCAAATATAGATGTAACAGTTTGAAATCGATAACTAACACTATATAGATATAATATAACAGTTTGAAATCCATAACTAACACTATATAAATATAATATAACAGTTTGAAATCCATAACTAACACTATATAAATATAATATAACAGTTTGAAATCCATAACTAACACTATATAAATATAATATAACAGTTTGAAATCCATAACTAACACTATATAAATATAATATAACAGTTTGAAATCCATAACTAACACTATATAAATATAATATAACAGTTTGAAATCCATAACTAACACTATATAAATATAACGTAACAGTTTGAAATCCATAATTAACACTATATAAATATAACGTAACAGTTTGAAATCCATAACTAACAATATATAAATATAACGTAACAGTTTGAAATCCATAATTAACACTATATAAATATAATATAACAGTTTGAAATCAATAACTAACACTATATAAATATAATATAACAGTTTGAAATCCATAACTAACACTATATAAATATAACGTAACAGTTTGAAATCCATAACTAACACTATATAAATATAATATAACAGTTTGAAATCCATAACTAACACTATATAAATATAATATAACAGTTTGAAATCCATAACTAACACTATATAAATATAATATAACAGTTTGAAATCCATAACTAACACTATATAAATATAATATAACAGTTTGAAATCCATAACTAACACTATATAAATATGACGTAACAGTTTGAAATCCATAACTAACACTATATAAATATGACGTAACAGTTTGAAATCAATAACTAACACTATATAAATATAACGTAACAGTTTGAAATCCATAACTAACACTATATAGATATAATATAACAGTTTGAAATCCATAACTAACACTATATAGATATGACGTATCAGTTTGAAATCCATAACTAACACTATATAGATATGACGTAACAGTCTAAAATCCATAACTAACACTATATAGATATAATATAACAGTTTGAAATCCATAACTAACACTATATAAATATAATATAACAGTTTGAAATCCATAACTAACACTATATAGATATGACGTAACAGTTTGAAATCCATAACTAACACTATATAAGTATAATAAAACAGTTTGAAATCGATAACTAACACTATATAGATATAATATAACAGTTTGAAATCCATAACTAACACTATATAAATATAACGTAACAGTTTGAAATCCATAACTAACACTATATAGATATGACGTAACAGTTTGAAATCCATAACTAACACTATATAGATATGACGTAACAGTTTGAAATCCATAACTAACACTATATAAATATAAAAACGTAACAGTTTGAAATCCATAACTAACACTATATAAATATAATATAACAGTTTGAAATCCATAACTAACACTATATAGATATGACGTAACAGTTTGAAATCCATAACTAACACAATATAGATATGACGTAACAGTTTGAAATCCATAATTAACACTATATAAATATAATATAACAGTTTGAAATCCATAACTAACACTATATAAATATAATATAACAGTTTGAGATACATAACTAACACTACATAGATATGACGTAACAGTTTGAAATCCATAACTAACACAATATAGATATGACGTAACAGTTTGAAATCCATAATTAACACTATATAAATAAAATATAACAGTTTGAAATCCATAACTAACACTATATAAATATAATATAACAGTTTGAGATATAAAACTAAGACCATATATATATGTCGTACAGGTTGAAATCCATAACTAACACTATATAGATATGACGTAACAGTTTGAAATCCATAACTAACACTATATAGATATGACATAACAGTTTGAAATTCATAATTACCACTATATAGATATGACCTAACAGTTTGAAATCCATAACTAACACTATATAAATATAACGTAACAGTTTTAAATCCATAACTAACACTATATAGATGTGACGTAACAGTTTGAAATCCATAACTAACACTATATAAATATAAAAAAGTAACAGTTTGAAATCCATAACTAACACTATATAAATATAACGTAACAGTTTGAAATCCATAACTAACACTATATAGATGTGACGTAACAGTTTGAAATCCATAACTAACACTATATAAATATAAAAAAGTAACAGTTTGAAATCCATAACTAACACTATATAAATATAACGTAACAGTTTGAAATCCATAACTAACACTATATAGATATGACGTAACAGTTTGAAATCCATAACTAACACTATATAGATATGACGTAACAGTTTGAAATCCATAACTAACGCTATATAGATATGACCTAACAGTTTGAAATCCATAACTAACACTATATAGATATGACGTAACAGTTTGAAATCCATAACTAACACTATATAAATATAACGTAACAGTTTGAAATCCATAACTAACACTATATAGATATGACGTAACAGTTTGAAATCCATAACTAACGCTATATAGATATGACGTAACAGTTTGAAATCCATAACTAACGCTATATAGATATGACCTAACAGTTTGAAATCCATAACTAACACTATATAGATATGACGTAACAGTTTGAAATCCATAACTAACACTATATAAATATAACGTAACAGTTTGAAATCCATAACTAACACTATATAGATATGTCGTAACAGTTTGAAATCCATAACTAACACTATATAGATATGACCTAACAGTTTGAAATTCATAATTAACACTATATAGAATAACGTAACAGTTTGAAATCCATAACTAACACTATATAGAATGACGTAACAGTTTGAAATCCATAACTAACACTATATAGAATGACGTAACAGTTTGAAATCCATAACTAACACTATATAGAATGACGTAACAGTTTGAAATCCATAACTAACACTATATAGATATTACGTAACAGTTTGAAATCCATAACTAACACTATATAGATATGACGTAACAGTTTGAAATCCATAACTAACACTATATAGATATGACGTAACAGTTTGAAATCCATAACTAACACTATATAGATATGACATAACAGTTTGAAATCCATAACTAACACTATATAGATATGACGTAACAGTTTGAAATTCATAATTAACACTATATAGATATGACCTAACAGTTTGAAATCCATAACTAACACTATATAGATATGACGTAACAGTTTGAAATCCATAACTAACACTATATAGATATGACGTAACAGTTTGAAATTCATAACTAACACTATATAGATATGACGTAACAGTTTGAAATCCATAACTAACACTATATAGATATAACGTAACAGTTTGAAATCCATAACTAACACTATATAGATATGACGTAACAGTTTGAAATTCATAACTAACACTATATAGATATGACGTAACAGTTTGAAATCCATAACTAACACTATATAGATATGACGTAACAGTTTGAAATCCATAACTAACACTATATAGATATGACCTAACAGTTTGAAATCCATAACTAACAATACATAGATATGACTTAACAGTTTGAAATCCATAACTAACAATACATAGATATGACCTAACAGTTTGAAATCCATAACTAACAATATATAGATATGACGTAACAGTTTGAAATCCATAACTAACACTATATAGATATGACGTAACAGTTTGAAATCCATAACTAACACAATATAGATATGACGTAACAGTTTGAAATTCATAATTAACACTATATAGATATGACGTAACAGTTTGAAATCCATAACTAACACTATATAGATATGACGTAACAGTTTGAAATCCATAACTAACACTATATAGATATGACATAACAGTTTGAAATCCATAACTAACACTATATAGATATGACATAACAGTTTGAAATCCATAACTAACACTATATAGATATGACGTAACAGTTTGAAATCCATAATTAACACTATATAGATATGACGTAACAGTTTGAAATCCATAATTAACACTATATACATATGACGTAACAGTTTGAAATCCATGACTAACACTATATAGATATGACGTAACGGTTTGTAATCCATAACTAACACTATATAGATATGACGTAACAGTTTGAAATCCATAATTAACACTATATAAATATAATATAACAGTTTGAAATACATAACTAACACTAACAAAATCCAAATACAAATGTTAAAAATAACTCCAACAGACAACTATAAATGTATACAGTTTGTTTCTAAGAGAATAGACACCTAAGTAAATGTAACTTAGAACCATTTAGTACCTCTGCAAGAAACTTTCGATTATGAATTTTGAAAGAGGTGTAGTGTATTGAAATGACTTTGAAATACATTCGGATGCCTCAGTTGTTATCCATTTCATTTGCATAAAGGTATGCTGTCATTTGTGACGTCATGAGATATTATTACACGCATGACATATAAGAAAATTATTATATGGATATATTACTGTAAATAACACGGTATCCATATTATAAATTCTGAGATGGGATTTCAGGTTTAGGCAAGGAACATTCGCACTTTTCACACGATTATTTTGAGAAACCGATCTATTTGTCAGGATATTAGGATGAAATTATAGTTTCCGCTAGGACCCTTTGAGACTTGTATCCTATCTAGATCTGCCTAAATAAAATCATACTACTGGTAAAGATTGGATGAAAATGATTAACTTCTTTTAAAATATTTTAGATTTTCAAATTAAACTTGCATATTTAATTGCAAACACTGTTTTTTTCCGTTTTTGTTCGAAGTGATAGGCTTTCCTAATGTTAATCCTATTTCAGTCCTGGCAATTTAGACGTTTATCACGCGCTTTTAATTTTGGACTCGAGATTGCAAGATAGAGTGATTGGGTTTAACGCCATTTTTCAGCACATGATACGTGTTCGGTGGAGGAAGACCTCGGGAAGAACCACCGACCCATGGAAAGCTACTGGCAAGCTTTCTCACTTACCCACGTTGGCTGAGACGAGACTCAAACCCACGCGAATAGAGGTGAAATATCGGTGATCTGTGAAGGCGAGCGCTTTAGACCACTCGGCCACCCGTGACCCCGATTTGTTTCAAGCTGATTGACTAGCCACGGATACGTTCCGAAGTGTTCATTTTGAAAAATTAGTCTTTCATATCCCGTTCACCCTGTCAAAAAAGACTCATCAAGGATCCCAGCGTGCATCTGAATCAAAACTAGTCATCATCATCAAGACGCATAATCGGGTTTCAACCTAATGGCGCGGTATTAACATTAGGAAAGTCTATCACTTCGAATGGAAACTGATACGACATTGAAATAAGAAAGGTAGGTTTTAAATCTAATTTCTAAAGTATTATTTAAAAAGGGAATGATTATATCATATTTTAAAAAAATATTATTGTGCTTTTATTTGGAATATCTAAATAGTGGTACAAGTCTCAAAGGTTCCCAGAGAAAACTATTGTAAATTACTTTAATAGGTTCGTGTCAGGTTATTGGAAGTCTTATAAACTAATGTGCCAGTATCTACATCTGTAATCAAATAGAAAACTCTGTAACTATTCACGGATGGATACGGTAATCTCGAACAAGTTACCTATTCATGGATGGATACGGTAATCTCGAACAAGTTAACTATTCATGGATGGATACGGTAATCTCGAACAAGTTAACTATTCATGGATGGATACGGTAATCTCGAACAAGTTAACTATTCATGGATGGATACGGTAATCTCGAACAAGTTAACTATTCATGGATAGATACGGTAATCTCGAACAAGTTACCTATTCATGGATGGATACGGTAATCTCGAACAAGTTAACTATTCATGGATGGATACGGTAATCTCGAACAAGTTATGTGCCAAAAAAAAAAAAAAACATAAAAAACAGCCATGTAATATTAGGTTTTGAGTCTATAATACTGCACTTAACCGGCCACAAAATTTCGTCAATATTGTAGTTAATCTTTAGCTCATAAAAAATGTAGTCGAGTTGTATTGAAATTCCAGATAAAAGTCTTTTCAAATAGGCGACAATCATTATTAGGCCTTGTGTTTGCATTGATGTTATTCTCCCTTTCTCCCGGAGAGCTGATCTCTATACAGAACCATGTATAGCATTATGCCCTATTCAAATCTACGTTGTTGTATAAGTACCAAAGTGAAATTACCTGTATTTAGTACCAAGCTTGTCGCATTGTTATGCACTTTAGTCTCTAGGCGTTTCATGGATAATCTATAACACGAGCCGAAATTACATCTGATAGTCATCAAAATCCTCAAGAGTTACTTAGATCCTCATTTTCATGTCACTGATTAATTTAACTTCGGTTAAATACAGAAGGTAGTAGTGATTGAAGTTGCAAAGTCGCACAGAAATTCAGGTATTTATATATCTCTTTATCCGTCTTTCCATCTTTCTTTTCGTCTGTCTGTCTGTCTGTCTTTCTCTTCATTATTCTGCTTTACTCACACCAAATCTTTCCTGTTTTTTTATTTTTCTTATTTTTTTAATTTTGTTAACGATAGATGGGCATATATTTGTATCCATATCCACAAAAGTCAACTGACATAAATTTGCAATGTGATTATGTGAATATTACTGTAAACACAAGATGGTAAAATTCAGCTTTACAGAGAGTATGTTGTATTATTTTATTGGTAAAATTCAGCTTTACAGAGAGTATGTTGTATTATTTTATTGGTAAAATTCAGCTTTACAGAGAGTATGTTGTATTATTTTATTGGTAAAATTTAGATTTACAGAGGGCATGTTGTATTATTTTATTCTAAGTAACACAACAGTCACCGATTATTAATTATTGTACAGGATAACGCAAGACTCCCCACCTATCCATTTCAGTCAATGTACTACAGATGTATACAATTCTCAGTAATAATCTTAAATAAATTGTATTTTTTTTTTATAATTAACATGTTCCATGTTTACATGTAAGATTGACTCTACACGTTGTGTTTGTTATTTAATATTTATATCATGTGATATATATATATATATATATATATATATATATATATATATATATATATATATATTACATAAGTCTACATAGAGTATTTGCACGTTATGCCACCTAAGTACAAGTGTGTACTTACGTACCTACCCACTTACGCATAAGACCTGGTTGTCCATCGAGATGTATATCATTTTATCCATCCATTCATCCGTCCGTCCATCATTGAATTCTTTCTATGTATGTATGTATGTATGTATGTATGTATGTATGTATGTATGTATGTATGTATGTATGTATGTATGTATGTATGTATGTATGTATGCATGCATGCATGTATGTATGTATGCATGCATGCATGTATTTATGTATGTATGTATGTATGTATGTATGTATGTATGTATGTATGTATGTATGTATGTATGTATGTATGTATGTGATGTGTATCTTGTCTAGTTGTTCTCTTTTGCACGCCTGCCTGTCTTTTTCACAATTTAAACCAGATAATGTAATGACTGTTAGAATAAATGTCTATGTAAAATATTTTACAAATATTTCGCCGTTTTTATGCAAATATTTGGATTAGTGTACTACAAGCTGAGTCAGAAGGACTTGATTGGTGGAAATGAATAGTTTGCAAGTTTGCGGCAGATACTGAGAGAGAGAGAGAGAGAGAGAGAGAGAGAGAGAGAGAGAGAGAGAGAGAGAGAGAGAGAGAGAGGGAGAGAGAGAGAGAAATAAAACATAGGTGAGATGGAGATACGAGTTTCGTTCCACATCATCCTTTCGTATAAGATTTAATAATTGATACATTTTATTGTATTCCAAGGAGTTGGGTGAACTTGAAGAAGTACACTTGTTTGTCCCCTTTTTATGCTTAATAATGAATTATTAAGTCAACAGTCCAATAGTCAGTTGAAAAACCCTATTTATACCATGCTCCAAAATAGCTTTTTCAGTTTAATCTGTGGTCCAAACCAGAACATTTCCCTGCAAAGTCACTGATTTTGTGCACACATTGGCACAACAAACGCATGCATACATACATAAATACGCACATACATATGTTTCATAGACATTAAAGACCTGCATGGATGGGCAAATCCATATTTCATGAGATACATAATCATATCTCTCGTGCTCGCCACTTTAACACATTCCTTGATTGCGTGTTAACACATTCTTTGATTGCGTGTTTAACAAATGTATTAGATTACGATTCAAAGCTTTGACCTCAAATGTCGCAACTTAATTTGCATGGAACAAAAATAATTGTCACTGAATGAACGAAAACTGATTTTTGTTTTGGATAAGTATTATTTTAACTTGTTTGCATGTACTGCAGATTGGATGGCACTGAAAGAGACACAACGGCAAATCAATTTCACTTCAAAAATTTGACCTGTTCTTTGTTCTGCAGGTTTAGCCGAACACAAATTAGTTATTTAATATTGAATGCAGTGTTATTTTAAAGAGTTATTAGACCTAGATAATATTAATTTTGAACAAAGTGAAATGACCGTGGCAGGTTTCAAAGACAGGTAAAAAAAACAACATATATTTGTGATAAGGGGCAGATGAGGTGTGTTTAGAGCTTGATGTGCAAGTTTCAAGTGGTATGTGGATAGGATATATAACTGTCAAATGTATCAAAATGCCTGCAAGTGATAAGTTTAATCAACTCTCTCTCTCTCTCTCTCTCTCTCTCTCTCTCTCTCTCTCTGGATTGATTTACCTATGAGAGTAGAATTTCCGAGTACCGGAGCAACAATAACACAACGCACGCCGAATTGATGTGGTTGTTGCATGAAATATCGTATATTTAATCTGGTAATGTGTTCTCAATATATATCTTTAATTTATGTAAAATTTAAAATTGTCTTTCTGTGTGATTCTTTTAATTTCTTTTTTTATTTAGAGTGAATCAAACTTTACAAGCTAATCAATGATAAAAAGTTAGTTCAACCTAGTCAGGTATATCGAAAGAGAAAAAGGTCAAATAATACCGAATCTATGTAAGGTATAACGAGCAAAGTGTTACAAAATATTTTAAGTTTGCTCTCTGTCAAGGTTACTAGTCATAGTCATAAGCAACAGGCGAAACTTGGTGTTTTTTTTTTTGCTTGTGATGATGGATTACAAGCATATCATTAGCATTTGTTATTTGCTCCAAAGAATTAATGTAAAACATACAAATGCAATAAGCTGGAACATAAATATGGATATGACAAAAATTGGTTATATTTTAATTAATTTGCTCAAAATTATTACCAGCAATTTTCATTTTTTCAATTTCAAAACTATTTCCATATGAACCTAATTTTTTTCACGGCGTGACAAAAAATCTTAGGAGAAAAAAAAAGATTAAAGATAAACAAAAGATGTAGCAATTTCCATCCTCCATCGTCTGTTTATTCTTTGTAACTTTAATATACCCTAAAAAGCCAACCTCTCAAGTAAACCTTGTATGCATACATGTTTATATGCTGGCAGAGTCTCGTCTATTCATAGAAGAGTCACATTTTATGAACTTAATCTGAAACTTAACCGTAAAATCGTGAATCAATCAAGCTAAAAGATCATTTCCTTAATCAATGCAAAGTTTAAAATTTAAAATTAAACAATTATTTCTAATTCTTGGTGTTACCAAAAGAAATTTTTAAATACCAATGGCACTTTAATATCAAACATATATGAGGTGAACTTCATATTTTGCAAGACTGGTGAAGTCATGAAGTTTAAAAATCAATTATACGCTGCATGGACGCCTGTAGCAAAGCGATGACCGTTTATGCATAGAGTGTAATAGAGTTTCAAGTTTCATGGCTTCATGAATCCCGTAAAATAGGAGTTTTAATTCTTATAATGACAAATAGTTATGAAAATAATGACGAATCTAAAGAAATAAATAACAGAACTATATTTTAATCATTGTTTACAAATATTGTCAAAGAACACAAAGGTGTATGAATACATAAGTAGTTCCTTTTCTGTGTTACGAACTGATAACTTCTAGTTTTCTGTGTCACATGGTGCGATTTTAACCAATCTAAACGCTTGTTAGCAAGACTTGGTAAAGATGTGTAAATATATACTGATATTTTAACTCCAATATACGTCTACCTCAAAAGTAAGCCTTAATCAATAAAAAGTCGAAAAAAATGTACATATTGTTAATTTAAGCCGCGGCATATTTTGAATATTTAGAGTATATATCCCTTAATTGTCGGCGCAAATTTCAGCCATGCGCCGCTGTCTGCCATGATTTCTAATTTGATTTTTTTTTTATAGTTTATACACGACACAGTATCAAAGCATAGCAGGGATATATAGTATTTACTTCTATTTCATTTGCTAAAATCAGTGGGACAAGAATAAGAAGTAAATAAAATACACGCCTCTCTCCCAAAAAAGTCATACATCATTGTGTATATTCAAAGTGAATTCTTTATATTGATATATCTTTTACTGTTTCGTTCAGTTTCCTACTCCAATATTTATAATTATTCATTGGATACCTTGTTACGTCATTGTTTAAAATCATTTAATAACTTGGTTTGTAGTACCCTTAAACTGACGCCACGTTCTTAAAACTCTTGAATTTAAGCGTATACTCAAACTCAAATACTAGTATTGTTTCTCTGAAAATCATCATAATTGTTTTTTTTTAATGAAATGAGCGACACATTTAACAGCAGTCTTCATATATAAATACTTTGTAATTTTTGAATATTATGCATATTAATCAGTTCGCGAATTACCAACCATCCAAAAGTTGAGTTTGAATCTTCTACGTATAATCAGTTCGCTAATTACCCACCATCCAAAACATGAGTTTGACTGCACACTAAAGCTGAAGATTGTCGTAAATACGGCATATGTGTCGTTCAAACTGTAATTTTCACGACATTAACCATTTTTCGAATATTGTATGAAACATAGGGGCGAACCCAGAAATATCGTTTAAGGAGGGAGGGGGGAATTGGCTTAAACAAGTAATCAAGGGGTCTGAAGGATGGGACCCCTAGTGGGGGCCTAGGGACAAAGTTCCTGCATTTAAAGCGTTTGCAGGGAATACTTTGAATCATCTAACTGTAAAGAAAACGTACCCTAGCAAAAACTCCGGTTGTTTCGCGCTCATTTTATAAGGATGTGGTTGGTGCTGTGGGCGCCGACTCCGTCCCCCTCCTCCCCGGATCCGCACCTGAAACATCACATGAGAGTTTCCCTGCGTTTATTTCAAATGATTATTAAAAAAGCGCTTTGTTTGAAATCTCAAATACTGTTCCTGTTTTTTTTTTTTTTTTTTTTTTTTTTTTTTTGACCAATGACCCAATGACTCGCTATTAAAAAAAATGCTTACTACAGAAAAGCGTAGGTCACCGGTCTATAAAATGCAACATGTTGTTATAACGACTGCTATCTGATTTTAAAAGACATTTATTGTGACCTATAGTTTGAAAGGCACTCGTGAACCTCACATCCTTCATACTTTCCTAAACGTTTACAATCAAAATGAGAAAACTATATGTCTAACGTGAGCTTGTTGACACTGTCATCAGGTGTGTAATTGTACAATTAACCACTTACACGCCATGCTTTTACCGTCTGAAAGGAACACGTATCTGCCGGTACATTATTCAGTTAAGACCTTTGACGAAATACTTTAGTGACAATAATAGATTCCCTCTAAGAAACATGAATTCACGAAATGTTTTTCTACGTCTACTTGTGAGTGCAGAACACTGGAGAGAGAGAGAGAGGTTTAGTTTAGTTGAGATATTTGTTTGTGTTGGTAACAAAGTAAGTTAGAGGGCACATATGTATGTATGTATGTATGTATGCATGCATGCATGCATGTATGTATGTATGTATGTATGTATGTATGTATGTATGTATGTATGTATGTATGTATGTATGTATGTATGTATGTATGTATGTATGTATGTATGTATGTATGTATGTAAGTGGCTTGTTAGGTAATTACGCAGTTAGTTACTTGGATAATCAGAATTTTATGACGTGTGCTTGTAAAGATCTTCGTAAAGATTCTAAAACGGGGGGATATTCCATACCTAGAAGCTGCTAAGGTGAAATACTATCTTGAAAACTCCAGATACCGGTATTGTTGTGAGGAAAGTAGGGCTCAAATGGTTAGTCAATTCCTTAACCGGTTACCCGTAATACATTAACCGGACTGTAACTGGTTAATCGCGGTCGAAAACACATCTTACACAGAGTGTGAACTGGCAAGAATTACAGCATAATCAAAGTTTCTAGAGTCTAAAATCCAGTGAAACTTACATGTTTCACTTGCTGACACAAAGATATTTCCCACTTATTTTTTCATGGAGTAGTAGAGGACGCAACCTGAGAGCCAAACGGTAGCCCAGTGTTAAACAGAGCTTGCGGATTCTAGACCCAAATTGGATTTTAGCATTAGACAGCCATTTTAAAATGTTTTGCGTCGATATGTAATGTCTAAAAATGGGTCTATAGATTTTTCATGTGTGACGAGTCTGTCTGTGTGTAACAGTGTAACATGTTAGGTCTATTTTGGCGGGAAATGTAATCGGTTGGAGTTTTACATGAGGAGTCTGTAATAGTGAAACATTATGACAGACTCATCGCTCATCACACATGACATCTATGGACCCAATTTTAGATATTACATATTTACGTTATACATTTTTAAATGGATGCCTAATGTTAAAATCCCTGTTTGGGTCTAGAATCCGTATACACTGTTTAACATGGGACTCCCGTTTGGCTCTCAAGTAGCGTCCTATACTACTTCTAGGTATACGTTCAGCTTTAATTATTGTGTCATATTCTCCCCCATTTCATGCAGTAATCAGTGCCAACCAGGCCGATTGTCAGGATCATTCAAACGCAAAGTGTAAAACTTGCGTATGGCTACCGTAAAAATGACTTAGACACAAAACGGTAAGATGCCTGAACTGTCAAAGGAAGAAAACAGTGTGTGTGTGTTTGCAATGTGTGTATGTGTTTGTATAACGTATAAGTGAAGATGGTATTAATATTTTTCTGTATCTGATCTTAAAATAGGTCACGGTACGGCATTTGGTTGTAACCGAGGCAGAGGTATTACACTATTTCAATTCATGTTTAAAGCTTGTGTTTGAAGAAAGGCTGCGTGTGAGACATTTTATTCACATTTTCAATTTGCACATAAATTGTTCAGCTTACTAAATATGCTTGGTGTTACGAGGCAAGGGGGTTGGGGTGGGGAGGAGGAGGTCTGTTAAATAAGTTTTGTAACCGGTTACTGCTAAATCTCGCACCGTCAACAGTTATCCGGGTAATCGTTACAGACCTAGAGGAAAACATAGCTTTCATGTAATTTACATCTATACGCTTCGTAGGTTCTGTATTTGTTGCATGTAAATTGTATCGTTTAAACTTTTGAATCACGCAAACATCTTATTCGCATTGCAATGGACTTACTCAGCCCGATTTATCAAGAAAAGAAAATAAGAAAATTTTTTAAAAAAGTTGAATTGGGGAATTTTGACCAATGGTGATAATTAGAGCCTTCATACGGACTGAGCAAGAATGGAACTAACCCATCACTCTAGGCTATCGCTAGATGGCATGAATGTACCATGTGATCTCTAGGATGGTTCTGTATTCCCTTACGTTTTACTCAGGACAAAACTGTCGAAAACAGAGAACCAGTTGATCAAAGTACACACAGACCCTCTGGAGGAGTAATGTATGGGCGAGTTCCAGTGATTGGGCAAAAAACAAAAACTGCTTTAAATCATTGATTAATAAACTTACACATCGACTTGGAGTCTAATTTGTTTTTAGCGAAAAATACAAATTTCAAAAACATGAGAAAAGCATACGTATCAGCTATTATATTTGACAGCTCTACATTTCTAAAATGTTTTGGTAGAATACGTAATATGTTGGAAGTCCAAATTTCCAGGGAAGAAATGTTACTGCTGCCATCTTGTTATCACTCATACCACAATTTTGTAGTGTTACCCCATACATTTCTTTCTCGTCTTCCTCTTCTCCCTCTGCTGCTGCCATTACTACTGCTGCTACTACAACTACTATCATTTACTGCTATTACTCATATCGATTTATTTCAGGAGCCTTCTTGCCGTACATAATGTTCGCAACGAAACCAGTAGAAAAGAGGAATCAGGGATCTTCCAGAAGTGAATCGTCCACAAAGTACATGCATCGGCCACCGACTATTGAACCAAATTATGGAAAGTCAAGGAAATCACTAAATGGACGATCCAATTTTGCAAGAGTTCTTTTACACGATAACGCAACACAAGTGCACCAGTTGGACATGAGAAAGTCGCACATTAAACTTGAGCTAAACCGATCTCTAAGACTGATAGATCTTCATAAACGAGCATTCATAATTCGAAAGGACAGGTTTCTTCAACAAGTCGAGGATGTCAAGAACAGGCAGAAAATCATTCTACCAGCCATATCAGATGATAATCTGTCGATGGTTGCAAGAGAGAATCAAGAGGAAAGCGAACACGTAGAAGCTGGACATGAAGGAAAAAAGACATTGACAGACGTACGTGCCATTAGTGACAAAGTCCCCGACGAAAACGAAAGTTCTAAAATGACCCGAAGTCAGCTTAATGAGATTCGACTTCCGGAGATATATAAAAATCAAAAAGTCGTTGTGTTCCAGCTTCAGGATAAGCACGGCAATATCAAGACATACCATACAGTGGATCTAAATGGCATCTTTGACGATTTTGTTCCACGGCATACATTTTATCCGCGGATGACCGACGACCCAAGATTTCAGAGACTACAGAATGTATTAGTGCCTCCAAAGGCAAGATTTGAACTGGAATGACTTGTGTGCCTCCAAAGGAAAGATTTGAACTGGAATGACTTGCAGTTTAAAATGCTTGTCTTTAGTCTTTTCAGACAGGTTATCATGTATGACGTCGTGACCAATAATAATCTTGTTTGCGAGTGCATTCGACTTATAGGAGAACAATTCATAGGAGAAAATGAAGAAGATAAAATTAGGTCGAGACTTATACATTTGATTGTTTGACTCTTAGCAATTGCTTTCCATAAGCCTGCCATTCATAGATCACAGATGTAAATTTGGATTAAAAATATACAAGTTACCTTCCTAGACAATGTTGCATCGAAATCTAAATATGATAGCGACTTTAACTCAGGTTTAAACGAGGTGATTGCAATATCTGAAAGTAAATGTACTAGAATTTATCTCTATGCTATTTTCAGTCTGATAATTTGAAAATATTGCATCTAATTATTTGAAATTATAATCATGGCTATATATGACCCAAAGGTCATCAAAAACCTTTAGCATACTTGTAGGTCTTGATGCGTAGGGACAATTCACCAAACAATTGAAAGAGTCAATATAGACCGTCACAGGAATTTCAATTTAAGTTTCAGCTTAGTTGGGCTGCATATATTCATTGGCATTTTCTCGAGGTTTTTTATTTAGCTTGCTGAAAAAGTACAATACGTTCGCCTAAAAGAAACTTATCAGATGATAAAAAAACAGCGATTCAGTTAGTTACTTTGAGGATTCGCTGTTGTCCTATACCGAAAATTCCCCAAGAGAAGGTTATGTTCCGTAATATTAGGATAGGACTTGAATGAGTCTCTGAGATCCACATACTGTAGAGACTAAAATAGATTTGAAAAAAGAATCCTACATAAAGCGCATTAGTAAACCATTAATGAAAACTATTAATCAAACTTTATGCAATTTACGTCTAATGTACTCTAGATGACTCGTGTTGCTGCCATGAGCCGTTTTGAGGTAAAGGAATCCTGCAAACCCTGGCGAAAATGCCAATTTAGGATTAGCGACCAAATATGCTTGCACGTGATGACACTGGGGATGTAACTCATCATCGTATAGGCACAAGGAATCGCTTTATGATTTGATATCCAAGCCGCCATAAATTAACTATCGGAAAAACGTAAATAAACTGACCGACGAAAGTACCGGGTAATCTGACAAATTGTACAATATTAGCTTATAGATAAATTGGTCAGAATGTAAGAGAAATACTTTTAACGGTTTGGAGACCAATGTTGCATTGTACTGTCAGAAAAGTGAAAGATGTACCGAATGATATATAAGTAAGTAGACTTCCTATAAGCTTATTTACGGATGTTTCATTGGCAGACGTGAAATGCAGTGCAGGATCTCTTTATTTACCAGTAGGAAAAATGCATATTAATCACAGATTGTAACTAATATTTAATATGAACTGCTTTCAAAATATGTAAAGGACGGATAGAAGCAAGAGTGATTAAAATATAATTCAGAATAAAAACAATTATATAAATAAAACAAAAAAATGAAAAGATCTAATATAAAATAAATAAATGCCAAGGTGCAAGAATATGTACGATTATTTGCATTTCCTTCACTGTTGGCAGCATAAATTTTACCAAAAGTCCATTAATACTGGAAGTGTGTCACTTCCTCTGTTACTCATTGCTGCGGCACTGTATTCCTTCACTTGTTGATTAGCATATTCTTTGATATAACAGCCCCTCTGCTAGGTGTTTGAGCTAAAGGAGCATTAGTGCCAAATATAGATCAAGTATTTGTAAGTTGTAGCCGGGAAAGATTTCTACAATGTATACAATCATGAACTTATGATTTACCATGGTGCGCTTCGTAACTAAGGAGAACCCAATGATGACTGCAAGGTTGTGTTTATTTTTAGTTACAACTACCAGCTACGGAAACCTAACCTAGGGCCTGAGCTTATCGCATGGGGAATACGGTACTGTATGTGACTGTATAAGGAGGTGGTAAGGGACTTCTGATTCTACAGAAAGTAGCAGGTTGCAGTTCAATACTGCGCATGCCTGATGTCATCATGAACAGTCAATAAATACATTGTTACAAAGCTTTGTTTACTCATTACTTTGGGCTGCATCGTTTTCGAATGATCTAGATCATCGATCAGGAATGCGTAGTGAGGAACTGCAAACTGTTATTATTAAAAGTCTTCTTTCAAACCATTGATTAAATTTCATAGTCTGGTATCGGGTCACATGTATTCTTTGTATGATCTGTGATATAAATGATAGATCAAATGTGTTTTCTTACCTTAACTATTTTCAGCATGTTTTTGTTTTCTAATTTCATAGTGTTTGTTTTTTCTTTCTTTTCGTAATCATATCATTATATATGTATTTTTAGGTGTTATATAATGTTGTAAAGCGCTTAGAGCTTCTAAAGATTAGGCGCTATACAAAGTCCTCATTATTATTATTATTATTATTCATTGCAAGTGTGACACATATTACTTGTATTTATTGCAGGCGTGATACATAGTACTTGTATTCACTGCGTCCAGTGTTTTAGGCGTGACACATATTACTTGTGTTCATTGCATCCAATGTTTTAGCTCGTGATGAACTTGTAATAAAATACATAAGACAGTGACTGAGGTATATAGATAGATTTATGATTGCATCACGCACTTCGTACATGTTCTGTTAAATGGTAAAACCATTTATTTCCAAGTGAGCTCAAATTAGAATTTTTAGTTTGATGTCAAACATTCTCGAATTCGAATATATCTAAAAGGTCCATATACAAGCCGACTTAGCTTTGTAATTAGGAATTTGATGCTTTGATTTAATTGTTCTAATGAATGCACAATATTTGAAATGATGCTAATTTCACCCCGAACTCGTTACACTGATTAATAGCGGGTGTTTAATGCCAGAGTAGATTTCAGTGTGATAGTAGTTAATATTATCATATGACAGTGTTGTTTTTTTTAAACTTTGAATCGTACATAAGTTTCAAGATTTAAGGAAAACTGTTAAATTTTTTTTATCCAGAACAAGATGCCCCTCAGAAAAGATGTAGCAGGCGAACGTATGTATGTATTGGGTTTAGTGGCAAATCGGCACAATCCTGGTTATATAGTGCATAGTAAACGTTAGGCTGTAAAAGTGTAAAGTTAACAAAATTGCTAAACTCTTAACCGTTCCAAACGAAAGTAAGCATAAACACCAAGATCAAAGCTAAAATGTAAAGATGCTACAATTCTTAAAAGCTAACTAAAATAAAAGACAAAGGTACAAAAAGTAAAAACCTTAAAAAATAGGGTCAACATTTGTCCTAAAAGGCGCATTCTTTTAGAAAATCCAGGTACTACATCATCACATATCTTCTAAGTCGAGTTGACATCAAATAACTGCTGTCTCTCGCGAAGAAATTCGATACGCTGGACAAGGATGTATTCCACTGTCAGTGGACACAGGCAAGGTAAGCAGTCCGGTCGAGGTTCATCCTTCAGGAAGGATATCGTTTCGAGCTTATGTATAAAGAACGTACTCACGTGTCATCAAGCATCGAAATAATACAACAACATGCAAAACGTTTGGAAATCGCCACAGTATCTGTTAGTATTTTACATTTTACAAGATTCAAAATCGGCAATCTTTACATTATTATTAATTGACTTTTCTACAGATTGTGAATTGTTAAAATAAGTAATAATTTATGTCGATCTTTGTCGCTCTTAGATATAAAGTTCAAGAAAACTTATCTTATCTGGAGCTGGGTATGAGTAGGACTAGATTCTGCTTTTAAAATTATTTTCAACAAACGTGTCTAGAGTGAAGGCGGTGATCGATAGGAGTGGAAGACGCGTGTTTAGAGTGAAGGTGGTGATCAACAGTTGTGGAGGATGCGTGTCTAGAGTGAAGGTAGTGATCAACATTTTACTGAGCATATTAAGTGAGTTGACTATATTTATGGCACGCTAATTGACATCTAATGCGTAAATCATAGTCAAAATCTTCTAAGCTTGCCTAAAATTGCATTTGTATATAAAGTTTCAGGCTCTTTCATAACCACGTAACCATGATAAATTAAGGATAGATTAGTTTATGTTCGTGTGCAAACACAATGCAATCTGAAACTGAAATTAGAAAAACTTAAGCAAAAACTAGTCTGCTATCATTTAGGATTAATGCACGTGAAGTAACTTCGAAAACATTCTCACATAAAATTCTAAAATCTAAAAAAAATATTGTTCTGTAATTTACATACTTGTGCCTGGAAAACCAGGCATTGCTTGTGCCAAAAATTATGACAAAACTTAAATATAGTAATTTTTCACAAATCTAAACAGTTTGTTTTGAAATATATACTGTAAAATGTTATTTGAATAACTAAATGATCAATAATTTGATACTTGATTTATCGATTCCAAAACAAATTAACATAAAAATACAGGTTCCTTTAATATGTATTCCAACTTGTAAGGAATTGAATTGAGACGTATGAACCATGCATATTTGAAAAGAATCTTAGCTAAAAGACACAGAGATTCATTTAAAATAAATTTAAATGATTACATATTTTACGACGGTCACAATCCATATTTGTCTGAACTTTTCATTAACACTAAAGGGTCTTTAACTCAATTTTATCTTTCGAAAAATTTGACAATTTGGTTCTGTAAAAGTACAGCTAGACTTGACGATTGTGAAACGACCAACGTAAGAAGGAGAATAGGTCGAGTAAAAAATTCATTCCATTTATCAAGACCTATGAAAATAACTAACAGAAGTGGAATGGATAAAACGTTGATATCACATTTTGCATACAAAATTTGGACAGCAAATAAGCAAACGTACAAAACGAATGTTTGACAGGATTTAATATTTACATTGCACGTAGACATATACCAGCCGCTCAGAGAAAATTCCTACATAAATTTACCTAAATTGGTTAATAACACAAAAGCTTGTATAAATATATAAAACAAAGGTGGTAGATGTTTCTTTAATGCTCAGTAATCTGTATTAAATACACCAAGTGATCATGTACTAGATAGACCATCAAAGTACAGTTGGGATATAATATATGTTAGTTTAATGTCCATAATATTCGAAAATTGAAAATATATGTAAATGTGTATGAAATATTGGAGGGGGGGGGGAGAGACAACGCAGCTGATATAGAGTACATCAAACTGTCCAGAATAACTGGCGTAAAGAAAGTCAGACATTTTGATATGTTGATCATATTCGCTTCAAGCTACAGCTACAATAAAGGAAGTACCATTACGTTGGACGAAATTGTTTATTAAAATTGGCGTCGTCACAAATAAATACACATCACAGACAGAAATATTTGTGTAAACAAAATGCTTTATTGTTTTAAAAATACACTAGAAATGTTGTCAGAACACAAAATACAATGTTACAGTGTAGACACAAAATACTATGATACAGTGTAGACACCAACAACTATGTTACAGTGTAGACAACTCGATAGATACAATGCCTTAAAAAGACTGAGTTGTAAAATTCAATAATTATCACCATCAATTAAAAGTTCTGTATGTTGTTTATTGTCATTTTGCATGTATCATCGTACCGTACACAAAGTATTCGTGCTACGAACCACATAAAAGTAATAGTGCTACACATCAAACAGATGATCCTTTGGAACACCTCGTCACTGAAGTCAATGTCTGTTGGAGGCATATCACCTATGGTGACGATTCATCCTGGACATTGGAAACACTTAAACACATTCCGTCAGGGATCTGCTTGTACCTAAAGTCAATTACTACATGTTGCAGGCCAACCGTTTACAGACGTACTGATTGTATTAATGCGTTCTACAATTGGTTTGGTAGGATCGCAAAATAGTGTACGACAAATTATTACCGAATAACGACAAATTACATATTTCCTTCAATACGGATTTCCTAGTTGATATGTTCATGAAGGATAGCAAGAAAATAACTATAAAAAAAGAAAAAGAAAATGAGTTTTGTAGATAGCTTTTGAGTCATGGGTCAGTAACTATTACAGTTGGCTAATAATTTAAACGATGACAAATTCGTTGAGACAACGAAACATTTTGGTGAAATGAAACTCACATTTCTGAGAAAAGACATTTACCCATACGAATACAGGGATAGTTTTGATAGATTCGATACCACCTAGAGAATAGTTGTACTCATCACTCAATGATTTCAGCATATGAATATGATGTGATTTTAATTCTTGTCAAAACCCAGTGAACTTTTTCATATATAAGAATGCAAGTTGATTAGTACCTTAGTAACGTGTAGAAAATTAACTGGGGGAACATATTGTCACTCTTGTGTACCAAGATAATGCAATATGTGACCTACATCTGGTAAAATGAAGAAATGTTTTTAAAAAAAAATCATAAACGATTTCGATTGATGCACGTGTTAAAATTCCGGAAACAATCTTGCTGATGGTAACATTTTGCTAGAACTCGCAGACAAATGCATGTAAGGTATCACACAAATACGAGAAAACATCAATAAGAAAAATCCGAGCACTAACAGTCTCGCTGGACTGCATGAGATTTCGAATTCTATAAAATTTACTTCTGTTTAGAATCAGCATATTTTTCTTTTCGTTTCCTTTTTTATTCTTTCGTTCCTTCCTTTTTGTTCTGGCATGGTATGTGACTTATGAAAAGGCCGCTTATGAGCACCAATCAATATTTTTGGCAAATATATGTGCACCTTCCCATCAGAGATTCCAAAATGGCAGTAACATACCATCTAACTGACGTACAAATGACGGCTAATTCAGAATGATAAAGTTGCCACTTTAATATAAATTGGGGAACTCGAATCAGTTAAAGTTGTAGGTCTATATTTCGCACAAAAGTTCCATGATTAGTGAAAGTAAAACAGCAGTTGTCCCCTCCCCTCCCCACCCCCTTCAAAGAAGATTTCTATACGTAACTTAAATTTTAGCTCTGGATGTTGTGCAGTATTCAAGTTGTACCCATTTCCATCACTCTATTTGAGCATTTATATCAAAAATGCAAAAAGGGACAATTGTCCCTGTACTTTCCTGAATGGGCCATGGCGAATGCGTCTCTGTTGCGGTACTATGTGGGGGAAAAAATCTATGTTGAAAGGTATATGTTAGTATAAGGTGCGGTCGAATACGCCTGTGATTTATCTTAAAAACAATAGCATTTTGTTAGAAGATTCTTTGGAGCAAAAATAAAATGCGGTACTCCTTTGCGCTCTAGGATAAATATTGCAATAACACGTGGAAAACCACAAATAAAATTACACAAGTGTACCAAATGTCTTTTTAAATTCTTTCCGTAAGTTAGAATAATGTCACCAATTTTACTTTTGCGGATTTTCAAGAAATCCAAAGCTGATTATTGCAAAATATATAAAAATAATTTGACTTCTTTAGATTTAATCTCCGGATTGGAAAACCGACTTTTTATGGACTAAAGCACATTAAAAGTGGCCATGTCCTTTGTGAAATTTCCTTACACTTTACATAATTTTCCAAGATCTTTTTGGCCATTATATGCAAACATTCAGATCTTGGTGGTTAGATCTAAGTTGCATGTAGACTGTGATATTAGAGTATATGCAAAATTGCATGTTTAGTTACATGTTTTGAGGAAGTATGAACTTGTCTTGCGCCCGTGTTCTTAAAAATAGATTTTACATTCAGATACGTTTTAGAGTTTATATTTTGTGAATATTTGTGTTTTTGGAGTTATGTGGTCATCCTGAGAAAGTAACGTGAAATATTTATACTTACATGTTGTTCGTCCTTTGAGTTTTGAAGATGATCATGACATCACTAACTGGTTTGGTTTATGAGCACGTGTGGCTGATCAGGCCAATTTGTGCTATGAACTATCTGTGGCACACTAGACAGGAGATGCCGCTTGGGGTTGCTTGATCAACAGAGGACGTGCTGCAGTTTCGAGACCTGCACTGCCTCTGCCATTCCCCTCAGCTCATAGTCTGAAGCTCCAGTATGGATGAGACTGCGCCAGGTGGAACGATCCTGTGCGAGATCTTCCCAAGACCCAGGAACAATGTTGAAGTGTTTCAATGATGATTTCTTCTGACCATCCTGAGATCGCTTTGTCTCCTTGAGCTCGCAGTAGAAGATTTCCTATGGTAGTCGCTCAGTTGTCATCCTGGTGACGTAGCCTGTCCATCTCAGCTGTGAGTTACTCAGCAGAGTGTGGATGCCTGGAATGCCTGCCCATGTAAGAACCTCAATATCTGAGATCTTGTCCTGATATCTTACCCTCATCAGTTTCCTCCGGCAGCTCATGTGAAAATGGTTCAGTTTCTTGGCAAGGCGTCTGTACACTAGCCAGGTTTCGCAAGCATACAGTAGGGTCGGCAACACAATGGCTTTACAGACCTTCAGTGTTGTTTGCAGATTGGTGCCTTTGCTCTGCCACGCATTTGCGCGTAGTCTGCCGAAGAACACGCTAGCTTTAGCAAATTTGGCGTTGATTTCATCATCGATGTGTACTGCACGTGACTGTGCACTGTTGAGGTAAGTGAACTTGTCTACTGTCTGGAGGGTTTGGGCATTCACTGTGTTGGTAGTTTGTACGTAAGGCTGTCCTGTCTTCTTGACACTGATTGTGAGACCGAAGCCAACTGTAAGAATGGCAGGGGACATCATACTGAAGAGGGTTGGGGCCAGGACACAACCTTACTTGACTCCATTGGTGACTGGGAATGATTCAGATGACTCACCGTCGTCCACGACGCGTGCGAGCATGCCTTAATGGAATTACAGAACCATTACGATGAATTTCTCTAGGCAACCAAAATTTGAATTGATTTTTCAGAGTCCCTATACGACTGACTATGTCAAAGGCTTTTGTCAGGCCGATGAATGTCGTATACAGGTTGGAGTTCTGTCCCTGACATTTCTCCTGGAGTTGACGAGCTGCGAACACCATGTCTCTGGTCTCTCGTCCTTTCTTGAAGCAACACTGACTCTTAGGCAGGAGTCCTTGATCGATGTGATGCACAAGGCGATTCAGCAGAATTCTAGCAACGATTGTGCTGGCTGTTGACAGCAACGAGATGAGATGATGATTGTCGCAGATTATTGCCTTTCCGCTTGTACAAGTGGATGCTGAATGCATCCTTGAACTCCGCTGCGGTATAGTTCCTTGTGTCCATATTGACTGGAAGAGTTCAGTCAGTTTCTGTGCAATGTGCCAGCTTCCAGCCTTGTAGGCTTCTACTGGTATGGCATCTGCTCCAGGTGATGCCATTTGACAGCAAGTCAATTGCTTTCTCAGTTTTAGTCAGAGTTCGAGGATCAGCAAGTGACATGTTGAATTCCACTTGGGGCAGTCGATCAATTGTCTCCTCACTGATAGATGATTGTTGTTTGAGGATGTTGTTAAAGTGTTATGCCAATCTTTGTAGTATCTTTTCTTTGTTCGTGAGCAGTGTGATGTCGTCATCACTCAGTACTGGAGATGTTCTTGATGACTGTGGCACGTAAAGTGCCTTCAGAGCATCATGGAAGTTCTTCATGTCATTTATGTCTGCGTAGGACTGAATCTTATCTGCCTTGTTGCCTAACCATGAGTCTTGTAACTTTCTGAGTTTGCACTGGACAGTCCTCTCGATGTTCTTGAAGACTGCCTTTTTAGATGATGAAGTGCTGTCTTGTCAACCGGCCTTTTGGAACCGATGTTTGTCGTTCAGAAGTCTTCGTATGTCAGCATCGTTCTCATCACAAATTTTGATATTTGCCAGTAGTGGAACTGAGGGATTTTGGATGCACAGTTTTCCTCGACGTTGTCGGAGTTCGCATGAACTGTTACTAGTTAGCTGATTAGTTCCTCTACAAACGTCTGTTTCACATTCTCTGAGGTGGGATCCCCATCAGCCGCGGTATGCTGTCAAGGGTTAAGGTGAAGCAGACAATGTTAGAGCATCTTTTCTAGTCCATTCGATCCTAAATAGGGCTGCTCAGTCGCCCAGTGGACTGCTGAGTTCTACTGCTGGTTCGGTCCAGTGAAAATCGACCCTATGCATTGAACCGCCTGTGTGCAAGTCTGCAGCTACAGCTCACAGTGTATCCATATCTACTGCGTTGCTTTGATGTCTACAAGTATTTTTTTCTGCTATTAGTTGGAACATTAACCACCAATTATGTATCTAAATGATCAAATAGGTAAACAACGGATATGCTCCGTTTTTTATTTGAAAGTTAAGTGATCGATATGACTTAGGATATCTTCTCCTAAGGAGTTCTGAGTTTTTCACCATGGTCAGCACACCTTCGTACGTAAGATAAAAGTTGTGATGACAAAACATTCCAGATCCTTGTAGGTTATTCTCTCTCTTTTGATTCACACATGCGAAATTAGGTTCCAAAATTACACTTATGTCATTCCAATGTTAGTGTTACACATAATCATGGATCATACATTAATTTCTGGCAGGTGAGGGGGTTGGCAAGGGTATGTATGTATGTATGTATGTATGTATGTATGTATGTATGTATGTATGTATGTATGTATGTATGTATGTATGTATGTATGTATGTATGTATGTATGTATGTATGTATGTATTAGGGTTTGACGGCACGTCAGGATAATAATGTCTATATCGTGCCAATTAAAAGTAAAATTATAAATAAGTGAATAAGTGGAGGCGCTTTTCCCCGTGCTATATTTATGTATTTATATCTTTTTAAATATGTGTATTTGTATTTTCTTTCAAACGATTATCTTTTATTAGCCATCGGATCTCCAATGAAGTTCCACAGAGTTCCACAGTGTTGTTGATGTTGTTGTTTATTTTTTTGTTTGTTTGTTTGTTTGTTTTTCGCTATACATGTTTTTGATTGCGTGAGCTTGATTACACCGAGTAAAAGGCGAGATAACGATCCAACAACCGGATTAGATCATATAAAAGTCCCTATCAAGTGGATCTATATTGACATCATAGCATTAATTTCATATATCCTGTGTACTACCAATTAACCCGTGTAATTCAATCAAGTGATTATATTAATTCAAACCAGTTTAAAATGTTTATTGACAAACAAAGGGAACATTAAAGGAACGTGATTTACAATTAACTTCTTAAACACAATATTAAACTGAAAACAAATCGATATTGAATAGTGTCATAACAAAAGTAAAACATTGATGATATAACACGAGGATTAGACGTTTAAGTCATTTCATATGGAGGATGGATCATGCACATCCATTAATCTTGTGTGTGATAACGGGAGACCCACTACACTGATAAACTCGAGCTGTTTGAATAATATTTATAAAGACCACGTAACAGTAAATAAGAACAATTTTGAGCTAAAAAAAATGGTTGAAATAATATTTTATTTGATGAATAGTTCCTTTCAAAATACAAATAAATTATTCCAGGATTTGGAAACAAGCGAGAAGGGGAGAGCTAATACCAATCCCCTCGATAGAAATTAAAATTGAAGTGCATAATGGACACACACACACACACATTAACGTTATTATTATGTTCAAGATCTTACTTTTTGTACGATTTTTACGATAAATGGTATGAAAGAAGTAAATACAAAAAAAAAAAAACGAATAAAAAAGGCTGTGGGAATTAATCTTTGTGTTTTTAATTGTATGCTAAATCCCTGTCATTCTTCTTTTAATATAGGTTCGGACAATTCCAAACTTGACACTCGACACAGCTGACTTTTTGACAGCAGCACCTTTTATCCGTGACCCCATTAGACAGTTGACCAATCAAATTGCACCAATGTGTCAGCCATGCGTGGGTCATCCCTCCGTCAACAATTTAGTTTACTGGGAATTACTGGATTTTAACTAACTTTGTTATGTAGCTATATATTGATGAGACATCGAAAGAGTTTGATTTACAGCCTTCTATATCATCATTTAGAAGAATATATGACCACAGATTTTCTGATCTCCTAAGGTTCCCGCTGTTTTACTTTATCCAGGATTGTTGGATTTCAACCAAAATTGGCATTTAGCGTTATATTGTTAGGACACTGAGTGAATTCGATTTACAGCATTCTGCATCATTTACAGGAGTTTTGTCCCCTGCTTTTCTGTCCTACTGTCTTTGTTTTCTGCAGCATTAATGAAAACAAAAATATTATTTTCTTCAAAATTGTATGTTTTTGATTTTTCTCTTGATAGTTTAAATGAGTTTCTTTCTCTGTTGTTTCTTTATTCATATTTCCTAAGCAAGCAAGAATTTTATTATTTACAACTAATTTAAGATCACTTTTAGATTGAATATATAATATAATATATATATACATATATATATATATATAATATATATATATATATATATATATATATATATATATATATATATATACCTGGTTTTTTATTTGAATAACATTATACTGTATTTTAATGGGCATTATGGTTGGAGGTGCATGTTTTAGTGTATGAGCAACATATCAAAAGGTGAATACAAAATGGCATTTAATAATTGAATAATCAGACTGAGAAAGTGTGTAGAGTTACATGGAGAGTACTTTGAGAGGATGCACTGACGTACTGTTCGCTAATAAAGAACTTTGTTGCACAGCGCATTAATATTCAGGACTTTTGAAATAACCCTCGTATATCCAACAAACCGTATATATTTAATTGAGAACATTTTTCAAATCTAAAATAAGCATAAGTTTCATTTTTGTATATAGCTTAAATAACAACTTTTAATATTTTGAGGAAATCATAAAGTAATATACTTCCAGGTAGTTCATCATCCAGTTTATTTAACCTTTTATTATTTTCACCCAACTTTTATCATGATCATGCAACCTATTTTAATCTCATCAGCTGTAGGATTTATTGCAATGCTCTATATTGCCATTTCTGTGTTTAATTCAGTTTTAAATGTCTCTATATCTTTTTATATTTCTGATTTAACTGTATAAGTTATTTCACTTAATGCTAAAGTCTTTTTATTTAACTTCATTTTTATTTTCATTTTTAATGGCGTCTGTTTTTGTATCAATTTCATCTTATTTTATTGTTAACTTTCGTTCCATATCATTCAAATATTCTTTAATAGTTTAACTCTTATGTCTAATTCGTCAATACTATCTTGTAAACACCAATATTTTTAGTTAGTTCGCGATCAGTATATTCTTTGCTATATTTTAGAACTTTTTCACTTCTCTTTTCTAGTCCAACAGATACTTCATTTTTAGAATTACTAAATCATGATCTTTTAGATTTTTGATTTATTGCTTAAGTCAAGTATTGATAACTCGCACATCGTTCTCATAGATCTAATCATACTTTCACATACATTTATTTTCTTTTCGTTTTCATCCATCTTTTTGTGTTATTTCTGTTAAGTCATTCTTTTCTGCAACTGCAACAAGTTATTAGTATGAGAAGTTATTGTTTCTTTCAATTTTACTATAGCGTCTTTAAAATCATTAACTAAGTTTTTAATTTTTTAATCATTTTTGTTGTATTTTATTATTTGCGTCTTTCTTTCATTATTTTAAGTGCAATTGTCCTAAAACCTTCATATGATTTCTTTAATGTTTCCATATCAGCTTCCAATGTATCTATTATCTGAGTTTATCTTCTGTTCATTTGGTTCAAAGTATTGATGAATATCACTTCCCACAGGTCTTTTATTTTCCTCTCGCAGTTTGCAATGCTTGTATAGCATTAGACATGGTTCTAAGTCTACGCTTAATAATACCATGTGAAATATGAATTCTTGCTTTGAAAGCGTTTCTCTCGTTTTGAGACTCTTCAATTTAGTAGCTCTTTTTCTAGTACTCTAATTCATATCTGTTAATTTATTTCCAGTTTGTTCTCTCTATGTTCTTATATCTTTCAAATTATTATCCTCCAAATTCTTGCATATTCGGGCCTCCACGCGTTTTTGTACAAATTGTCTAGAAGTTGTATCAGCTTTTCCAATCTGATCTGCTAGATTTGTAACACGGTTGTTATTCAGGTTTAAGCCTTTGCTTAGTGTTTGCGTGGTGAAGGATCCTTTGCCGTACACTCTTTCTGTGAGGATTTAAAACTAAAATCACTGGGACATCTTAAAGATATTTCTCCAGTGATTATATTTACTTAATATACAATTAACATGAGCTACGCAAAACGGCAAATTCATTTGACTGAGCTAAGCGAATATTATACGTTTTAGTCGTACTGTGAAATATATCGCCTTTCCTACTTCATCTTTAATGCTGATATTTAACCTGTTTATAACACCTCTTTGTAATTACTAATATAAACCATTAACATGATATGAAATAAAAGCACCGTGAAATATATTTCAAACAGATGATTACTCAGAAGACTTGAATAATTAGAACTGAGCTTCCATTGTAGTACTTGCTGATGTTATTGCTTTGATCTTGGAAAATACATACATTTTTAGGTTTTAAAAATCCACAAACTGTACTGGATTCAGTAGATGTCTGCATACGTCTCTGGTTATTAAATTCTAACAGTTTAGAGTTTTAGTTGGTTATGAACACTGTGTTATTATTGCTCTGAGTTACTAAAACTTTAGAGTTATGTTTCTGACATTCAATATGTATGCTTTCATCATTGTCGTTATTAGCAGTCATTCCCTCATTGGTTTTCTTTAGGTTTATTTCTAAATTGTAGAAACAATCTGGAATTAAAACAGTATATGTTTCATTGTTGATTATTGTAATACAATCTACTGGGTATTTTTGTTTTTCATTTTAAATATTCTAATAACCAACTATAAAATATATTCCTTGTAATGAAATGAATAATTTACCATCTCTTTTATCAATTAGATTTGAAAAATAGATTTCATTTGCGGGCTTTTCTGGCACTATCACGTAATTAGGCTTCGATGTTATATACCTTTCCATTTAAGTTAACAATGAAACAACTTATAGATGCAGATTTTCCGTTTACATTGCATGCTTTCTTTTCCTTTGTTTTCTTTTCGTAGTAACAATTATTGAATTTTTGTCTGCTGTAAGCCTCTGCAAAATCTGATTTTCTTGCTTTCCTCTAAAAAAAATCTTTTTAACTCTTCAATATTTTGATTTCCTCTGTTTCCACCTTTCTTCCGTATTGCCTTCTTTATCTCCTTGTATCTGTTGCATGGTAACTGTCGTATTAACTTTCTTATGTCTTATTTCTTTATCACTTACGGCTTTACTCATCATATCATCAATACTGTCTACTTCCTTATAGCAGAGGTTACAATCTCATCGTGTCTTAAAACTATGTTGTATTTCTTTTGAAATCTTCGGCAACAAAAGGTTGCACCAAATCCACCAAAAGCTTGAGAAATTATAAATCTTGTAACTATTTCTGCAGCTGCTACACCCATCCCACCTGAATATGTTGCCTTGCTATATTGTATCCAGTTTTAAACCTTACATGCAGTTTTGCGTTTTTTACTTACACCTTTATAATGTTCTATCTCTTAAAACCAAATCATTCTTATTTTCGTTAATTTTCATCAACCTAAAATTAATTCCGTTCAGTGTTCCGTTGGTAATACAGGACACAATGGTTGTGAATTGTATAATCTTTTTTATCTTACAACATTTCTGGAAATGGATTTGCCTTATCTGCTTCTTTCTGTGATCGTTGATCAGGACGGCACTACCTACTTCATCAATTCTAAAAACACAATTGAACAACCACCTGTTAAGTAATAATTTTGGCTTGAATTAGTTTTAGTCTTTGCTCCGCCTTTTTTGCTTGCTCCAATTCATGCTTTCTAGTTATAGTGTTTGATAAGCTTCTTCCTCATTCTAGTTGTTTTTCAAGTTCAAATCTGCATGGATCTGTCATCTTTTGTGAAATTATCTTCTTCTGCTGATTTAAGAACTTGTTCGCTTCCCTCAAGAACCTTGGCATTGTTTTCATTTTTATTCTCACCACGATCCATTAATTTTGCTACGAAATAACATTTTTCCTACACGAAGAAGCATACTTACGAAACAGCAAAGCCTGCTTACATTAATATGATTTTAATACTAATATAAAGTTATTTATGCTACGTCTAAAGTTATTCAAGTTATGTTGCAACTAACGTTTTATCCACGGAAAACATATATTAAATTAATTGTGAAAAATGACAGTATTATTTTTTTAGTAGTACAATTTATTAGTACAATTTTAGCAGTACAAAATTTATTGTAAATAAATAGAGCAATAGCAAGTGGAAATATGCCATGTTTCAAATGTGAGAAAATTGAAGATATAAATAAGTTAAGCATAAACTATAATTGCAAAACTTGTATGAAGAAGTACATGAAAAATGGATGTATGAAGCAGAAAATATATAAACAAATACACGAGACAAAGGTACAACAAGAATGAAAATTTCAAATTAATTCACTCGCAAGAAATATGAAATAAAACATAAAATCAGATACAACCTAGGAGTACATGAAAATGTGGATGAGACAAAACAGAAAATATATAACAAATCCTAGAGACAAAGGTAACACAAACTGAAAATCTCAAATGAATTCTCTGGCAAAAAATATAATTTTACAGACTGAGGAACAAAACATAAAATCAGATACAACGTTTAAAATGCTTGGTGTTCCATCAATTGAATTTTATCGACGATGGTAAATTCTTACAAAGCCCGACGGCGCAGGAGATTCAGAGAAATTGATCATATTATTCTTTGTTCTTCTTTTGACTTTTCTGATCCTGAACAATAGAAGAAAATGTTTTCACTGATCAAACGCACAATATAAGTTAGCTCGTGAAAACAGATTTTAAAAAAAAAACGATAAAGTACCATCAGATAAAGAAACAGAAGAACACAATAGAAAAATATAGGATTTGAAAAGTATAATTTTTATTATTGACAGGATTTTAAATATCATACGTGAGCATGCTTTATCTCATTTTCAATGTAGTGCTTTGCACAGTTTTAGACGTTCAATTTGCATATTTTTTATTTTTTAATTTCATCGTTCTATTCTGCGTAGTTTAAGACATTCTGCTTTGCATAATTTTCAAAGTTTTTTTCCTCTTCTGATTTTCTATTAAAATGAATGTGTTTAAAAGTTATCAAGCTAGCAGTTAATGCGGAAATTCAACCTAAAAAGATAAAAACCCAGTTAATTAATCTTCCTTCAACTATGTCTGTAATTCATTTAAATTATCAACTGGAAGAAATTTACTCATCAACTATGATATATCAAGCATTTACAATTTTATATATTTTCTTGGTTTGTTTGAATCCATTTTATTCAGCTCGTTGTCAGTTAAATGATTACCATTGTGCCGTTTGCTATACTAATTTCTAATCACTGTTTGTATTCTTTTTCTTCATGTAAATAGGCTTTGCCGTCAAAATCTTTATTCGCTTTGCTTCTATTATGTAAGTATTCTTTGTCGTTTTCTGAGAAACCTAATTCTGTTTTAAGTTGGGTTTTTTTATCCATTTAAGTCGTGTAAAACGGTACATTTTGGTGGAAGGGATTTGAAGATTTGTATGACCTTTACGATGACGATTATGCAAGAGATGATTATGAATACACTCAATCAATAGAAACTATCGAACCATATTTAGATAATTACAATCTTTCAATAGAAGACTTTACAGATTCAACTTCTGTAAAGGAAGCTTTTGTTGATGACTATAAAGAACATATTAAACAGGGCTTAAACAGTGATGGAATTTAATATAAACTAATTAAATATCAGATATGCACAAAAGACAGAACATTGTATTATTTTGATACAAACAAAGAAATAAGACATATTTTTCTGAAAAGGTTAAACCAAATAGTATGTTGTTACCAAGCTCTATAGCTTCAGAAACATTTTAAAGGTATTTCTAAAGTCTTTAGGTTGGAACAGACAAGGAAATAAATGGACAAAAACAAATATTTTAAAAAATATCTGAAGAAAAAACATTCATTAACCCTGCGTTTACAGATGATGATTCTTTCCTATATTAAATAAAAACAGAAAACAGCCTCTTGAGCCAACATTTATACAGCTTTCTGAGCCAACAGTTACAAACAGGCAACAAATATAACTGATGATAAAACAGATTTGACAGATGAATTTTAAATGATGTAATAGAAATATATAATGATTTCAAAAAAAGGAAATATTCATTTTATGAATTAAATTATAAAACAAGAATTTGTTTTAAAGATCTTTTAATAATAGCAAATTCTTAAATGATGAAAAGTAAAGATAATTAAGGGGTTGTGTAGATCCAGTGACAGTAGTAAATTCAATAATAATATTAATGAAATCTGACGTTGAAATGTATGACAAGCAAATAGATCAAATAAAAAAAGATATCAACATAGTAAAAAACGCAAAAAACTAATTTAAATGAAATATTACAAACTTATGAAAGTAAAAGAGCACTAATAGTTTGTATATTTAACAGATTTAGAAACTAACTTTAGAGTAAATATTAATAGGAGAATGGTTAAAGCAACTATTTAAAGAAAAGGGTGAAATAATTGCTACCATTTTTACAGCTTTTTGGGTATGATATCAGCAACTCTTATTATCTTAAAAAAGTTTGACAGGAAGAGGTGGTAGTGGTGGCAGTAGAGGAGATAGCGTTAGGGATAGTTCTACCGATTAAATGATTGATATATTTGAAAAATGTATGAAAAGTATTGCTAACTATTTGATTCATTTAGCTAAAAGAGCAGCAGCATCATGGTTGGTATCATTGATAGTGTAATAAGCTGGCTCTTTACATTAGCTGGAAAAGTTATTTCTGTATTGGCTGATAATGACCTTGTACTAATTGTTGCATCAATTTGCTTGGTTTTTGCAATTGTTCTAAAAAAATTGTTTGCTTTTATAGATTTTTAAAAAAAATGTAACCAAAAAGAATATAAAGATAAAAGGCTTCGGACAATTAAAGTGATTATGTCAAAAAGTAAATTAAACCAGCTCCTACAATCATAAACATAATAATAAATGCTTGTTTATTTTATTCATGATCTATATCTTTTAAGCCATGAGGTAAATTAGTTGTGGCTATAGGTTTCTTTAATGTAGGTAATGTTGTTATTATTGTAGGTCTTGTGGTTGTGATTCTAGGCTCTGCCATCCTGATTGTAATTACTACCTTCGTAGGCACTACTATCCTAATATTAGGTCATGCCGTCCTGTGTACAAGACTTTCGCCATTTTTATCCTTCTTGTCGACATAATTATTACTAACATTATCTTCTTTCTTCCAGTTACTTCATATTAAATTTTTGGACTAAATGTTGCAGACCGCTTATCAGCTGCTTGTATTATATTCTTTACCACGTCGTATTTAGTATTTATACCGAGATTAAGTTTATCTGATGACTTTTGTTAATTATTATTATAACCTACAGTGCTACCTTCTTTTTACGGCAATGTCACAATGTAAGAAAAAAGACACCATCAGCACCAACTGCCTAGTTTAGTCCAACATTTTAATCTGAAAGATATTGCTGAAATCTTAATATGTTTCATCTGAGTCATAACCTTGTTCACCTAAAATTAAATTTTTAATTACCCTTTTTAATGTCTCGAACAGTAGAAACAGCTGTGTAATAGCTGTTCTAATTCTTAGCCGAGCATCTAAAATACATATCACATACGACCCAATACTTTGATTGAAGCTAGATATTCCATCGTCTGTTAGTCCATTGCTATCTTGTGGAGCAACAAAATAAGCCCATCGTACTTATAATCAACTGAGCTTTGGTTAAGCTTCTCGGTAAATAATGAATTTATTTTTTCAGCCGAAATTTTTCTCCAATATTCAACTGTTCCAGCTCTTTAATTATTTTTACGTTTGTATATACTTGACACATCACCTAGTCTAGTTTATCCAAATCCTTAACGTACAGTTTATGTTCTTCATCAATTATATATATATATATATATATATATATATATATATATATATATATATATATATATATATATATATATATATATATATATATATCCAATCATGATGGGGAATAATATTAAAGTTATTACAAATTATATTACATTATTTATATCTTTGTTGTTGTTTGTTGGATTAGGAAAAAAAGATTGATGATCATCAGGTACGGTATGAAGCATTCTGACAACAGTTTTCTTATTTGAAAGTATATATGAAACCTATATATTGATTTTACTAACTCTGGTATACTTGCATCATGCCGCGTCCTGATGTTGCTATCCATACTGCCCAATTTAATTGATTTTACCAGTATTTCATATCACACTATGCTTTGTATCTATTCATTGAATCATACTTATCGCATTTTAAAGGGTATTTATCAAAAAGATTTCAAGGTCTGTATGCAAAATAGCTATTTTCTGTGTAGTGTATTTTTATCTCGTTAAATTCATTAGTTATTCCTCTATCAACTGGAGTAATAAACTGGGTTGTAGGGGAATAATAGGGTGTACTGCTTGTAAGTTTGTTCGTTATTTTAAAAAAATCTAAAGTCAATTATTTATTTATCTAAAACTTTTCGTCACGATTATATACACTGACTAAACATGCTATCATTCTGACGGCAGTCCTATTTACGTTTCTGTTATGACTTACTTACTTGAAGTTTGTTTGTTTTGAAATTACTGATTCTATCTGATCTGAAATAATGGAGGATATAGCACGTGTTATGTTCCTGGCGCGCGATCTTCACTCAAACGAGGATCTCGTGGATTTCTACAGAAGAAGTTGTAATTTCTAAGCCTAATTACATAAGTCTAATCATCTAAGTCTTGTCATTTAAGTCTTGTCATCTAAGTCTAATCATCTAAGTCTTGTCATCTAAGTCTAATCGTCTAAGTCTTGTCATCTAAGTCTAATCATCTAAGTCTTGTCATCTAAGTCTAATCATCTAAGTCTTGTCAGTTAAGTCTAACCATCTAAGTCTTGTCATCTAAGTCTAACCATCTAAGTCTTGTCATCTAAGTATAATCATCTAATTCTTGTCATCTAGTCTAATCATCAAAGTCTAATCATCTAAGTCTTGTCATCTAAGTCTAATCATCTAAGTCTTGTCATCTAAGTCTAATCATCTAAATCTTGTCATCTAAGTCCAATCATCTAAGTCTAAGCATCTAAGTCTTGTCATCTAAGTCTTGTCATCTAAGTCTAACCATCTAAGTCTAATCATCTAAATCTTGTCATCTAAGTCTAATCATCTAAGTCTTGTCATCTAAGTCTAATCATCTAAGTCTTGTCATCTAAGTCCAATCGTCTAAGTCTAATCATCTAAGTCTTGTCATCTAGTCTGGTCATCTAAGTCTTGTCATCTAAGTCTAACCATCTAAGTCTTGTCATCTAAGCCTAATCATCTAAATCTTGTCATCTAAGTCTTGTAATCTAGGCCTAATCATCTAAGTCTAATCATCCAAGTCTTGTCATCTAAGTCTAATCATCTCAGTCCAATCGTCTAAGTCTTGCCATCTAAGTCTAATCATCTAAGTCTTGTCATCTAAGTCTAATCATCTAAATCTTGTCATCTAAGTCTTGTCATCTAGGCCTAATCATCTAAGTCTAATCATCCAAGTCTTGTCATCTAAGTCTAATCATCTCAGTCCAATCGTCTAAGTCTTGCCATCTAAGTCTAATCATCCAAGTCTTGTCATCTAAGTCTAATCATCTCAGTCCAATCGTCTAAGTCTTGCCATCTAAGTCTAATCATCTAAGTCTTGTCAGCTAAGTCTAACCATCTAAGTCTTGTCATCTAAGTCTAACCATCTAAGTCTTGTCATCTAAGTATAATCATCTAAGTCTTGTCATCTAGTCTAATCATCAAAGTCTAATCATCTAAGTCTTGTCATCAAAGTCCAATCATCTAAGTCTAATCATCTAAATCTTGTCATCTAAGTCTTGTCATCTAAATCTAATCATCTAAGTCTAATCATCTAAGTCTAATCATCTAAGTCTAGTCGTCTAAATCTAACCCTTTAAGTCTAATCATCTAAGTCTTGTCATCTAAGTCTAATAATCTAAGTCTTGTCATCTAAGTCTTGTCATCTAAGTCTAATCATCCAAGTCTAATCATCCAAGTCTTGTCATCTAAATCTAACACTTTAAGTCTAATCATCTAAGTCTTGTCATCTAAGTCTAATCATCTAAGTCTTGTCATCTAAGTCCAATAATCTAAGTCTAATCATCTAAGTCTTGTCATATAAGTCTCGTCATCTAAGTCTTGTCATCTAAGTCTAATCATCTAAGTCTACTCGTCGAAATCTAACCCTTTAAGTTTAATCATCTAAGTCTTGTCATCAAAGTCTAATCATCTAAGTCTTGTCATCTAAGTCTAATCATCTAAGTATAACCATCTAAGTCATGTCTTCTAAGTCTAATCATCTAAGTCTTGTCATCTAAGTCTAATCATCTAAGTCTAGTCGTCCAAATCTAACCCTTTAAGTCTAATCATCTAAGTCTTGTCATCTAAGTCTAATCATCTAAGTCTAATCATCCAAGTCTTGTCATCTAAATCTAATCATCTAAGTCTAACCATCTAAGTCTTGTCATCTAAGTCTAATCATCTAAGTCTTGTCATCTAAGTCAAATCATCTAAGTCTAGTCGTCCAAATCTAACCCTTTAAGTCTAATCACCTAAGTCTTCTCGTCTAAGTCTAATCATCTAAGTCTTGTCATCTAAGTCTAACCATCTAAGTCTTGTCATCTAAGTCTAATCATCTAAGTCTTGTCATCTAAGTCTAATCATCTAAGTCTAATAATCTAAGTCCAATAATCTAAGTCTTGTCATCTAAGTCTGATCATCTAAGTCTTGTCATCTAAGTCTAACCATCTAAGTCTTGTCATCTAAGTCTAATCTTCTAAGTCTTGTCATCTAACTCTAATCATCTAAGTCTAATAATCTAACTCCTATCATCTAAGTCTAATCATCTAAGACTAATCATCTAAGTCTAATCATCTAAGTCTTGTCATCTAAGTCTAATCATCTAGGTCTAGTCATCTAAGTCTAATCATCTAAGTCTAACCATCTAGGTCTTGTCATCTAAGTCTAATCTTCTAAGTCTTGTCATCTAACTCTAATCATCTAAGACTAATCATCTAAGTCTAATCATCTAAGTCTAATCATCTAAGTCTTGTCATCTAAGTCTAATCATCTAAGTCTAACCATCTAGGTCTAGTCATCTAAGTCTAATCATTTAAGTATTGTCATCTATGTCCAATCATCCAAGTCCAATAATCTAAGTCTAATCATCTAAGTCCAATCATCTAAGTCTAATCATCTAAGTCTAATCATCTAAGTCTAGTCATCTAAGTCCTATCATCTAAGTCTAATCATCTAAGTCTAATCATCTAAGTCTAGTCATCTAAGTCTAATCATCTAAGTCTAACCATCTAGGTCTAGTCATCTAAGTCTAATCATTTAAGTCTTGTCATCTATGTCCAATCATCCAAGTCCAATAATCTAAGTCTAATCATCTAAGTCCAATCATCTAAGTCTAATCATCTAAGTCCAATCATCTAAGTCCAATCATCTAAGTCCTATCATCTAAGTCCAATCATCTAAGTCCAATCATCTAAGTCCAATCATCTAAGTCCAATCATCTAAGTCCAATCATCTAAGTCTAATCATCTAAGTCTAATCATCTAAGTCTAGTCATCTAAGTCCAATCATCTAAGTCTAATCATTTAAGTCTAGTCATCTAAGTGTAATCATCTACGTCTAGTCATCTAAGTCCAATAATCTAAGTCTATTCATCTAAGTCCAATCAACTAAGTCCACTCATCTAAGTCCAATCATCTAAGTCTAATCATTTAAGTCCAATCATCTAAGTCCAATCATCTAAGTCCAATCATCTAAGTCCAATCATCTAAGTCTAGTCATCTGAGTCTAGTCATCTAAGTCCAATCATCTAAGTCTAATCATCTAAGTCCAATCATCTAAGTCTAATCATCTAAGTCCAATCATCTAAGTCCAATCATCTAAGTTCAATCATCTAAATCTAGTCATCTGAGTCTAGTCATCTAAGTCCAATCATCTAAGTTCAATCATCTAAGTCCAATCATCTAAGTCCAATCATCTAAGTCTAATCATCTAAGTCTAGTCATCTAAGTCCAATCATCTAAGTCTAATCATTTAAGTCTAGTCATCTAAGTGTAATCATCTACGTCTAGTCATCTAAGTCCAATAATCTAAGTCTATTCATCTAAGTCCAATCAACTAAGTCCACTCATCTAAGTCTAATCATCTAAGTCCAATCATCTAAATCTATTTATCTAAGTTCAATCATCTAAGTCTAATCATCTAAGTATATTCATCTCAGTCCAATCATCGAAGTCTAGTCATCTAAGTCTAGTCATCTAAGTCCAATCATCTAAGTCTTATCATCTAAGTCCAATCATCTAAGTCCAATCATCTAAGTCTAGTCATCTCAGTCTAGTCATCTAAGTCCAATCATCTAAGTTCAATCATCTAAGTCCAATCATCTAAGTCCAATCATCTAAGTCCAATCATCTAAGTCTAGTCATCTAAGTCCAATCATCTAAGTCTAGTCATTTAAGTCTAGTCATCTAAGTCTAATAATCCAAGTCTAATCATCTAAGTCCAATAATCTTAGTCTCTTCATCTAAGTCCAATCATCTGAGTCCAATCATCTAAGTCCAATCATCTAAGTCTAATCATCTAAGTCCAATCATCTAAGTCTAATCATCTAAGTCTAATCATCTAAGTCTAGTCATCTAAGTCCAATCATCTAAGTCTAATCATCTAAGTCCAATCATCTAAGTCCAATCATCTAAGTCCAATCATCTAAGTCTAGTCATCTAAGTCTAGTCATCTAAGTCTAGTCATCTAAGTCCAATCATCTAAGTCTAATCATCTAAGTCCAATCATCTAAGTCCAATCATCTAAGTCCAATCATCTAAGTCCAATCATCTAAGTCTAGTCATCTAAGTCTAGTCATCTAAGTCCAATCATCTAAGTCTAGTCATCTAAGTCTAGTCATCTAAGTCCAATCATCTAAGTCCAATCATCTAAGTTCAATCATCTAAGTCCAATCATCAAAGTCCAATGATCTAAGTCCAATCATCTATGTCTAGTCATCTAAGTCCAATCATCTATGTCTAGTCATCTAGGTCCAATCATCTAAGTCTAGTCATCTAAGTCTAGTCATCTAAGTCCAATCATCTAAGTCTAATCATCTAAGTCCAATCATCTAAGTCCAATCATCTAAGTCCAATCATCTAAGTCCAATCATCTAAGTCTAGTCATCTAAGTCTAGTCATCTAAGTCCAATCATCTAAGTCTAGTCATCTAAGTCTAGTCATCTAAGTCCAATCATCTAAGTCCAATCATCTAAGTTCAATCATCTAAGTCCAATCATCAAAGTCCAATCATCTAAGTCCAATCATCTAAGTCTAGTCATCTAAGTCCAATCATCTAAGTCTAGTCATCTAAGTCTAGTCATCTAAGTCCAATCATCTAAGTCCAATCATCTAAGTCCAATCATCTAAGTGCAATCATCTAAGTCCAATCATCTAAGTCCAATCATTTAAGTTCAATCATCTAAGTCTATTCATCTAAGTCCAATCATCTAAGTCTAATCATCTAAGTCTAGTCATCTAAGTCTAATCATCTAAGTCCAATAATCTAAGTCTATTCATCTAAGTCCAATCATCTAAGTCCAATCATCAAAGTCTAATCATCTAAGTCTGTTCATCTATGTCCAATCATCTAAGTCTAATCATCTTAGTCCGATCATCTAAGTCTAATAATCTAAGTCTATTCATCTAAGTCTAATCATCTAGTCCAATCATCAAAGTCCAATGATCTAAGTCCAATCATCTATGTCTAGTCATCTAATCCTAGTCATCTAAGTGCAATCATTTAAGTCCAATCATCTAAGTCCAATCATTTAAGTTCAATCATCTAAGTCTATTCATCTAAGTCCAATCATCTAAGTCTAATCATCTAAGTCTAGTCATCTAAGTCTAATCATCTAAGTCCAATAATCTAAGTCTATTCATCTAAGTCCAATCATCTAAGTCCAATCATCAAAGTCTAATCATCTAAGTCTATTCATCTATGTCCAATCATCTAAGTCTAATCATCTTAGTCCGATCATCTAAGTCTAATCATCTAAGTCTAATCATCTAAGTACAATCATCAAAGTCCAATCATCTAAGTCTAATCATCTAAGTACAATCATCAAAGTCCAATCATCTAAGTCTAATCATCTAAGTCCAATCATCTAAGTCTAATCATCTAAGTCCAATCATCTAAGTCTAATCATCTAAGTCCAATCATCAAAGTCTAATCATCTATACTGTTCATCTAAGTCCAATCATCTAAGTATAATCATCTAAGTCCGATCATCTAAGTCCAATAATCTAAGTCTATTCATCTAAGTCCAATCATCTAAGTCCAAGCATCAAAGTCCAATCATCTAAGTCTATTCATCTAAGTCTGTTCATCTAAGTCCAATCATCTAAGTCTAGTCCTTTAAGTCTAGTCATCTAAGTCCAATCATCTAAGTCTAATCATCTAAGTCCAATCATCTAAGTCTATTCATCTAAGTCTGTTCATCTAAGTCCAATCATCTAAGTCTAGTCCTTTAAGTCTAGTCATCTAAGTCCAATCATCTAAGTCTAATCATCTAAGTCCAATCATCTAAGTCTAGTCATTTAAGTCCAATCATCTAAGTCTAGTCATCTAAGTCTAGTCATCTAAGTCCAATCATCTAAGTCCAATCATCTAAGTCTAATCATCTAAGTCTAATAATCTAAGTCTAATCATCAAAGTCCAATCATCTAAGTCTAATCATCTGAGTCCAATCATCTAAGTCTAGTCATCTAAGTCTAGTCATCTAAGTCCAATCATCTAAGTCCAATCATCTAAGTATAATCATCTAAGTCTAATCATCAAAGTCCAATCATCTAAGTCCAATCATCTAAGTCCAATCATCTAAGTCTAATCATCTAAGTCTAATCATCAAAGTCCAATCATCTAAGTCCAATCATCTAAGTCCAATCATCTAAGTCTAGTCATCTGAGTCCAATCATCTAAGTCCAATCATCTAAGTCTAGTCATCTAAGTCTAATCATCAAAGTCCAATCATCTAAGTCCAATCATCTAAGTCCAATCATCTAAGTCTAATCATCTGAGTCCAATCATCTAATTTCAATCATCTAAGTCTAATCATCTAATTTCAATCATCTAAGTCTAATCATCTAAGCCTAACCATCTAAGTCTTGTCATCTAAGTCCAATCATCTAAGTCTTGTCATCTAAGTCCAATCATCTAAGTCTAAGCCTAGTTATCTAAGCCTAACCATCTAAATCTATTAATCTAAGTCTAGCCAAATCATCGAAGCCTAACCATCTGAATCTATTAATCTAAGTCTAAGCCAAATCATCGAAACCTAACCATCTAAATCTATTAATCTAAGTGTAAGCCAAATCATCGAAGCCTAACCATCTAAATCTATTAATCTAAGTCTAATCATCTAAGGCTAAACATCCAAGTCTAAGTTTAATCATCTAAGTCTAAGTCGAATCATCTAAGTGTGATTATCAATCATCTAAGTTTTTAATTATACACTCTATCTGGTCTGAATTACTGAAGATTATAGTGACATTAGATATTCTCCAGGAGTGATATCTTCCCTTGCCCTGGGATCTCATGGATTTCCACAAAGGAAGTTTAAATTTTGGATAATAGATTATGTTGGGTTTTTAAAAAATGTGAGGGTTGATGGCCATGAGTTTTTCATAAAATTATGAGGATTAGAAGTGCTTTTCATAAAATTTTGAGGGTTGGTAGCCTAGTGCTTTTCTGAAACTAATTATTTTTAGCGTGTGGTGGGTAGAGTATTGGTGCTTGAAACAAAATAAGAAAAGGATAGGCAGATGGTGGCCTACAATTTTCGCACAAAATTTGGAGGATACAAGGATGAATGGCTTAGGATTTGAAAAAAAAAAAATAGAAGAATGGGTGATCTAGCACCTAGGTTTATGCTACTACTAGCCTTCAATTTTAGTATTTTCCAAATATAATGGACGGTATGAGAGATCGTATCTATAATTAGAATAATTCCTTTCGGCGAAGTGATTGCGGTGTACGAAGATTTTGCATGGACTCTGGCACAAAAATGACTGCCAGTTCAGAGAGTTCGGGTTTGTCCACGAGGTTGCGAGATAAAGAACACGTCATAGCGTGCGTTTCAACCGGAACTTATTTGCTTGCTTATTGACTTGTCCAACATAAATACTTAACGACTTGCTTACTTGCTTATCGACTCGTCCAACATGGATGCGATCCGTCATCTTTGTTTTTCTCGTCGACTTATCGGAACGTCATACCATTTCTAGCCTTTTCAAGTTGTTACTTTGCAAATAGATGGTACAGCTAATTTTATTCAGGTATGTCGTGTGTTTTAGTCGTGTGTTTTAGTTGTGTGTTTTAGTCGAACATTAGCTTTAGCATACTTATCACGGAATAAAGCCGGTATTGGATTAATTACCATCAACTACAGTGTCAGATCAAAAGTGAGTAGCCACCAGAGTTAGGAAAGACGTCATTTAGCGAAATATGATTTCAAATGGTTACTGCATGGATAAAAGATATTATTTCAGCTAAAATTTATCTGTGTGCACTAATGAACATCCTGACTAAAGTCTGAAGTTAAAAATTAGTAACGAGTGCTATTTTTAGACCTCTGTGATGATGTAAATGAAACATGGAGCCTTTCAGTAAGAAACAGACAGACGGACAGAAGAAGAGATAATTCTGTTAGCCGAGGAATTAGTAGTAGTAGAAAAAATATCTGAATTAACTGGAATATTAAGTTATACAATTCATAAACGTTTGAAAAGGTTTCACGAAATATAGAAAACAAGAAAATAGCAGGAGTCCAAAAAGCATGAGGAAATGACCTTATGATCTACTTTCTAATTTTTGACAATCGTGGGCAATTTTTGCAGGACCTGACCGTAGCTTTTAATGAGTCCGTCAGTATTCATGTTTCGGAAAGCACTGCTAACAGAAGACTAGAGTTTAGGATTCAGTATATTCAATGTAAAAAAGCAATCAACGATTACTCAGAAGAATTGTGAGAACATAACTGTACAGATAAAAACCAGGAGTCAAAAGTAATTTATAGCGATGAAATTAAAGTTGCTTGTGCAAAGATCTAAAGTCTATGTCTGTATATTACACAATCGTTATTCAAAAATATGTCCGAAATATTTTATGGGGGTGTATTACCTGCAACGGTGTTGAAAATCTGGCTCCAATGGAGGAAAAAATTTGTTCTGACAAGTGTATCAGCATCTTTGATGAAAATTTGTAGCCAATTATTGTACAAGAGTTTCCAAATGGAGAATGGACCTTCCAGGAGTATAATTGTCTGGTCCTTGTTTCTAGGAGGACAAAACAGTGGACAAATGATAAAGCACTGAATCTTTACACTGACCATCACATATTCCGGACCTCAATATTATTGAGAATATATGGCAAGCAATTGAATCCAGGGTTGGAAAAAAACTTCATGAAATTAAATCTAGGTCTGATTACATTTGTGTTGTTCTTGACATTTTGGATGCTTTTAAATCAATCTCACCAGTGAATGGCGTCATGATAACGCAGCTTTCTGTTTACGGTGGCAACACAGGAATTCTAGCATAACATAGTATAAGCAAAGACATAAGATATTATTGCACCAAAGTTTCAGTTGACTACAGCAAATAATGTAGAAGACTTTAGAAAAAAAGTTAACACAGAAATTTAACTTTGTTGACTACGACCATCGCCGTCGGAAATTTGATGCAAGCGAGACAAAATAAACTACCTATTCTTACTGCTACGTGCGGTTTGTGGTATTCTGTCCAAGCGGGACAACTCTTGGAGGATCTTCAAAGTGGCGTATTATGAGATAAAGTGGTTACGGACCTTGAAATTGTAATGTACGTTGTAAACAAAATGATGCGAATCCTGTTTTACCTAAATGCGTATAGAAATAATAATTCAAGGCTGGGTGGACATAAAATTGCACTTGTTTGTTCTAATGCCAAAATGTTTCCTGGAGAAATGCGAACACAAGCTGAAAAAGGCGAGTTTGTCTCGTATTTATTTGTTTGTGACTACTTTCTGCATCGAATTATTCTCCAGATTGAATCACAGTGTAGTAACGCTACTGTATGTTGTTGTTTTTGTTTTGATTTTGTTTGTTTGTTTTTTTTTGGGGGGGGGGCTGATGGGGGGGGGGGCCCTAATTTCTCAAGCGAAGCTCTCTTATTTATAAATGGTGGATTCTAAGTAAATCGCAGATCCAATACTGTGTCACCCACATGATTATACAGCAACTTTTTTTTACATCACCTTGGACACCGTGGTTATACAGGAAACAATGGCAAAGAAATTTAGATTCTGCGATTTATCCATAGGTTTCCAACATAAAACGTAACATATTTTACTCTCTGACAAGAACTGTATGTGCCAAATTCACACTTGAAAATCGCAACGTCCGGAAAACGTACAGTCGTTATTACAGGATGTTAATGTGTATACTCATATTTGCTGACATTCCATCTTGTGTATAACCATCTCTTTGTTGTTGGAAATGGCTGCAAACAGAACGAGAAAGAGAGAACAGAATCTCATCTCGACTAACAAAATTCTAACGGTCAGCACGGACTTGAATTGGATCTCTCATGTAATATCAGTCAGGGGAATCGTTCGTGGCAACTGTGTACAAGGTTGTATTCTCTGACAACTGCGTCACACTTCCACTGCCAGTGAGACCGCACATAGCTAGCATCTTCCGTCTTAGTGAAAGTACGGAATTCCCCCTGCTTTTTTCCCATGATGCACCTCGCCCATTAGCCAGGTTATGTGCATCGTATGCTCTCTGCTATGTACTCCGCTACACGACTAACTAATGGGGACACACAGATTTTACTAGTTACCGGCCTATAATTGCCAATATTAGGCCATGTACCAGCGAAAAGGTTGTATTAATGTCCGAGTTCTCACTTCAATGCCACGAAAGTTATTTCAGACAAATTGAAACTACAGTAGTAATTTTTTTTTTAAATCTGAGAATTTGATGATAAGTACAGATGATTACGGACAGAACCGGGCAAAGAAGTTACGCTGAACGGGCATACAAACGATTCTTCCTGCAAAAGACAGACATGAACCACACAGAGAAAATGCATTTATGCAAAGATACCAAATGAAAACAGTGATAACGGACAGCAATTGCCTCTCCTAAATATCACGAGTTGTAAAGTTAACATATGAGTTCCTCGTCGCAGGATTAGGTATGTGTCCATTACGTAGCACTTGATTTATTTTCATTATTGACTAAATGTGATAAATGTACTGTTGTATCTACTTACGTATCATTATTTACGCATGCTGTTGAACCAATATACCGATGGCTATTCAAACAGTCATAGTTAATTAGTATCACTAATATCACATATCTGATTTTTGAAACATCACACATCTAATATCTAAACCAGGTCAGTGAATTAAATATATCACTAACCAAAGATCAACGGAAAATCGAAGAGCCTTTGGATAAAATACAATAGTGATTCAGCCAGAAAGATGCTTACTAAAGATAAACACATTTCATTACTGAAAAGCAAATGGTTTCCGAATAACAACAACCTTGCAATAATTATTGAAGCGAATACATTGAGAGATAGAGAGAGGGGGGGGGGGCTTTCCAAATAGTCGTTCAAATAAGCCTCTCTTTTTTGTCGATCGCATTTAGCATGCAAACACGTGATTCAAATGAATCTTTTGACTGATTTCCTCGACAACACACGTTCCTTTAAAGTGCTCGAAAATGAAAAGTTGATATGTGACATGATTATGTGAGTATAATCAAAAAGTTGATATGTGACATGATTATGTGAGTATAATCAAAAAGTTGATATGTGACATGATTATGTGAGTATAATCAAAAAGTTGATATGTGACATGATTATGTGAGTATAATCAAAAAGTTTATGTGACATGATTATGTGAGTATAATCAAAAAGTTGATATGTGACATGATTATGTGAGTATAATCAAAAAGTTGATATGTGACATGATTATGTGAGTATAATCAAAAAGTTTATATGTGACATGATTATGTGAGTATAATCAAAAAGTTGATATGTGACATGATTATGTGAGTATAATCCTTTTTTCTCTAAAAATACCATCAAAATATCCATAATAGTTATCACAATAAATTTACATTATCTTAAACTGAGAGAGAGAGAGAGAGAGAGAAAATAATCAAAGAAAACTTAGAGAAATTACGTTGGCATTGATATCTTTTAAATAAACTAACCTAATCAATGTATTTCCTGTTAATTTTTCGTCCATTTCGAAATCACAATCTTCAAAATTCGATAAGCGTAAAAATAATTAAAAAAACGAATTGTAACACTCTAGCTGTCCAATGTAAAATATGAAGTCAGTGAGAGTGAAGTTGCAATTTATATAAAATCATAGCCGATTACAAATAGTTCTATAACAATCATTTAAATCTAGCTCAGTATTAATAATAAAGCATTTGAACTTACAAGCATCAGTAGGAAATAAATCCATAAAATTCCGTTCTCAAATAATATCTCACAAAATTAAGTTCCAATTATCACCGAGACAATGTTGGCTATACAAACAAACATCGAAAACGAATCTTTGTCAGAACGATATATCCAACTTGACAAAAATCCTGCATGTTCGTTGCAAAATCAGTGGCGGCGCGAGGGTTCGAGGCGCTGGGGGGCAATGTTCTTTAGTGCCGCCCCTATCGAGGCGCCCTGTGGTAATGTTCAGTGGCGCCGCTACTTTGCTTCAGAGAACAGTTTTTATGTTTTATGTCAGTTGCCAACCTCAAATCTCCCGTTACAGTTGCAAAAAAAAAAAGAAGCTCTCGACGGCGCTCCCCTCCTCGCTCGACGCCGCAAGGCAATTGCACTACCCCATACCCTCCTCGCGCCGCCACTGTGCGAAATGTCCCTTTAAGTTCCTTGTTCGTTGAAACAAGTCAATTTTCGAAATCATATGATGATAATGACATGTTTGTTACAAGAATATGTGTCCCCAAGGTAAGTGGGGCAATTAAATTGTGAGAAAATGACACTGTGTGCAAGAAGCGTCAGCAGGCCAGATTTTGCACCAAAGATCAGCTGATTGGTAGTGGAGTGCATGATGATATAAGCAAATGGAGAAACTTACAGATTTCACTGGCCCATAATACAACTGATATAAAGAACAGGGTACACGTATTATTCCGTTTAAACATACTCGTGCGCTACACCCACTCTCAAGGTTAAAATGAATAGTGCTCTATATATAACAAAAGAATAATACAGTGTATTATAATCTCATAATTACAAGTGATTTATGATGTCAATACTCCTTTCATCTTTTTCAGGACTGAGATAATGGAGTGGTGGACGATGCAAACGTACGCGGGCTTGTGAAAATTCATGCAAAAGTTGACGATCGTCTCGAACTCGTTTGGTTTGGCTCTTTCAGGTTTCTTAGAAAATGGAAGGAGTGTTGTCTATCTAGAAATTCTTTGAGACTTTCGTAACTAGGACTGAGCTCCAAATAACCGTCTTTTTCCCCAAGATTAGGCGTCAGAGTCTCCGTCAAATTCCTGAATCTGGGATCGTCCCAAGGATGCTTGCAGATTACAGAAATAGGAGGCAATTTATTGCGTGTCTTAATTTTGTTCGGAACTACTCTTGACTGTATCTCGATTTTTGTGGGTGAAATAAATGGCCGTTCTATGTCGGGTAATTTAAGGACATCTCCAGTCCCTAGCTGTTTTAAATGTTCATCTTTTTGCATTGGACAGTTTCCTTGGGTCCCCCCATAAGTCGTTGCAATCAAGTTTTTCCTAGCTTCGATTTTCTTGCGGATCATGGTTGGTAGAGGGATTGGAATTTTATGGTCTATGTAAGATTGAGGCATAATGTTGTGCTTTTTCGCACAGCGCACATGGATCATATGTCTTTTCATCTGCTTGTGGAGAAACGTCTGTTTTTGAATCTCCATCACTTCATTTATCCTGTGCCTCTCAGTTTCTATGTGTTTAAGATGGTTGTTCAGCATCTGAACCGGCATGGTGTTGTTGAAGAGAATTACATGTGATACGTGGGTTTTCGGGATTAGACTTTGTTTCTTTATATTCCCATAGTTAGGCTTGATAACAGGGGGTCTATACATGTAGGCGCATGGATCCTTTCTCTTCCAGGATGGTATGTAGTCATCCATTTTATTAACTTTTTTACGACAATCTGTAATAAAAATAAATTGAATTTATATATTTCTCATATGTTTAAATATATAACTCTTTTGGTCCCTACGTACTTAAACAGGTGTATCGCAGTTTATATGTACATGCATTTACGTGATATTCCTCCAGATCTTGTGTAAAATGTTTCAAAACAAAATTGTAGCGAACAATAATAATAATAATAATAATAATAATAGTTGTTGCTCACTATACTATTGTCGTACTCAACTGGTGGCAATGATCTTAGGAAAAGTAGCGTAAAGAGGAAAAAATCGTCTCTCATTGTTATTGGTGTCATTTGTTTTTGTTTGGATATGTATTATGCATTTAATTTTAATCGTGGTAATGTTGATAGTTGTTGTGACCATCGATTGCGAATTCTAAACTCGTTTTTGTCGTCGTCGTCGTTTTCGTAGTAGTAGTAGTAGTAGTTGTGGTAAAAGTTGTAGTAGTAGTAATAGTAGTAGCAGCAGTAGTAGTAGTGGTAGTAGTAGTTGTAGTGATGATCAACATGGAGGCTGTATTCAAGCAAATAATTCGGAAGTTTTGGCGAAATACATAACGAGCACGAAATAAAATCTCGAATACTCCAAAATATTAGTGTTGTCTGCTAAATTAATACCCAAACTAAAAAAGTAACCCCAACAACAATAGTTTATTCCGACAGTTTGTAACGTTTCTAAAATTAAATTTACTCCGACATATATTTCGATCATTGATTGACTACCACTAATTTTCAATATTTCCAAACATGACATACTTATATCATAGTGTTTTAGAAGAACTTATCGAGAACTTGTATGTAAATTACATGACAGAGACAAACGATAAATAGATAGAGAGACAGACAGACAGACAGAAAGGCAAACATACTTAAAACTGATAGAGACTGAACAGAATTACCTCTTACAACGTCACCTTGTAAAGCATTACATCTTCCCAAACGACCGTTATGAATTCAAAATATGATTTTTCGACTCGAAAAGCACCGTTTGCTACGTATATTAGTTACAGTAAGATCAATGAATCGATATGATTTTGAGTGCATGGCGAAATCTCATAATAAATTCATAACCATCATAACAGAGAATCCTATATACATAGTTGTTGGAGGACGACATATTTTGAAACATGAGATTAAATTCCTTTCACTTTTCAATAGTTCTAGTATGTATCTAAAATTTAATTCATACCATGCGTTTATCGAGAAAGCGTTACACCCATTAGTATGCACTCCCGTTCAACTAATTCCTAAATATATTCAATAACTCATAAACATTTATTAGGCTTTCGAACTGTGTTTTCTATAAACTAATCAAGTAGTTCCCTTACACATGAACTACCGGATTACACGGATGACGCGCTCCATGGAACATTCATAGAATAATTCAAAAAAATCGGTGTAGGATAGGAAAATTCTGATCCTGAAGGTGGAATTTTCCTATCCTTAGCCAATGCATAATGAAGGAGTGTTGTGTGACGGTCGAAGTCAAAAGGCTTATTGCGAATACAGATGTAACTTTCAAACAGCAAAACACCCATTGAAACTGCAAAACACCCATTGAAACAGCAAAGCACCCATTGAAAATTTCCTTGCCTTAAGATAGCGTCTTAAAGGTTTGGTTTACATTGAAAAATTAAGTGTAAACTTTAAGTGACGCTTAAACACGTATCAGCCTTCAAAGAACAGTGATTGAGACTTCTAAGGTAATGGCAATACACATCGTGCCAATGTGTACTGGAGATAGCTTGTACAATGATACAAATGTGAACAGGACAACAACAACAACAACAACAACAACAGCAACAACAAAATTAAAAAAATGAAGTCTACTTTTATCCATAAGTTATTTGAGAAGACAAAAATAATGATATAGTCCTCGATTCAACTTTGATGTAGAATTGATTTACCATTCATAAATAATAATGAGAATATGAATTTAAATAAAAATATAAATATAAAAAAAATAAATAGGCTGTTCCAATGGACATTTCGCAGAGGTGGACTTTTTGAGTGTAGAAAAAACTAGCTTCCAGTTCCACGTGAACCTTCAAACTTTGATTTTATTTTATTTGTACTTTCTACATCTGAATTTTGTCTCCTGATTCAGTGCAATCTCGAGATACACTTCGAACTTTTCAAGGACATTACAATGAGTGGATTAATTTGAAATTTGGATAAAGGAATCTGCACTACACACACACACAATATATATATATATATATATATATATATATATATATATATATATATATATATATATATATATATATATATACACGTTATCTTTTCACTCTGCATTAATTATTGTTTCATTTTGCAAATTTTTATACATTTTTTGTTTCATTTTAACAGATTTGGTATATCTTCACGGTCTCTACCATGCATTTTATCAAAATAAATCCTGTTCTAATAATTATAACTGCTAAGGTGGATTATATCTGGATTATTCATTGTAGGTTGTTCTGTGTTGATATCAGGCATTATTGGGTTGGAGTATTCCATATAAACTATTTTCTTAGATTTTAAGTCTCTATGGTCTGAAATATCTGGGGCGGATCGGCTGATCGAGGGGATGGGGGGCGGGGGGGGGGGGCGCTGGAGGTCTGGAGCTGGCCAGCTGGGGGTTCCTTCCCACAGACCCCTAGTCTACTTGTTTACGTCGCTCCCACTCCCACCTCCCAACGATATTTCAGGATCCGCCACTTAATATAACCGGTAAACTGTTTATTACGGTGTTTGCATCTATGGTACGGCAGGATCCTTGTAAACTGTTTACGGCAGTTCAAAGCATAAATATCATGGGATGTTCCAATAAACCTTTGAAAATGTTACGTTGATATTGAGTACCGATTATCTGAAATATACAGGTTCTCTGTTTTACGTGAAGTCAAATATGGCCAGGATCACTCAATATATTATGTTGAAGGGTATTGAAAGACCATCTATTGTCATGAATATTCTAGTTACTCCGCTTAGGGTTGTGTCAGGCATATTTAGTCTGGAATATTCCAGGTTCTCTCCTTACTATGGTGTAAGGCATCTCTAGTCGGGAATATTCCTGCACAGATACGTCGGACACTTCATAGGTTTGACCGGACAGGCGAGTCCACGTTAGACTTAACAGGCCAGTCCACTTTAAAGTCGATTTACGGAAACTTTAATTTAGAAGATATACGCAAGCAAAGGAGAGTTTTCAAACATATCATAGTTAGATTTATCCAGCGATGATGATTACTTTGGCGAATTACGCCATAAACTCTTAGGTGCGCAGATACATCGGACTGCATTGTATTCCATGTGCATAATTCAAGTGACCGCTGACAAATCCTATCGTGTTATCACTAAATGGTATGTTATCCTTGAAGGGTGCTATTAATTATCTGCATAAGTAGATCATAGTGATCACATATGGGTCAAGGTCGCAGACAACGAAGATTTGGGTAAAGGTATTTTAGTTTGAGTTTTTCATTGGCTCATGATTATCAATTTGCTAGAGTCTTTAAACTCTTTATAACTTTTATTCATAGTTGGGATGTCTTATTTCCAAGCAAAGAGAGATTCAATTTGTGTCATAGTCTGTCTAAAATCTCTTTGACCTTGGGACCTTGATTACAGGGATAGATGGCTCGCTTTTAGGTGTCGGTTGAAGATTTTAATTTGCTTATAGTTTTTTTTTTTTCTTTAAGTCACTCGTTGGATTTTATTCATGCTTGAGATCACCCATTAAGAAAAAGTTCATTCTCCGACATCTTCATTTAAATAAGTTAAAATCAAATATTAGCTTCAAATAACAGTAGCCTTCCAGAAATATTTTGAGCCTAACTTTGGCACGAAGACCAGAAGCATCTTGTTGGTTTAATATGCCTATCAGCTATAAGTTATCTTCTGATCTTCTACTGCTCTCATGTTTTCCTTCCATTCATTGAAACATTTCAGGTTATTCAGATATATATCACAGAAATGTCCTAATATATGTGAAACAAAATGTTTCGAAAATGTTGACTTACACGCCTATAACAGACACTTTCACTAAATAAAGTGCAATTTCTCGAGACAGATGCAAAAAATCATTGGTCTTTTTTTGTTAAACATGTTACGTAGACAGTTCATTTGTACTGGCCTCACACATATTTTGCAGTTGAGCTCAGCTTAATATTCACGTTGCATTCCTAACAGCTTACCATGTTAGTTTTACATAACAGTTTCCTAGAAAATTTACCATAAAGCCCAAAACTGAAAGCAAGCATAATAAGAGAAAACGTGTTCGAATGCCGAATATTACAAAATCGATTTCTACAGATCTAAAAAAAATGCTTATGATAATAAATAAATAAATAAAATTAAAGTTAACCAAGTTACCATTTGCTTACAAATCGTTTCTTTTTCTCATGTTTTCCATCTTTGCATTTAAACATTTGCTGTTGCTTGCGTTTAGTAAGATATATGGTGCAGAAATGTCAGAATTTATGTGAAACAAAATGTTTGGTAAATGACGACTTAGAGGTCAATATCAGAAGCTTTCAGTAAACAAAGCGCATGCCTTGTGTTATGGCATTATGTATTATCTTTAAATTATAATAGTTTTCATTTGAATTTATAATCATTGTATTATAATTCCTTAGTTCAGTAGCATACGCTATTCTTAAAGTACAACATGTTTACATGAGTCATGCTATGTCCTGGGAAAATCAATAATTATGTCGGTCAGCTTAACCCACAATGAAGGAACCACGCGCTAACGCGCGCAGATTTATGATCTTGAATCCTATGTCAACATTATGTTGATTTGAAATAAGGTATTTGCATTGTAGTGCGAAAGCACTTTTAACGTATCATGCGCGACCTAGTTTCTGAATGGTTAAAGAAGGTTGTTGACATAACTCATTCCAAGTCGTACTATTAGAGTTTTAGAGACTATATATGCCAAAATAACCACTGAATCTTCATTCTTTGCAGTTCTCCAGAACCATAAGGTTATTGAGGAAGATTAGTATTGTTTGTAAAATCAGCTCCTGAAATTCTATTATCTAAATAGTACATTTTGGGATTTAAGTACTATTCTTCAAGGAACTTATACATTCACAGGAGTTTACCTGGAATTAATAACATTTGGCATGTGGCACATCAACACTTTAGTTACTTCATTCGGAGTGCTTTGGATTAACTTCCGGATTATCAAAATTCAATAGGACATTTAGGATTATTTAGGAATTTCTAAACTGTAAGTTATTTTTAATTCTTTCACTTTGTTTGTTTGAAATATTTAATATTTTAGGAAATTACATTTCTATTTGATAAATTGTGAAAGCTTGTTTGAGTCGTTCTTTCTTTTGTTACTATTTCTAACCCTAGACGTAACACTTGTAACGTCTCAAGACCAATGACAAAATACTGGTCTATTTTCTTTAAGCATGTTCCTCAGACAATGCATTTGTACTTGTCTCAAGCATAGTTTACATTTGACCTAAGCAAAGTAATGAAAACTCTGCCTGATAATGGCGTTTCATTACTAACAGCTTACCACTGTAGTGCTCCATAATTGTTTTATAGATTATTTTACCAAACAGTCCAAAACTGAAAACAAACGGAATAATGGAAAACACGTGTTCTAATGACCAATATTACAAAATCGATTCCTCCAGATCTAAATAAAAGAGTTTTTTTTAAAACAATAAGCGAAAGTTAACCATGGCGAGCTGTCGAACTCGGGACGATATGACCACCTCTAATTACGGATAAGAACTTTTTAAAAGAAAGACTTAGATAAATAAACATCACAAATAAGAAAGCATAGACTTGCAGTGCTTAAACACCGTAGCTGAAAATTGTATATATTAAATCTGGAAATACATTTCAAATGTAATCAAATGTTTCAATCTTTCAAATATTTCTAGATTTTCCTCAATTCCTCGTTGTGCATTAAACTGTTTAAACACCTCATTATACTCTGCTCAAATTAATGTGTCGATTGCCTAGGTTGAATTTATAAAATATTGTTTTTTCGGTTGTTTTTTGGGGTGTGGAGGGGTTGTCATATAGTCTCTTTTCAAAATTAATAAATGTATGAATTTTTGAAAACATTCTTGTTTTTGCTGAGTTAAGTCTCTTTTGAACAATTGATATATCTTGTACCGATTGAACTCCTTGGCCAAGTTATTATTTAAAGTTCTGACGATCTGAGTTATGCAGTCTCTTTCTGGAATAGTCTTTACCATGTTAAGGTGTTTGTTGCGTATATGTACACGTACATCCCTCACGTTGATGTGTCATTTTGACGTTGAGACCTAGTTGTCTTCCATTACGTTACATATCATGTAGTTTTCAGCTAGCTAACATACCATTTTTGGAGAGAACGCTCTTCCGTTGGTATTTTTTGTTTCTTCGTTGCAAAACTGGGGATACTAAAAATATCTACAAACATTAAATGTTCCGTGGGAGAACAAGCTCTCTTTTTAGTGTATTTAAATTTTCGAACACATTCCCACTTAAAAATGTTAAATTACATCTTATTATAAATCCGTGTAAACTAGATACACTTTTCGCCTTTTGTAATACTTTCGGAAAGTAAATTTAGATACAGCTTGCAGAGTGTATGTCTGTCTGGATTTCTCGCGTTCAATGAATTAAGTTAGCTTACTTTCAAAAAATTATCATAAAACCTGTGCTGACTGATTTATCTATCACCGAGTCATGTATCGTTATTCCTGGTGGTACTTTGCCATGTCGGCTACATGCCTGGACATGAACACGCTGCACAAACTGGAGTTACACCTGCAAACAGCTGTTCAACCTATTTTAGGACCAATCTCAGCTCTGCTGACTTAAAAATTAACGTTTTCCCAAACTTGGATGATTCGACATATATGTGTATAGATAGGACTTTTCCTTGTATGTATACTCTGCCGTTATATCTTGCACGTACATCAGTTTCATGTATGAGCTACGGTACGTGCATGATGTGTGATGACGGCATATCAGCGCAGGGCATTATTCCACTCAATGGTGAAAAGTTGCTTTCATTTTTAACTTGTATGGCTCGACAACGTTTTATTCAAATTGCAATATTCATGAGTATTTCCAAAATGATAACAACAAATTCTTCTTGTTCCCTCACACATAATGCATAACAGATAGTAATATATAGCGTTTTTACGATTACAGAATCAGTCTGGCATATAGCGTTTTTACAATTACAGAATCAGTCTGGCATATAGCGTTTTTACTATTACAGAATCAGTCTGGCATATAGCGTTTTTACGATTACAGAATCAATCTGGCATATAGCGTTTTTACGATTACAGAATCAGTCTGGCAGACTGCAAAACTTCCATTCACATAAAATGAACTCTTCTTATTTGTAAACAATGTGCGATCACTGTATATCTGTCGATGTTTTCTTTTTACATTTTATTTTTGAAACAATTTGTTGACCTATTGTTAGCTTTAGCCTTATGATAGTGCTAATGAAATTAAATATATAAAATAAATTCTATCAGGAATTAAATAACATCAACAATGTTGCAGTGATGAGTCATTTTTCTAATCAACTTCTGTACATGAGCTACATCATAATGTCACTTGTGGAAGGAGTGCTGAATGATTTACAACTCAATTTGTATGCACGAGCTACATTTAAAAGAATCATAGATGACACGCTGTTTAGCAACTTCTGACTTAGTTCTATCGATGTGCCATACAAAAATTACCGATGACATGTTTTTGAGTAGTGTTTAATGCAAGAACGACATACAAAAGTCACCGTGATGCATGATTGAGTACTTTCTGCCCTAGTTTTAGCATACAAAAGTCACCTTGATGCATGATTGAGTAGTTTCTGCCCTAGTTTTAGGCATGAGCTGTGCAAACTGTGGTGACATGCTTTCGAGTAATTTCTGACCTAGTTTTATAAACGAGCCGAAATAAAATGTCACCACGAAGCAGTGTTGAGTAATTTTTGACTTAATTATATGCATGAGATACATAAACAATATCACCGGTGATCCGATGTACAGTCATCTTAAACTTGTATTTTGCTGGAGCTAAATGATTATAAGACTTCTTAGCTTTTACAAATTCTCCTTGTTAACACGTTTCTTTGTAATTTCTTGAACTGTTGTTTGAATGAGCTACATTCTACTGCAGATACATAGCGTTTACAATGTTTATAAGTTTCAGACGTCCCTTGAAATGGAAGTGAAAGTTTTGGATGGAACTTTCGCACCAGCTGCAATATCTCTATTTAAATTTATAGGCAAAATTCATTAAAGAAAGCGACATTTCTGTGATATTTTAAAGAAATTGTCCAAACTTCTGGTGAGTTTCAAAAACGTAATAACTCTGGGTTATTTATTTATTTATTTATTTACCGTTGGACGAATTTTAATATGGACTATAAGTTAAGGGAGAAAACATACTCTCCCCATTCATACAAGAGCAACTCTATTGGTCTCCCTTACCTAACGCATATTTGAATTGTATCACTTAAAGTCACCAATTAATACGGTGTAGTAATCCATTTTATATATTTCAATACGGTGGGTGCTTATAAATGCAATATTTCCTGTCAAATAGCAAATCGCCCCCATTCTCGTCAAGTGAATTCTTCCTTGAACATACACCCTGTCCCACCATAGTGTGCGCGCACTCTACCTGTATGGACAAGAGCATTATTCCTCAGAGGAATTCAAGGTTCATCGACTCCTGCAGTGGTTCCCAAACTTTTTTGATCACGACCCTAAATACCATCTTTTGCGACCCAAAACGCAGTTCCGGTATAGGGTTTGGGAACCACTGGATGTGACGTCCGTAACCTTTGTAAGCTAACCATTTCATATTTTTGAAATATTACGTCATTATGTCACAAAACACAAAGTACATTTTTTTCCAGAAATTCCTTAAATATTGTCATTAAAATATAGGGACTATGGTTGGTAGATCGTATATCAGCACAATATGTACAATGTAATAGAAAAAATAATGTTAACATATTGTCCACGGTGGTAGGTAGCACACTACTGTCAATGTTCTATTAATACCTCAGTCTGTATTATTGCAGTTCCATCAATGAATATACAAATATTTATCCCATTTCCACCGCACAGATTCAAAGATGTTTTCATCTGCATGTCAGTATGGAAACAAGGAATATATTTAAAATAATGGCGAAAAAATACAGGATAAATAAACTTCAACTTGATTTTTTTTATTTCTATAGATATTTTCCTCACTTTTTGTGAGAACGCCACTTTTTGTAGTCAAATTAATATTCTTGTTATAAATTCCGGTAATTGAAATATGGAGATAAAATTAATTAAATGTCTGCACTATTCATACAGGAAAACAAACTGCCATGCAACGACCTAGGATGGCAATCGACCTTGGATTCATTGTCACCAAGGATGATTCTGCTTTTGATTATCAGTCTTATGATGTAAAATACAAGACGTTTATGTAACACTGATTGGCAATAGGTCTTCTTCACTGCAGTCAGAAGCAGTTTTCAGACAAGAGCAATAAACTGTGCACAGAACACGCACATTTCACATACATAGATACATACATACATACATACATACATACATACATACATACATACATACATACATACATACATACATAATTGCGGGCAGGTCATATATCCTGACAGTGTATCATGTGATAAAAGGGAGAATTTTACACTGATAGTCTTTGTATAATGAGATTTCTGCCGATTTATCATGAAATGTTCTCACCATAATGCCAACGAGGTTGTTTTTGTTTTTTTTACGTTGAAAACTCCCCAGACCAATAGGTAAGAGTGAGTGAGAGTATGTTGACCCTCTCTTCGCCACAGCGACATGGGAGGTGTCACTCCATCGTGGAATTCAATAAGTTGTTACATTTTTGCAGGGATGGAAGAGGTGACCAGGTTCGATACTATCCGTAACAAAGAGAAGAGAACTCTAAGGATGCTGATACAATCTTGCTTGCGTCTGCTTCCCGGGAACCGCTAATACAGACTTCTTAGTCAAGAAATATGCCGAACTTCACCCAAATTGAAAGCGAAGGGCCGACTGTCGTAATCCTTGGTGGCAGACAAGATCTTATTTCTCAAGACATTTCAAGTCTACAGGTAGGGCGAGGCACGTGATCAGACATAGAGCCAATGACCTCTCTTATGCTACATATAAGATATAATCTCGTATTTGATAATTTGATTGACATACAGGAAGACTGAAGAAAATCGGCTGACTTATTTTCTTTTACGCTACCAGGTGTTATCTGTCTCTAACTGACATAGATAACGAGAGAGAGAGAGAGAGAGAGAGAGAGAGAGAGAGAGAGAGAGAGAGAGAGAGAGAGAGAGAATCTGCTGACTTGTCTTCACTATACTAGCTGCTATCTGTCTCTGACTGACATAGAAAAATGGGAATGTCGGCTCACTATCTTATATCTTTTTGCACTGAAAGCCACACTATGTTACCGCATATTCAGTCCATATGTAAATTCTACTTAATGAGGATTTTAGCGATTTCAATCGTAACAGTTGTAACATAAGATGAAGTTCATACCCGAGGATCAGTTATCATTCCCATTTTACTTTGGTTTGGGATATCTGAATCTCGGGTTCCCATGCGAATGATAGACTTGAAGAAAAGGAATATACTTTACTGTTCTCGCGTATACGCAATGGATGTAGAAAACAACAAAAGATAGACATGATGTTCATATACATTTTTACTTATTCTATAAACCTAAAACAAAATCAAACAATCACTTCATCAGGAGAGCTGTATGTTCTATGCGTCTGTAGCGTCCAAATGCACCAAAATGAACTTTCTTAATTTGTATGCCGCGCCACAAACGTTGAAGGGGCATTTAGTGTTGTCGTCACCCCTTGACTGGGTTTTGTTTTTTGCCTAATATGTCAGTTTCTCAGGCATTGTTAGCCCCGGAGTCAAATAATTTTGTATGTAAATGTGTCTTGATGAATACAATACCATTTTAGCAAATGTAGGTCATTGTGACCTAGATTTCACGCCTAAATGACTTCAATTGTTAAGTTTTTAGTTTTGATTAGTTTCTCGTGCACATTTGACTGCAGGGTCGTACATAAGATGTATGTTGGTGCTGGCGGGATATCGGCATTTGATGAACACATTTTTAGTTTGTTTAAGTGTCGACATGTACCAAACAGCTTTTCTGATATAATTAAAAAAAGATATGTACAAACAATACCTGAAAACCACAGGGTTACCAGCACAACATATGCTGAAATCCAGAGGAAAATATATCTTAATATATTTGTTGGAACATCAAAGCCCTAGTTAAAGAGAAAATCAGATGAAAAATCTCCTGCAACCATTTGGTTTGGTTTGGATTGGTGTTTTACGGCACGTCATGTCTCAAAGCGTTGGAGAATTATGTAGAACGTTTTGGTTTGTTTATCACTTTCAAATAAATAAGCAGTAGTTTCTTACATTTATGCGAATTTCTGGACGTCACTTGCTTAATTCTATTCATGACTGAATAGGATTGTGCACCAATTCTACGAAACTTCTAAGTTATAATCATCACATATTTAAAAAAAAGTTTTAAGAAACAATTTCGGTGTTTTATTTCAATACCTGTTCAGTTGTGTCCGTTTAACAATTCTTACGGTGCAAGCAATATCTGGTTACTTCATAAAGTAAGCATTGAAAAGTGCGAAAAGAGAAGAAAAAGCAAACTGTAATTCTAGTTGAATGTATTGTATGAGAATTAATGGAAAACAATGATGTATTAGTGAAAAGGTTTTATGACTTTTTGATCGCGGACTTCTTTCAATGAAAACAAAAACACCCTATTTTGTCAAATGTGATAACAACCATAATAATAACCAATGCTGGCTTTACAGTATCCTTCATGGAACAATTTATGATAAATGTTGTAATAACACAGAAAATATGTACGTGCTGTTTTTACTAGTTATTAAATTTCTTTTTTTACTAACACATACAGGGAAGATAACCCGATTGAGAAGACGTCATCAAGACTGCAGGGAGGCAACTTGTATGGTACTCTCATCTGTAGTTTTGCAAGATATTACCTCCCTTGGTTTGTAATTTAAGTGTGGCGAAGTTTATTCAAGCCGAGAACCTACGGTTAATTTTCGTCTTAAAATCGTAATTAAAAGGGATATAGATTAAATCTGAATCTAAAACAATCATGTATGTACAGTAAATCAGTGGTCCTTTATCCACCTTAAAAGATTGTTGTGGGTGATGATTATACATGTGTACATAAGTTTTAATTCTTTATATCTCGAGATGCTACATCATTTAAAGAGGGTTACTCTTGTAAAAGCCTTCGTCTGGAAGAGATAAATATGGCAACCATTTTGTCTTCAGTAGTTAAAATCACAAATCTAAACAAGAGACATTTATCACACACTGCATGTACATAATCTCAAGACTGTGGACTGAATGACCCCAGAGTCTACATAAATTGTATGATGTCAGCTGCAATGTTTTCTGCTGAAAGCTTACGTGAATTTTGCAACTAATCAGAATGTTTTTTTGTGGGTTTAATGTGTTCTTTGTTCTTTGTGTAACTGAGCTTTTCTTTTTGTCTTTTAATTTTAGAAAATACTAACTACAGAAACGATTACAAATGAATGAATTAACGCAAAATTATCCCGCTGGGTTACTTCACGATAACATTACTTCACGGTATTGATTATCTCGTTATATTAATGTTCATTCTTTTGATGTAACATTTATCCTAGTTCTCAACCTTGAACATTGTATTTGATACCTGATATGTATGTTGAGTTGGAGAATAAATGAATGATTATCTATATTATATAATGTCATCAAGATGAGGATGATATAACACGTGTCAACGTTTGGTACATAAAATGGACAATTTTTGTCTAAAAAATTGGAGCTGAATGCCTTCTAAACGGATTGCCCTATTCGATCCATCGGAATGTACTCAGCAAGACCATTTACCCAATAGGGGATGACCATATCGCCTTTCTCCCTACAAGTGGACACTGTAGGGGATGACCATCTCGCCTTTCTCCCTACGAGTGGACACTGTAGGGGTCGTTGAATTGCCGGAACCATTCCTCATCGAATGACGCTGGTATTGTACAGGGGATCATACCAATCAAACATAAAAATAACAATAAAAATATTTTTGTTTATGTATGCATGATATTTAATTTCTATATCCTTGTCTTTCTTGTATCTGTATCATTTATCTATGTTGTTATTAATCTTCTAAAGGAGGGAATAAAGATGGATTGAAGTGATAACCTGTAAAACATTTACATAACCATATAGTTTTCTTTTTTCTTCTTGTGTAGTGACGGATCCTTTTGCTAGAGGTGACAGTTCTTCACGTTCAGTTTTTTCATGGTGTTCGTCAATTACAGTCTCAGGTTTTCTTACCTGTTGATTAAACAATTAATCATGTGTGCCTATTGTTTACATCTCTATTTGGTCGGGCACTTTTATTGGTTTCCTTTGTACAACACTAGGTTACATCTACTCCCCAATAAGTGATACCCATTTATTGCCTTCATTTTTCCGCCATAAATTGACCGGCAACTCCCTTCCAGTCTGGTATGCTATAATGCTAGGTGCTAGCATTGATTTTATATTACCTTTCCTAAAGATTTGATCTGTGTCACCACCAGGTTTTACAACACATATTGTTTTGTTTTGAAGTTTAAAGTTGTTTTTCTCCACATTGTACTGTAAATTATTAATTCCAAGAGCTTTCTTTATGTTCTCCATGTACAAGTCTAACACTTGAAGAGAAATGCTGGAACTTTCAATTATAGTGTGATTAGAATGAAATCATTTACAATACTGACATTATCATCAATTTGTGTTGGTTGTGTATCTAATAATCATCATGGTCAATAACACTGGTTAACACTCCAAAGTCCAAAGTCCAACGAAATCAGTGAAAAGAAATCAAGTGCTCCACCGTCATATCCTACACGACATCGAACGCTATAGAGGTGTTAGAAAGAAGTTCAAAGTAGCACACACAGTTTCAAATTGGGTGGCTGCTAGCATGGCAATAGTTTCAAGTTTTATTTGAATAACAGCAAATGTATTAGGTGTTGCATGAATAGCTACCGGTGTATTTGTCCCTTTGGCTTTTTAGTCCAACATTAATAGGATTTGTTGTAAAAGCTTTCAAGGGAAAAAATGATGAACAACAGAGTTTTAAAACATGATGAAATAGTAACTTCAGCAATCTGTACGCTAAACAGCATAGATGACATGATAAACAAAGCAATAAGTAACTTCGAAATCAACCAAAATAAGTTTCTGTTATTAGCAAAGAGTATAACAGATGCAAAACAATCCAACACAAATACAGAAAGATAAGACACGGGAGACCCAGTAAAGCTTAATATAGAGGATTTTGAAATAAAAATTGGATGAGGGGTATATATTGAAGATGAAAGAGACTGCAAACAGAATATATATTATTATTGCAAGAAGGGATATAAATTTAATAAAATACATTTGACGGTAGAACTGACTGTGACCTCTTCACATCTACTGGCTGTTAAAATATTCCTATACAAACATTGCACATAAGAAAATCTTTATCGCTAGATAAATGGAAACCTATATTACAACCGACAGACTCCTTGCAAAATAAGTTTATGTTAACAACCCAATTGACAACATAAATTATAATCTATCCGTTTCATTACATACAATAGTTTTGTTGTTTGTTATTGCAACATTTTTTATGAACCCCAAAAAATATAGTTTGCTACATCAAAAAGAAGAATAAAACAAAGACTGTTTAATCCCTGGTGCATTTTTAACAACCATTGAGATGTATAGGAACAAAGCCAAAGAGGGAATCACTGCTAATGGTGATGCAGTATCTGGATTTTTAAAACTAAAAAGTTATATAGTTTCATCGATCATATCGATAACAAAACAAAAATGGTTTGATGGCTATTGTTCTTATTTGCTACAGTCTCTACCTGTTAGAAATATTTTGTCACGTCGGCTTTGTTTAATACAATGTTAATGGACATTGAAAGCAATTACAAAGAGGTACCATAGATGATTGAATATCAGCGAAAAAGATTAATACAGAAAGCTATGTTTTTAACGTCAGGTACATATACAAAATTACCGCAAAAATATATTTGAGAGTTTATAGTGAATTAGTTTTCCTGTGAACATTGAGACCAAACAGAGGAGAAAGATCTCAAATTGGATGAAAGCAATTAAATGTGACAACGAAAGCGCAAACAAAATCTCATAATTACTAAAACTGATTGATGAAAACAGATTTTATTAGATGCACATGATTTCTTTACACAATGATTCAACACATGGTCTAATGCTATAGATGCCTTGCAAATTGTCTAATGCTATGGATGCCTTGCAAATTGTCTAATGCTATGGATGTCTTGCAAATTGTCTAATGCTATAGATGCCTGGCAAATCGTCTAATGCTATGGATGCCTTGCAAATTGTCTAATACTATGGATGCCTTGCAAATTGTCTAATGCTATGGATGCCTTGCAAATTGTCTAATGCTATGGATGTCTTGCAAATTGTCTAATGCTATAGATGCCTGGCAAATCGTCTAATGCTATGGATGCCTTGCAAATTGTCTAATGCTATGGATGCCTGGCAAATCGTCTAATGCTATAGATGCCTTGCAAATTGTCTAATGCTATAGATGCCTGGCAAATTGTCTAATGCTATAGATGCCTGGCAAATCGTCTAATGCTATGGATGCCTTGCAAATTGTCTAATGCTATAGATGCCTGGCAAATTGTCTAATGCTATGGATGCCTGGCAAATTGTCTAATGCTATAGATGCCTGGCAAATCGTCTAATGCTATGGATGCCTTGCAAATTGTTAAATGCTATAGATGCCTGGCAAATCGTCTAATGCTATAGATGCCTTGCAAATTGTCTAATGCTATAGATGCCTTGCAAATTGTCTAATGCTATGGATGCTTTGCAAATTGTCTAATGCTATAAATGCCTTGCAAATTGTCTAATGCTATAGATGCCTTGCAAACAGTAAGAAAAAGACCAGGCGAGATACCAAGTATTCAACAATATTTACTGCAGATCGAGCAGAGGATAAAGCGTGAAATAGATACTTTAAAAAGTGACATGGAGTAGATATAAAATCTCTTCAAGACTATAACACTTTACAGTCAAAACTGGAACCGTTACAGAGAGATTTAAACAATAAAATCAAACAAAACTACCAAGAAATTAACAATTACTGACTTAACAAGATAACGGCTAACACTAATATCTAAATATTTATGAAATCACGATAAAAGCTATAAGATCGACTTGCGTTTCATCTATTATTGATTTGAGGGATAAGATCGAAACAAAATAAAAAGATCCTAAATTTACTGAATTTTGCAAAAAATTACATGCTGAGATTGGGCAATCAAAACCTCAAAAACATATGGGAAGGAATATGCTGATCGAGAAGTTGTTAATAATATCTGCGTAGTACAAGGTAGTGTTGAACCATTAGACCAAAATCATGAAACGAATGAGGAAAGACTTCAATGATTTGGATCAAACGTTTGCTATGGAAACAGACGCAATCAGAAATGAAACAGATAAGAAAAGACTCTCGCAATAAGTGGGTGAATTAATACAGTTTAAACCGAAATAAACGAAATATTTAAACCTAAAAAGACACGGAAATGGCTATCAATTGTTTTACTTTGTGATGCTAGAATGGATGAATGAAAAGATTAAATCGATAATAACTAAAAGAGTTTGAAAAGAAAGCCAAACTAATGTCTGGATTCATAGTGCTTTAAAAGGTGTGCATTTGCACTGAGTCCAAACTATATCTATCTCATTGGTAGTTGTGTATGTGTGAATTTAAAAGGTGTAGTTTAAAGTGTTTAAGAGGTATGTCCACCCAGCAGGCGTATTATTAGTTACACAACAAAGTTAAGGTTGTTGGACATTTTTTAGTCTGAAACTACACTACAGACATTAATTAACTATGCTCCATTAAGTTTTGCTGAATACCAGTTACACACAATAGATGCTTCATAGCAATATGTCATCAAATAATAGATGAGGCATACATATATATATATATATATATATATATATATATATATATATATATATATATATATATATATGCACTTTTCTCTTTTTTGTTCTTACATTACATTTGATTAGAATAAGCTACGTGTTGCTTACTTATTAGACGTTAAAATCGAATCTGAAAGTATCTCTGGTATAAATGCGGAGCACGAAGCTAATATTTACAGAGTAGGAGAATCCTGTATCTAGAAGTTAACAATATTTTAATTATTGGAATGAAAAACAGAAAGGAGGTACTTACTTAGGATTAAAATAAAAACTGGCGATAGTATCAACATGTGTTACTCAGAAATAGAATGTTTTGCGGGAAAATAACCTTTTACATTCCTATGGCTGATGCTTTAGACTCTGCCAAGCAAGACCCTGTTACAACTACATCCTATTCTGAGTCGACCTGCTTTTTTTTCTTTTTGTTTTTGCTTTTTATTGTTTAAATTCAGCTTTCACCTGTGTAAATTCTATCTCTGCTTTTAATCAATCACTCTAAATTGATCTCGTAACTTTAAGAGATCTTTAAATTGTGCTGTAAATTTAGCCGAATACAAATCTGTGTATTTATCACACGTCAAAATACGTAATTAATCCTTCCGTATACTGCACCTTTTAACCATTCAGCTATCAGGGTTAATGGTACTTATTTCAACGTTATAATCATTAAAAGTAATTTGTATATCTGCATCTTTTCTGAAATATTCGAGTATATTTTTTATGTTGATATCAACAAATGTACACTTTTATTTTCTTGAATGTTATTCTTCAACGCAAGTAGCTTTGACCAGACTTTTTCGCCGTCGAATATTGTAAACAAATGGGCATTATCTATACATACCGACATTGTTGCTTTCATTATAACCTCATGAAATATTTATATGATCTCTCTGAAAACTGTTGAATTCAATAAAAAGTAGCTTTGTGCCATTATTTATGATATGAAAAATTTTATCTTATTATTTTGTGTTCGCTAAATGTCTTCAAAGTTTGGCTTATCTAGGAATTGCCTCGAGTCTGACTGGTCCAGTAATTATTATAGTTGATAAATAGAGAGACCAGGAATTTCAATTTCTCGAATTTTCTCGATGTATTTATTTAAGATACTACTATTTAAAATGTCGCCATGGTCCAGTAAGTTTATCATTTTCGTATCCGTTTATGGGGTGCAAAAACACAAAAATGTGAATGGTCCAACACTATCAATCTTTTTACTACAGCAACACATCAAATTTAATTTATAGTAGTGTGCATTCATTTTGATTGATTGATGTTCAACCGCAATACCGTTAATAAGAACTATTCATAGAAGCATGTACACCGCCCTACCTGTTTATACAGGTTGTCTTACTTACGATAAACAATATGATGACAAATTAAACTTATACCTTAGCTGAGCTGCTGTATATGAAAATCTTCTGCAATTATAGTTCATTAACCCCAAGCTTAAAGAATACGTTTCATCTATATAAAAAATCGAATGTTATCGATTATTTTTGCTGCAATGGTTCGGGAGCGCGCCAACATAGGTCAAATGAAAAGGACAGAATAAAAACAAAAATTCTTGCATCTTATAGTTGAGTTCATTACTTTTACGCTATTCGATTTTAATTTCCTGGATCTTTCATTTATATTACGAAATCTTGAGAGTAATGTTAGTAAACAAGCATCCTCGATCACGTATTTATACAATAACTCTTCAATAGCGTGAGGTAAGTTTTTAAATATGTTTAGTGTCACAATTGGTGTGCTTGACGCCAATCACTTTTCGTAATCTCAACTTCGTTCTAACTCAGTTGTTAGTTGTTGTTAGATAATATCTCTGATTTAGTGTGTAACACAGTATTTCAGACCTTGATATCTCTGATTTAGTGTATAACACAGTATTTCAGACCTTGATATCTCTGACTTAGTGTATAACACAGTATTTCAGACCTTGATATCTCTGACTTAGTGTATAACACAGTATTTCATACCTTGATATCTCTGACTTAGTGTATAACACAGTATTTCAGACCCTTGATATCTCTGACTTAGTGTATAACACAGTATTTCAGACCTTGATATCTCTGACTTAGGGTATAACACAGTATTTCAGACCCTTGATATCTCTGACTTAGTGTATAACACAGTATTTCAGACCTTGATATCTCTGACTTAGTGTATAACACAGTATTTCAGACCCTTGATATCTCTGACTTAGTGTATAACACAGTATGTCAGACCTTGATATCTCTGACTTAGTGTATAACACAGTATTTCAGACCCTTGATATCTCTGACTTAGTGTATAACACAGTATGTCAGACCTTGATATCTCTTACTTAGTGTATAACACAGTATTTCAGACCCTTGAATCCCAGGTTAGGATAACGGTCTTTTTACTTAATATGTATTTGCATGTGATAAACATGCATGTTTAATTAGTACAGCCGTAGAAAGAACGACATCATTTTTTTTCTTCTGACAAATCTGTTTATAATAATGATCATGACGATGATGATGATGAGAAGAAGAAGAGAAAGAGTTACAGTAGGAGAGTTGAGTTCTATTCCTGAAACATGTCCGCCCTAAGAACGCGGTTAGAGACTTAAGGACTAAGTGTGAACTTGTTCTGTTTCATTAAATGATGCCAGAGAATCTTGTCAATTACTCGCTTTGTTGTGCAAGCTCAAGAAACTTTGGTTACAGAGAATCACATGTTGAATGATTTATTCAGTGATTTATTTAATGTTGTACAAGATATAAGGCCAAAGTATTGAAAATATTGCAATGTTTGTTGTTTTGTTTTTATAAAATTAATATAAAAAAAAAAAAATACAAAACAAGGAAATGAAAGTGGCGTGTTGGGTAAACCCGACGACAGTCAATTTATTATTTATGGACCGAAAAGGTCGACTAATGCAATCAACTACTGCCAGTTGCACGATGAGAAGAATGAGATTGTTTTTCTTTCTTTTATTCCTTTTTGTCCGTTTGCCTTCTTGTATATTATTAGTATTGTATTCGTGTCTCCACTGAATTGTCAAAGCTTTAGCTGTGTCCTTGAGAGATATATTGCTTTATATGACATATATTTCAAGCCATCGATTAAAAAATAAGAAGGATCGCCTGCTAAGTTTAAGATTTATTACATCATTCTGTTCGCAGCTGGAAGCTTTAAATACAACTTTATTTACAAAGTTATGTCCAACATAACACTCATTAGAAAAGGTCAACAGCGAACCGTATTGCACTAATTAAAAAGGTCAACAGCGAACCGTAATGCACTAATTAAATAGTTGTTAATGGACAATTCTTAGTTGCAAGCAAGACATGAAAGTATCCCCGTCCTAAGAATCCTTGGAATGATGACGATGACGACGACGACGATGATGATAATACATGCAATAATAATAATAATAATAATAAGAAGAAGAAGAAGAATAATAATAAGAATAATAATAATAGCGATTATGTAATAGATAAATACATACATAGATGACCGTATAATAACTACGCTACCATCAATTCCTATAGTTACATTGTGTCCGTTCATGGATATATATATATATATATATATATATATACATATATGTATACACACATATATATATATATATATATATATATACATATATGTATACACACATATATATATATACATATATGTATACACACATATATATATATACATATATGTATACACATATATATATATATATACATATATATATATATATATATATATATATATATATATATATATATATATATATATATATATAATGAGCTATTGAAGTTCATCAGTGTGATAAAATTTGTGATAACCTTGAAGCGATATCACCTGTGGAACTGCTTTGTTTTCCCATTTAGGAAATATATCTGTTTTAACGTATGGAACATTTCCATATTCAGGCCTAATTCATTTCTCTCTCTCTCTCTCTCTCTCTCTCTCTCTCTCTCTCTCTGGAAGTATATATCTTAAAATATGCTCAGCACAGTACATTTATGTAAGCAATGAAGAGGTGCCATCTTTAAATGTTTAAAAACAAACTCCAAACAACAAGCAGGTTTCAAGTATTAGCTTATTTAAAAAAGTTTTCATGATGAATCGTGCAAATTATCATTGACTGAAGTTACATGACTTGTTTGAATTTGATATTCAGAGTCACCCATACTTGTTACACTCTGGTACCGAACAGACTGAAAGGTTGCCAAGGCGACATAATTTACTTTAGAATGCAGAAATAGACAAATTAAAAAAGCAAAAACATAACAGGTAAACGCACAATCATTACAATCTTTAGTTTAAACACATTACACTCTGAAGGACCAAGGTACTAATTCAACCATGATATTAAAAATTGAATAACTTTAAATTTCTGAATACTTATGATCAAACCTTTATTTCTCAATATAGATGCAAGCCTTTGGAGAAAACCATATGTCTCGCGTCAATTTTTTAATATTTTTTTTATCTGCATGTGTTTGAAACGTGTGTTTTCAATTCCGCACCTAAAGAATCAGGTGCTAATTTCAGTAATGAGTGTTCCAAAGTCAAGTCTGTAAAAGGACTGAAATTCCATCAATAAAACATTGTCATGATTCTGTTCAGTTACAGATAGGATTAGCTCACAAAAGATACTTTTTACTAATATTTTGCTTTTCATTATTAACCAATTAGTGACCACCAAAGAAAGCCGTATATACTATATCTTATGCTCCCCCATTCCTAGACTGGTTCACATTCTTTTCCATATAAATAGTACCATGAGTCCGGAAAGCTTTCGGATCCGACCGCTCTGTGCTACCCGCACAATAGTAATGTTCACTGTAAAAAAAAGTGTTAACCTCAATACAAATCGTTTCATTTTTCGTATGAAAACAGTCAAAATTTAGACAAAAGATACAATCTGAAGCATTATATTTAGGAGTTAAATTTGTAAGCAGTTACTTTCCTAAATTATTGTAACATTTCTGAACTTCTTTTAACCAATGTAAGTAATTCATATTATTTGTTCACCGTGTTAACCGCATACACACAGACTGGAAAAATTTAATGCAAGTTGACGGTTCATTGCTTTCAAAACTACATGTCTTTTAGTATGCAATACTTACGGCATTTGAAGTTTTTGAATATTATTGAACAGATTAGGTCATTTGATTAAACATATTGCCTCGGAAATTAATGTCTCATCCAAATGATGCAATTCCTTATTGAAAGGGGAAAAATGTGCAAATTTGCTGCGACCTCTAACTGAGTTAAAAAGAATTAAGAATATTAGCTACTACTGTCATTTTAATCATCTTTGGAAATGAGAATTGTTATCTTTGCCACTGATTCAGGATAGTATTTTTCGTATTAATTTCTATGTAGCAGTCAATTCTGAATTAATGGTATTTTGTCTTGTCTTTTATTGTGCAATACTTTTGGAGTTTGTAGTGCCTGGTAGATAGAATGGGTAAAGGAATTTAGTTATCTCATAGATTAATTTGAAATTTTCTTACATTTGATAATTTAGAGTGTTCCTGGTATTAATAATTGTACAGAGGACTCAATCTGATTAAAATCGAGATCTACTTATCATTAAGTAGATCTGAAGGTCACCGATACACATTCATGTTATCTTGATCTTTTTATTCATCAATCTAAGTACAACTTTCATACTGCTGAATGTGAAAAAACGACATTCCGAACATACCGTTATTAACAATAACTTTCCTTAACACGAAATTTAATGTTGTTGTCTGGTAGGGTACTAAAAACAAATATGGACCTAGAATTCCAAAGGTCAACAGAATATGCACTTTGATTGGTTCCTGTCAGATCTCCGTAACGTCACATATATCGATTTTAATCAGACTGACTGAGGACTTCTTTTCCTTACAATAATTTAGCAATCTCGAAGAGAATTGCACGGTGATAAATGTGATATCTGGCACTAACAGAGGAAATAACTGTTACAGTTTAGTTTAGGATTAATCACCATATATATATATATATATATATATATATATATATATATATATATATATATATATATATATATATATTTCTTAAGGTATAAGACTAGAAACACCCAAGTCCTCATTCCAAGGGTTATGATTGTTTTTCCGTAAAGATAAAGCCTCAATCAATGAAAAATCAGATAAGGAGATAAACTGTCTGATAGTAGATATCCTAGCAGGCAACGTTTAGAACGTTTTTAAAAAAAATTATATTTATAAAAAATGATTTTAACCAAGGTTTACTTTTTCTCAAAGAACCATTTTTGAACACTGATTGTGATTATTTCTCTAAGCCATTGGAACTTGTTGAAGGATAAATGTAAAATAGATACATACATTTTATATATTTATGTTATCCAAGAGCTGACTGTGGCGTGGGGGTGGTGGTGGTTGTGGTTATCGTTATCTAGAGGATGATAGACCTCGGTGTTATTGCCCGGATCGAGTAAAGAATAATATAAATTGTGAAACTTATAGATGGAATGAATAGAGATATGAGCAAATATAAAGAACAGACTAAAACGAGCCCCCGTATATGATATATAACAATTTAATCAATTACATAAACAACTGTGATAATGCATTACATTAGGAAGATACACTTCTTTTTGAAATAAATCATTCAAAGAATTTTAAACACAAATATACTTATATAAATAGCCGATCTGTTTTTATGATAGAATTAATTCATCATAGAATCGAGTGAACAATCGAAGTCATTGCTTTGTACAGCTTCATAACCTGTTTCCTCCGGTTCACCGTGCTGTTCAACTGGTTCCTTCGCTTTCTTCTCACTCTGACTATCTTCTTGCCTCTGTCGGCCCTCAAACTTTGTGTGGGTAGGTGGATACGTAGGTATGTAGATACGTAGGTAAGTGGATACGTCAGTGGATTACGTCAGTGGAGCCATTTCCCCTTGTGCTTTCAAGCCTTGCTCGCTTCTACCGCCAGAATTGTGTCCGTCAACTTTCCAGACATCCGGTCCCTTAGATAATTGTTTTACGAGATAATTTCTTGCAAATTCAATCTCGGAGCCAAAAATATCTTCCTCTTACAGGAGTTTAGTCTGACTAAATTTTGCGATGTGGCATATTAAAACAATGAAATTTCGTGTGGGAAACACGCCCCTTATTTAGCGTAGCCAATCAGGATTAAATATATCTACCGCCTTTTATAAATAGGCGCCAAAATTTGCGGTCATCCTGACCCTCTAGATTTCCAAATAACTGATTCTGGACAATCTCAATTCTGACATTTTCGATACAAAGATTGAGTCAACCTTTTCCCTTCCAGTTTCTCTGACTGTTAAATAAACGAATGCTTAATTAAAAATCGGTTCCTCTCACAACACAGACCGCAGCATAGCGATTTAATACACACCCTGTCCTCATAAATCTAATTAATTGTTCTCTGTCCAAGTTAATGTTCTCTTTATAGATCGGCAGAAATTTGCACCCTTACACTGACCTTTTCAATTGAAGAAACGTGCTGTAATCATTGCCCCAACAAAATGAAAAAATCAGGTCAGTTTTCAACCCATCGATCTAATTGGTTTAGGAAATTAACTGTTGTCGCTTGTATCAACCACATGTCTAGGCAGTAAACTCATTTATATCTTTCAATATTTAATACAATAAAGACATAAATGCACAGACATAAACATCCTTTGTACGTCGAGACAGGTCAATTACCTTATCTTGATGTTGAGACAAAGGGTACGATATTTTTTTTACCGAAACTCAGGAAGGAAAATGGCATAACATACACACATATATTAAGATATGTTTCTAAGCTACTTTTTCTTTTTAAATCTGAGTTTTACCTGCGTCAGACAGACGAAGTAATTTCCCAAGTAGAACTACTATGCATAACAGCAGGGCAGATTTCCGAAACTCACCTCGTGGTTAGAAAGGTTTGCACAACGGTGGACGAAAGATCTGATTATTTGACGTAACATGGTGAATGTCAAGCAAGCAAAGTGTTATTTACAGGACCTAGGTGAAAATTAGGAGTGACAAAGGAAAACGTAATAAAGCAAACGAACTGGTTATCTGTAAGGAACGGTAAATCACTCACGGTGAAGTTGACTCCTCCAAATTTGTGTAAAACTTAAATAGTAAACCATCCTAAATAATTTCATATACTCGCTAGGAATCTGTACAAACTAGAAAGCGAACGACACTTAACTGTCCAATCACGAGATACCCATCAAATTTGATCGCACTCTCAAATTCTAGCTTCGCTATCTTAACGGTGAACGGTGGTTTTCTATGAACAAAAAGAATCGAGATATAATCATAACATCACGGCAGACGACTAACAATCATTCCCATGACTGTCGAATGTTAAGTATGTTGGAAAATGTACCCGTGACTCTTAATATGTAAAAAAAAAAACCTTTTAACTTCCTGAAGATTTAGAAGAGTGCATATGATAATACTAAAAGAATATAATTTCCCCGTGTAATCATTCCACGTAAAAACATAAATTAAAGTAAGTCTCTTTAAGAACCGGCAATCGGTTAAAGTCACATTTAAAAATGGACTATATCGAGCTTAGACTGAGCCAGTGAATCTCGCTCAACAAACAGCGTCTCCATACTTTTATTGCATTCATCTAATACGTTGCTTGTTCTCAGTAAATTGCCGTTCTCTGTATCAAATGGGTACAAATTTGATACCTCGAGGAGCTGTAGCCAAGAAGTCTAAATCACCTCATTGTTGATACAAGTACAAAAAGTCCTAATTACAGGTTAAATGTCTGAGAAGTGTCAAAGAAGATGTGAATAGATCGGAATATACAGCTTACCCCAGTGGATCGCGGAACTCGAGAATTCTCTCGAGTTATCCGAAGTTAGTATTTAGCGAAACCTGAAATGAGGACAAAAATAGATGATAATAGGAAGGTAGGTACATACATACATACATACATACATACATACATACATACATACATACGTACGTACGTACGTGTGTGCATACACACATAAATACATACATGAGTGCTGATTAGTGGGTAGGTAGGTAGTTAGGTACATACAAGATATACAATCTTAATTCTCTTATCATTAATTAACTGCCAATCACTTTTAGCACACCATCGTGTATTCTCTGCAAAAAATCCCCTGCTGTTGTCGATAATATGTTATTGTGAAGCTTTTTTCCATCTAAATCCGAGACAGTCCCTTCCATCTCTCTATTAATCAGCCGTATTTTGTACCTCATCAATTTTACTTAAACTGCAGATGATATATTAACCTCGTTTCACGCTAGGAATAACATATACGTCATACAAATAAAACTTCATAATTAATTAATAAGAAACCTAAAACAGCTTCTACCAAAATGATTCGAAACACCATAAGTCTGCCTTGAGGAAATTAATAATAAAACGCCAAGCTTTAACTCTGACATGAATGTTCAATCCTATTGTGTTATATCTGATTTCACTGATAAAATGAAAGCCTATTACTGTGTCAATGATCATGCCACGTCCTTTTGTACTTCATGCTATTACTGTATCAATGATCATCCCACGTCCTTTTGTACTTCATGTTCAATATATACACGATGTAAGAATTTGTTATTGTTTTTCTTTTATTGTTTTTTGTTTTTCGTCTAAACTTTGATGTCTGCAGGACTCCGATATATATTGATTAGACTCTTAAGAATTGTCCCATGAACAGTGACTTTATCATATCAACCTTACACTGATTTCGGTGTGTTTTTGACTTTTCGAAATAATAGGTACAAACCGCCCCTTCTTTATTTGAAATGTATCCGAAAAAGCTTAGACAATTTTATTAATCGAATGAAATTTATTAATTCTAAATCTTGCGCAGTTTTAAGTATTGTACTCCTTAGTATGTCTTATTACAATACTATTTTCATGATCGATTCAGTTCGAAAATGTTATCAACACACAAAAATGTCGACTTGTAAACTTTACTATTTTTGGATGATTTTAGTTATTTCCACGACGTTTAATTTTGTCAGTATGTGAAATTTTGGATGACATGTCTGTAACCTTTTACAGATGGAACCGTCATTAAATATTTTTTACATAAATTATCCGCATTTATGGAGGAGATTCTCGATTAGTAATGAAATTATTTACATGCAGAAGTAATACATTGGACGAACTCAACCAGTAATGAAATTATTTACATGCAGAAGTAATACATTGGACGAACTCAACCAGTAATGAAATTATTTACACGAGGAAGTAATACATTGGACCACCTCAATTAGTAATGAAATTATTTACATGCAGAAGTAATACATTGAATCATCTCAACATAAGAATAGTATATGGTAAACTTGTCATTTCTTTCCATTTGTACTTCTGATTAATGACTTTTTAGTCATAAGCATTTATGTAAATGGCAAAGGTTAACATAGACATGTTAAAGTTTGAATTAATGATTTCTTAAATGTCAATAATATCCTTCCTAATAGAGAGATATTTAGCTCACTCTGCACCATTGCCTCTAAGTTAGCACCTCTGCTATATGGCGATTTACTACCCAGCTCAGAGGACACGTCTGTACGTTAAGAGGAACGAAATAGTTCCAAACACTCAGCCCCATTACTTCGTTTATTTTCATGACTTGCTAAAGTCAATCTAATATGTGTATTGATTATAATTTAAATTAAGTACAATTCTTCGTAAAAAAAGTGTTAATATATGTTTCTTCTAAACCTAAAATTGACCATGCTTATTGGAGTATTTCCGTTGTCAAATCTTTTAGTTTCGAAGGTGCGTAGTTTTACATGTTGTCAAGCTCTTTAATTTCGCACATTAGTAAATAGTGCAAGTTGTCTGCAATCCCATAATGCCTAAATGGAAGTGATCGGTTTTGAAAAACACCGGAACTTCTGAAGTTTGATATTTAACTAATAATCCCGTTATGTCAGATCTGAGTGTTACATCAATCATTTAACACAATGACACACGTGCAGCCTTCTTGATGCCGTGTTTTTTTACTTCGCGTTTGCCGCAGTCCTTGTTTATTCATGATTGTTGCTGTTACATTCGTTTGATATAGCCTTTAAAATTGTATGATCACATATCAATCTTCATCCTGTTCAAATGCTTCTTTCTAATCGTATCTACCCACCATTAGCATGACGTTTTGGCCCCAGGCATCCTTATAGTATATCAGATTAGAGACGGTGACTCATTCTGGCTTAATGTTATCAGTTTCCTCGTTGTACCGCAGATGGTAACACAATTCATATAAATGAAATACAGTGTTTTATATACATATTTGATAATGTTTACATGTAGATTATGTAGATTAGCAACGGATGGGCAAAAACTGACGCAGCGGGATTCATTTATTGCTTCTCTGGCATTTAAAAGCTTAGAGGTATTGTGGCAACTGATTTTTTAAATAATAGAATCATTGACACACTGAAAACATTTTATATCGATCTGGTTAAAAAAAGCATTATAAATTATACAGGCAAATGCACCATTAAAATAACTATCTCTATATAATACTCTGCAAACTTTTTAGTGATTGGTGTACGGTGAATTATGAGACTGCAGGATTTCATTGTATGTTGCGATACTATCCAAAGTACAAACATGTTGTACTTTGTTTCTTTTTACTCAATTTTCAATACATTTATTTGTTCCGCAAACAAAAGACAGCAGGAACAACAACGAGATAAAAAAAATATACCTCAAGAGTTGTACAATTGCTTTGTTGTACGATTTATTCCCGTCTAATTTTAACCATTGGATGAATGTACATTTGTTAAGGCAATATAAAATTAAAAAAAAAAATAGACAGAGATTCATCAGGTGTATGTAATGTCTGAAAAATAGCAAAAGCCAAATGCACAAGGCTACGTAGTACAGTTATATTTGGTTGAAGTAAATTTTAGAGCCAATGAGCTGTGAATAATTTCTAGTGCATACATTTTGTTTTCTCGTGGACAACGTAGATTTCCTGGGAATTTTCATTTTTATATTTAAGGGATGATATGGAATATATTTTCTTTATCTGGACCTCTTTTATGCCTAAAAATGAAAATTGTGCCGATGATATATCAGACATTCTACATTTTCGTGATAACAACAATTATTGCAACTGTCGCCCACAAAGGAAAAGAACAGCTACAATGTAAATGACAATGTATGACGAAAGTACCAAGCAAGTACCAGGATATATGTAGCTATTAAATCGTTATTATAAACCGTGTGAGCAATTGCACAGTTACAAATTGTCAGCAAATGTTTGCAAAAACAAGGATAACGCTTTAGGTATTAATAAATTCCCTGTTACTTTCTGGATATTTTGCGCATAATCTTAACTAAAACTTGCCAACATATACTTTAAAAAAATTGCCTACAACTTACATCTAAGAGAGAACAAATGTACGTGTATGTTATTCTGTTTGTGACCTAGGTTACTGACCTGAAATAGTCTGTTTCAAAAAATAGCAAAAAATAAACTGCAATTAGAGTCGCCTCCTACTACAGGGATTTTGACCTCTTTCAAACACACTATACTCAAATGCTGTGCGGCAAAGTTCCCCGGGTGTTGTACATTTTTGACAAAGGCAGTCGGTGCTACGCTGAATCCGAATCGATAGTATTTAATTAATACATAGAACTGAGATGCGCTTTTAGATAAATGTAGTCCTTCATCCAACAAAGGCAAAGGGAACAATATGACGGTCAATCAGACCCAGTGTATGAGTTTCGTATTTACTAGGTTATAATACACAATCTACATCAAAAAGCATCAACTCAGATCAAACGTCGCATAATGCTCAGGCAAACCAGGGTCTAAGCTGTAGAACGAACAACGTTTACCCTGACCTGCCCACGTATTAAACGACAGCAGATATGAGCTTATGATCTTCGCAACTGCGCCTGCGTGGATAAATACGTTAACAAATCAAATTTGGAAGCTTTTATCTCTCGAATGATCGGGTTCTGTGTTTCATAATACATGTCAACTGCAGAAAATCGAATAGAGACATACGATACTTCATTCCTGTGATCGTATGTTTTAAGATCACTTATTAGGCACTAGGAAAATGGTTGGAAACACATAAATAATCGTTTTGACATGACAACTGACATTTTTGATTTTGTCAGCATAGTAGCATGTACGCGTATCTTCGTCTCTTAATGTTCGAAACTATTATTGACGTCATGATTTCAGTTTAATTATAGATATCACTAATATTTCATTCGTAAACCTTTTATTTATTATTTATTTATGGATATCACTAATATTTCATTCGTATGCCTTTTTTTTAAAAATATTCATTGAAACTATCTTTTTAATGTGTAGCCCATGTGTTGTATTTCGACTCTGTCAAAACTTATTTCTCTGTTTTGTAACTTTACTGAGCATATTTTGTCAAAAATATTTGCACATGTGTCTGTATTTTGTTTTGTCATACATACAGATGTAACAGAAATTTATTATTTAAATATGAGAAATATGTACAGACATCCCAATTTTTTAACCTGGGATTTTGACATGTCCATTCTATAGGACAAGTTGAAAAATATGTTTCCGTTTGTTTGCAAAGTATATAAGCATTTTGTTTTCTTCCAGCTTGAAGCATTTATTTTGTAAAACTTCTGTTTTATCACATGTGAATGGCGATTTCAAGTCTTTTTTTATTGAAGAAAGGTAATACTGTGATTGAAAACTGGGGGAAGAATGGTTCGACTCATATTAATGCCATGATTATGAGAAAGGGTATTTACATACAGAATTTGCATACAGAATTTGCATGCAGAATTACACATATCATTCTGGGGATAAACGACCAAAACGACGCCCTCTTGCAGTTTGTTTATACCAATCGGATACGTTTTGATCTCATCAATTGAAAAAGTGTTGACATCAAAAATATAACGTCATAATGTACATTATGATTACGAGGTCATAGTTTGGGTTTTTAGGTTTGGGCCATTTTTAAGAGAGCAAAATGTGTATGTCAAACAAACATGACTTTACCACTACAGTATCTAATTAATATTAGGTATCATTTACAGATGAGCTATTAGCACACGACTGTCCAAAACATCCTAAAAAGTGTACTCAATTTTTGTAACACGTTTCGTTGTGCTTTCAACACAGCCCATCTCGCGTTTATTTTTATTGTGTGTGTGTGTGTGTGTGTGTTCAGCAGCCTTTAGTTTCCTGTACTACTTTTTTCTGATGTATTCGCTCCTCTTGGAAATGAATATATCAGAAGAAAAGGAAGACTACAACTTACAGACGACTATTAGCACAGGACTGTCGAACAAATACTAAAAGGTATACTAAGATCGTGACTGAACTTGACACTTGAAACAGCCGCGGTGCAAAATTTATGAAATGGCATGAAAGAAGACCAAAAAGCAATAATTTTACTTCAGAAACTTTGTGACTACTTACAAAAACATTAGCTTAGAAAATTTATTGATATCGTTTAAAGACAGAAATAAACATTCTTCTGCAGAGGACAACATTCTAGAAGAATGTCACTATTTATTGCACAAATAATAATTGCACTTCAAAGCAAAAATATAGTTCTGAAAAAATATTACAGAATCCCCTAAATCCTTTTGTTTGGATACTAGTAACACCAGAGGATGCCATTGAAGCCTTCCGTGCCGAGGAACTACAGGTAAAACGTATCTCGATAAGACCTCGAGTATATCTGTATTGGTTTTGTCCAGGTTCTAAATACAAAAATGAAAGGAAAACATACGGTATTTAAAGAACTTGCATATCATGCTCTGTCAATGTTCATTACAGTGGTTCAAAGAGTAAAACAATTTATATCAAGACATTGATGTCTACAAGATTTATATCAAGACAGAGTTGATGTCTACAAGATTTATATCAAGACAGAGTTGATGTCCAGAAGATTTATATCAAGAAAGAGTTGATGTCTACAAGATTTATATCAAGACGTAGTTGATGTTTAAAACATTTATATCAAGACAGAGTTGATGTCTACAAGATTTATATCAAGACAGAGTTGATGTCTACAAGATTTATATCAAGGCAGAGTTGATGTCTACAAGATTTATATCAAGACAGAGTTGATGTCTACAGGATTTATATCAAGACAGAGTTGATGTTTAAAACATTTATATCAAGACAGAGTTGATGTTTAAAACATTTATATCAAGACAGAGTTTTTGTTTAAAACATTTATTTCAAGACAGAGTTGATGTCTACAAGATTTATATCAAGACAGAGTTGATGTCTACAAGATTTATATCAAGACATTGTTGATGTCTACAAGATTTATATCAAGACAGAGTTGATGTCAACAAGATTTATATCAAGACAGAGTTGATGTTCAAAACATTTATTTCAAGACAGAGTTGATGTTTAAAACATTTATATCAAGACAGAGTTTTTGTTTAAAACATTTATTTCAAGACAGAGTTGATGTCTACAAGATTTATGTCAAGACATAGTTGATGTCTACAAGATTTATATCAAGACAGAGTTGATGTCTAGAAGAAGAATGCTTGAAAAATTAGAAGTGCAATAGAAGGAAAGCAGTCACGGAAGAGAATGCCATATTACAGATTGCAACATTTCTGAGAAGTTTATGTTCAACCATTGTCACAATCAAAGCCCAATCACATTTCCAATTAATGAGTAGATATATTTCAGTAATTAAGAGAGGATCACTGGCCAAGGAATATGTTTTATATGCTTATAGATTTATTATTACTTTTCTGAAAACTTGTAGCACTAGTATTCGAATAATCAGTAAATACTAAGCTATCAGGCGACTAGCAAGATAATTCACCTGTATACTTTTCATGCATAAGCGGCTGGATACGAGTGAAATATAACTCACTCTGAAAGCACGTCTATGTTGTTACTATATGTTGCTCACAACCAAGAGAGTCCTACCAAAAAGTCACACAGTTTACTAAAAAGCATTATAGAAGCAATCACTAGATTAAAAAGGTACCAATAAACAAGAAGGCGTGCATTGTTTTCATGACTTCATACTTTTAAATTCTCTGTATCCTTATGCTTGGCAAGGAAAGGTATCTGCAACAAAGTTAGTCAAATTAAAGTTGTCAGTAGAAAATTACTCCGGTCTCCAGAGTTACAGCAAAATCATATAACTGATAAGAAGCGCATGTTGTCCAATTGCGAGATGATGTTCAGAAATAGCGTTATAAAGAGTAGCGTACAAACAGGACCCCAGTACCCCATTTTTAGTTTATATTTGATATTACAGCTATCAGATACATGTTAAATATATTTTTTTATTCACACAGCTAAACTATTTGTAGACATATATGTATTTAAATATTTGTATAAAAATAAATCAAACTGAACTGAAGATATTTTAAAACTGATCAACTACTTCCAAAAGCAAGTGAGACAAAAGTTACAATCGTCTTTAATACAATTTGCAACTAGAACTGAATTAATGAGGATAAATACGGACAATTTAAAATTGAATTAATACTTAGAAGAATCCCACAGCGTCATTTATAGATTTGTATTAATTTTTCAATTAAATTTAACCGTATTTGAAGATCACAAGTAAAAAAATTCAGCACTTTTGGTTCTGAAAAGGAAAATAAAATTGAGTACATCATTTTTACAATACAACAAGACCCTTCAACATAATTAACAGAGGTAAAAATGGATGATGACACAGAACCTTTTTTAACATTTTACATACCAAATTTGGACAGGAAATAAGCGAATGTACAAGAAGGATGTTCGACAGGACTGAATATTGAGCCTTGCACACGATATATATATATATATATATATATATATATATATATATATATATATATATATATATATAATAATAATAATAATAACTTCTATATACCTTGATTTCTGTAGTAGGATAGTAGGAATCCAGATGGTCTGTGTACTTAGATGAGATTTAATTACTAGGCATCATTTTTTGGTGATATGTGCATGGTCGAGATGGTATATGGGTTGGCGCTTACAGGCAAGGCGATGGGTGCCGTAACCCGCGGATCCGGGTTCGAATCTCCGTAGAGTACGAATTAAAATTGTCTAACCTTTATGATAATATTATTTATTCGTATTAAAAACAATTATGTGAATGTTATTGAGCATTAACCTGTAGAATCCAGCGATAGCACTTTCCGCTCTGTTTGGTGTATATTTGTAATTCTCTCTCTCTCTGTCTATATATATATATATATATATATATATATATATATATATATATATATATATATATATATATATATATATATATATGTGTCTGAATGTGTTAAGAAGAAATTAAAACGGTTATCAATGTAAAAAAATAATGAAAATACGTGTGTTGTTTTTCTCTATGATGTGGAATAAAAAATGCTCCCCCGATTACTAATGACTGTTACGGATTCTTTATGCATTCAAGTTTAAACAGAAACATTTTACACTGACCTGAAGGATAACGTTACCTCTTATGACATGAAGGATAACGTTACGTCTTATGACATGAAGGATAACGTTACGTCTTATGACATCAAGGATAACGTTACGTCTTATGACATCAAGGATAACGTTACGTCTTATGACATCAAGGATAACGTTACGTCTTATGACATCAAGAATAACGTTACGTCTTATGACATCAAGAATAACGTTACGTTTTATGACATCAAGGATAACGTTACGTCTTATGACATCAAGGATAACGTTATGTCTTATGACAGCAAGGATAACGTTACGTCTTATGACACGAGGGACCATCTAAAGGACATTATATTTAAAACATAACAAATAAATAAGAAAGTTCCTAGACTTTTCAAAGATGAACTAATCAGCACACCAGTTGGAGAGTTTTGTGGGTTAAGATCAAAACTCTATTCATTCGAACTGACCAACATAAAAAGAAAGTCTGCAAAGGAATAACAAAATGTGTGATTGAAAAGAATTTAAAATTCGTAAGCACGACTCTGTAGTAAAATGGAAATTCTAAACGCATTCAAACTTTATTCATTTTGTTCTGTTTCATAGTATTTTGTAATTTCTCTTTTATTTCGCCTGAAATAACAGGGTTCTCTTCAAGCAATGTTTCCATTGCTTTTATTGCCCTGACCGTAAAGCACTACCAAAACAGAACCGTTTACTTTCTCTGAAATCATTGATTATAAAGTTATACCTTTGTACCCACACAGATTTTTGAAAACGTTTACCTCTAGAGACTAGTCGATTTAGGTTCAATGGTTTCTCTACGCTGTCAAGATTCCCACAGTCCACAATTAAAACAAATTATTGATTTAATGGTACGTATCAACTAGTAACAAATTATTGATTCAATTGTACGTATCAATGGTATGTATTAATGGTACGTATCAACTAGTAACTCTAATCACTTATCTAAATTATTTTCAGTATCTCTTACGACGACCACGTTTTCAGCTTTGAGTAACCACTTTCTATTGTACGTCTTCTGCACACAAAAGTTGGACAGATGATAACGATGTAATCAAAAAGTCTTTGTATTCATGTCTCTATCAGATTTAGTACAAACAACGTTTTACCACAATTAGCTACTCCACAAATTATCATGTTATTTTTTTTTAAATTTGTTTTTCTTTTGCTTTTTCAAATATATATATTGATGCCTAAAACATAAATAATTTGTGTTGATTGTTTTGAATGTTAACCGGATGATCAGACACAAAATAAATATACATTTGTGAGCATCTACATTTTTTTCCTTTTGGTTTGAAAGTGAATACCTTGTTGAACATTGGCTAAATTTAAGACCACCATCATTCAATCAATAATTATGTGTACTGCAAAAATGAAGCCAGATACAATAGTTATTAGTGCAAAAATGTATAACACTCGTGTCTTTCTTAAACCGTTGGGTGAATAGAAAGGGCTTGGAATAAACCATAAAGACCTCATATAGTCACCGAGATTTTTTATATTGCTGGGTTTCAAACTTCTCTGCATCACTTTAGCCACCTTTTTTACACAGTATCAAAACGCCATTCAAGCTCATTCTGGGAAAAGTGTGGGATTCGTTAAGTGGTATTGGCTGCTATTCTCTCTCTCTCTCTCTCTCTCTCTCTCTCTCTCTCTCTCTCTCTCTCTCTCGTAATGTAGTCTTCAGTGATGACGAACTTTATATTGATCATGTCATACCATGTTCATCATTTGATTTGTCTGATTCCGATCAGAAGAGGAACTGATTCTACTGGGCAAGTACTAGATATATGATAACCAATAAAAGCATATTAAAAAACAAGAGAAAATTAGATAGTAGAGTGCAGGAAAAGGGTTGAATAAGTGGTGTCTACTCTATTTTACATGTATGACTTTATTGCATGGTTACCATTGTAACAAAAGCGGCTAACGGCAAAAATCCATCTGAAACAAAGCAAATAGCACACACTTAGCTATAAAATATTTCTTTCTGTATTTTCAAAATTCATTATTTCCTGTTGGCCTTTTAAAAAATACGGTTCGTAATGTTATAAAGTTAGCACTCAATACAGACAGATCCAAATCTAGCTTAAATAATAAAATCTAGTGAAGTATCTAATTCCATTTTATGCCATGCAGTCATCTTCACTTTATAAACTGTTCTAGTTGTCGATTGGAATAAATCTGCTAATCAGTGATGTTTCATCTAATAATGATTTGCAGATTTTTTAAACTATATCAGCTCCTGCAACCATTAGTATCAATATAAATGAGTGTTTGTTTATTTCTTTAATAATGTTGTTTCGTGGTGTTTCTAAATCGACCGAGAATCGGACAGCATTGGCAGACTGAACATAGAAATATAGTCATCATTGTCCTTCTTCTTTATATAATTGTACCAACTTTTTCTTTGTCTTTGTCGTCTACAATTTATACTTGTACTGTCACATATATTTAGGCTTTGAAATACTTCGGTATTGATCCCAGCTTAAACGAATCATTGGATTTTTATAAATTGTAGTTGCATCTCTGGATACTACTCATTTTTATAATGACGTCTCTATGTAATAGCAACATACCATCACCGGCAACATCATAGTCCACTTTTGATTTTTATACGTATTGTCGAAATTTTACCATAATGTTTTCATCTGTTTCGTAATTAATACCTCCATTAACTTCTTAGCATCATCTGATACAGTTAGAACAGATTGTGTGATATGTATGTGCACCTAATATGCAGATTAGTAAGACCTGATATTTTGACTTAATTTAGCTATTCCTTAACTATTAATCCATTCCTATCTTGCAGGTAGAAGTATGTTCAGCCAGTGGATTAATCTTTGTCATATTTGTTTCATCAGCTGACAATGTTCTCCAGTATTCAACAATACCAACTTCAAAACTGAAATGACGTTTGTCGGCAGGTAACACAACATAAGGTGTAGGCTCCCCAACACCTGCACATTTGTTATGTTCTTCAGGCCCATTATCGATCAAGTATTTGTTTTCCCTCGATGTATCTCCAGTCATGCTATGTTTCATATCAATGCTATTGTTACTTGATTTGAATGCATCGTCATCGAGCCAAAGGAGTTAGATTTAGACAGCAGGTATCTCATCTGGTAGTAAACATGAAATTTGTATACTGATTTGACTAACTCTGATAATTTTGTGTCTGTTGAATTACGAAAGAAAATCCAGCAACCAGGTGTTCCAAACACACTGCCCAGTTTAGCTGATTTTGCCAAAATCTAATGTTACACTGAGCTCTGTATCTGTTCAGCAGTTGTAAAGAGCTGGACCGAAGCCATCCCCCTCCCAAGGACTGGGTCCAAACCCTCAGGGTCTTAAAAGTGCTGTTCTGCACCAGTCATCCCCCTCCCCCACTCCTCCGGCCCTTACGTCTCTAGAGTGTTTTTACTATGGGAGAAGTGGCGAATATGTTTGTTGCAACAAAATTGTGTCTGGTTAATGAATGGAAAAATTGGATTTACCTCGCATTGATTAGTTTCCATCCTATTTTCAGCATAAAATGTTATATTTTTTCACGCGTATGACAAAACGACTGAAAAATCTGCCAGCAACATTCTGTTTCAGAAAACAGAAAGACCAAACACTGTTATAACCGCACAGAATGTTCTAATCTCAGCCGGATGTTTACTATGCGTGAAAGAATGTCAGCTCGCACCACTGACAATTATATACACACAGAACGATCTAGTTTCTGACGCGACACGTCAGAGAGATGTATATTACCTATCGAAAGTCAGCTCGTCCAAGCATGCATAACTTCCTGGTGTAATGATGTAGTAGCAAAGTGAGAATACGGAGAGGCCCAGTGCAGACTGTCTGTGGTGACACTAGATAATTAATTGGTCTGCTCGGAGAGGAAGTTTCCAGCAGAAAAACCCCTCCCAATGAGGCCAATCTCAAAATGCCGTTTTAATGGCTGGATCCCTCGGGGTAAATACCGTCTTGTTTCATCCCGGGCCACTATTTGTATCTAAATAATCGTGTGGCTATTGGTATACCTGAGACTAAAATGAAAGACGATAATTGCTGCAAGTGGTTGATGATTGAGAAGACTGTCTGCAGCCCAAAATCGTGTGTCCGGGACTTTTGCAAAATTCGCCTGAAGAGGCAACGAAGAGAAAGCATTCCGCCTACTTATGCCCATCGTGTGTAAATGGCCCTAAATCTGAGTCAAGGTTTTGTCGCCCGTGTGGGAACAATAGGATGCAACACAGTCTTGTGTATGCCGAAAAGAGATCCAGAAGGCTGGTACAGCATGTAAGGGTGCTACAGCAGTTGAGGGAGGGCCAAAATCTCATTTATATATGAGCTCCCCACTAGTATACCAATCAAGGAAAGGTGCGCCAGCAGTTGAGGATGGGTCAAACATCCATTTAGAGAATTGTATCCCCAGTAATATACCAATCACGATGTGCCCTAACACGCGCCTCAGCGAGCTTCTCCAGAGTGGGCAGATCATTTCAGAGTGAACTACTTGCGACCGGGGCTCTTCAGCCAGCTCCACGGCCAGTTCCATCCCACAGGCGCAAGGTTGAGCCTCCTGTTCCAGCCCTATGACCAGTTTCAGTCCCCAGGCACCAGAGACGGCGGGTTAAGCCTCCTGTTTCGGCCCCATGGCCAGTTGCTGCTCTAGGGGTAGGATTTAACCCTATTTCTGGACCTACCGGACTCAGTAGAGCAGCAGGGCAGAGCCGAGGCGGCTACGAAAGACTACCACGCCACCGTGCTTGAAACGCACGAGCTTGAAGCCACGTCTTGGCATTTGTTAATGCCATGGCGTCCAGAGCGCAAGACATTATCGGCAGGGAGCTCAGGAACATTGGCGGTCTAAAAGTTCAGTCTCGTGTTGACGGCACATTTGGAGAAACCCGCTCCTGGCTTAGACAATGTCTTTAAAGAAGAAGCTGGGCTACCAGGCTGCATAGAAGTGAGGGCCTATTTTCGTAGCGATCCAGTCGCCGTACTGCGCATGAGATAGAGCAGCTGGTTGCCCAAGCTAATGCCGCCACACTGAGGCGCATTGGAAATTACGTACGCGAGGAGTCGGAATGGGTGTTTGTCCGCTGCCAGCTGCTTGACCTCTATATGTCGCAGTTCCGCCCGTTTCCAGTCCAGAACTGCTTTCCAACGCCAAAATGCATTTCGTTGCGATCCGTCATCAATGTCACAAACACCGACAATTGCTGTTTCGAGTGGGCCATTCTGTCGGCTCTATATACCCAGCAGACGATCAAGTTGATCTGCCAGGCAGGTACCAACAGCACCTGGGCGAGTTCGATTTTGATAGCATTGACTTTCCTGTTAAGGTTAGTGATATTGACAAGTTTGAGCGGCACAACGAAACTATTGCAGTTTGTGTCTTTGGTTTAGAAAAATGGCCTCTAAGCGCTACTGATCAGCAAGAAAGTAAGGTCACACATAGTGGACTTATTACTGTTCACTTGCTGAACGCAAAGTGAAATGAGCCACTATGTCTGGATACAGAACCTAAGTCGTCTGGTTCGGCATCACAACGAGCACAACGAAAAGAATCACGTCTGTTGCCGGTGGCTCCACGTCTTCAGCCAATCCGACCTATTGAAAGCCCACACGAAACACTGCCGCGGTATGGGCGAAAAGTCACAGCGCCAAGCAAGAACATTCAGCCTTCCAGAACAACCAGCACCAGGTGTGTGTTTGATAAATCATCTATGCAGATTTCAAGGCACTAAACGTGCCAATGGAAGCCCCTGCCGGAAATTCCGATAAAGGCAACACGCCGAAAATTGCTGACCAGGTCCCATGTAGTTTCTGCCACATAGTCGTCCGCTGCGACGGAGTCTCGGTGCTATATCGTGGCAAAGAGGCTGTCGACACTTTCATCCAGAGCCTCGAGCGTGAGTGGGAGAAGAACCGAAAGGTGTTTTGAAATCTGGCCGAGATTATCATGTATAGAGACGATAGAAAGGCTTTCCAGGAATCAAACGACTGCCACATCTGTGACGACAAGCTCGCTGATGATGACAGGGTGTGAGACCACTGCCATATTACCGTCAAGTACCGACAAAGCATGAAACCTAAAGCTGTGCATTTACCCAGAAAACATAAAGGTGCCAGTTGTGTTTCATAACCTGCGCGGCTATCACGGTCGTCTTATTATGGAGGCTTTCGGAACAGCTTCGTTGTTTAAATATGATGTTTGTGTATATACGCTGTTTTTCATGCGTACCGATTGTTGTTTAAATATGATGTTTGTGGATATACGCTGTTTGTTTCCCCTCTAGTTTTATGATCAATACAAATTCGCATGCTGTTCATGTTTTAATTCCTACATTTTCTAATACGCTGGTTTATTCACATTTGTTACAGTCTAGAGACTCGCAATCTTTGAAATAATCAAAGTTTTTTTTATCTTTAATACTTCTAAAAACGCACTCTTCTTCTGTCGTCTCCATGGAGACGTGTACTTTTTATATATCATTTGTTTAATGTCATAATATGTTCAGCTGGTACCCAACTGTTTAATGATTCATCATATCCTTTACATTTCAGATGTATATACTTTTACCGTTCCTTATTTTGGTCTGCAGGATTTTTTAAACTTTATATATGTCATTTTGTTTGTCTTGTAACATGCCAGCTATATTCTCCACTTGAAATTTACTTTCCTGACTGGGGTCATGTATATTAATGTGTGATGAGTGTTATTGCATCCCACAATTACCTTTGATTAAACTTCAACCCATTTTCTAATTTCATTTTCTGTAAATATTTTCACATTCTATTCTTCAAGGTTCTGTTAAAGCTTTACAACACCAATGCATTTTTGTCTGATTAATACAAATTCTTAACTTTTTTGTTCTAAAACTGTCTTTTCGGGTATTCTCTTTTTAAGGATTTATCTGAAAGCCGAATGCAAATTTTTTATATTTATCCACATCAAATATGTAATTTATTCCTTCCTCATACTGAAGTATTTTGACCACCTTGCTATCAGGGTTGATGCAACATATTTCCATGTTATCATTGTTAAATGACATAATTAAATCTTGATATTTTCTGAAACATGACAGGATATCTTTTTGATGTTTGAAATCGTCAAATGAACAGTTTTTCTCTTAAATGTTATTTTGTAACACAATTAGTTTTGAATAGACACCATCGTTAGTTTTGAATAGACACCATCGCTTGATACGGAGATTGTTGCTTTTATATTAAACGCATGAAATACGTCCATCACCGCTATACAAACTGTTGACTTTATCACAGTCTATCTATGTGCTACTATTTATGATGTGTAAAAATGTTCAAATTATTTTGTGTTCGTTGTGCTTGCACTACTATCAGTTCTTACCAGCTGTTGTAGAGTAGGTAGAAATGGATGTAAAATTAGAACTCCTGATTTTCTTCATTTATTGAGCGTGGGAAAAGATCATACTAATTTAAATTTTACAAGTGTGCTAGCTCAGCAGCTGTGCAAGAGTAACTGACAAATTAAGAGATGAAATTAGAATTTATCAACGTGATATTATCTTTGAATTTATTGTATCGTGGTAATTTAAACTTTATTAGTGTGCTAGGTCTTGCTAATTGTAAACTACTTAAAACTGCGCGTGAGAAGAAGAAATAAAAATCCTCTCTTAAACCTATTAAGCCATTACAATCTTGTATTCTCTAATACTCTATTGTATTGCTGCATTTTCATCGTTGGAAATTAGCTCCTCTGGAATTCTGACACTTCTAATCTATATTTGCAATTCAGTTTACCAACAAAGAGCAGGAAAATGCATTATGATGGCTTGAAGGAAACTTCTTTTAAATAATTTTGATACTGAATTTTTTATATATATTTTTTTTAGATGTTGACATGACGAATACCAGAGAAGCCTCTTTTTCCACTGGTAACTTAACCTTTGAAAGACTACAAAAAGTGTACTTGATTATCCCTTGTAGATTGTGAAAAGCAATTTGTTTAAGAGCCCGAACACTGTCGATTGTAAAGAAACACCTCCTAGGTCGAGTGAGTAAGGACAACTTGCTAGCTTAACAAGGCTTATCAATAATTCATCCGCGGGAGTATATACAAGATTGGGTCACAGATTAATGTTAACACCAACTTTAATCTCTTAAACTGCTAATTTTAGCGTTTCCTGAATACGCAATGAGAGTAGAAGGTATTCATTGAATTCTTGGCGCTGCTTACTTTGCACTTCTACTGCTTAATTACAAAATATTAATTTCAACAAAGTCCATCGATGCTTAAAAAAATCAGCATATTTTTAAAACATCGGTGAAAGATGAAAATTTCAAATCATTTTCAATGTTTGGTTTCTTCTTGTTACACACACCATAATGGAATACATGGAACACGTGTACAGTGTCATAGGCTGTGAGCACCGCCAGTTTAACAATGAGGTTGTCCTCTTGATACTCTCCTTTTTGTGTAAAATTTACTCGCACTTATTTCAATAAACATGCCAATTTAAGACATATCAATCCTCAAACGAAAAATCAAAATGTTAGGCAACATTTCATGAAATTGCAACATTTTAGCGGATAATAAACCGATTCTTAACAAAGAATTCTGGTAATCATGACCCATTTGTATTATAATATTTAGAATTTGAGTAATAATTTTTCTTCTTTATTGACAATTACACAATTAAACATTTTGCATTGACAGATCTTTGCATTATTTTACATAATTTATGTAAAAGGGACATGAAGAAGTAAAAGCCCCCTGCTTTTCTTCTACACATTAAGCTTTGATATAAACAGCACGGTAGACGATTAATCAGTTTTGATTTGATTGATGCCAAACTAATTATAATTTACAGAAAGACGAATCGCAAAAGTTTTCTATGAGGTGCCTTTGTGAATTTATTTATTTATTTATCACAGAAAATAAGATTTTGTCAAATCATATGTAAAGAATCCATGAAGTCCACTTATTATATTATCATGAAATTTATTCAATATTAGCAGCCAGGTAGAAGAACTACAACATTCAATATTACTATGAATTGTTAAAGGAATCTATATTTTTAACAGGATTGTAATATTTTGTTTGACGAAATAACAAGTCAGGTTTTCTGTCTGCCGACACATACGAATTTTTCTCAAAAGCGGAATTTTGGTCTCATAACTTAACTTGCGGCGGGAAAGGCGTTGTGATGAATTTCTCTGAAAGTGAGAACATACTTGATAATATGTGTTTTTGTTGCATTTTTTATGTACATCAACAAATCGTAATCCGTCTCGAACGATAATTTCCGCACATATTTTATTGCTACAGAAACCATACGTCGTTTTAGACTAGACATAAGAAATATGTTAAAACGATTACTTATGATCACAATTGTCTCAAAATGGTTTCAAAACAATCTGAAACGGGACATGTGGTACTACTCCATTGCATGGGTGAATATGTGCCCTGCCAGGTTGAAATTAGGGGCTCTTTTGGAACTCACCAATCATAAAAGAACTGATCTTTTAGCACTGACGAAGCCTCAGTATTAAAGCTTTCTGGAACTGCAAGCGCCCAAAACTGAATTCGCGCATGTTGGATGCTGGGGTCCGAAGTCAATCGGTGCCTACTGGAGGGCCCCGAAGTAGTCTATGGAGTGGTTCAGGTTAAATATTTGGGGTCTTCAGTGACAGGCAATATCGAAAAAAGAGGACCCTTATTGTCAAATATACCCACCTCCAAGATGAAGATGCTCTCACCCTGTAATTTCGACTTTGCGGAATTTTATCCCAATCTGGTATGTTAAAGCAGTCTTTTTTACTGTATTTGCCCCTACTTGTAACATAACATGAATGCGGTTTTGCATTTATTACATCACCCCATCTCTTGCGTTTTTTCAACAGCTTTTAGCTACATAGTGTGAATGAAAATCAAAATAAACTGAGATTTATAAACATTCGATTCGGTGCATCTAGGAAAATCGTAGCGCGAACGTCAGTGAAACACCTCGATATTTCCAGTCGATGGTTTATATATACTGATGGTACCCAAGGATATATTAAACGTTTGAGAAAATACCGGATTAAATAAGTAAAGGGTACTTCAAAGTATTTTCATAAAAAGATTTTTTTCTGAGTTACACTTTTGAAATGTTTTATCACATGACTTCTACGTTAATAAAACCATATCATATTTTCCATATTACACACGACTAATAAAATCTAATTACGTAGTAAACGACGTCATGACGTCAATTTAGGCAAAGACGTAATGTCCGAGGCATCCGAATGTTCTTCAAAGGCCATTTCGCTACACATTGTTGAGGTTTTATTGAATAAAACCAGCATATTTCGTCGATTATAGAATTCTTACCTTTGTGTTTCATTTCAAAAATAATTTTCTGAAATTTGTTCAATATTTTCAATCTTCTGCTCACCGAGGCTTTCAAAAGATAAGAATTGTTTGACTCGTTTCATAATGTTCAGTTGAAATCAGCAGTGGTCCCTGAGTCATGATGGCAGCTTGCAGGTAAAATGACGCTACTGAAAACGTGCATTTTCCTGATTTGGAGTGGAGGTGATGTGTTAAGACTTTGTTGTCAGGTTATTTTCCATATTCTCGGTACTAAACTATTGTGCTCAAAGTTATAAAAGAATTGTTACAAATTGACGTTCAAGTTCTGAATCCCATTCATTGCATTCGTAGCTACCCATCGCGAACACGCGTCTTCATAGTGTCAAAAGAGACTATACTGCTCAACAGAAGTCAATGTCATACTGAATAACTGTTCAGCAACAATATTCTTTAACTATACAGGTTGAATCAGTTTTTTCAAGATGCCCAAATCAGTATCAAAGAAGACTCCGACAGCAATAAAAGAGCAGTCCTAGGCACAGCGCGTACAAAGAATGATAGACCTGCTAGAGAGTTCTGCCTCCGATGGATCATCTCAAAGCCAAGTTTCTATTTTTGCAGAGTACCTAGTCATTTAATCCAAATGACAGAAGTATTATTTACATCCAAATTATAATATCATGTCCACAATCCACAACCTCGCTTTCGTTGAAGAGGTCAAACCAGGGTTAGATTCCTCGCCCAAGACAGTGTTGATGGCGACGCTGACTATTGCGATGAAATAAGTTGTAGAGTTATGCCATACGCACCTGAAGTATAAGTTGGAGTAGCAGTACATGGCGCTTCAACAGTTCCGGTCAAAGGTCCAACTTTGTAACAGAACATTCACTCGGTATCTTATGATTTCCAAATTGCAAGTGACCACTGTGAGAAAACTGATCAAAAGAATGAGAAATCAGAGCAATACAGTAGGCGTACTTGTCTGAGGTTTCATTACCTCCCTCTCAAGAAAGAAGATCTGTCAAATGCAGATGAAACAATTACACAGATCTGCAACAAACTCTTTGGGCTTCAAGTTTCCAAATCTGACATTTCTAGGTCTCACATTCTAGGAATCTCCTGAAAGGAAATATATCAAATTATGGTAAAATTCGTAAGCAAAAGAGTGCGGGAATTAGTTTTTGTAAAGAAGACAAAATTGAAGAAAAATGCAGACAAGACTTTCATTCTTCAGGGCCTGACGAGTTATCTACACAAGACTGTAAAATCTACACAAGACTGTAAAATCTACACAAGACTGTAAAATCTACACAAGACTGTAAAATCTACATGTAAAATCTACACAAGACTGCAAAATCGACACAATTTTATTGCTACAGAAACCATAAATCGTTTTAGACTAGACATAAGATAGATGTTGAAACGATTACTTATGATCACAATTGACTGGAAATGATTTCAAAACAATCTGAATTTACACAAGATTGTAAAATGAAAGGAAGAAAAATTGTTCTCTTTGCACAAAGGCGGGAGACTTTTCTTCCAAAGAAATGTCATCACAAATAAAACTCATGAATCCAAAAGACGATTTAGAAAATGACCTTCTGGTTTCTCTGTTGGAATACAAACAGCAAGATCATCTACACATCTACACCCCAGGTTCTTAGCTTAGAATAGGGATTTCTAGCACTGAAACCCCTGCGAGAACAAAGGATTATGGTCACAGGGTGAGACGACAGGGGTTTCTGGAATCCCTTAAGTACGAAAACCCGTGTTGTTGTGACTGAAAGTGCGCGCTGATTGAAAATCCGTGTGCGAAGTTAACGGGGTTTTAATGGGCAAATAAAACAGACTGACAGACGGAAAGTAACGGTATCATATAAGAAAGAATAACTTAAAAATAAGAATAAAGTATACAAAGCAAACAAAAAAAAATAAACACATCAAAGCAGCTTAAACAAAAACGCATTACTATCTCGAATCTTACAAATATCTCAATCAATTTATTAAATAACGAACATGACATATCATCGGCAGTTTACACTTTCAGCATACAAAGTCCCGAAATAATATCATAATATAATTTTCTGAAAAAGAAAAAAACTGACTCTGTAATCCAATTCAACTAGGTGGAAAGTATGAGTGTTGGAAATATTATGGAAAATTTCTTGAGCAATAGATATATTATTTTACCACAATGGTCACACGTAAATGCTTGCAGATCAATGTCAGTAAAATAAATAAATAAATAAATAACACCTTTGTTTTCTGCATATTAAAAGTTGCCGTCAGCTTTAAAAATTTACAACATCATATTTAGAAAGGAGAGCATCGGTTCATTATTAACAACTTAGATCGATCGCAATATGTGTCCCATTTGTACTATTCCTATTTGAAATCCAAACTCGGTGCGTGATAAATTAATCTCTTTTAATCATTTCATTCAAGCCTAGTGCATGATTTCGTCAGTCGTAAACTTCTGCAACGCCACATTGTAACTGTTACATTATATGGCAACTTGATTTATTGGGGCACCCGTCAAAAGCAAGTGATGATGAAGATGATGATGATGGTTATTATTATTAGTAGTAGTATAAGTAGTAGTAGTATTACCTGATTAAAATAAGTTATGCATCTAGTTTCAGGGAGTGTCTGGAAACCAAACTGCTCGCAGCCTTTGGTCGCTCAGAGTTGCTTTTCTTGACACATCTGCAATTACGGTCATTTTGGATGACTACTGACTTCCGGTGCTTTCACCGCCTGTATAGGTAAGTACTGACTTTTGAGTATTGAAGCTTAACCTTCTATATAACAGTATACCCGGTGCCTCCAATTGAACTGTCCTTCTATTAACAATGAGTATGTAGTTCAATAACGCGATGCACGTGCACCTTGATTAAGTAGAACATTGAGATTGCTCTAATACAGTGGTTCCCAAACTTTTTTGATCGCGACCCTAAATACCATCTTTTGCGACCCTAAATACCACCTTTTGCGATTTAACCAATAATTAGGTTTTAAAACAGATCATTTTTAAATATTAAAATGTCTAAACGTTGATCTCCCTCCCTCTCTCTCTCTCTCTCTCTCTCTCTCTCTCTCTCTCTCTCTCTCTCTCTCTCTCTCTCTCTCTCTCTCTCTCTCTCTCTCTCTGATGGTAAAACTGACAGACTATTCGACCAATAGAGAACAGAGAGATGAAAGATAAAACAATGTTATAATAGGCTTCTTGCGCCCCCAAACCCCTCTCTCTGTTGGTTGGTCAGATAGCAAGTCAGTTTTACCCTATGATGGTAAAACTAGCAGACAAACCGACTAAGAGAGAGACAGAGACAGACAGACAGACAGACAGAGACAGGCAGAGAGACAGAGACAGACAGACAGACCGAGGATAAAAACAATGCTATGGTCAGTAGTAATGGTAAGTAAATCATAACAATGCCTTAGATCAATTGTAAATAACTTTAAATGCAGAAATTACATCTTGTTGGTTCGTCATTTTGCTTCGACTATTCACCCACTCATTTCTATGTTCTCGCGGGTGATCGAATGGCCGCGCTTCAATGCTCAGGATGCTAGCCATGCAATGTTTGTAGTGCTCTACTTTTTGGATTTAAACCAACTATCATGGTTTAATCCTGAGCGACTCTTTTATTTATTAATTAATAATAGTGAAAATACAAGCTCAAAAAAAGAAATAAATTAACAATTTCCCAAAGGATTATGAATAGCTACAATCCCTCCAGAACAACATTTTGTAGCTGACATGCTGGGAAGGGATGCCAATAGTTAACCCCCTCCGTCAATACAGTTTCCTGTAGCTGACATGCTGGGAAGGGATGCCAATAGTTAACCCCCTCCGTCAATACAGTTTCCTGTAGCTGACATGCTGGGAAGGGATGCCAATAGTTAACCCCCTCCGTCAATACAGTTTCCTGTAGCTGACATGCTGGGAAGGGATGCCAATAGTTAACCCCCTCCGTCAATACAGTTTCCTGTAGCTGACATGCTGGGAAGGGATGCCAATAGTTAACCCCCTCCGTCAATACAGTTTCCTGTAGCTGACATGCTGGGAAGGGATGCCAATAGTTAACCCCCTCCGTCAATACAGTTTCCTGTAGCTGACATGCTGGGAAGGGATGCCAATAGTTAACCCCCTCCGTCAATACAGTTTCCTGTAGCTGACATGCTGGGAAGGGATGCCAATAGTTAACCCCCTCCGTCAATACAGTTTCCTGTAGCTGACATGCTGGGAAGGGATGCCAATAGTTAACCCCCTCCGTCAATACAGTTTCCTGTAGTAAATCTTAAACTCCGTTGGAACATAAGTATGTGTATGTGTGTGTGGTATAAATAAAATATATGTATAGTATGTACGATGTATCTTTGATATACCACTTCTTGTATATATTTTTTATTAAGAGAAAACTCAGCAAGCCTCGTTTCCTTTTAATGAAATATTTATACAACTCGAGGTGTGTAAAAGATACAGCGCACACACACACACACACACACACACACACACATATATATATATGTATAGAGAGAGAGAGAGAGGATGGGGCGGGGTAGGTGCAAATATTCACCAGACAGAGTGGAAAGTGTACGTAGATAGGTAGGTATGTAGGTAGGCACGTATGTATGTATGCATGCATGCATGGATTTATTGATGCATGGATGGATATATATATATATATATATATATATATATATATATATATATATATATATATATGTTATTGTTATTATTATTATTATTATTATTATTATTATTATTACGTTGTAGGTTCATGATGTATGGGCCTCTATGGCCTCTAACATGAAATGTAATATTAAAACTACACATACTAGTTATTTGGGGGTCAAGATGGGACATCCTATGCTAAATGAGGGTTTTTTCCGCCATCCTGTGGGTTTCTAGGGTTAAGATGGGAAATCCTATGTTAAATAATTGTCCATAGGTTTAACATTACATGACACTCTAGCCTCAAGATGGGGAATCCTATGTTAAAAAATGTCCATAGGATTAACATTATGCGGCACTTGGGCGTCAAGATGAGAAATCCTATGTTAAAAACTGTCCATAGGTTTAACATTATCGATCTCTAGCTGACATTTATGCTCTCGAGAGCACATTGTAAACATTGCTAGAAGTGGTTGAACTCCACAGGGACCATATGGTGTACTGAATTGAAGATTTCTTCTAATGTTGCAACATTTTCTTCAGCTAGATTTGTTTTTTGTTCGGATGAAAATGTTGCAAATTTGTCAACCTAGATGTAAGACCCTGACAGACTATTGCAACCCACAAAAATGTATCGTTTGAATCGTGGAATAAAAAACATGAAAACAAACATCACACTTTAAAAAATGTCATTGAGTTTACTTCATTAGTTGTTTGCCGATTTTTTCTGTCTGTCTATAAAAATGCATAGTGACTCTGTTTAAGTCTGAAAAAGGCCAAACTAAAAGTACATCGAAGTTGTGCATCATACACTATGGATATAATTTTGTGTCACACCCAAAGATTCGGGGGGGGGGGGAGCGGAGTGAAAAAGTCCCATTTCAGAGCATCCCTAGATCGCTTGGGAAAAGAAATATAAGCAGTTACTCATAGATGCCGAATGAAACAACAACCAAATACCTCCAGAAGTCTTATTGTAAATGTACTTTCGAATGACTCTCTGTTGTGGCTCTTAGGTATTTACAAGCCAAGCCTAAAGATTGATGAGAGAGAGAGAGAGAGAGAGAGAGAGAGAGAGAGAGAGAGAGAGAGAGAGAGAGAGAGAGAGAGAGAGAGAGAGAGAGAGAACGTGGAAAAGGTTTAAGGCAGTTATAGCTAATGTTGTCAAGGCCATAATGTTTTCAAAACCCTGTTTGAATATCTTATCCATACTTGAAAAAAATATAAAGCCTAATCAAGATTCTCGTGAATAAGAATCACCATGAAATTTCAAAAACACATCAAAAAGAGTCCCATTCTCTTCTTCTTCTACTGTCTCTGGTTTTTTTTTTTTTTTTTTTTTTTTTGGTTCTTTTTTAAACATTTATTTATTTATTTATTTTTCTTCGCTGGAATGGGTTCTTTTTCTTCTTCTAAAATTTCCGCTTTTTTCTCTTTTTTCACTTTCTTGTGACACTCTGTAGATCAAAGTCCTTTTTCTTGACAGTGTTAACGGGTATCTTTATGTTTGTCTCTCTTTTCTCTTACAGATTCATTTTCTTTGACGTTGTGGACATTCAGGAGCAAAATGTGTTTTCTCTTGACAAACATAACAAGTATTTTGACTTTTATCTCGAGAGGAGTAGTCTGGGGTTTCTCCAGAAGTCTTGTTGAAAGTGTATTTTGGAATAACTCTTTGTAAATCTCTGACCAGAAGTGTCATCTCTTGTGGCTCTTCCATCTGCACAGATTGAAACTGCATGAATGTATTCTCTATAGAAGGTAGTGGGGGTCTCTATGATGACAGAAGTCGTGGCATGACAAGTCTTATAATGTTTTCTTTGAAGAGTCTTATCAAGAAACATAAAAGAAACATTTTCTGTCTTCAATCTTGTTCAGTCGCTGTCTTTTAAGAGCTTTCAGATGCTTTTCGTTCCAGAGTGAATAGTGAAATCGTTCTTTACGTTCCACTTGAATTTATACAAAGTCTATGTGCCGTGGGATGCATCGCGAGTGGTGGATGTAATACAAGTAATGGACCATACAGAATTTAAATATAGGACTATATTTTTTCCCCTGGGTTTCGACCACGCGCAATTTATAAATACATGGAGAAATGTCAAGAAATTCGAATTCCAGATCTATCATTATATACATTACTCTAAACATGTTGGACCAGCCAGAGAGGTTTAACATACACTTTGACTGACCATTACCCAGTTATATACTATCCAATACCTACACTATAATATCAACATGCCGTTTGGAGTGACTATCATCACCCAATTATCTACTATCCAGGAACCAGTTATCTGCTATCCAGTACCCAGTGATCTACTATCCAACACCGACACCATTCCATCAGCACGCCGTTTTGGAGTGACCAGCATCCAGTGATCTACTATCCAACACCCAGTTATCTGCTATCCAAGAAACCGCATAGAGTGACCATCAACCAGTTATCTACTATTCAGCACCCACCTTATACAATCAACATACCGTTGAAGTTACCAATATCCAGTGATCTACTATACCACACCTACACAATTCCATCAACACGTCCTAGGAGTAACCAGTACACAGTGATTTACTATCCAACAACCCACACCTACTATCCAACACGCATTAATGAGTGTCTAATACACAATGATCTATTATCCAAGGCCCACACTATACCATCAACACAATTGAAAATAAGAATTGAAACAAAGCATCAGCCTGTGAATTGTGCAACATAGGTATTACTTTTTTAATATCAAACCACGACAATGGCAATTACAAAACAAATACAAATAGTAAACACAAACGAAAGTGTCGAATTTACAAAAGTTTCAATGACTAGGTCTAATGGAAACATTGTTTGACAATTTTAGATGTCGCGCTTAATTGGTTGAACTTCGATGATAAAATTGATGTTGGTCACTCCAACAGCGTGTTGATGTTGTAGTGTGGGTCTTGGATAGGTGATCACCGGGTATTAGTCACTCATTAAAACGTGTTGGATAGTAGGTGTGGGTTGTTAGATAGTAGGTCACTGGGTATACGTTACTCCAAGGACGTGTTAATGATATAGTGTGGGTGGCATACAACTTTTACACGTTCGCTCTCTCTCACTCTCTCTCTCTCTCTCTCTCTCTCTCTCTCTCTCTCTCTCTCTCTCTCTCTCTCTCTCTCTCTCAATCTTTGGACTTTTGGGTTATAAAAATTGGCGAACTACAACAGATGATACTTCTGATCAGAGATTTACCTAGAGTCATTCAAAAGTACACTTCCAGCAAGACTTCTGGAGGAATTGATTTTTGTTTCATTTGGCAAGCCATTGAGAAGTATATCTTTTCCAAGAGATCTAGGCACGCTCTGAAAAGAGACCTTGTGGGTTTTTCAAAAAATATGGACTTGACAACATTGGTTGTAACTGTATTACTCCTGTTTCACGTTCATGTTGTTGTAGTGGTAGCCACCCACTGTGTGAGAGAGCTAACAGGTCAACAAATATAAGATGCATATAGTTTTGCCGTTTCAACAAAAAAAATACACAAACGCACAACCTTATAATAAATCCTGAGCTTCACGCCAAATTCTGACAAACTCTAACGGAAATTGTTACTTTCTCTCTGACAATCTTTGGATTTGGCACAAAAGAAATTCTATCCTAAGTTGAATGTGTCACGAAATGAATTTACGTTGGTTAAGGTCAGTAGTGCACTAAATTCATGAGTGTCTAGAGTGACGCTGTGTATTTTTACAAACAGACAGAAAAAAATATTTTCTTAACAGCACAAATACTCCCTTTAAGATGCAAATTATCTTTGCCTTTTTTTAAAAACACAAACACAAACTTACAATCTTACAGCAAATCCTTAGCGTCGTGCCAAATTCTGACAACTTAAATAGAAAAATGTTACAACCTTATATAGTACAAGAAATCTTAGCTTCACGCCAAATTATGACAACTTGAACAGAAAAATGTTACAACCTTATATAGTACATACAAGAAATCTTAGTTTCACGCCAAATTATGACAACTTGAATAGAAAAATTTTACAACCTTAGAAGAAATCTTAGCTTCACATTAAATTCTGACTTAATTTTACACTGTGTTAAATTTAACACAGCTCCTGTGGCATATTTTCATTCATCGGACGATATAAAAAAAATGTTAACAAGTGAAAAGACCTTGGATAAAAAGCAAGTCAGTGTACGCAATCTAGCAAATTTGTAACATTTCTCACCAAAACCGAAGAAAAAACTCAACTAATCTGGCTGCTTTAAGAGTGGTTGTTTATGCAACAAGACTTACTGTCAGTAACATACAAATTTTAGTGAGAATCTTAAATTTAGGATAGCCACAATTCAAACGCCACTTCCCCTTCTCCTCCTTGCGCTCTTGGGCGACAATACAGCGTTTATAAAGGATATATGTTTGGGACTGTAAAAAGTAAGTCAGTTCCTTGTTCTTAAGTGCGTGTTTTGTTTTTCTTTCCATCCTGTCCTTTCTCTTCGTTCACTCCATGTATGATAATATTGCTATTGACTTAATTCTTTGGCAATGCATCCTGATGCTAATTTGTATACAACATTAAGTAGAGATCTTGGACGCCAGTTGTACAGATACCGCTTTGGTTTATCCTCCTTGGGTATGCAAGTTAAAATGCATTGTCTTAAAATAGTTGAGAATGATCCAGTTTCATATGCTTCATTCATTGTTCTAACTACAAATTCCCCAATGTCAATCCAAAAGACTTTTAACAATTCACCTATCAAACTATACGATCCTGGGCTTTTGCTTTTGTTCATACTTTTCAAACAATCTAATACTTCTGTCTTGGTAACTTTGCCCTAGAATCTTAAAGATTGCTCTTGATTAAGCCTAGGAATTTGATAGTTTTTGAGAAGGTTTTCTAAGTCGATATCTTCTATCCCATTAGAGGCCATAGAGACCCATGCTAAACCTACGACGTAATGTTAATGACATCTCCGTGTTAAATACCCCTTGCATCCAGAGTGTCATTTCCATGTTAAATTCCCAGAGTGGTGGTCAGTTGAAGTGTATGTTAAACCTATGGACATTTTTAACATTACTTTTTCTTTTGTTGCCATTTAGACCCATAATATTAAATTTATTAACGTTTTTAACATTACATTTCCCCTTGTTACTATACATTCAACATGGCAGCCTAATGTTAATTTCCCTTTGTCCCCAAAGTGCCGTTTCTATAATGACGGCCAAATGTGAATTCCCCTCGTCCCTAAAGTGACGGGCATATGCAAACTGGTCAGCCAAAATTATGTGAAAGACGAAAACTGAAGAAAGTATGTACCTTTTATAAAAGTATGGATAATCAAAGCCCAGTTTAACTGCCACCCTCATTGCCGATCTAATAACTTATGATCAAAGAATAGAAATATCAAGGTCATTAATCAGTTCCACTATATCTCTGTCGAACAACCTTCCTGAATACGTAATACTTGCCCCATCGTTTCGTGAATGCAGACGACTTAAAACTTAAGAAAAACCGCCCCAATATTATATCTATAGTGAAAGGGAATATTATATCCGACATGCAACAATCAGAAATAATTGTAGTGCTCTAAAACAAATTGAATTATTTGTTAATAATATCATTCAATTGTTGTTATGTAATTATGGACAGGCATATGAAACTGCATATAATGATATTTTAGAGTGTAACCGTTATGTTGATCAAGGTAGGAAATTATAGCTTAATCTGAATCACTTAGTTTTGCCTGCGACGATTGACCTGCCTTCAAGGTTTATCTCAATTATCTTACGATGTAAATTGTAACGTGTTTAAAGTCGAAACCAGTCGATTTTCTTGATATGGATCTGTTGTTGTTGTTGTTGTTGTTGTGGGTTTAACGCCATTTTTCAGCACATGACAGGCTATACATGGCGGCCAGTTTTATGTGGTGGAGGAAGAACCCGGGAAAACCCCGGGAAGAACCACCGGCCCACGGGATATGGATCTAAGCGATTCCTTATAACACTTGTGCAAATATTAATATTTGCATCACTCATATTCATGTATTTCACTCCGATACCTAAGTAAAAAAAACTATATTAGAGATCATTTCAGCCCCTATGACCCTTTTCTGACATTTATTTGTACAGATTCCAATATCACGTCAGAAGGAGTTGTCTAAGTAAATGACTCTCACCGTTACTCTTTGTCTACCTCTTTGTCTACCTGTTACACTGATTTCACTAACAACTCTGGAATCTGACACTGCATATTGAACGAGATAATCCTGATTTAGAACATAGTGTGAAATGCATTCTTCAACTAAATTACCTTTTCTAATTGGATTACCACAGACCTTACATTCCACGACAAGTCATCAATCAGGGACGATACTTGAGAGATTTTTATGATGTGTAACCTGCGCAGATTTGATTTTTGTGAATATTTGTGTGAAGAAAAGTTCGAGTATGTTATTGTCAATTTAATGTAGGCGATAAATGGAACCTGTCGCCCAAGAGTGATACTTAATTACAAAGATTTACAGCAATTGCCAAAACGCATCATGATTAAAATCTGATCGAAGTACTGCCTGCATAAACAATGTATTGCAGTAGAGGCGCAAGGACATTGCTCTGACGAAAATACATGTTTGGAGATCACTAATTATATCATGGGACATGTTGACCTCATAGCTTCCCATATGACGGCATGTTTGGTCACATGATCCTTTTCAAATAACACATCATTCAATAATAGCACATGCCATAAGGGTATATTTAATGTATTTTTTGGTAGATTAACGAAGTCGATGTTATCTCATTTGAAGAAGTGATTGACTTGGTACTTATTATTTACCGCTATGAACCCCTCAGTATTCATTTAATCTTGAAACAAAGCTGGGTTTTTTTTCTTTTTTTTTTAAATATCTACCATGAGATAAAAGATTTTTTTCTGAGTAAACTGCAATCTTTTAAAACGTCCAAGAACTTCTCAGTTTGAAGGTCGACACAGGGTGCATCGCACAGTAAGCAGGTTACCTCCGTCAGTGACCCTTAGGTCTCACTAGATAGATTGTTTTGTTTGTTTGTTTGGTTGTTTGTTTTTATTGTTGTTGGTTTATTTTTTTGTTTTTTTTTTTTTTTTTTTTTTTTTTTTTTTTGATGTTTTTTTTTTTTTTTTTTGTTAACCTCCACGAATCTCATACACACAGTTTTAAAGATAAAGGGTTTGAGCCTAATAAGCCACATTTCTCACAGAAACTAAATTTGTAATTTTGTTTACATTTACTTCTGAAAATGGATTGGCTTAGTTTGTGACTGCCTTTCACGGTTAAACTCATTTCGCAACTTCTCGGTCAATCCTACGGATGGCCTCAAATATATGCCGATAGCTGCCATTACCCTCCATTCGGACCACCTCAGTTATTTACAAAACAAGAATTGACCTAGAAGTTGCGAATGCATCGAACTATTTTTTCATTCGCGACTTCTCACCCAATCATACAGTCAATCCAATCGTAGAAATAGCAGAGATAGTCCGACTAGATTCCGGGTTTCATTAATTTGCAAAGAAATTTTCGGCGAACAAAATGTATGATTTTTCTGAAAATTACTACGCTGACATACATCCGAGGCATGTTTTTGTTTCTCGGGGTGGTCCGAATAGGTTAGACTTGCACTGGAGATCAAAAGCGGAACTTGGGCTTCAAATAAACGGTCTGCTTGGTTCCTGTGTTTCATGTATGTCTGATATATTCTTTTTATGATAACAGTTAACTTTAATTATGCGTATGAGCCATATTATTTGCTTGAGTCGCCTTGTCACAGGAAAATATTCAAAATAGCACTTGACTGTTGGAACTGAACACTATAAAAGAGGGGTTGGAGTAATATCAGTTCAGTATAAAAGCTATCAGTTGTACCGGATTTAACCCGAATACTTTAGGTAGCGCTCTACAGTTTTGCATAGGGTTTAATTTTTAAAGAAAAAGAATTTGCCATGTTTTCCTCACAGGTTATCATGGCTATTTAAAAAGACCTTGTATATCTTAGGTATTGTTAAAAGAACTTTTTATTCACTTTATTTTGATGTATGATTGATGGGCAGGAGTGTACTGGGTAAGCAACTCGGCCCTGGACCTATCTGCCGGGACAGGCCCGGGGTTTTGCTCACACCAGTAAAACACCGGTAAAAACGGATTTTTTTGCGGCGGCCCACCGGGATTTGTCCCGGTATGCCCAATGGCCAGTACACCACTGTTGATGGGTGTAATTTGGGTTATAGAGTATACAGCTTGGCCTTACTTCAAATGTGCACCTATATAAAAAAAACTCCTTGCTCCGCTTGATCATTTTCACTTCGTGGACTTCAAAGGAAAATTGTAAAAAAAAAGAGCCGATAACTTTGTTTTACTGTTTCTATATTTTGTAATTCATTTATTGCACTTTCAGAAGCTGGTATTGCCTATTCTGGCAAAATTCGTTTTCGCTATTTTAATATTTGCTAAAGTTAGTGTACTTTGGACTAGTTCAGGCTGATTTTTCGAGCACATGGGAGCAGCCATTTTGGTCAGCTGTGTGCTTAGATCATGTACAATTTCCACAAGTACATTATGTACAGAAATTTCTGCCACAGTACATTAAAGTAGCATAGAGGTATGCCAACATTCTCTCCACTGTGTACAGTGCCACCTTAATAAACATCTTATAAGCATTCTTTCCACATACATCATTGGTTAGGTTTTATTTCTTTCTTTTATGTAGAAATATTCTCATATATCTGCAATCTGTCATCGTCCGATAAACATTCACCTTACAAATGTCCAGTGAAACCTTACCCCTCTCTCTCTCTCTCTGTTGGTCGGTTTATCTGCCAGTTTTACCATCATAGGGTAAAACTGACATACTGACTGATCAACCAACAGAGAGAGGGGGTTGGGTGTGCAAGGGTCTTTCTATAAGATTGTTTTATCGTCCATCTCACTGTTTCTCTGTTGGTTGATTAGTCTGTCCGTTTCTCCATCAAAGAGAGAGAGAGAGAGAGACAGAGACAGAGAGAAACAGACAGACAGAGATACAGAGAGAGAGAGCGTAATCTTGATCAATTGAGGTAAAACTGACATGCTGATTAAGCGACCAACACAGACTGAGAGAGAAAGAGAGAGGGAGAGAAACCTTCAGGTATTTTTATATTTAAAAAGGATCTAATTTGGAGCCTAATTATTGGTTATAAGGCAAAAAAAAAAAAAAAAAAAAAAAAAAAAAAAAGCGTAAAATAGATTACAGTATGTGTATGCCAAGGATTTTTTTTTTAATAATTTGATATACCAACACTATTGGTATATCAAACTGCTTTATACCAACAATTTAAGAGCCATGCTATTTTTAATGAATGTGGTATATATATATATATATATATATATATATATATATATATATATATATATATATATATATATATATATATATATATATATAGTGCTGGATTACCCAATAGGCAGACTAAGCAAGTGCTTAGGGCTCCAGCAAAGCAGGCGCACCAAAAAAAATGAGAAATTACAGTTTAGCATTGTTTTTATTTTCAATTACATATGGAGAGGCCACCATAATCTTTTCAGTACTTAGGGCCTCTAAAGGTCTTAATCCGGCCATATATATATATATATATATATATATATATATATATATATATATATATATATATATATATATATATATATATATAGAGAGAGAGAGAGAGAGAGAGAGAGAGAGAGAGAGAGAGAGAGAGAGAGCGAGAGATTTGTTTTTGTTAATTTACAAATTGCAATATATATATATATCATAACCTATATCATAATGTCGCATACATGTTATCAGAGTTACTAAAAACTTTTAATAAGCATTTAGTTTTTTTAAAAATGTTTTAATATTTAGTTTTCTATATAGTTGCATAACACATTAATCATAGTGTGCTTAATGTATCCATTGTAGACCTGGATTAAATGCAGTTTATAGACGATACATTGCGTCTGTAAGGAATTTATTAAACTTGGAGGGATATTTCTGATACTGAGAGACTATGGAAAACTATAAGCTATGATGACTGTTGACATCAGACAAATATAACATGCTTGTCTTAAGCTGGATGATTGTTTATCAGTCTATAGGTTGCTTAGGAAAACCTATTAAATGTCATTTTGACTGTGAGCTGCCTTACCAAATAGTCCCCAACAAAGATTTCTTTGTATTCATAAACTATGTTAGTGTGGTTCCATTCTGTAACCATTAATTTGTGGCAGTCTTCGTGGAACTTAAATAGATTCCTTTCAAACAAATTTTGTTGACCAACAAAATGTCCCCCGGTGTCCTAAAGCTGAAAATAATTTTGTTCAGAACTTGCAAGTCTTGCCTTAGTATACTCTAGTAGCAACTTCAAGCCTAGAACGTAGAGAGATTTGAGTGGAAAAATTAGTAATTAATCTAGTATTAAATTAACAGAAGGTAATATATTACCAAGCTTTCTTTAACTATCTAGCATCTAATTATTCTATAGATTCCGCAGTGAAAAGATCAAGAAAACCGATTTTTAAAAAAAGTTGAATTTTTTTTTCGAGATCGCCAAGTAATTTCAGATAAATCCTATTTAATTTTGCATTTCTGTGTTTCTCTTTTTTTTGTTACCTATCAATTATTTCATTATTTACTATTATATTTCCCCCTTTTTATTTCAGGGGTATTTCTTTTTTGGTTTACACATTTCTCTAGTTTCCTCACATTTCATACTCTATATTTTCAATGAAAAGTGATTACATTTATTACAAGGTCCATCGATCTTATTTGTTTCTATTATACGAACATTTCTATCATCCGAAGTCAGACATATTTCCGTAAATGAACTGAAAATTTGTCATGTTTGGTGATTGAAATTTTAGCAGATAACAGAAGCAAGGTGCGTCATTTTAATATGTTTATTCTGACAACAAAAAAGACGTGAAATTTAGTAAACAAAACGTGGTCTGCCATGTTTCCACGGTGAAATGCGGAGCTAACTGAACCTAAATCAAAAATTGGAAGTTGAAACTTAATCCAGATCGGAAGTTGAACTCAAATCCAAATCGGAAATTGTGTTCATAATGCGAGATCGGTGTTTTGTCCGAAGTCATTTGTATTGCAAATAATTCTTTCTTCGGCTATCTACTGCCAAAGCTTTTCCCACTTTCAATAAATATTAGTAAATCTCTCTTTGCCAATTCACTCTAAACGAACATTGGTATTACATCCATCATGCATTGGTCTCATACAAAGACAGTGCCTGCAAATTAGCCCTTAAGATATGGATATACAGTTACCATCATATATTTTGTACCAATGTAAAAAGGGATTAATGGGTTAAATTACTTCGGTGCCAATCTGCATTTTTCACCTTTGTTGTGGTTTGAACAAAAGGAAGGATGCGCAGAGCATATTTCGTGTTTTCCAGAGATATTATTTTAGCGCTTGTGTTTCTTGAATTTATAATTGTCTTGTATTGTTTTGATTTCTCTTTGCACCGACCTCTATTCTAATATACAGTCCCCGCTGAGATAACAATAGTTGTTTCAAATGTTCTGAAAAAGACCTCATCCGCATTGAATGTCCAGCTTTTGACTTAAAGGTGTCTTAACAAGTTTGAAGTAGGTCTGATTCGTCTTTTTTGTATAATACAGTACACATCCCGAATTCTTTAAAGACAGATTTATGCAAAGCCATTCGTACTGAACACACTTATTCAATATACGTCACAATCATTAAAGGAGCGAATAGTCGAGCAGGAACTATACTTCCATTAAAACTACGTGCCAGGTTTTCAAAATCTGAAAAGGTCGACGTCTTGGTATTGACATGCGTTCTGGTCGGTTAATTACTTTTATTTTCTTTTATTATTTTCCATTGTCGAAGAAGTTTAAAAATCTGATTATATCATCTCCATAGAAACGAACATTTTCGTTCTTGTTTTGTGCAATCACGCACAAACAATGGAAGGAGAGACTGATACGGCATACAATAATTTTGATTGCACTGAATTGCCATCATATATATTTCAGACGTTCAGAAGAATCTTGTACCCAATTTACATTATCACGTATTAAAATAAATATTAATTAGACTGTCTATATCTCGCTCGCTCAGCCTGAAGGACAGTATTAATGTTCATCCGCTATATTGTATTGAAGTCATTTTAAAGGTTTAGTCTGGTATGCCCTGTCTTCTTCACTACGTTCATGGGAGCCGCGGTAGTTCAGTCAGTAGAGCGTCTTACTAGTAATCGAAGGATCGCGGGTTCGATACTCGCTCAGGTCAGCCAGGTCGGCTCCCTCTGTGTGTCTTAGGGAAAGGCGCTTAGCACACATTAAAAATGCCGTTAAAAACCAACAAAAAAAACAGGGTACTACTGATTCAGCGGCCCATAACGCATACAGACAGTTATCACGGTATACAGACTGTTATCACTGTAATGCATAAACATTAATTCGCTTTTTCAAGTTGTCAAACGAAAATTTTTCTTTTTTTTTTTTTGCATACCATCTCCAAAGTCGTATACATTTTTAAAACTGTAATGTGAAATCAAACGTTTTGCTTGAGGCTTGACGAAACGTTCCAACTCCAAAAAGGAAAAAAAAAACACACACCACAATTTAAATTGACCCTATTCTAAACATCGAGCCGAACTAATATCTATCGATAAAGCATAACTTATTGTTCGATCATGATGACCTATATTGGTAAGTATATGAATATATATATCTCAATAGAAGTTCGTTTGCAAAATATAAGGAGTTAGTAAGTTCCTTTTCATAACGTCCCATTTTTCTCCTCTTGTCATCTGGTACATTTTGTAATCTATAAGATCCATGTATCTATCGATGCAATTAACAAACTGAGACAGTCTTCCACAGCACTGGGACAGTCTTCCACAGCCGGGATTCGTTAAAAACTCAACAGAAAAAGCTTTCTCCAAATATGGACTAACTGAATCGGCATTTACCTTTTCGTTACTGATGGCAGTTTTAGCAGCTGTTCTTTTCAGAGGTAATGCAGGGTAAAACAATGTTTTAAAACAAAAAGCATTTCACCCACTCACTGCTAGAATAATGCATATTTTTCCTAATGAGTTAATGTGTACTTTTCCTGTAATTTTATATTCTATGTGTGCAAAACTTGTGTTGATTTATTTTTTACCCTCACAATATTAAGCGGACATTCAATTCAGCGTTATTATCCATTATTCTCTACAGTAGATGTCTATGGGTAAAGGAGAACACATTTAGTCATGCAAATTGCTGCATTGTCAAAAGGTCCATTGTATTGAGAATTTAGCGACCCAAAATATGCTGATTTCAGCCAATTCAGTTTATTTATTTCATAAAATAAGTGGTAATGTCTTCTTCGTTCTTATATAATAGATTTTATTAGATTCAAAATGTCATCTTTGGAAAGTGAAAGTTTCACAAATACATCCAAATGAAATATATCATTCCATATTTCAATCCAAAATTGATTATTATTTTTTTATCTTTCAGTGAAGTCTCTGAAGGATATTATGCCGAAATTATACAGTGTCTTTGGAACAAAACAATGTGAGTATGGACGGTTTGGCATGGTCCTCATGATTCCGTTTTCGAATCGGTATGCTTGGAAGGAATGTCCTTAGGTTCGTGCAATTCCGCCATTGGTTGATTCAGTTTAACGTCTTTGCCGATTCTTACGAAACTGCTGTACCTTTTAGCTGTATCTGTTGGAATATATGAGGCAGTGTCTTTCTTTCCTAAAACAGAAATAATAAAAAATGAAGTTTGCAAAATGTGTGTCTGCACATTATAATTTATAAACGGCATATATGTCAGAGCCCTCAGCCATATTCAAACTGGAGATAAACCGAAGACTAGCTAAAAAAAACAAGGGCACCTGTTTCAATTAAGAGAATGTCGGGCGCACATACAATTGTCAAGTCTAAAATTATATATATATTTAATCATTCATAAAAGTCTTCATTGGCTTATAACGATAACATTGGCTTGCAGAATAAAGCGCCGATATGTGAAGGATTTTCTGTTTAGTTTTCTGTTATGTGTTGTTCAAAAAGTTTTCGCATCCAATTTTGATTTGTTTATTTGACTGAAGAAACTGAATGGTACTGACCTTAAAGTCTATAAAAGTATGCTTAAAATATCTTTTCAAAATTCATTCGATATCTCAGTATGACCAATATCTGACATTTTATAGTCAAAAACATTTTTTCGTTTGAATCAGAGAGCTTTTAAAGTTCCTGAAGTTTTTATTTCATCGTACCTATTCTGACGAAGGAACTGTATCTTTTCTCAGGTTCTGTCGTTTCTTGGCTCTTCTTTCCTGAAGGAGATATGTTTTGTCATGAGTTGTCATTACACAAATCATAATGTTGTCAACTAAAAGCTGAAATTGTATATAACTTAAGGAGAATTGTAACGATTATAATGAGCGTCGTTTTTACTTTCACTGGATTTCACGAATATAAATGTGTATATTTACATCATCAGTATTCTATTTTTGCATTATGAATTTTGAAGATCCCGTTCATCATAAGCGCAAGCATAGAGAACGGTTTTACCAATCACTATGTTATATAAATGTCTTTGACTAGCGTTTTAATGATGCCCGTTCACATCTCATATATATTCCATTTTGCTTTTGTAATAATTACGAAGAACCAAAGTGACTTTCCAACTATACAAATTTGACTATTGTATTGTGATATCCTCACTTTGCCTTTTCTTACTCAGTTGTGTTTTTTTTTTCCTCAAGAGAATCTAGGCTTCTTTAAATTAGTGCGTTAATTTTATTTTGCCTTTTTCTGCCTAAAGGAGAGGAAAAATCAGTCACATCATGTCCTTGGATGTGTAACACACTGCATTTTAAAATTTGAAATGGTATATTAATATACGAAAATTGTGAGGATTTTATCAAGCCTTCTTCTGCAGTTTATTTGCATTAGGGTTGCGATGAATAACTTCATGATTTAAACATCACGCGTTTATTTCATTAACTTTGCACCATTGGTGTTTTGATATGTTTTGCATCTTAAAGTACAGAGAAAAACCTGACCAATTCAGATGCCATATATTTGACGTTCAGCAGCGTTTAATGATGACCTTCAATATCATTGGGTTACGCCTGTCTTGGTTGCGAATGCTTTCTCGCGTACGAAAAGTACCCTGTTGCATTGAAGACTTGTTACTTTGTGGCTATAAGAAGCTAATTTTAACATTATAATATCCTTGCTTTACGTTCCTTTGTTGGTAATTATATTTTTTTTTTCTTCAGGAATTTCGACTCTTGGAAAATGACCAATGCGTTCATGTTGTCGTACCAATTCTGACGAAGGAGCTATATCTCTTTTCAGGTTCTGTCATTTCTTCACTCTTCTTGCCTGTAGAAGATAAATAGTGTCATTACTGGTCAAGAAGCAATGCACATTGTAGTCTAATATCAGCTGAAATGGGGCATAACTCAATAAACACGACGGGCATTCTCAAGTCCTGACCCGTAATCACATAGTAACGAATAACTGTTAGAAACCATACTTAAAATCGTTTTCTATAAGTGAAATTTCGAAAACATGTAGAGGAAACAATATAAAACTATCTTTAAAAGTTTAGTTATGCTAACTCTATCAATAGTGAAGCTATTTGCAATCAAAATTCTTGAATTTTGAGACTACGCTATATTTCGAGATTACTGGCTCCGAATTCTTCACTGGATACGCTGTGATGAATACAATTATAAATTTGACTGTAGATTCTAATATTAATGCTATGATACTATTAAACTTTACAGTTTTGTGCAACATTTACAGTATAGCTCAGCCTGTGTAATTACAGTCCTTGCAATCGTCATTAACGTTGATGTGTACCGTTGTTAATTATAACAGTTTCAAACAAGTGTGTTTGAAATAAGTGAAAAAGGACAGTATTATATTGGACCGAAGTATCTTTGCATAAGTAAGAAGCTAACTTTCATAATATTCTATGTATGACCGCTTTCTTCTTCCCTGAGGTAATTTGGTACTTGAGTCTAAAAGAAATCATGAAATGATTAGAGTAAACCCCTGACCTATTCTGAAAATACTACTCTGTCCTCTATCTTGATTGTTGGAAGCATAGACTGGGTCACCCGGCCCGCTTATTCTGTTATTACTATGCAATGGAGAGCCAAACCCAAGGTCGGGAGGGGGGGGGGGGGGACGAAGTGAAACGAAAGCGAGGCGCTCCGATTTTTTGGGCGCTAGATCGTGATGTATACACTGACTAAGGTAAATTAAAATAATGAAGAAAATAAGGCATACAAATTAAAATCTGAAACGTAAGCAAATGTAGAATTTATATCAGTAAAGAAGAATGTTGTAAAATCTATTTAGTAACTTCATGTTTGACGTAATGCACATTTTGACGTCATAATCTCGATGATGTCAACGCTTGCTTACGGGATGGGATGAAAATGAATCCGCTTGATATAAACAAGCCGCAATGAGACGCGGATTTTGCAAATTCCCAATGCAGATACGGTCTGGGCAGGCCGAGGCTATCGGAAGCGTCGCTCTTGCCAGTAAAATAAAATTCTATTCCTACTCAATACATTATCGTATTACCCGTTTGTATCCAGCACCCAACTGTGAAAAACATAGATCAAGATCTGTGGTCGCATAATACGCTGGACATTAGGGTCTACGCTGTTCTTTCTGCTGTTAATTTCAAGCGAACATCGTAGAAATTTTCTTATACATCACGCTACGACAGATCAGGGTTGTTAGCACTTGGGCGCGCGTAATACTCAAACCGAGATTATACCTTTCAGTTTTGTCATGGAGAGCTAGCTGCATGTTATTAATAAAATGCATGAAATCGAATTTGTAGAAATGTTGTAGTTCCATATAAACAAACGATCTATACATTACCGATTCTCATATAAACAACCGTTCACATAACACGCAAAAGAAAGAGAGATAAAATAATAATAATAATAAAAATACAAAATAAAAAAATAGAAGAAAAGAAAATGGAGGCGACCTCTTAAATCAAAATAAGCAGAATGAATTCCACATTTGTTCTTTTGACTCGATGATACATTTTTGCCACAAACAAACGCCAAGTTTTCGTCCATTTCGTTGAAAACAATGTTTAAATCTTTCATATTGTTTCATCTAAACATTTACAAATATAATTGTGTTAAAATACATCTGTGCAGCGGATGATATTACCAACTATTTTTAAGCAAGAAACCAGTGTTGAGGTTTTCAACGTAAATAATGTTGACAGTCAGTATTTTTCATTAATGACCCTTAATATGTGGAACTCGTTTTGATTAACATATTAGATTCATGTTAGATTCTCCAAATGTCTGAAACCGTGACAGGACCAATTACTTTGTCTTTTAGAACACTATTTGCGAAATTTGATCCAACCTGTCAATGGAGTAAGAACTTAGCAAGTAAAGTTTTCACATCCGTGCATGACACCAATTCCCTGGCAGCGATAGCTGAAACGTCTTTTACAAAATATTGTTCAGATCTTGGGATTTCTTCACAATTAAGTTTACATTTATTTAAATGTTCTAGAATTCAAACTAAGTATATTTACTAAATTGAAGTTAGATAATGTTACATGTATACTTTTTCTTCTATTCTGATCGAAGTCTCCGGTGACTGTTTTTCATGAATATTCATAAGCAATTTAGGATGTATGCTAGTGAACAAGCTTACATCTAACCAGGTTACAGTGTCTTCTTTTTTTAAAGAGATTTTAAAGTGGGGATAAAGTAGTTGGTATTTACATGCAAGCAAATTTGAGAAGAGGCGACTACATTAGAATGTTTACATTAGTTTTGCATCAAAAGTTGTAATTGACATATTTTCCTGTAACAAAAAATGATAAAACCTGTATCAGAATTTATTTTTATAGACTCCGATAAAGCCGAGCATAAAAAAGAAGGGATGTGATATAGCCACAGATAGATTTTGTAGATGGTAGGCGACCGTAAGAACTTTAATGTGGCAGCTATAGATAGTCGGGTCTTTATCTTACATTACAAAATTGTAAATTCTCTCTCTCTCTCTCTCTCTCTCTCTTACCAATTCGGACGAAGCTGCTGTAGCGTTTGGGCGTATTGGGCGTATTTTCCAGGGAAACCTTTCTGTCGCCCATATTCCTCACATATCCATCATCGCCTTTTGGACTCTTCCCTATTCTTACAAAACTGCTGTATCGTTTTTCAGTCTTCCCATTACTGACTGTTTCCCTGATCTTTTTCTTTGTTTCTGCATTAGGGTCTGCTGCGACGTATCCGTAGAGTGCCTCTTCCACCTCCTTCCCAATCCGCAGGAATCGGTTGATCCTTTCCAAATCCTCCTTTTCCAATTGTAGTTGTATCGCACGACTCGTGTCCCGTTTTCCGATCCGAATAAAAGAGGAGTGTCCTATTCGTCCAGTTCGTCTGAAATAAGGTTGCTCCATCAAAGTCCTGAGAAGGCTGTCCCGACTTTGAAGGAAAGCCATCGATGGGAATTGCCCAACTCTGACAAATGCACTCCCTCGCCTTTGTGGTGCCAGGTCTTCCGTTTTCTCCATATCTCTACCTATTCTAACGAAGGAACTGTACCGTTTGTCCATGTCGTCACCATCCCTACCGATTCGAACAAAGGAGCTATATCTTTTCTCTGCCCCAGGATCACCGTCTTTCCCAATTCTGACAAATGAACTAGGCCGCTTTTGAAGCTCATTTAATTCTTGGTTGGCGAGTTCATAGCCCATGGATTCATCCTTGGTATAATCAGGCATATCGAAAGGACTGTCTTTTCCAATCCTCACAAAAGAACTCAACCGCCTCTTCTCGGAAGGAAATTCCTCCATACTATAATCATCATCTCCAACACTAGGGGAGCTTTTACCAATCCTTACAAATGAGCTAAGTCCTCTTCCTATTCGCACAAAACTGCTGGCTAGTCTTTTCTGTGGATCTGAATTCATGCTGTCTAATTGCTCAGGAGAAAAGGAAACAGGTTCTCCGGACTGTAAAACCCGATTTTCGACAGAGTCTTGTGCTTTGATTAAATAACTTTCACTAATTAATAAAAGAACAGTTACGACGTGTATTTTCCCTCGCTCCATTGTCCTGAAAAGAAATGAAATGGTCATTTTTAAGTTAATTACTTTCAATTGTTGACAACTATTAAACGAGGACACTGGGTAATTTCTTGATTTTTCCTGTGTAGATCACAGCCAGCAATATAAAAGTCTTCGAAACGTTAGTTTTAAAAGGAACATTGAAATGGAATTAGTTTTTATGGGAGTTTATTGATTAAATCCTTCTTCAGATTTTTTTAGTTTTTTTAATCAAACGCGAAGTATTTTATAGACACCACAGAAGGTGGAGGGAGGTGAAGATTTGACCAAGAGACATAGAATGGTTGAAGATGCACGCGACATATTCTTTTAAACTCAAACCTATCAAACAGGGAATGCATAGTTTTCTTTATTAATTTTAATATACATGTTTGTACACTGGATTATATCTTATTTTTTTATTGTTTATTCTCTTACGTATACAAAGTTGTGAATTGTATGATATTTTGTGTCTATAGATAGCAATGTTCCAGCTATTACACTTTTCTCTAAACCAGAAATGTTTACAACTACAATACAATAGTTTTCCTTGCTCATTGGTCTAAAAGTTTTCTCGGGTGAATGTGATAAATAATGCACGTGCTCATTGGTCTAAAAGATTTATCGTATGAATGTGATAAATAATACACGTGCTCATTGGTCTAAAAAGTTTTCTTGAATTAATGTCATAAATAATACACGTGCTCATTGGTCTAAAAGTTTTCTCGAATGAATGTGATAAATAATACACGCAAATCGAAAAAAAAAAACAAAAAACACTTAAGGTTTTATTTTAATATATTGTATATTCATATATGACGGATTATAACATGCACTTCATCGTCATATATATTTCGACAAATCATACGTTATTTTCGCAATACAAAATTATCTCGCTGATGTCTTCGAGATAAACAGCCAAATGTATAAATTAATATTTGCACCAGCTAAGAAAAAATAATTTAGGAATAGTTAAAATTATTAAATATGGTATCTCTGTTAAAGTGCTGAAGAACACCATGTTGGGAAATATACGAGGAACACGCGTTGTGAAATATACGAGGCTTTCGCGAATTTCGGTAGATGCATAAAGAGTAGAAGGAGGATAAGGGTGGTCTCAAGATAGAATACACCTTATATCATTTACATCCAGACATTTTTCGTATAGAAATCAGTTGAAGACATAACAGTAATAAGTACGTTAGAGTGATAAATGGCACTATTGTCATCATTCAAAGTTTATATAGGATTCAATTAAATTTTAGCTTAAAGGAGACTTTTAAAAATATAACAAAATTTATATCTATTTCTCACATCCAGACTTGTGAAATATTTTCAGATATTTTTTAATGATATCGGCTTTGCAAAAACAAAAGAAATTTCATAGGTAACTTTGCTTGAAATAAACCTACAGGGACTTTATTTTATTCAGAACTGTAGAGGATAGCATACTGGACGTAACGGTGGTACCAAGGCGTAGATCGGAATATTTTCTTGATTTCGTGAGGTACATGTGACCGAGTCGGTCATTTCATTATAAAAGTTATTCAGTTCAGTAAAGAAATGTACAATTTGCCTCAGATGAATTGCTTAGCGACAGATATTTTGGGATGAAAATTTCATGTAAGTCTGAAAGCAACGCACTATTTTAAGACCATTTTACGGTATGTGATAAAACAACTTGCTGCACTTAAAATGTTATTTTAATAGAGGTGGCCATGTCATACGTGTATTTGTTTCTTCAAATGATTAATTATTTTAACAACTTCAATTTTTAATATACATTGTTAGTCATTTTTCATTGATGTCGTAAAACCTGCCGCGAATCGTTCTTTATATTTGAGTATACTTCTACCATAAAATAGTTTCTCTCGTTTTTCTAACTAAACAAAAGGAAACAGTTGCAATATCATGCACATTATATAGTCAAGTTCACTTTAAAAAAAATATATATATATAAATTTGTTTATGTTAGTCCCTTCTTTTCTCATTGCAATATAGGACAGCAAACGGTGAGTAGGTTCGCAGGATAGACCCTTCCCAGTAAAGTCATTAGCAGACTATTTTAAGGTAAATTTCCTGCATGATGAACAAAATGGCAGCTGGCCCATTATATTTATACAAAATTTTGACATTTTTAATCGGACATAATGAAGTAAAATCAGCACACAAATTACCAATATACACATCGACAAAATCACGTTTCATAATATGTTCTGATGTAACAAATTTATTTCAACCCAATATAATCAACAGTAAAAATGTTTGCCACGCTGTACGTCCTGAGACAAAAACCGTACAATGTCATATTCTTGTTGAATAAAGTTTTAGTCTCATTTCGTTTGGACTGGACATTTCTATTTGGGTTCATCCTCCTTCTTCTATATCAAAACTACATACGTGTTTTATTTCTTATCGGCGGAAAGAACACATTTTTATGGCGTATGGCAACGCCGAGGCCGTATCTATACGTCATATCAAATGAGTTTTCTCCCCTGGCTCAAAACAAAACATGAATGCGGATTTATTTTTATTATATACACCCTCTTTTACCCTTTACACATATTTTTAGCCATACTGTTCGAATGTAATTCAGAGCAATTCGGATTTATAAAAGTTCTATTCGATGCATCTAAGACTATCGGCGCAGACGTCAGTGAAAACATCCAAACAGTTCCAGTCTGGGTGCGGTACGGAGATGCATGATTGAACATCCGTATCGAACGCCAGATCAGCTATGCAAGGTTAAACGAGTATGTAATAAAATATCATAGAACGTGAAAGTATTGTCTTCTTACTATCTTGTACAATATTTATGTTGGTGTTTGTTTGAGACAATTTTAATAAAAGACTGGATTTTTCATTTTTTTTTTAAAAAAAGTCGAAGCTTTGACTGGCAGCAACTATCTAATGCTTTTTTTCTCAGAGCTACGAAAAATAACAAACATTTTATCGTGTTCATGCTTTTTGTGTCACTCTTTAAACTCGGGCGAATTTGCGTAGAAAAATTGCCCACTTCGAAGGTAAATAAGTAATCTGGAAGAAGAAACTCGTTCCCATATCGTGCAATGACGCTTGCATTGTATGATGTACTTTTAAATGTAAAATCATGTATTGTGTATTGCATTGTATGATGTACTTTTAAATGTAAAATTATGTATTGTGTGAGGAGAATTATCTAAACGTGAGTCTAATCTACACGATAACTTTTCCAAGGAAAATTAAACAAAATAGTTTGAAATTCACTCCTCATAACTCATATAAAAAGCATAAATGTGTTTAAAGAAGTACACTATTGTTGTGTTTCTGAGAATATAGACCAAATTTGTTTGCCGATGTTAACTTGTTCGTTCCTTTGGCTATAGGAAATTGTTATGAACAAAAAGTTACGAAAATTGCATCTACAGGATATATATGAATTTGACAGGAGTCAAAAGGAATCTTTTTATTCTTAAGTTAGCAAATGTATTTGCACGTGTAAATATAATCTTATCCAAGATACAAATATGCCTTTTCGTGTGCAAATGAGGAAGACTTCATTTCCTTATTGAATTTAACACTGAAATTAAAATAAAGGGAATTCGTGGGAAATTTTCGCCTTCGTAAAATAACGAAAAGCGTATCCCTAATTAATTGTAGATTGTTATTGTCGTAATTAAATACAGGAGAATTAATTTCACCATTGAAGTTTACACGGAAATTAAAATGCAGGGATTTTTAAGATTCAGTAATTCCTGGATCCGTAATGTCTTTTTGTTTATGTGAAAACTCCGTTTTAGTCTGAGTTGAAATGAGTATGGTGTCTACCAGAAGGTCAAGGATAAGAAAACTCTGAGACGGTTGAATAGTTCAATATATAAACGAAGGCATTTGTCGTTAGAACCCTATAATGTATACCATTAGTTCTTAAATCCAGACAAAATATTTGTGAGTGTTTGGATCCTTAGAACCAACAGCGAAAAACTTCGGGCAGTGTGATTCCTGTGGCGGATATGATCCAATTAAAGGTTAGATCTATCCGGACATTTCTTCATCTATCCGGACATTTCTTCATCTATCCTGACATTTCTTGGTGGGCTTTAAACAGATCCGCAGGCAATTATAACTTCATTAGGGAGCATTGCCCGAATGTTCCAAATCCACTGACTGTATCTCAAATAACCCCTCATAAATCACCTTCTTTGACATTAAAAACGTCAGGTTGTATCTTCAGATGAAGACGGTAAGACAAAAACAAACCAGTCTGTGGCATGTATTCATAGAACATTGCTGAATGAAGACAATATTAAACAGAATTTCTTTTATCTTCGATTACAAAATCAAATACCCACCGGGAGATCTGGGATTCTATGAAGTCTCACACAGGCGCGGCTCAATTAAGAGATTTTACAGTAGGTGTTTATGTCCAGATGTAGACAGTCTTGAGAGGCGAAAATCTCTTGTGGAGTACGTCGTGCCACAAAAATAAAGTGATTTCTGAGGAGTAGTCCAATTAACAAATAAATCTAGAAATCTTCGAAATGGGCGTGTGTAAAATAAAAGAGGAATATGCCTTTTATACACGCATAAGACCTCCAACCAAAAACATTTTCAGCTGCAAAAAGAAACAAAAAAAAAAAAAAAAAAAAAAGCAAATGCGCGTGGTGCTCAGTTGCGTTCGTACAGGTAAGGGACGAGCATCACGTGTCTCCAAGATTTACCTCGTCCGTCGTTCATACACTGTATTCTACGTCGTTTTAAAGCGTTTGGTCTTAACTTTTAGTATGCATGTATGCGTAGGGCTTAACAGCACGTCAGCACAATACTGGATATATATTGCCGAATAAAAGTTCTGTTCTAAAAAGGTAAAGATAAAAAACTGCAAAGAAAAATAAATTTTAGGAAGATAAATCCTTAAAAGTAAACTTAAAAATGTAGTCCTACAAGATAAGAGATAAAAAGTAAAAATTTTACAATTCTTTGAAAAGTATATAAAATAAAAGATAAAGGTAAAAGTATAAAATCATTTAAATATAGGGTAATTTTTTATATATAAAACGAATTCTTTTAAAATTCTAAGATTTTATCTGGTGATACATCATCAGATAGCTTTTTAACTGAGTTCACATTTTTAAAAAAATCTCAGAATGGAGGTCGGTACACTCGACAACAGTGTGTTCTACTGTCAGTGAACACTGACAAGGTATGCACTGTGGTCTAGGTTTACGCTTCAGGATGTATGAATGGGTCAGGTATGTGTAACGTATACGCAAGCCGTACAATATCACCTCTTCTCTGCGATTTTGTTACATAAGAGGAATGTCACTCTCTAATGATTGCCTGATGTTCTGTAGCTTGCTTGCGGAGTTTTCGTTCGACATATTTTGCCACGTATATGGAACATGCTGATTTGTATTACTAGTATGTTTGAAGTCACTATTATGTCATCTTTAATTCACAAATTGGTCACTGCATTGCAGCTTTGGCTGCTTTATCTGACCTTTCATTATTCTGAATACTTATGTAACAAGGCAGCAATTACTGTAGCAGTGTTCTATCGTTGTCTGGTTGCCATGGAAACAAGTGTAATATCTTGTGACCGTCATATATTTTACTTATCATGAGTTTGCTTATGTCAATACAATCAAATGAAGCTATATGGAAATTATGTTTCAAGAAGTAGCTTTCATGGACTTAAAATGATCAAATCCAATTTGAGATTTAAAGAAATTGATTTAAATGACCTGATATGTGTTTGTCACAGTGACCTACTTTTATGCTTTATTAATTGCAATGCTTTTCTGGAACTTTATTTTTCTGACACTCTTTCTTACACAGACGTATAAATAGATTGGTGCTTTAAATATGCCCTGTCAGCAATATAGTATTGCATCATGAGTATGATAGGCCCCTTTTTCCAAAGTGTTTGATCTACAACAGGAGACACTTTGTATTTTGTGATAGATTTTGGTATGCTTCCTAACTTTTTCATATAAAGCAGACGTGGCTGCTTTCAAATAAAGGCCTGCAGGTAATGTATAGATGTTATGGTGTCAGACCGCTACAATTTCCTGTCAATTGATGCATAGGACATTCCAAGATCTGTCAACAACTGATGCATATGACATTCAAAGATCTGTCAACAAATGGTAGCATAGGACATTCCAATAATCTGTCAACAATTGATGCATAGGACATTCAAAGATCTGTCAACAATTGGTAGCATAGGACATTCCAATAATCTGTCAACAACTGATGCATATGACATTCAAAGATCTGTCAACAATTGGTAGCATAGGACATTCCAATAATCTGTCAACAATTGATGCATAGGACATTCACAGATCTGTCAAGACGATTGATAGGATTACTATAACCCCACCCACACTCATTTACATATTAACATTTTTCTGAATAGATGAAACGATCATTTTTCAAGACATTTTACTCTTATCTTGCATTCAACCATGAATGTAAGTCCATCAAATACAAAACAAACAGCTTGCAATAACTACCCAAAGAACATTGTAGATGTGGTCTCAAACGGAAGGTGGAGGTGCTAATAAAATACGTGTGTAGGAGGTGGACATTCATGGAGAAGTTGTCTTTTTTAAAATGGCATTATATATGCAGAATGCATATATTGAAACAAATTAATATTTCTTATTTAATATGTCCAAACTTCATAACATGTATCAAGATAAGTACAACAAACTCCATATTTGCTCTGTTAATTAGCTGATACAGTCTTATTGGAAATTAAATTAGAGTTGTCAGGAATACTACTTAAAGAAACATTCATTGGTTTGCAATCTCTTGATCGCTTCATTTCCTTTAATCTTGGTTTAACATTAAGATACTTGTGTGAATCTGCATGTATGGTTTTGCTACAATTTCTGTCTTGTTGATTCATGAGGTAGGAAACTATATCATTTGCCGGATATGGGGGTTGGCAATATAAGCAATGACGACAGTCTGTAGCTATAATTCTAATAGATCCTTGACATTCGGATTTCGTTTTGATGAGAGAAAAAAACTGTCCTTCTTGTTGACTGTGACTTTTAAGGGCGGCATTGAAGAGCAAAAAGAAGGCTTAATCAAGACTAAATTATCAATTCACCAAGGTCGTATAAAAGGTTTCGGTTTGATTCCCGGTACCATAATTTACGAGGTAAGTCCTCGATAGGCCAATTGGTCGTCTGATCGGGGTAATCTGGCTTTGTTTTTTTAAAAGTCACTCAGCTCAAAAATAATAATGGTGTACACTTTTAGTAAAATGGTAGCAGAAAGACGTAGAAAATCATACAGAAGTATTCATTTTTTACATGAAATTCTTGAATGAAGTCTGGGGATTTCAATGTCCGGGTCAAGCGTGATCGGATGCCCTTCCGCTATCAAACTCGACGAAATACAAGCAACCAGATCAAGTTACTGTGCTAATTATGTGTTTATTATATACCCTAAAACAATTATAATAAAGAGACAAGGTTTTGTTGTTGTTGTTCTTTTTGTTCTTTTACTTTGATTCCATCTATCAACTCACATTGTACTATGAGGCTAAATATAGCGTAACTGTTACATGTACACATTTAACACGGTTAGATGAGGTCATCCTTGACAGTGACGTATCTAAATCTGTGTTAGCTGTGCATCTCATACGAGGTTTCAGATCAGTCAAGGGAAAAGAACCTTTACCATGAGTTGTATACTCATCAGCATATAATAAAATAGATTACATTTGATAAACCGTGGAGAAATGGGTTGATTTAGACATTCATTCAAATGCCTTGCATGTTATTGCTTTTTCCTTCTGTCACGTCTCTTTGTGATATGACGTGTATCATATAAAAATATGAGAATATTTGATAACGATGCCATTATGTGGTGCAGTTAAATTCTAAGAGTCTGATGGCAGTCACACTATTTCTCTTTTTTGGTTGAAGAACTAATCTTTGATGCTAAGCATAAGAATAAAAAAAAGTTTTTAAAGTCCCTAACCGCAGATATCCGATATGTGTGAAATTTCTTTTAATATTAATTACATTTTCACTCCAGATAAATGATATATAAATCAAGATTCCAGTTTATATCGGAAGTTTCATTTCGTACTGAAATAGTTACTGGTTAACTTGCAAACAAAACATGTTAAAAGTCTTTTATAATGTATCACAACTAAAAAACTGTGTCCAATTAAATGTCAACGTAAATCACAGCTGTCGCGATATATTTCCCGATTTGATAAAAAAAAACGGACACCCAGATAATTGAGTTTTCCAAAAATATTCGGCTAATTTATATTAAATCGATGAGAATTTTACTTTTATTGCTTAATTTACAACCTTGGGTATGTGCCTGGATCAACAACTAAAAAGAGAATTTAAAATGTCCAAAGTATTGAAAATAAGAAAATATCTTTATCGTACAAACAACTCTTTTAAAAAGTGACATTATACATTTAATTATAAGCAAATATTATCGCGGCTACTAGTTCTTGCTTTGTTTTCTTTTTGTACAAACAAATCGTTCTTTGGATAAAGACAGAGTATACGAGGACACCGTTCTAACCTGTGTATTATATGCAACCAGTTGCAAGCAACAGAGACCCAAAGTTGTAGATGCACCGGCATAGTAGGGTCTACATTCCATATTAGGCTGTATTTACTTTAAGACCAGTAGTTAATATAGCCTAAAACAGAAAAGTAATGACTTGTATGTTTTGTGAAATGAGATTGGTAATAAACAACATTTAGTATTAGCCGCAAGACATAACAACGTTTAGTATTAGACGCAAGATATAACAACAAAATGGCTATAGCAACTCTGACGACGGCTTGAGTAACCGAAAAAAAAGAGGAAATTCAGAGAAATTTACACGCTGGATTAGAAGGATAGCTGTCTGGAAATCTGCGAACACGAAAAGTCTGTATTAAAACGGACAATTGTTTTTAAACCTAATAGAAAATTCAGAAAGAATTTACCTTGAACTGTTTCAAGAAAGTATGGAAACTACTTTTATAATTTATTTTTTTCTTGATAAGATTATTTTCCATATTTTTGGTATTGTCCAGTAGCAAAAATAGTTTCTCGAATATATAGATTATTTTGATTCTATGTTTTGGTATCGTATGAAACAGCCAGTTCATGAAAATAATTAGAAGATTTCCTGAGAGATATACTGTATACTGCAATCGCTGTCATTCCAAACATTTAGGCCATTGTTTCAAGCATTTAGGCCATCAAGCATTTAGGCCATTGTTTCAAACATTTAAGCCATTGTTTCAAGCATTTAGGCCATTGTTTCAAACATTTAGGCCATTGTTTCAAACATTCAGGCCATTGTTTCAAACAATTAGGTGATCAAGCATTTAGGCCATTGTTTCAAACATTTAGACCATTGTTTCAAGCATTTAGGCCATTGTTTCAAAGATTTAGGCCATTGTTTCAAGCATTTAGGCCTTTGTTTCAAGCACCGACAACATTTATGATTCATTATTTCATATATCTATAAATTTTCTTTCTCAACAAATTGTTTTAATTTAAAAAATACTTTTCAATATTTTTTGAAAATTCACAGAGGACAGTAAGGAACAAAAACAAAATGAAATAACGGGGCAACTATCTTAAATAATTCAATTTGAGAAAAAAGAACTATATCTCATTTTCTTTTACTACCCTCGTTCAATCCATATTTTTCTCGATACAATTTGTTTTTGGTCAATAACAAAATCTTACGAAAGAACAGAACACACAAGATTAGTATTAAACCAGACGCTATAAAAATAGAGAAATCACTTTCTTTTACTGAAAAACACCAAGTTATTGTTTCCTATTTAGCGGTAAATAAACTCGCCATCATATATAATCAGGTGTCAAAAAATCCTGATCTTGACCTAGATAAAAATTTAGTTCCTTCGATTAAATACATAATTTAATCCATTATTTTGTTTTTGTTGTGTATTAACTAGTTCTCTTTTAACTGGACAAAAACTTTGTCATATAAAGCAGACGTTGCTGCTTACAAATAAAGGCCTGCAGGTAATGTATAGATATTACAGTGTTCTACTGCTTCACGTGAATTGATGCATAGGATATTCCAAGATCTGTCAACAATTGATGCATAGAACATTCACAGATCTGTCAACAATTCATGCATAGAACATTCACAGATCTGTCAACAATTCATGCATGGAACATTCACAGATCTGTCAGCAATTGATATCATAGGACATTCCAGGACCTGACAACAATTGATACACAGAACATTCAAAGATCTGTCAGCAATTGGTAGCATATGACATTCCAAGACCTGTCAACAATTGGTGCAATGAGCATTCACAGATCTGTCAGCAATTGATAGCATAGGACATTCCAAGACCTGTCAACAAATTGATGCAAAGAACATTCACAGATCTGTCAGCAATTGATAGCATAGGATATTCCAAGACCTGTCAAAAATTGATGAATATGACCTTCTAAGATCTGTCAATAATTGATGCATAGAACATTCCAAGATCTGTCAACACTTGATAGTATAGGATATTTAAAGATCTGTTAACAATTGATGACATAGGACATTCCAAGATCTGTCAACAACTGATAGCATAGGACATTCCAAGATCTGTCAAGAAAAATGATAGGATTACTATAACTCCACCCACACTCATTTACATATTAACATTTTCTGAATGGATGAAACGATCATTTTTCAAGACATTTTACTCTTATCTTGCATTCAACCATGAATGTAAATCCATCAAATAAAAAACAAACAGCTTGCAATAACTACCCAAAGAACATTGTAGATGTGGTCTCAAACGGAAGGTGGAGGTACCAATATAATACGTGGGCAGGAGGTGGGCAGGCATGGAGAAGTTGTCTTTTTTAAAACGAGATTATATATGCAGAATACAAATATTGAAACAAATTAATATTTCTTTTTTAATATGTCCAAACTTCATATCATGTATCAAGATAAGTACAACAAACTCCATATTTGCTCTGTTAATTAGCTGATACAGTCTTATTGGAAATTAAATTAGAGTTGTCAGGAATACTACTTCAAGAAACGTGCAATGGTTTGCAATCGCTTGATCGCTTCATTTCCTTTGATCTTGTTTTAACAACAAGATACTTGTGTGAATCTACATGTATGGTTTTGCTACAGTTCCTCAGTCTTGTTGATTCATAAGGTAGGAAACTATATCATTTGCCGGATATGGGGGTTGGGAATATAAATAATGACGACAGTCTGTAGCTATAATTCTAATAGATCCTTGACATACGGATTTCATTTAGACGAAAAGAAAATTCCTGCTTGTTGACTGTGACTTTTAAGGATGGCATCGAAGGTCAAAAAGAAGGCTTAATCAAGTCTAAAATATCAATTCACCAAGGTCGTATAAAAGGTTTCGGTTTGATTCCCAGTACCATAATTTATGAAGGTCGTATAAAAGGTTTCGGTTTGATTCCCAGTACCATAATTTATGAAGGTAAGTCCTCGATAAGCTAATTGATCGTCTGCTCGGAGTAATCCGGTTTTGTTTACTTTAAAAGCCACTCAGCGCAAAAATAATTGGTGTACACCTTAGTAAAATGGTAGCAGAAAGATGTAGAAAATCATACAGTAGTGTCCATTTTTTACATGAAATTCTTTAATGAAGTCTGAGGATTTCAATGTCAGGAAACACTTCTCATGCAAAATTAAAATGATTACAAGTTTATACGTGAAGACGAGATAAGCACAAACGTTCAATTATATTTATGACAGGACGATATATACAGGTTATCAGTACAGTTGTTTCATCTGGGTGCTTGTTTCGCATCGAGTTTGATAGCGGAAGGACATCGGAAAGGTAATTTTGAGGTGAAGGTAATAAAATGTCAAAGGTTTTCGATGCCGTTCTAAGGGTTTTGAAGATTACATAGGCATTGGTTGTAACAAAAACATTTGTGAATAACCACAATTATCAATATAAAGTTAAACCTACCGAGTACATGGCAGATACCTATTGTCAAATATATCTTATTTTTAGGGTAATCTGATAAATAGTACATTTGATTTTCTTGAGACTTTTACCTCTGAGTGTTTATTTCCCTCGGGAACTACTATTAGAGGTTGTTTACATTTTCTCTTTATGTAGAGGATTCGGTTAATGTTCAGTCATAAAGCTGATAACTTCATTTGTCAGGTAGACCATTTAGTTTAAACCATATTTATTTGAAGTAACTGTTCGTACAAGTTTTTACAATAAAGAATTAAGGGATTAGGAAGCAAGGTCAGCCTGCTTATATTAATCCTTCTCCAGTTTCAAAATTCGAATGTACATGAACATCATATCACATTACAAATCTTAAAGATTGTACGTTAGACACAAAAGTACACGAATGAATGGTTGTCATGTCGAATGTGGCAGTCGTTTCGAGTTATATGACACGGCTATATTTTACATGGGAGTAAATCTTTGCAAAAATATATTACATCAAAAGTTTACAAAATAAATGCTAATCGTATAAGCTTAACAGGCCGTTTGTCAAGACTTAAAACTGTTGTTAAGTAGACCATTTACATCCGTGTAAAACCTTCCAGCATCATGTACAGTACTGGATCGACTCATGGAATCATGAAATGCAAATATTCTCGGCTGATGTCATTGAATGTTTCGTGTGATGTAGCACTTGATTCTCTCTTAGTGATGATGAGAGACATACACACCTTCATTGTCTCCTGGTGGTGATGAGAGACATAAACACCTTCATTGTCTTCTAGTGGTGATGAGAGACATAAACACCTTGATTGTCTCCTAGTGGTGATAAGAGACATAAACACCTTGATTGTCTCCTAGTGGTGATGAGAGACATAAACACCATCTTTATTTTCATCCTGATCTTACTAGTATGATCCAATCGATTACAGAAGAAGCCCTGCCACCTTTATTGATTTATAAATTAGCAACAAAATCATTATACTTATTACAAGAAGTGTGGGACCTGCTGTAATTATTGCATTCATCTATCTTTTGTCTCGTACTCCAAAGGTTATTAGTCGCCTATATTTAAACATACCGTGTATAATTTTTCGTTCACCCTCTGCGGGCTAGCTGATGTACCATAGGCCCAATGAGCTCTCCTGCACGTGTAAGAGGCGACTAATGGCTGCTGATACTGCGATGGTTCAGTGGTTAGTGCGAGCTAAACGCGTTTGAAGCCTACAATTGGATCAGCCACTGCTGGCTCGGGTGTGTGTCCTTGGGCAAGAAACTTTACGCCAGTTTCTTGTCTCTAAAGAACCTACCTGTGTTGCTGTGCCGTAAAACACCAAACCAAACAATCATTTTTGTTCATTAGTGCTTACTTGTTTCTTCATCAAAGCAAAACTTTAATTTTGCAGAAAGTATGTATTTTTGAGTGGATAAGAACTAAACTAACTTCCTTGTATCATCCTTAGAATAGTTCCTTCGAAGTGAAGTATTTATTTAATGATTCTGCCGCTGTTATATTACCAATGGTTTATTGGGTGTGCTTATTTCAGAAGACCCCGATTGGCAGGATAATTTCTTGTAATCGAATGTGTGTAAACTTATCTTTAAGTACTTTCGGCATTGCTCATCGTTACTTTTGTGACATGTTTACTGAATGAGCAAATCACAGGTAATTGTTGTGTAAAATATGGATGACGGTAATAACAAAGCAGATGATATCTCAGTATGCTATAGCTTTCAACAAACTAAAATGTGCAACGCTTAAATATGGTTCTTGTAACAATCCATACTGTGAGCAAACCACATGAACGAAATAAATTTATTTTATTTTGCAGAAAAGAGAATCACAGAGGGCAGGAACGTTTTAACTTTATCCTTTGCACCCAGATACTATTTTGAACTCAGAATCAAGAGCCAGGGTTCTTGAAAGCTGCATCTTGTTCTGGATTCAACAGCCAAATAAGCCACTGATTACGTAACCTTTGCCTTTTTCGATGTTGATTTCCCAAGAGAGATATATGTGTAAATCTGTTATTCTCCACAAAAAAGCATGTCGGAATGTCCCATAGCAAAATTACTCCGTGATGAATAAGAACGTAATCTGTTTTAACGTATAAATCAAATATTTCCCCAGTTCCTAAGGTCTATGTAGATCTGGGCGAAGGTCTTGGAACTAATTTTCTCAGCAGGAAGCGAAAATTTAATTACTTATCCTATTTTACTATCTCCAGAAAATGTCACCGAAATACAAAATGTTAATTCTTATGACTATGCGGGGGAAGGCGATTGCAGGTGACATACCAAAGTCCAAAGTTTATACGCCCAAACGTTGATACTCTTTTACAAAAACAAAGTATTGCTCCGTACATAATCAAATCTAATTCCCTAAAAGCTCATATTTTGTCGGGTTTTCATTAATTACTCAAAGCTTTCCAAAGTTATATTACTGTAATAAATCTGTAACTTTTTTAAAATCAGTACAGCAATGCTGATGGCTTTGTTTTTTATGCTAAAGTGCGAACGGTGTTGATGCAAACTATTTACCAACTATGGTCTTTTAAGAGAACTGACATATAATCTGTATAGACTTGATCTACCGGCAACACTTGGATAGACGTGATCTACCGGCAACACTTGGATAGATATGATCTACCGGCAACACTTGGATAGAAGTGATCTACCGGAAACACTTGGATAGACGAGATCTACCGGCAACACTTGGATAGACGAGATCTACCGTAAACACTTGGATCGATAAGATCTACCGGCAACACTTGGATAGTCGAGATCTACCGGCAACACTTGGATGGACTTATCTATAGATAACACTTGGATAGACGTGATCTACCGGCAACACTTGGACAGACTTGATATACTGGCAACACTTGAATAAGTAGTTTCAAGAATTTGCTAACTAAAGGTATAACCCTCCCCATTTAGGAAGTACTATCACATCATATACTTTCATGATTTTTCTTCCTCATGTTGGATAGCTTCGACTCTACTATTTTTTATAATTAGCCTATGGTTAACTCCCCATATTAGTCAACCCTCAGTTTTCAATCACTGTATTGATATATTTATTAAATATATTCCTTACATTCCTTCCAGCATTATTTTAGATTAAAACATAAAAAAATTAGCTCTGATCCTGTCTATTGAACATGACATAAATTTGTCGGATACAAATGTTTTCATACATGCATGTAGTAGATGGCTTGTTTAACTTAAATATCTCTAGTGGAGAGCACAAATTATTGACCCAAGATTCAAAGAACCCCTGAAACAAGGTGTGTACTCGACGGATAAAAGGCCAGGTGCCTCTAATTTCACATCATTATATGCAATTTATCGAACGGACACCAAAGTATAAAACAATTATCTAATGAAATTATATTTTAGGACTACATCTGTAGACAATTATGCAAATTTGCCGACACATGGATTATATTATATCCACATATTCCACGACAATAGCTGTTCTTCGCCATCACTGTTTTCCAACTTAAGACGTACCTGTAGTTTTTAATTATTCGATCATAATTTGGTCTATGATCTTCAAAGTCAGATAGATGATATGTAAGGTCTAAAACAATTCCCTAGCACAAGATTCAGCTCCCTTTTTACCTTGTATTATGCATTAACAGTAAGGTAAGCTTTTAAAGAATACAGGTAACCTTTAATAAACATCACGTAATTAGACATATACTATCTACTAAAACAGAACCAATCAACAAAAATTTACTATGTTTTCACAAATACAGTGGGCATGCTTTCTTCTAAAATATCAATGGAGTCAAGTTTTGTAGTAAAAACAAGTACACGGACCTTTTTATTGTAATTCCACAACAATAAATATGTTGAAAATAGAATCGTTGCCTAATAACCCACAAAGACAGTGGTCATTACTCTCAGCTTAGTATAATCCTGACTGGTTAAATGTATTATGACAAGTTATATGTAGTATAATCCTGACTGGTTAAACGCCTAAGGACAAGTTGTTTGTACTATAATCCTGGCTGGCTAAACGTTAAGGACGTGTTCTATGTAGTATTTTACACCTGTGATTGGCAGCCTCCTCTTTGCAACTCACGCAGACATTTATTCATTTTTTTTAATGTACCATTTGATGATGTATCAAATTATTTTGGTATTCAGGCTCGGTAACAAATCGTAAGTATTTTATGCCATAGGTATATGGAATCTAACTAATAATTATTGTAATAAATTAAATAACATATGCTTTTTGTTAAAGATATACACGCATCTCGAGGATCTGGGAACACATTTGAGACTACTTTTGTAAATACGTTCAGGAAAATCTTGTCGATTTTCGAATAATGTGTCACAAGCGAAAATCTTGGAGTCTATGAAACGATCCATGAAAATATTTTTCTCATTTACAATACTGCCCAAATTTCCCGTGCGAATTGCCTTCATGGTTTTAAACAGTTGAAATGCGTGCATAGATTTGATAAATAACATCACACAATTGGGCGATATCTTCAAAATGCTGATAGATTATTTGCATCAGAATGCGTGTATCACTATTAGTCCTACAATAGTTCTGTACAATGAAAAAGCAATGAATTTTAGTACTTGTTTGGCGCAGCCCTTCCTCAGAGAAACTTTTGACATGATTTCTGCACATAGAAATCTATGCGACTGATAGCCGAATGGCATAGTGCTATTGAAACTGTCAAACCCTTCTCATCCAAAATTTAAATCTATTCTGTAAGAGGCTCAAGGGAGATGACAATAAAATAACAGTAACTGATTGGTGAAGTAATTGATGGTTGACGGCTGGAATCATGCCATGAAGAATCAAAAATACTGTCAGCAGAAAGCCATTATTATATATACATTGGATGTATACGAAAATGGCTGCAACTTTCTTCCCGAATAGTGAATTTCTGAACCCATTTAAGTATTAGGTCACCTTGCCTTGGAGTTTGTATTAACAGTGCATTCTTTTGCAAAGTCTTTTCAACGACATAAATAAGGGTAATTAATAAAAACTCAAGTAGATGAATTCGTATCACTGTAACACTGTCTGCAGCTTCAATTAACAGTGATAATTTGTTTCTATATTCTTCTTAATGATTGACGTACGGGTTATTATTAACAACTCCAGGAATTCAGATCGCATCAGTATGACATTGCTTTTGAAAGAAATAGATTGCGATATGTAGACAATATCGAGAGCGCCATATTTTGACTTCTGAAAGAAATTATCATACAAAGCTTGTTATTACCCCAAGGTAATGTACCATTAGGATCTGAAACAAAATTACCATTACACCAAGGTAACGTACCATTAGGATCTGGTAACGAGTGTTACAGACCCCATAAAAGTAGAACATATACCATTTGAGAAATTCATGATGTGGAAAATGATTATCTTGAAAGAAAAATAAATCGATCAAATGGCTACAGCAATAAAGAAGTTAATAGAAAGAGATTTTTTGATCCTTTGTTAACAGTATACCAAGGTGTTTATTATGCAATAACCATGGTACGCAAATTCAGTAACTTTTCACCCCTGAAACGTTTCCTTTCAATATAGAGTTATCTTATACAGACAAGTGACGTAATTCAAATAACGTATCACTGATGTGTTACAGATGGAGTCTACAATTAGTGGTGCTGCTAGAAGACAGATATTTAGAAGCAATGTGTTTTACATCTTGATGGAGGTAATGACTAATTTCTGAGCAAAATGATTTTATTGACCATCCGACAACCGTGACCACTTTTGCATTCTATGGCATTATATGGTCTCCTTTTGTTTGATAAATATAGCTCATGTGCAAATATCGGCGAACATTACGAGTTATCTACGGTCATGTTTCGCATTACTAAAATTATACTGTCTGAAATTCAAATGATGATGATGACGATGACGACGACGATGATACTATAACAAATGCGAAGTATCCTTTGTGGATTTAAAGACACTGTTAGGTTCTTGGAAAGTTCCACAAAATCCAATTGTGCAAGAAACAGCATTATAAACAGATTTATTAAATAAATATCAAAGAGATTAATAAAATAGTTCATGTGCAGTATTTTATTGTTTAGTGAAATATCGCCCTGGTCAATTTTAAATTTTGCAGCAAAAATATGAAAAAATAGCACTTCTAGTGACTTTCATGCACATTTTGGACAATGCTCAGCAGTGTGTGGAACCCTGTGCAAACCAGGTGCATTTTTGGTTGACATATCTCCATTGTGGGATTTAATTAATATTTTAAAGCTTTCCAAGAAACAAAATATAATAAAAATGTTGTTGCCACATTATTAAACAGACATACATGTCATTTTACCCGTCCCGGTTTCACTAAAATTCTCAAAATGTCACATGAAAGTGATATTTTACATTATCATGCTTGTGATACATCAGACAACATCAATATGTTTGTCAGAGGTAGAGATAATGGAAAGGATACAAAATCACTTTACAGCCATACAATTCAAAACATGGAAAACTTATTATTCTTGAATAAAGAGTTCAGGAAATCCTCAAAATTTCCTCAGAGATACGGAAAGACTTCTTTAAGGAAAATGTCAAGATTTTATGAATGTATTTTAATCCCTGATGCCTGAGAACACGTCATTTCAGACTATCCATAGAATAAATAAGCTGATCTTAAAGACCCCCTTTTTAATGACAAATGTACCTTTACTGAAATAATAGCAGCCCTAAAAGATATGGTGACAGGAAATTGATAGAAACGATCATAAATCAATCAATACTAAAAAAAACCCGGCATATACCTTGTTACTGGAAAGTCTTGATTGTATTGTAACACGCACAGGGGTTCCTCTACCGAGCGAATCAAACACCTGCGTGAGGTCGGGCTGGAAGTCCCTTGTTTTCCCCTATTTCCTATGACTTCCCGACAACATTCGTTGTCAACTGGAAGTTCTCGTAACGCGCCCAGACTATGATAGCTACAATTTTTCTGTAATCAATCAATAAATGACCACAATATCACAACTACAACTTCACATTTGCATGGCTTTTCCTTGTTAGCATTGCTGTGACATGAAGCACACATAACACAATTCAAACACCCAATGCAGGGAAATACTAAAACTGCATCAATAGAATCTTGTCTATTTATTTTTAGGTGCAGATAGGATAAGCTCTAAATATAATTCTTTACTAACATTTCACTTTTCATTATTAACCAATTATGGACCACTAAACCCGTATATTCTCTCTTGTATCTGAACCCATTCCTAGACTGGTTCACAGTTGTTCTTACGAAACCAGTCCATGCCACTGCCAAGTCTCTTAACAACTATAAGTATGACGTCTGTTCCTAGAAATTGGCTAATTACTCGGGCTGGGAAATATTTTCCCAACACCGACTTCCCATAATCAAACAACTAATCACTAAAATCTAACGAACCTATAAATGGAGACGTAAATATAAATGGAACATACCCAAATTAATTACAGTATCAATCCGCAAAGACTGAGGAAAGTGTGAAAATAATCCTGATAGCTACAGGGCCGTATCTTTTTACTACCTGTTTTGTACAAAGTATTTGAAAAATGTATATCTAATAGATTTAATACACTGTGCAAAACGAAAATTCAAACTTTTCCGAATACTCAACAGCAGGACTTGCAAAAGACACTGAGTTTCATAACCGCATCTTTCACTTTGCACGAAGCTGTGTTCACTAACCTGGCTTTCCAATCAAAAGTCTTTGCCCTGTTTTTGGACATATGGAAAGCGTTTGACACCGTACAGAAATAGGGGCTTTGCACAGAACTTTATCTATTGAAAATAACTGGCAATCTCTTCAGTGTAATAAATAGAGGATATTTTCTTTTCCTACGTTAATACCGGATATATTTCATCGTGTGGTACCAAAAACGTGTTAAAATATACCGTTTTTGGTACCACAAGATGAAATATATCCGGTATTAACGTAGGAAAAGAAAATTAACTTTTTATTATATACCAAAGTTGCTCCAGAATCGAAACTTAGAGGATTAAACTTACTATTCAGCACACTCCACCTCTCACCCACCCCCTTTTTCGTAAATTCACCTTACTTTCATAGGCTGGTCATATAAATATCAGTGACTTAAGATAGCGATATGATTGGGTTGACCTAATCTGTCTCAGTAAATTATATTTTTGACATTTTGTAATTATTTGATCATATTTGACCACATAGCAACTCCGATTCATCAATGCATTACAGCGGGTTTATCATTGTTGTCAAGGAAGTAAGGGGAAATAACTTCATAGAGAAGAGAACTGCGTCGATTCAAATTTCGTCAGAAAAAATTAATTTCCATGTCTGAAATGTAATGCAGTTTCTGTTTATTTGTTCTAGCTCACAAAGTGCTCGTTTTTGTTGCTGCAGGTATAACTTCTGTAGGCAGACACAATCCAGCGTCGCATGGCATGATGGGAAATCTTATATTTTCACACGTGAAAATATAAGGATATATTTTTCACATGTAAAAATATAGGAATGAAAAAATATGAACATTATTTCGCCAATAAGTTTCTATATTTCACACTAAAGTATATAATAAAGGAATCATATTCTAATATCTAATGATATAAATCGCACTAAATTTGAATTCGTATCAATCAGATAAGGCTTTCGATAAGGCAGTGTGCTTTTTACTTTTCTTTACGTGGTATATATCAATATATGTTAAATGATATGTTACGATTTCCCGGAAGATTCCAAATTAGAAACAGCTGCAAGGTCAATTCCTTACGGAAACCTTGCATTAGCCGATGATATAATTCTTACAGCGACAACCCTTGTTCATTTACAAGAAATGCTTGATATCGCTCACTCGTATTTTATAACCTGGAATTGTAAAGTCAACTAGAATAAGACTTGTCTCATTGTTATCGTGTTTGTTTTCAAAGGGAACAGAAAGATTGCAATCTCAATTGGAAAATTGGTAGAACCACTATTCCTATTGCCCGTAGGCATCCCAGTGTACGCTGAAATGAACTGCGCAGCAAATGTAGAAAATGCGTGTTCAAAAAGATGAAAATCATTATATTCCCTCGTCATGATGGGGAAAACGGAATGTAGATTAAAACCCTTAACTACTGCGAGTCTGTATAAATATATTCTCATTCCAACAGCGCTTTATGGTTGCGAACTGTGGTCAAAGATTGGATCGAGCCACATTTAACAAAAAAAATTAAATGTATTTTAACATCACTGTGTGAAGCACATTCAAGAATTTTCACGAAAGACCAGGTCTAGAATAAACCAAAGCATGCTTGGAATTAATAGAATTTTTGCTGAAACATATAAAAGAAAGTCCGATTATCTTTGCAAAAGTATGCCATATGCCTGAGAATACGTTGTCTTAAAGAAAGTCCGATTATCTTTGCAAATTATGCCATACGCCTGAGAATACGTTATCTAAAAGAAAGTCCGATTATCTTTGCAAATTATGCCATGTGCCTGAGAATACGTTGTCTAAAAGAAAGTCCGATTATCTTTGCAAATTATGCGATATGCCTGAGAATACGTTATCTAAAAGAAAGTCCGATTATCTTTGCAAATTATGCCATATGCCTGAGAATACGTTATCTAAAAGAATAGTTTTTATTGATATTGTACAACTTCATTTGCAGAAATGACCGTATGAAACAAAATGGATTTATTCCTTATTTATATGTATATTAGGTCAAAACATGTTGGTTCTCTATGTGATAGATACAGTAAACCGCTCGTTTATTATTGCTACACAACATTTTATTTTTATGTCTCTTGTTGTAAATTCCCTCTAGCGATTCTAATATGTAGGAGTCCAGAATTTTTCATAGATTTTGTGTTTAGTGATTGCTTTGTGTATGTAAGCTGTTTATTCCCATGACGAAGAGTTTGTTTAGCTCGAAACGTGGGAAAAACGTTTTGAATTTGCGCCGTTAAAATATTTTATGTATATATATATATATATATATATATATATATATATATATATATATATATATATATATATATATATATATATATATATGTAATCCTCCACAATTATAACTTGAAAGACTGTATTGATATTTTGTACAAGATAAGACGTTATCGGCTAGAAGGAATTCAAGCTCATTATATGGAACACCAGATATGAATACGAGCATAATCACTTCAAACATATATATTTTAACGATTCATCTTTTCCAAGGTTTAAACATGTATTTGAAAGATATCTACATTTGTTTAGTAGATATAAGAAAATATTTCATGAGTGAAGTGGTAACATTGTATTGACACGAGCGGCCAGTCCGACAATACAAAATGTTTCTCCTTAACGAGGAAATATTCACTTATATCTACTCCAAAAAACGTAGATATTATTTTTATTATATATTTCTGAAGGCAAAAGTCGTCGATTTGCATGGATTTTTTTGTCCATTTTGTGCCAATGCGCTTAATGACTACATTACTATATCGATAAAAAGAAGTTCAGAAATTTTACAATAATTTAAGATAGTGACTTTTTGCAAATTTAACTCCTACATATAATGCTTTAAATTGTGTATTTTATTAAATTAATGACTGTTTTCATACGAAAATGATGAGGTGTTCGTAAATACATTTCTTGCGCCGATTGATACAGTGAATATTGTTGGGTTGCGCGGATTGATACAGTGAATATTGTTGGGTTGCGCGGGTTGATACAGTGAATATTGTTGGGTTGCGCGTTCTTTAGAATCATCAGAGTGGTCGTATCCGACGGACTTCAGAACGTAACTGCTTTTAAAAAAAAAATGATTTCAATGATTGGGGGGTTACGTACGATGATTTCGTTTTTATATTTTGTTTATTTCTGCATTCAAACATGAATTGTGTGGCCTCGGCAAGCCTGCAGTCATGTTCGGTGACAGACGCTGCACCCAAATTTCGATTGTCATTTAATTTCGGTTTGCAATCAACACTCATCTATTCCCGATTTCTCTGTCGTTTTCAGACATGAGTGCGAGTATGATGAGAGTTAAAGTCGCTATTTAATCAATGTTAGTGTTATATTTAATCAATGTTAGTATTATATTTAATCAATGTTAGTATTATATTTAATCACGAGTTTTTCCCTAAACAATTTGTACCGTTTTTCGTAGAGTGCAACATGTACTGCATGGGTGACAATGAATATATAATAGAAACACATCAAATAAGTACAGACACTGACCATTTGCAAGATTCTTGTGGAAAACTGTTTTTAAATAAGTTTATGCTTTCTGTTGCTTGGAGTTCGTTTCTATTTATGGCACCTCCTCAATGCTTACATCAATGTACAGTCTTGACATATTTTAAGATCTGTTAATCCTGAGAGAGTGAGAGAGAGAGAGAGAGAGAGAGAGAGAGAGAGAGAGAGAGAGAGAGAGAGAGAGGTGTTTGAATAATATAAATTGGAGCAGATATATTTCCTAAATGGAAAAAGAAAGTAGTTGCCAAAGCGGTATCGGCACTGTATCTATATCAATTTTCTCCCACTGATACATTTCAATATCTCATTATGAAACATATAATACATAATTATATTAAACCTACCGTTCTGTGGCACACACTGTGGTCAACCAAAGAACTTAAACTTGTAAACATTTTAGCCAAGTTTCTGGTCACTTCATACAATATGATACTTCCTAATTGTCAACATTACAATATTCCTTACACTGATGTTATTGCTCATATGCTAATCTCGTGTCCAAAAACACAAAGAATGAGAGATCGATTTTGGTTTAAAATTATTGATAACTTTGATATTCTTCTTGGTGCTTATCTTCCTAATATATCTGAAGAAACAAAATTCAACATTTACTTGGTAGGGAATTCCACACACACAAGTGGATTGAATGACCCTGAAGTCTACATAAATTTCATGATGTCAGCTGCTGCAATATTTTCTGCAGAAACTTTACATGAATTGTGCAACTGATCGGAATGATGATTTGTTTTTAATGTGTTCTCTGTAATTTCGTTTTGTTTTTCATTCATTTTATTATATCTCAGAAAAGGAGAACTAAAAAAATGAATGATAAATTATTCTACTAAGTTACTTCACAAAAAGATGACTTCATATCATTAATTATGTCTTTATATAACTATTCATTGAATTTGATATAATATTTATCGCTACCTCGGAAATTGTACACTGTATTTTATGTGTATCATTGAGTTGTGTTATCTCTAAACGACGAATAATTTATATATTGATGACGCCATCAAGATTAGGATCATATAATAAGTGGTAGCGCTTGCTACATACAATGGACAATTTTGATCTCAAAACTGTAGCTTATTGTTCTCTAAATTTACTGCGTTTTTCGAGTCATCGGGATGTACTTAGAACAACTACCGTATTTACTCGCGTATAAATGCAGTCCAAATGCAAACAACATAGACTCTGATCTGCCGTCGCATAATGGACCGGCAGATCAGGGTCAAATGCTGTTTGTTCTGCCAATTAGTCCTTTACAAACTGCATAGACCCATATCTGCCGGCGCATTATGCGACGGCAGATCTGGGTCTATGCAGTTTACAATTGGTATCGAGTTATACACGAGTACGAACGGTTCTTGCCCGGTAAGGGATGGCCATATAGCCTTTCTCCCTATGAGGAGAAACTGTACCAGTCGCTGAATGGCAGGAAGCATTTCTCATCGGGAAACGCTGGAAGAGTAACGCTGGAAGGGTAACAGATCCACAGGATCATGCTAATCAAATACACAAATTTGTCTTCTTTTTTATGTGTGTATGTCTTGGTGATTTGTATTTGCAATTGTACGTCATGTTCCAGTCATTTTTATGTCGAGACTTTTTTTCTCCTTGTTGTTATTAATCTCCTAAACGAGGAAAGAAAGCTGAATGAATGAGAGGGGAAAGTAATACCTGCCAAACAAATGATCACTCGTATCATCTTCAGCGGAAATTTGTAATCGTTTTTATTCGACATTTCAATTTCAATACTCGATTTAAAACCAATGAAACAATAATGTAAGAAACAACATAGTGTGCTCGAGCCACTGAATGCTTTCAACCGCTGTCGTGATTCTCTTTTTTAGCATACAACTAAATTGTTAGATTCAAGGTTGTCATTATAATTAAAAATTTCTTTTTCTTGACTCAGATTCTCGTATTGTATGTCCAGCCGTCCCCATATATCCTTCAGTAATCATCCTTTCTTATTGCTTTGCTTTCCTAATTTATGAATTTTTTCCTTTTTTTCCTTCTTTTTTTCTTTCATTATCATACTATAACGTGCTGAATTAGGGTAATAATTTATTATTTATTTTTACACATGTAAAGTTTCTGAGCGATCGTTTAAAAGAGTTTTTAACAGTCACTTTCTGTTGATTTTACCAAATTCTCGATAGCCCAGTAAATCTAAATCTCTCTCTCTCTCTCTCTCTCTCTCTCTCATCCTTTCCTCTTCGGCGTGAATGCAGTAGGTATCGTGGAAGTCTGCATACGTGTGCAGTTTGATAACTAGTCGCACTTTTAAAAAACAAGTATACGTAATAAAATGTTCAAAACCGGTTTACGCAACATGTACATGACTGCGTACGTGAACTGGAACCCTACATGTACACGTATCATTAAACTTGAATCTTATCTTCTATATTGTTACAAATTATTTCCTTGCTAGCATATCAAAATTGTTTCAGTTAAAAATATACATCTGTCTTTTCGAAAACCCAGAAGTAATCTAAAAAAAGATAAACCTAGAGTAATTCTGACACAAAAAAAAGGTGTCAATGCACTCGAGGTATTATTTAAAAAGTAATTTATCCGAGATTACCCACCCTTTATCACTGGTGTTGTGTTTGCCTGATATAAAGCGACCAAAGCCTAAACTAATTAATTTAATCATCACTGTTCTTTCGTTAGACTAAAAAAAAAAAAACAACACTGATCTAGGTGAACTGTGTGCTTTATGACTTTCATAAACAAAGGCAACATGATATGGAAATATAGGATAAATAAACACTGGTCTTTCTTTTTTTTTTTCTTGGGAGAGGGGGAGCTAGTCATATATTTTAATGTATTTCGTAGCACGCATTGTAAATTGTCTTCCTCTTTCATGAGCGAAATCTTCCGCTGTGCATGCGAAGACCAAATTCAGTTTGTTCCAACAGAACCATGTGGTTCATTATTACTTTCTAAAAGAAATATTACCCTCAAGCTGCTATATCTGCACAATATTAGTACGATATTAGTACAATATTAGTACGATATTGTTTCTTACTTTTACTTTTATAAGAGACACTGTAATTATACAATTTCTCCTCTCAAAGGAGTACAATCCCTTTCAACAACAACTCTTCACGTGCTGTTTAAGAGAAGCGAAATTCCGATCCAATTCGATTGAATAATTGGCTTTCTCTTCTCTTGGGGTTTTGAAAAGGCAGTGTTTGGGTTTGTTTGGGTTTTATTCACTTTTATACTTGGTACAATGCTAGGGTTGAAGAAGTGCTATGTATCTAAATTAGAACGTTTATGATCTCGTGAAACTGTCGATGTTTCCTTCCATAAAACGCGTTAAAAGCATTATAATTCGGTTTCTAATGGATTCAATACAAATTCATATTCATTAGAGCTCTCAGTAGTGAGTTAGATTACATTTTAATTGATATGTTGACCAGTATATCATTAAATTAATATGATCATAGAAGTGTTCCGATAACTTGTTCCGATAACTTGACACCATATGTACACAATGCTTTCAGGGTATTTAATTAGGGGATTGGGGTGAGGGTGGGTGGGGCAGAGAATTTTTTTTGTCCTTTCGTGGCACTATCATTTGATTGGTATAGTACTGCTGTCTGTCTTTGAAATAAAATTCCAAACTTAGATTTTTGACGTAAAAAAAAGCGTTTGCTTAATGAAAGCAACCCAGAGTCTGGCATGGTCAGCATACCTAGCTTTGTCCGTTCCATTTTATGAAGTTTATAATGTGATAATGGAAAATATGTATCCACCTTCACCGCCTATTTTCTAAGAAACAATAGCTGACCTGCGTAAAATATTATATTTATGCATATTTTATTAATAAACAAATATGTTGAGCTATCCACATATAACACAATATATGTGATGCCGTAAATACTAAAAAAAAGTTGTCATTGTCACAATATATGCGAGATCGTCGTGTTAGCGTGAGTGGCAAACTTTTTCACGACCTTTCAGCTCAAACAGTGAGCCAATACACTTCGAAATACCGAATACAAGCAGAAGAATCGACATAATCTTGGAAAATGACGTCATTTGTGCCGTAAAGCAAAGTTTGTGATATTTTCAATTTCGTCACTGAAACCAATATTTTACAGAAAAACAGACACAAAAAGACACCAATCCAATCGAATTGGGCAATCCCGTCTTTTCTTAGATTCACCCGTTTCCTTTGGTTTCAGTTACAGCGCCACCTTCTACGTGATGCAGTTGTTGCAAAAATGGACAACATGGTGTCAAACGCTATCTTCAAATTTAGGTAAATTGCATTTCCCATGGGCATCGATAACGCTATCTTCAAATTTAGGTAAATTGCAATTCCCATGGGCATCAATAACGGTATCTTCAAATTTAGGTAAATTGCTATTCCCTTGGGCATCGATAACGGTATCTTCAAATTTAGGTAAATTGCAATTCCCTTGGGCATCGATAACGGTATATTCAAATTTAGGTAAATTGCAATTCCCATGGGCATCGATAACGCTATCTTCAAATTTAGGTAAATTGCAATTCCCATGGGCATCGATAACGCTATCTTCAAATTTAGGTAAATTGCAATTCCCATGGGCATCAATAACGCTATCTTCAAATTTAGGTAAATTGCAATTCCCATGGGCATCGATAACGCTATCTTCAAATTTAGGTAAATTGCAATTCTCATGGGCATCGATAACGCTATCTTCAGATTTAGGTAAATTGCAATTCCCATGGGCATCGATAACGGTATATTCAAACATAATCATAATTTTTTTCACACTTGAAAGTCTGAGACTGGGAATAGACTTTAGACTTTGAATTTTGAACTTCTCAAATGCTTACTTGGATAAGAGCATGAGAATTTTCCCGCTGTTCGCTGCGCTACGTATTAATAGCAAAGGTCAAGGCCGAACTAAATGGGTATTTGTCCTACAAGAGGCCAGTTTTAACCAAAATATTTTATATCGAGAAGACTAAGTCTTTTGGTATAGTTTCCATACATTGTTTTTGACTTTTCGAAATATGCCAAAAATGTGATATTGAAGCTTTAATTGTGCTGAAATATATAATTAAAGAAGTAATTTTGTTCACTTTTTGTTTTTATAGGTGGTTTTTGCAACTTTAAAATACTATTTGCAATAGATCGCAAGTGAGTTACTCATGTCCTACTCCAAGGTATCTTATAATATAAACATTTTTTTTATTGTAACGATAAGTTATAGAGGTACTAGGTTGTGCCTTAGACAAAAAGGTTACTTTGTAAACAAAATAAAAATGCTGATAGAATAGAAGCTTATAGTGTTTTTTATGATGATCTAATCGAATTTTTCACACTGTACCGTCTTTTTGGATTAGCCCATTTGATAGAGGGAATTGACAATATGTCCGAGATATCGAGCTCGAATATCGTCTTTCTTTTTCCCTTTTTTTTTTTCTTGTCATAATAACCCTTTTTATCTTTTCCTTACAAAAATAAGTCATCACATGTATTTCGGCATTGTTATCTGAAGAAAATAAAAACAGGAATGAGATTGTAAAATAGGGCTATGAATATATTCGTATAATTACGTCAGGTGTTTGGTTGTTTCATGAGACCAGTCCATTCGCAACTTTGAGGTCAATCTTACAGATCATACCTCGAAATGTATGCGGGTAGCTTCCATTCGGACCACCTCCGTTATTTACGAAACAGGGATTGACTGAGAAGTTACGAATGCATCGAATTGTTTTTTCATTCGCGACTTCTCGGTCAATCCTACAATTAATCCAATCGTAGAAAGAGCCTAGGTGGTTCGAATCGATTGCTATTTCTTTTTTTGCGACGACATTACAGGCGCACAAAATGTATGATTTTTCTGTAAATTACATCCGAGGCGTATTTTTTTCTCGCAGTAATAGCCGAGGTAGTCCGAATGGCGACCAGTCGTGCGCATTCAGACCACCTCGGCTATTTCTACTATACAAATATACGACTCGGAAATCATACATTTTGTTCGCCGGTAATTTCGAAAAAAAAGAAGCAATATATTTAGACCACCTCATCTATTTCTACGATTGGATGGACTATAAGATTGACCAGAAAGTTGCGAATGAAAATATATTTCGATCCATTCCCAACTTCACGGTCATTCCTTGTTTCGTAAATAACCGAGGTGGTTTGAATGGCAGCTAATGGGAACTATTGGCATACATTCGAGGTATTATCCGTAGGAATAAGTATTGAATGCAGTCATGTGATAACCTGCAGCGAGAAGGAATCATCATTAAACACAGACTTCTTGTTTCACTTAAATTTTTAAGACGTAAGCAACAAATAAAGTATGCTTACTTAAAATTAAAAGTTGTGTAGGAGTCTTGTGCTTGATAATTTATATATATATATATATATATATATATATATATATATATATATATATATATATATATATATATATATATATTGTAGGAGCCTTGTGTTCGAAAATTTATATATACATTCCAGCCCTATTTGAAAGTTGTCGGCCATGCAATGCTGCCATTCGCATCATATTCATCGAATCTGATATGATACACAGCTTTTTGATGGTGAAAAGCATGTGAAAAGAGAGTATCCCATCGATAATTTTTTTATAATCAAAACTGCTACTCAATAAATCTCAGAAAAGCAAGACCTTAGAAAGATATGGCACTCTGACATGACCAACCGTGAAAACCGTGAAAAGACCTTAGACATAATTTACAAGAACTGTCCAAACCTTAATGACATTCTTACAGAGGCCTTAATAACTTTCTAACAGGCTTGGAATGGAGGCCTAACCTACCCCCCCCCCCCTCGGGATATCACGTTCAACCCCGATGGGCCAGTCAGACCCTGCTTTCTTTTTTATGACAAAGGAGTCTACCGCCACTCCACTTACGGTCTTGCTTGGGTGGAAAATGCGTTTCTTTTGTTTCTTTCTTACATACATTTTTCAAGACTTTGCTGTCACTCATCTATCGGATATATCCAAATATACGGCGTCTCTTTTCAGTATTCTTGCCTGTACAAAAAAGGGAGATAATACACGTGATGAAATACCATATTCTCTGAAAATGAATACAGATTAATTAGATTATATGGCGTCGCATGTAAGAATTTTGGCCCAGAGTTCTGTTTAGCGGCTACTTTCACGCAACTGCCTCTGTTTATATCAGCGATATTTGGAGCGAAGAACAATAACAAAGACAGTATATAATAGTATCTGATTGAAATATCTACTATTAGTCATTTTTATATTGATCATAATTTTTATATATTTCACAGATGATCAGTAATAACATTACCGAAGAAGCAAAGACACTCCAAGTAACACAAAAAAACGAAGTTTTCTATTTGGACATTAATTAACGCAAGATTCCTTTGTTGATCTCAAAAGGGGATCGATGATATAATTCTATTATACGATTAATCAAACCGCCTAAATAAATTTGATAAAGCATGGAATACGCATATAATAACTTCACCTGAGAAAAGGAGATAAAAACTTACCTACTGTGATAGAGAAAAAAGGAAAGCCTATAAGAGGATTTACAAGAGAGAACAACCCTAGTCACCAATAATCATTAAAAAAAAACATGGAATATTAGTATCATCCGCACGGAAATTGATTAAACCCAGTTATTGACAAAAAGCCAAGCTATCTAGGTTAATGCCTATGATACACCAGTTCACCATATGGAATCAAAATTAAAATTGACAACTTACAAATAAATTGAATGTAGTCATAAAATGCTACACTTACAGTGTTCCGTGGATTAATTTTGAAACACTTTATCTGCTGAAAGTATGGTATATACATGATGTCTGCGGTGACACAGAGAAGCAATTAAACTTTTATCCCAATCTGGCATAAATTTGTCCTTTCCAGGCACAAATTCCACCTTAATATCTCGCACATCTCCATCTTGCTCTTAACTTCTTACAGCAATATGGAGCACGTGTACAAATATATGAGTGTACACAATAAGGGAGATTGCTAAATTCAAAGCGTACAGAATAAGAAAGATGTCTAAATTCAAAGCGTACAGAATAAGGGAGATGGCTAAATTCAAAGCGTACATAATAAGGGAGATTGCAAGTAAATTCTCCTAACGAATTTTGCCTTTAATGTTATGTCTTTTTATTGGATCGCTTTTTAATATGACAGGAATGCTGGAACAGCCAGCTTCTGTATATTACCGTGTTTTTACTTTTGAAAGACATTAAGTAATTCCAGCGTATCTTACAATTGGTTACGGTTGTCTGAGTTTGAGAATTTTTAAAGACGTTAAGTAATTCCAGCGTATCTTACAACTGGTTACGGTTGTCTGAGTTTGAGAACTTTGAAAGACATTAAGTAATTCCAGCGTATCTTACAATTGGTTACGGTTGTCTGAGTTTGAGAACTTTGAAAGACATTAAGTATTTCAGTGTATCTTACAATTGGTTACGGTTGTCTGAGTTTGAGAACTTTTGAAAGACGTTAAGTAATTCAGCGTATTTTACAATTGGTTACGGTTGTCTGAGTTTGAGAACTTTTGAAGACATAGCCTAAACATGTGATAGAAAGTAAACGTCACTTTGATCGATCGCTGGTTATGTTTGAACGCGGCATTTTAACTTGCCTATCATATTTAAAAACAGAACAAAGAAGCTCAATATATTTCTTTCTGAAGGAAAGCAGCGAATATTTTGATGCATATTCAATGTTTTATGCATATACCATTTTCAATTTAAAATAATGAATGCAGTAAAACCAGCGCCTGAAAAAATTCTGCATTTTATAATGAGAACTGAAGACTAAATATACCGTATATACTCGCGTATAAACCAATACCAACTGCAAATTGCATAGACCCAGATCTGCCGTGATGGTTCAATTACCATCTATAATCGCGTATAAACTGGGTCCGGGTCCAAATGCAAACAACATAGACCATGATCTGCCGGCGCATAATGCGCCGGCCGATCTGGGTCTATGCAGTTTGTAAGGACTAATCAATAGAACAAACAACATAGACCCTGATCTGTCGGCGCATTATGCGCCGGCAGATCATGGTCTATGTTGTTTGCATTTTGGACCCGGACCCAGTTTATACGCGATTATAGACGGTAATTGAACCATCACTTTTGTCTCTCGCTAGATAACGTGAGTGTACTATGTGATTTCTAGACTGGTTCTGCATTTCAGAAGGCCTTACTCATGTGCAAAATTCTGAAACAGGGATCAAAATGTAGAAAGTACGTACACATACACCATATGAAAGAGTCGTGTGTGTCCGAGTTCAATTAAAACGACTCTAGATATTTTAGAAGAAAGTAAGGTTTAACCAAATTGGGTCCTGAGAAAGTTAGAAAAGGTATTACAAATAAATGTCGACAGTTTTAATGTTCTAATCGAGGCTGAATCATCTCGAATTAAGATGGTCCAATTAAGATGGTCCAATTATCTTGAATTATCAGGATCTCGTTCAGCCAATTCACACATTCAATTCAAATTTGGAGTTAGCTGCATATAAGTTCATAGTACCGCAATCTGTAGCTATTGGAGAGCCATACATCAAAATTTACTTCAAGTTTATACAAAATGTGTGCGCGCGCACACATATACATACATATATACACACACACACACACACACACACACACATATATATATATATATATATATATATATATATATATATATATATATATATATATAATTGGTATCTCCATTGAAAGAAAGATGTGTAATGCAAACTTATTCTTTTTCTAAATGCATTAATGTAAATAAGTTTTAGTCCATCATTACATAATATATTGGTAACTATTGTTTATATACATTCGAGATGGTTCGGGAAAACGCTAGATTAAATTCGTGGCCATATAACTCAGCTGAGTGTTTGTATTGTACTATGAAACCTTTTTCAATCATGGGAAAAAGTTGGTGTGATATTCCTATTAACAGCATGCCGTGAATGAGCGTAAAATTTAAATGATTTATTAGATTTTCTGCCTTATCGCCATCGCTGCATATTTGAGATGTCAATGTGGATAGAATGATCCCAATGATATATGCGTTTGATACCACACGTATCGACAGTTTGGATACGCTCATACAATGAAAACAACGAGATGTGCCAGTGGGAAATTTGTTCAGAGTCAAGTTCTGCTTACATGAAAAGCTGAAGTTGGCTTTTGACTTTAAAACCAGAATGGTAATGAGAAGAAAAATTCTGACATACTTTTGAGGGCTTTTTGTTCAAAGAACACTCTCCATGCAAAAAAAGGCAAACAAATTGACCAGATGGGAACATGATTTAATTACGAATGAATAATTCATCGCTTAGTTTTTACTTTGATGAGACAGAATAGGGTTCAAACTGCTCCCCAGCTGGTGCTCTAACCTTCCTCAAAACGCCACTGACTCAACATGTTGATAATTGTTTAACCTTCTTGCATAAATGCATGCTCTTGTTTTTACCTCACTTTTCAAGGAATTATCAAAGCTAACGGACAATATATCAACTTTAAGGCTAAAGCCTGCAGATCTATCACTGTTAATTAACTTATAACTTTATTTTCGTCAATATACAACGGAAAATGACCTAAATAAAAACTCAAAACGAGGCTGATCCCGAGGATAAACAGTTTGCGCAGGCAGTGGTGTTGTTTATCTAGGAAGGAGCTTTCATAGGTTTTTGTCATTCTTTAGAACTTTTACTTTGTCCGCAAAATATATAAAAAATGAAAATTTATACTGCTAATCAGGTCTATGCCTTCCAGTAATGTGAAAGATTCAAGCCCAATCAATAACGTTCTTTTCCGGGTCTCTTCCATTGACTAGTTTACAAACGCATACGTTGTCATTAAAATAAAAGAATCATATTGCAAATAATTTGTGTACACTCAATGTTCTGAGCGCCTACAATGTAATTAAATTATCTTTTCACACGGGTCTGTCTTATTGCATTTTTACGTCCACATATTAAATTATCTTTTTACACGGGTCTGTCCCATTGCATTTTTACGTCCACATATTAAATTATCTTTTCACACGGGTCTGTCCCATTGCATTTTACGTCCACATATTAAATTATCTTTTCACACGGGTCTGTCCCATTACATTTTTACGTCCACATATTAACGGGATAAATGATTCCGGAATTACCGAAGGCATTGTGAGAGACATTTAACAGTACAAGAAAATTATACGGTGTAGTAATATAAAAAATAACCGAAAAGTGTTGACATTATGAAGGATTTTTACAGGTTTTCTAATAGAAATGTTTTTTTGCTCATTCATGGCGAAGTATGGATCTGTTAGACGCAGCGTTCATGCCATTAGAGTTATATTCTTTTGAATAAAGCTTGAAGTCTCGCAAGCGTGTATATAGTTTTAAAAATCGCCGCAGAAACAAATGAGCAGATTAAAATTTAGGAGAATTGCATATGCACCGACGGCTCCTGCCAAGTCATGCACCTAAATTTACTTATTGTTTCCGTGATCAATCTGAAATGCTTCTATTGCATTTTTTTTCCAAAAGGAATTCCTTGGTTCTAAGGACATTTTCCATCTGAATATTTTCCTCTGATGTTTGGGAAAAAGTTACGGTCAAATTCACCTGTCAAAAAGATATTCAAATCCTTGTTAAAAATACGCTATTTTTTTGTTGTCCAAGTCCTGATGTAATGCATGATTACAAACAGTTACAGGTAAAACAGCCAGCATTGTTCCGAAAATAGTATTGCCAAGTAAGATGCATATCCACCTTTTCATTCTCTCCCTTTGCTCATATGTTTCTGGCAAAATATATTAATTTGTTCAGTTCTGCAATGAACGAAATACGAACTTTATGACAGCGTTGCTCTTAACAAGATCTGTTTTTGTCCGACCTAATATTTTCGAAGTCTTTCTCAAGAAAGTTCATGTTATATCAATTTTTTAAATAGGTTTTCAATAAATTTAAATGCGAAAGTATGATTGTTAGAAAATCAAAGTGGAAAGTATTAATATTTGTGTAATATTTGTGTAATATATTTGTGTAATATTTGTGTAATATATTTGTGTAATATTTGTGCAATATGTGTGTAATATTTGTGTAACAAATGTCTAGTATAAGCTTGCAGTAAAAAAAAAACAACAACAAAAAAAAAAAAAAACACGGAGCATCTTAAACACATCGTATAAGTATGAAACTTTGTCGTCAAACATTTCATTAATAGTTAGAAAAATATGACTGGGAAATTGTTTCTCCTCCCGCTGTTTGATGGAGAGTTTTATTTATTAAGTTGGCTCTCCTCTGAAAAATATTTATTACCACTGCACATGTCTGTATCTCACGTTTAATCAGTTGATCATTAATATTATATGTTGGACTCTTATCGAATTTTCTGAACCGCGTAATAGAGTGGCAGGCTCTAACAGGACGACTGTGTAAGCCCAGAACGTCGTTATGTATCTTAACCGTTGTTATGATTGGATGCATGCAAAAATGTTTCAATTGTTACGACATAATGTTTATCTATACACCATACACCGAGTTTTAAAGAAACACTACTGTATACATTTTTTTTAAAATTTATTTTGCTTTCGTTTTCCTTGTTTGATTCAAAATGTCTACAAATTTTGAAGTTAAGCTTGCATTCAATAAGGCTGAAAATTGTGTTTCAAGACGGTCAAACTTCGGCGTAGGTAGGGCTTTCTTCGTCTAAAAATAGAGCTTGGCTACGTATAATATAATCACGTGACAAGTCTCTGAGGCGTAAACGGCGTGAGAGTGGATGTTGATGCTTTCTCATTAATTTCTGTGATAATAAAAGACGATCTACTGCTGTCTCCGATGAGATGAAATAGTTTTAATACATAGTAATGTCCTCTCCTTGAAGTAAAGTAGTTTTTATATGCAGTTTTAGAGCAGTGGATAAAGCAAGTAATTTCATGTGTAATGGGATCACAGGGGTAATCTCAAAGTGTTACCAATTGAAAGTTTACGTTAAAACATCTCTCTCTCTCTTAAAAAAAAAAGAAAAAAAGGATGAACCCTCTATATTTTTATTTATATGCTACACACATACTCATTTTATTTATATGCTACACACATACTCATTTTATTTATATGCTACACACATACTCATTTTATTTATATGCTACACACATACTCATCCCAAATTCATCCATAGTGCAAGTTTAATGTTAATAAGTGAAGTTGTATATGATGTTTAGCATGAACAAGTAAGACAGATATATCCACATACATAGCAGGACAAAGTAAATCCCATATACCGCCAATTTAATGACATGAAAGTATAAACGGAAATATTTTGAACAGGTCGCAACTCTTTATTCCTTTCCAAAAAATGAAGTGAATTATCAAGGGGTAAACGAAACATACTTTAAAAGAAGCAAGTATGGCTCACTAGGCTTAGATTGAAATAACAGTAAAATAAAAAAGTAATCTGCAGGTTAAACTTGGTTCAGAGACTTTTTCTCCTAGTTGCATTAAACTCAAGGACTGCCCATTTAATTTTTAGAGGGGGGGGGGGCTGGGATATTTTACTCCCAAAACTACAAATTTCCAGCCTTCACAAAGCTTGAAAAAATCTCGCTCTAATTTGTGGAAAAAGAACATAATATATCCAGTTATATTAGTTGAAAAGAATTAACTATCTTGACGTAATAAAGAAAATAATAATTCTGGTTTGAAAGAAAATCCAAGGTGCCCCAGTCCCCATATGCCAAAATAAATGGTTGGTCCCTTAGCAGACATTTTCTAGTTCTCCATACATAGAGCAATTGTAGAAAATGTAAAAAAAATTTCTTTTATTTGTAAAGTTTGACTTAAATTGCCATAATAGTTCTAAATATATTAAAACAGGTTTCCACCTGGTTGATGTCAAAGATGCACGGTTGCTATAGAGTCTGTACGACACAACATGAACTAAAACATGTCGCATTGAACATTTCTTGAAAGTGTGATAACATTAAATGAAGTGGTTTTGAAGAAGGTGTGAAAATTATGCTTCTCACAGAGCCGTCATGGGGACCAAGATGCACGCATTTGTTTGTAGATTATGACATAATTTATATTTCCGCCAATTCTTTGATTAAATTTTACTAGTGTATTTTGGGGAGAGATGTGAAAAAAATTATTTTCTACCTGGTTGATATGAAGTTTAATGATTTCTGTGGAAGCTGTCAAAATTAGAACTTGCCTAAAAATACTCCTGGAATGTTTAACCAAATATAGCTATTTCTTTAGATGTCAAAATATATTCTTGATCTGATTGCTATGGAAACTAAAATTCTGTCACATCATAAGTTCATGCAGGACAGATGATACATGAATAATGCATAATACTGTATGTGTCATGTCTCACTCTCTATCAAGTTCCAGCAGTTGGAACACTCCTCATATTCTAAGGGTATTTCACAAATATGTTCATGTGAAGAATTCTTGGTACCAATATTGGTGTCATATTGAAATTAATGGAAAGTTATTTTAATAAAGAAATCTTCAGAAAAGCAGCATGTCTGCATGATCTTCTCTTTAATGCATTATTAACCCTATCTCGCTATAGCTGCATGCAGAGAAAATTCATGAAAATTCCATGACAAAGGTGACCAAGTTGTACATATTCAAAGCACCCACTATTTCACAACAGTGTCACATGGGTTGATGGTAAAAGCTTGTAGAAAACCCTCTCAAAGTCTACAACTTTGATCTTGAAGATGGCACCAAAACAATGAGATGTGACACAACCTCAAGGCGTTAAGTAACAAACGTACCACAGAGCACATTATATGCCCATCTCGTGCCCTTTTCATACCAATGACCTTGATCGTAGAGCTACAAACCTACCAGTTGCATGATAAAGTGTGGAGCTGGATAAAATTTAATAAAAATATATGAAATAGTTAAAAAGTGACAGTCTAAATAAGAAAGCAGGCAACTGACTTCCCTTGTTTTTGACCTTAACCTTGAGGGCAGAGGGTTTGACTTAGAATACATTAGATACTATCAAGTCCAGACATACAGCAGTCTAAAGTTGCATGAAAATACCTTCACTGGTTTAATTATTATACCTGTACATGAACAGAAGTTGCTAATTTATAAATTCCCTGGCTGTGACCTTAAACTTGAGAATGAAATCATGGCTATGGTATCTCTAATTATGATATATAACTGGTTCAAGTTTCATTAAAATATCTTTAGTAGTTTAAAAGTTATCCTGCAGAAAATGTACAAACTCACATAATTACATTTTCCCTTGCCTTGCTGTGAACTTAAACTATAGGCGGATGGGGGGGGGGGGGCTGCATATGGTATGTGACACACTGTCTGGTTATGATATATACGTGGGCAGAGTTTCATGAAATCTCTCCAACTGTCACAAAGCTATGGGCTGCACAAGCAAATGTCAATAGAAGGATAGGCAGACAAGGTGTTAACATAATCTTCATAATTTAAGACGGTTGTAAAAAATGGATCAATAGTTATATCATAATTTAACATGACACAAGTGTTCTTGGCTTGACCTTGACCTTAAGAAATGACATAGAACAAGTTATGCAACAAACTCTCTGTATCAGTATACATACATTCTTCCTAATATCTTCAACACCTTCAGAGCTACAGCCTGGATACAAAAATTGGATAACTTAACATTTAAGATAGAACCATGAAAGTGGTATATGAAACACTGTCAAAATATCATGGATATAAGAATATTTCAGTTTTATCTCTCTAAATATCATGGTTTTTAGTTCAAGACTTGGTAAGAAATATATGCATATTGGCATGTGACCATAACTTTGTGGCTAAGATTATGAAAGTCACAAAAAGTCAAGATGTACATTTGTACAGTGTTGGATAATACTACTTTGAATGGCTTTAAGTTACAGCCAAGACATCACAAGAAAGAAACCTTGAGATGACTTTGACCTCAACTTTGCAGATAGGATCTTGATAGTGGTACAAGACACACCATCCAAAATATTTTATTTTCATTACTTAAACAGTTTCTGAACTACAGCCCAACCATGAAAAATAACACTGATGTTTCAAATTGGATCATAAAAGTGTGTTATGTGACATGGTCTTAGGTCATGTTGCATAAATATAAAAAAAATTATTTCACTGTCCTTGAGAATGTGTGAGCTAGAGGCTAGACACAAGACTAGATAATTCTGCTCTACATACATGTAACAGAAAAGACAGATCAGGAGATTTATAAAAGTTTGGTCAGGAGTTTTGACCTCAAAAGAGGTAGGATTTTCATCAACCCGATTTAATATTAACGTATGCACATCATCTCATCAAATAAGTCCTTTTACAGTAAACTTGTTGCTATTCATACTCTTCTTATATGTACCACAAGCATTTTTAGCATTTCTTAGGAGATCATTGCTGGATTTGATTGGTGGAAACCCTCATTATTGTAGATCTTAACACTTAGGAGATGATGTACTATTACTAGATCCAGGTTTCCTCCAGAGTCTGCCTGCATTTTCCTCAGAATGGAAATAGTCCTTTTTAGTGTCTGCATTGGAATGTGGCAATACTCTATTGAGTCCACCAAGAAGTTTAAATTGTTTCCTGCCTGTGGGTAGATTTAGATTGCTGGCTGCCTGACAGAACAGCTCAAGACTGGTTCTGTCTGGGTCTAATGTTGTTTTAATGTCAGTAAGATTTTTTACATGAAACACAAACGCATACATTATAACACCACACCCTTTGTGACTTTAAGCCTAATTTGTAGACATGTTTGTTGTCATCATTATCATCACTACCACCACTCTTTACTAATGACAATCAAATCCAGAAAACGACTATCAGTTACAAGTATTATAGACAAAGAATAGTACCCCATTCATGCCAGGCATTACGGATTACAATGGCAGTTAGTGACATGCACTTTAGTCTGGTTTACATTCATGTTTACAAAGGATTAAATCAAGGCCAGTGGTGTTCATATAAGTTTTGCGATGCGGTCGTTCATAATAGTCTCGAGCGCATATTTTGCCTAAAACTTGTTGTCGCTGTTCGCGTTCTGCATATGGTCACTCACGACAGTGAGTTTATATAATATATTATTATTATTATTGTTATTATTATTATTATTATTATTATTATTAAGATTATGATTTCTTATGAACAATAAAATAGCCACTATGTGAGAAGTTTTTGTCCGCTTGCATGAGAACTTTTGTGCGATTTATAAGTCAGAGAACATTATTTTGACTAGAGCTGAAAAATGATCTGCTACCAGAAACGGGAGATTATGTTCGGCTATAAAGTTGGCAAATAGTGTCTCGTCACGTGTAACTTTATCCACATTTGATGCAGATTTCGCGAACCATAGATTTCAGTGATGGCATATTTGTTGTCGCGGTTAAAATATGCATTTATAAGATGGGGTTTCTGCATGACATTCTTGCCACAGTAACAGACTTTTAAATCAGCTTTACAGGAAGAGCAATATACATGCATATTCATGTTCCTCTGAACTTGATTGCGACCACACTGAAATTCCCGTGTCCAACCATCATTGAATTTCGTGTGATTTTTCGGTTTGCTTGGGTTTTGGTGTTTTGGCATTAGACGCTTAGACGTCTCGAGAGACTTTAAACACCGAAATAAAACTGACCAAGTTTTATGCCACTTGAGCTCTTGAGTAATTCAACCATAATCAAGTAACATCTTAATCATGTCCAGATTACTTTTGATCATACACTCTATTCCATCTCGACAACATTAAGCACCCAAGCAGAATATACCTTGCGGAGAGAATCAAAGTATTGTTTATTGTTTTATGCTGATTGAGCTCTTTAGTAACCCAACCATAATCAATTAACGTATTTAATCCTTTTGGAATTACTTCTGCTCACACATAGTATAATCCACCTTGACAAACTTCAAACAATGAAGCCAGCCGACCATGCCAACAGGATCAAAGGGAAAAATTAGCAACTACATTGTCTTGCCCTGCTTAACCAGTTCACAGTCACGTGATCACAGGCAGTATTACCGTAAATATATTACACTGGAACCAAAATGGAAAAAAAATGGAAAAAAATAAATTTTTCACCAATAATTTTGCGTACGCGGGAGATTTCAGTGAGGGACGGGAGATACCCCTAAACTCGGGAGGAAACCCTCCTGTGCGGGAGATTCACATGTATGGATCTATGATCTAAACCTTGCTGAAAATACCATGAAAAATAAATGACACATGCAGAAGTTATAATTTAAAAATAAGTTTAATTAAACTGCCTTCATTGACTTTAGGGTTACAGTCCTAATATAAAAGGTGAGTTAACTTCACACATGACTTTGATCTTGCTAATAAGACCATGCTATTGATACCCATGATAGGTACATGAGACACCCTCAAGCTATGATTTTACAGGGGAAACATTTAATTCCATGATCTTTAACAAAAGCTTCTGGGTGACAGTTTGGACACACACAAAATGATATTGACCCGAGAACTGAGACCGGGCCTTGCAGATAGGTCCATGAAAATGCCAACTGACAACGTCAAGTCATGATGTACAGCTATACCAAGTTTTGTCTCTATTACTTTATTGAAAGGTTTGCAAGTTACAGCTCCAAACAAATATAGTAATGTCCACCTCTCACCTTCAAATGAAAACCATGAAGGTGGCAGATTTTACACCCTTGTCTTACATATGTGTAAAAGTTTACCAATTTCATACCACTATTTCTGTCAGATACAGAGTTACAAACAGCACACTAAATGTAACCTTAATTTGTGACCTTAACCTTCAAGAAAGAATGACAACACACTCTCTAGTTTCGATGTGTAAATTTACAAAACATCATCAACCTACAATACTTAAAATATTTAGATTTTTGTTGATAAAATAACTATTCGAGACACTGGTCGAAACCCAAGAGTCATAATTAAAATTTTGAAACCACTGTGCACGTCTAAAGACTATCCCCAATCATATTCCAAAGGTTCAAGTCTGCGTCTTTATTGGTGTAAGAGATACATTACATTACTAATGGAGGGACAGGCAGCCAGAAAGACATAATCCCCACCTTTTAAAAAGATGCATGGAGATAAAAGTCATTGTTATTTTTTTACCTTAAACATTATATCTTCAATGATAATTACGAAAAGATTTCAAACACTATCAACGTTTTCAGAAAAAAATCTTTGATTGGTTGACGAAGTACACCTTTTATGAAACAGCTTTTCATGAAATGAGAAACACAAAACAAATTTACATACATGTATATTTGAACATAATGCTGTAACTAACAACTACACACATTACTACATCAGTAGGACTTTTATTTTAGTTTTCAATACTAAGCATACATTTCTAACAACTATAAACAACAGAAACTCTAGGTAAAACTTTATTTTCCATCTACCCTATTAATATGATGTTCAAATTGTCTTCAATTTTTTCATAAAATATAAATTTGTCATTCAATTGTCATGACTGTAGAAGGAATGGTTGTGAGGTACATACAAGTAGTGAATGGGAAAAGGAAAACCATAAATAACAACATATGCACATTGCAATTGAATATTATTATTATTATTATTAGTATTATTATTATTATTATTATTATTATTGCCTCCAGTTTTATAATTTAAAGTTTGTGGTTTTTGTGTGAAACTGTCTGTAGGTGATTTCATGGTATTTATAATAGCCCAGTTCCTCAGATTACTAGGTACTCAAAGTCTACTAATGTTGGCAAATAAGAAAATTTGATTTCTTCCCTTCAGATGATAATTTTAAGATACTGAAGTTATTATCTATATTACGGTACAGGACAGCAACACTGTTTTACATTCAAATATTCATACAAAACATTACTTTGATCTTTCCAAGAACACAAATTTAAACGTATTTTGTAAACATAAATTAAACTCATTCTTTGGATGCACTGTAGATAAAGTATAGATCTGATCAAGGTAAAAATATACATAGAATCCTTCACCGTAACAGTTACACTTCTGTCAGTGTAAGCTAAGTTCACTATGAGCCTAAACGGACAAAATGGTTTTGGATTTTGATATATGAGAATCACTGCCAGGCCTCTGCTGAGCTGGCTTGAATAATTATGTTAAACAATGGTTTCAAAGTCTGTGATATGAATGCTGAAAAAAAAGATAATGAACAAGGAATAAAAACGAAACAAATTCATGAAGTATGATGCCCTGCTGAATGCATCTGCAGTCCATACAATGCGCAACAAAGAAATCTTGAGTTAAGCAACTGAATTGTGGTTTAACAGTAATAGTTCTCTGAATTAAGCAATAATAATGCCATTAGAAACAGTTTCTGGTTATGTAGATAGCGTGCATTGCAGTCATGCACTCAATTAAAGGTCAATATGATGAGAGTATATTTTTATGCTTTCACTCTCCACGTTAATTTCCAGTAACGATAACTTTATCCATTATATTGAATGCATATCCATTCCTACATCATTAATGTAAAATACCATTGTGATTTAAATTTGCTGCAAGCATCGACTGGAAATTATGGTACCAACCATATCATTAATAATCCAGAGTTTGTACAATGGTTCTCTCATATCAAATTACTTTAAGCCCTTTTCCATATAGGTTGGAAGTGTCTAGCTCCATTGTATATTTTGTACTGTCTTCTATTTCTTCTTTCTCCGTCTTCTTGATCAAACAAATCCCATCTGTACATACGGATTTTCCACAAAACACATTTCTTCTTCTTGGATGAGCGTCTTCGACCCTCTAATGTTTACATGGAATCATCAGCTTCTACGGTAACAGCCGCAGTTGTTCGAATATGTATACATTATTCCTGTGCGCTATTTATAGAAGTTTGACTTAGATTATCTATGTAAGTCCAAATGTTTGACATGTACTTTATATGTCATAAAGTTATGTTTTGACATGGACAACACTACTTTTGACTTTTCTGGAATTTTATATTGATTCATATTATGCACTAGTGCTTCTTTAAATAGATAGGGAAAAGCCTAGCAACAGACAACAACATAGCAACAGTAGTCGACGTTAAATTAATTTTAAAGGAAATAAATTAAACCACTATATTGAAAGTGTGATATAATGGGGGAAAAAATCCCTTCGCAGCAATAAAGCAAAAATTTAGACAGCAATCTGTTTTTAAATAAGAAAGTTATTCTTCATTTATAAGTAGAGCTCCTAAGTGGAATAAATCTGCTGGAATAATTTTTAAGGAAGTAGTTTTTAAGAAATGGCGGAAGGTCAGTTATAGTCTCGTTCCATCTACGAGAACGAGATAATTATAGTCCAGGTTGAAAGCGAAAATATGCAGAAAGGTCGACATTTCATGTGCACAAAACCTGTTTTGTACAATAAACAACCTGCTTCCCTCATGATATCCGAAAATCTCCTAATCTTTCTATCTTTAAACAACGTTTATCTAATGCAACTAACGGGCCACCACCGTATTGTGATGTTAGCAAACGTCACCCTAATATCCTGCATACTAAACTTTGACACACATGTAGTCCCCTCAAATCCGACCTTTACGGAGTGAATTTAGTTAACTCTCCCATTTATTTATATTGCCCCTTATTTTATACCCAAAGATCCCCGCTCTTTCGCTCTCTCTCTCTCTCTCTCTCTCTCTCTCTCTCTCTCTCTCTCTCGTTCGCTCGCTCACTTCCTCCCTCTGTGCCTCTCATGAATTCTTGAATTGCTTATTTACTTAACTACATACCTATATATGTATTCACTTTTCCTTTGGAATGTTACATGTCTTTTAATATACGAAATTTGTTACCTTGTTTTTCAGATGTTCTCGAATTTTTTTAAAATGAATGACAGCTTTGTATCATTTTTGTATGTTTTTTGAAAGGACCTAGATGAGTTAGACAACTCGTGTCCAATCCTATATTGTTTAATAAAATGACAATAAAATATGTTTTTAAAATATATCACTTTTGGAACTACTTTCTTTTCCCATTTAGGAAATATATCTGCCCTTATGTATGTTATTCAGACTTGTATTTCCATCTGTTGACCTATTGCATTTTTCTTCTTCTTGTTCTCTCCCTTCTCTCTCTCCCTCCATATCCCCTCTCTCTCTTTCTTTCTCTCTCTCACACGAGATTAACAGATCTTAAAATATGTCAAGACTGTAGATACTCTAGTATACATTTATGTAATCAATGAGGATGCGTCATCAAAAATGCCCCAAAAGAACTCAAAACAACAAAAAGTAGGCTTCAAGCATTAACTTCTTTAAAAATAGTTTTCCACATGAATACTGCAAATTGTCAGTGACAGAACTTAAATGAACTGTTTCTATTCGATATTCACTGTCACCCATACAGTAGTGTATACCTGTTACACTCTGCAACAAACGGTACAAGGGAAACACTCTTGATTAGACATAGTAATAAAATTGTTTAAGTAGAGGTTTTGACTCTCATTACAACAATGATAATGTTTGAAAACGGCGGAAAAATCGGAGAGAGATGAATGTTGATTGCAAACCTTAATTAAGTGCAGCGTCTGTTACCGAACAAGACTGTAAGCTTGCCAAGGCCACACAATTCACGTTTGAATGCAGAAATAAGGAAACTAAAGAACCAAAATCCTTAAAAATAAACTCACAATCTTTTAAATCTTTTGTTTAAAGATGTTACGCTCTTGAGTCTGTCGGACTCTACAGCCGCTCTGTGATGTTATTACAGTACTCCCACTTCAAACAATGTTCACTGAATCAATCAGCGCATGAAATGTGTTTACCAAAAAAATCTATTAATTTTCGCATTAAAACATTCATTAATTTGACAAAATAGACAATCTGAAGCATTACATGTACGAGCTAAATTTATAAAAAGTTGCTGTCTTAAAATTAATATAAAATTTCAAAACTTCTTTTTATCGATGTCGTAATGCAGCCGTTAATCGCAGTGGTACTGAATGGAGAAAAAAAAATGGATGTAAATCGAGGGTATTTGCCTTTCAAAGTATACAAAAAAGAGAAAATCTACATTTTGTTAGTAGATATAAGGAAATATTTCACTCGTAAAGTGGGAACATTTTGTATAGTCACTCACGGCTTTGTCACTCGTGTCAATGCATTGTTTCCACTTCGCTCGTGAAATATTCCTTATATCTACTTAGAAAACGTAAGCATCCTCTATATAATATACTCTTAACCGTATAGTAAGTAACCTTATAGTATTTATTTAGATATTTTACTAAAGGTCTCTCGTATGGTATTAAATCATTATTATTCTTAAACATGATCTTATTTAATGAACATTATAAAAATGAAATCAATCGTAAAACCTCTCTCTAATTTGCTTCATGGTGCATTCTTTTACTTCCACTCTCTAATTAGCTTCATGGTACATTATTTTACTTCCCCTCTCTAATTAGCTTCATGGTGCATTCTTTTACTTCGAAACAAACGATGCAAAATGTCAGAAAGCTATATCAAATCTAAATATTAGAGGGAAGGCAGTTACAGTTGATAACTCTAAGCCACACACGTAAAAGACGATTTGAAAGTTTATGAGAGATTTAGTTAAAGTATATCAGGAAAAAAAACAAAGCAGACAAACCTGTCATGTAAGAAATAATTATCAAACATATAATCACTAAATAGGAGTTATTTTGCGATAACTATGTAGGCGAATTAAAGTGGAAACGAGTGTTTCTTTCTGTCGTCTCTTATATTACGCCCCTCCCATTAGTGCAACCCACGAGAGAGGGAGAGACAGACAGACAGACAGACAGAGGAATGGTTCTTTGCTTGATTGCAAATAAAGAATGTTTGATATACATAAAAACATTCTTGTAATGATCTATAAAACCCTGATCCCTTGTTCTAAGACACAGAGAAACAGAAAAGACGGACGGACGGAGATGATATATTCGCAGTCAAAGCAAGATTCTTTACTGGATGACACGTACCACGGTTAATTTGATCATTCCTCCCCCAAATGGACAGAATACAAAATCAATGACTATATCTGAAGATAAATTTAGAACATGAAGCTTCTCTAGTAATCTCTGCTCAATTCAATATGGACAATACTAGTTTTTATATAAAGCCCATGTCCCACAATTTGCAACATTGTTTTTGATATAAAGCCCATGTCCCACAATTCGCAACAGTGTTTAATTGTAATACTTAAGGGTGAGGCCCCAGTTTAACTAAACATCATACGTATTCTTCCTCAAATTTAGCTCTTTTAATGTCTTTTTTATCGCTTGATTTGCAACAATTATTTTTTTCCAAACATTTAGCAAGAATCAAGGATAAAATGCTGTCAGAAAACTGCAGAGAGTCTTGTTTTATCCCTGACTGAAATTTACGAATTTCTTCAAATTTGAGCAATTTCTAATCTCTTATTTGAAGAATTAAACGGAGCTCGGTTGCACGGTGTTGAAACTGAATTATTATTTTCACCCTTGACACTTTTTTTCTACTTTCTCTACCTCTGAAAAAAAGTCCAATATTGTCGGAAATATATGAAACAAGATGAAGTGAAATCTCAGTTTGAGGAAAAATGTTGAAAAATCTAGTGAAACCGGAACCTAACTCTGTTAATGCAATACACAATACTGAGAATGAGCGAAACAAGAGAACTATTTATGTGAAAAGTATTTACTGTAACCAAAAGGTAAACTTTGACTTTTATTTGCGTTTTAGGCCATATTGGTCAAAGTGTATCTTCAACAGTTTCCCTTCAGTTTTTATGTCAGAATATTACAGAGATACTTTTTAAAGTGACTTTTAATCACGATTTTGATAATTCAGTAGTATGAGTTATCTTTAGTGCTAGTTGTGTACATACTATAGTATGAGTTATCTTTAATACTAGTTGTGTACATAGTATAGTATGAGTTATCTTTAATACTAGTTGTGTACATACTATAGTATGAGTTATCTTTAATACTAGTTGTGTACATACTATAGTATGAGTTATCTTTAATACTAGTTGTGTACATACTATAGTATGAGTTATCTTTAATACTAGTTGTGTACATACTATAGTATGAGTTATCTTTATTACTAGTTGTGTACATACTATAGTATGAGTTATCTTTAATACTAGTTGTGTACATACTATAGTATGAGTTATCTTTAGTGCTAGTTGTGTACATACTATAGTATGAGTTATCTTTAATACTAGTTGTGTACATACTATAGTATGAGTTATCTTTAATACTAGTTGTGTACATACTATAGTATGAGTTATCTTTAATACTAGTTGTGTACATACTATAGTATGAGTTATCTTTAGTGCTAGTTGTGTACATACTATAGTATGAGTTATCTTTAATACTAGTTGTGTACATACTATAGTATGAGTTATCTTTAATACTAGTTGTGTACATACTATAGTATGAGTTATCTTTAGTGCTAGTTGTGTACATACTATAGTATGAGTTATCTTTAATACTAGTTGTGTACATACTATAGTATGAGTTATCTTTAATACTAGTTGTGTACATACTATAGTATGAGTTATCTTTAATACTAGTTGTGTACATACTATAGTATGTGTTATCTTTAATACTAGTTGTGTACATACTATAGTATGAGTTATCTTTAATACTAGTTGTGTACATACTATGGTATGAGTTATCTTTAATACTAGTTGTGTACATACTATGGTATGAGTTATCTTTAGTGCTAGTTGTGTACACACTATAGTATGAGTTATCTGTTGTGTACATCCTATAGTATGCGTTATCTTTAATACTGGTTATGTACATACAATAGTATGAGTTATTTTGAATACTGTGTACATACTAGTGTATGAGTTATCTTGAATACTAGCTGTGTACATACTATGGTATGAGTTATCTTAATACTAGCTGTGTACATACTATAGTATGAGTTATCTTTAATACCAACTGTGTACATACTATGGTATGAGTGATTTTTAATGCTAGTTGTGTACATATAGTATGAATTTTTTTAAATACTAGTTGTGTACATACTACAGTATGAGTTATCTTAATACTGTGTACATACTATTTAGGTCGATAGTTTACTCAGTCATGTTTGTTTTCTCTCTTCTGTTTTAAATTTTGAGTTGACAAGTTAAGCACTGCATTTTCAAATGAAGTAAATGTATAAAGGTCCATAAGCACTGCATTTACAAATGAAGTCAATGTATTAATGTCCATAAGAATAACAGCGATCAGTATGCTTACATAGTTCCACAAATTCTACCCAAACTTCCATCACGTCACTCAATACTTTTTTCTATACGGCTATACATTCGTTTGTTCGAATTGTTATTTATTATTTTTCTTATAATATGAAACGATATGGGTGTAGAACCTGGATCTATGAAGTAGTTGCTTGTTGACAAAGAGTGAAATCTTTTTTTTTTTTTAGTATTTTACTAAAGCACATTTTTATATTCTTCTCCTTGGTATTTCTTTTTTACGGTCCTTATATTTCTTGGTAATTTATATTGTTGGTGCTTAATTGTAACATAAATAAATTTGATTTCGGAAAATGTGGCTTCAAATGATAAATTCGGTCCTCTTTGCTGCCGGAAAAATACCAGCAGTGATATAGAAAATCATCAAATAAAATTGACCAAAAAATATTCCTGCAATCATTTTGCAAGGAATTCTGTCTATTAAAGTTAAGATTAGAACTTTAATCTGACATTTTGGATAGTTATACGTCCAAGGCATTGATAATAAATGGTCCAATAGGATTTTAAGAAGTATGATATTCTGGGACGGATTATCGACTTTAATTTTTTTCAAAATCCGTTAATTATTGTATCTAAATAGCTGAATTTTTTACACTACGATAAACAGGTTGAAAGTCACAGTAACCATATAACTGAACATAATGTCTCAATTTCCAATTTTATTTTATTCGTTCAGGGAATGCATTTCGGGAAAGCATACTGGTTTTGCAAATGACGTAAGTCTGATCAGTGAATTATAATATCCATGGCAACCAATCACATGGATTTATCAGATGCTTTTTCATTAAATGAAATGAATTCTTTTATAGTGATGAAACAAATATTAAATTCATTTTTTTTTTCTTCTTTTTTTTTTTCTTTTTCTTTTTTTTCTTTTAATAGAAGGTTCTTTAAATGAGGTTCAACGACCTCTTCTGTTACAATACCTCTAAACAAGAGGTCAACAGTTCGAGATGGTGCAAATAAGAACGATGTAAAGTTTCAATAGAATGTATCACATAGCAATCAATAATTTGGACATAACTCGAAATTATAATGAAAATCAAACATTCGAAAACCTTACTCAGATTCCATAGATGGCATGCAAGTTAGTAATTGTCGAATAGATTTTTAGATGATTCAAAAATTGACATAGTGATTAATTTAGTTGTAGAACTAATAATCGTACTGACAATTTGTACACTGACATGCAGCACGTGTTTGTTTGAATGAATAGTGATACTATTGTGTCATCGCTGAAATTCAACCAATCAGAAACCGCTATTGAGATTCGCTTGCCAAGATTTACCCGGATAAACCGAGAAATTCTACGATCATAACATTTGAGAAATTAAGGAAGGACACACGATGAACCCCGAGTAAACCGAATGATTTCGCCTACTGGAACAGGATTCCAACCCATATAAGTGTTTTCGTTCATCTACATTTTGGACACAAAAGTTGTAATAGCTGATCAATAATTTTCTGTTGTATCATAGATTTAGCGATTGCCCTTTGATGAATAAAAAAACCCCAAGTCTATTAGATATTTAATTGTTTCCTGTTCGCGAGCAACATATTTAATCATAGAACCCAGTCTTCCGACAGAAATGATCTCAGTGATGTGAGGGGAACAACGACTGAATTTACTAATATAACACGAAAGATTGAATATTTTGTATTCCAGCCAATCGCCAGTGCAAGACTTGGGTTTAGTCTGGTTTGCTGTTTTGCAGTACAGCAACATGTGAAGATTGTTTAGTGATGACGCAATTGGAGTAAAGTGTCTTGCCCAGGGACACACCACAGTAGCCCACCAGAACTGATCTGACGGTAGGATTCATACCCGCAATGTTTCGGTTGTGAGTCTGGCACGCTAACCACTGAACCACTGAGGCGAGTATAAGAGCAGGGTTGGACAGTGGTCATAACATAACTTTCTGCCATTCTCACTTATCAGGTGATAAGAATGCTGCTGACTTTATGTATTTTATATTTGACAATCTTAATTATGCTAATGGATTTCGTTACCCCTCCTGTCCAACAACAATTCAAATATAACGATTCCAGGTCACGTTTGTTAAGTGTATGGGCTACACGAACTGAGTGCGAGTGGTATATAGATAACAAAAGATGTCCAGATAAAACAGGCCTTAAGGGGCGAATACAATCTCAAGAAATTCGTGTCCTATACAACTCATATTGAAATGTGATACTGTGTAATTTACTTTATTTTTCGGATGGAAAAACTGAGTAAGTATACACAAGTCATATACAGTGGCTCACGATATATTGTTATCTGAGAAAAAATATGAAAACATTAAAATTTTAAAAAAATCTCATCTATCTGATTCAGTTTGATATTTAGTAACTTACCACTGAATAGAATTTTGACATATTTCATATTTTCGTTTCAATAGCTTTTCGCAGAATTCTCTATGGGTATTTAAGATTGCTATTGTCTTGGAAGAAAATGAACAAAGGCGTGTCTCTATAATGTTTTTAATGAATCTATGGCCAAGGTACTACATTAACCATCATTATTTACCAATGAGTTATCTGTAATTGTTTTCGAAACCATTTAAATTTGTCAAACTTCGTCGATTACTATATAATTCTTTTAATTCTTTTAATGAATCTATGGCCAAGGTACTCATCGTTTCATTAACAATGAAGTAGAACAATCTGGTTTATTATTCTCATAAACAATTGCTACTCTGAGTGGACTGTGTCACGGGTTGGTTCGGGCGCTCTAATTAGAAGTCACCCCTTTACTTCCGGTAATTACCAATTGACCTCTTGCCTTATGCCAAACTTTAATATGTGCAGATACCGATGGACAGCTGACCTATACTGTCACCAACTAACTTAGGTATTTAAGCAATCAGAGACATTCTAACAACAGCTTATTGGTGCACGTACTTCTAATGCTCCTACACCCAGTAGGGTTTATCTTTATATTATATACAAATTTCAAAGGCCATAACGTCAACATTTTCAATCCAGTTTAAATTCTTCGTTAAAATTTTCATTATATACTTAAAGTTTATGCAACTGAATATGGGGAGTAATTTTCAAAAGGAAAAAAATATTGATTTTTATTTTATGCTAGGTAGTGAATTACTGGATTTTCCGAGTTCAATAATTGTGATATTTCACTGCAGTGAAAAATATTTTTTCACTGGGATGAAAAAATATCATTTTTCACTGGCTGTCAATAGACATTGATAACATTATGAGTAAGAAATTTAATGATTTCATAAGACGCATGTGTGGTGTAAAGGTAAAGATAGCCGTATCGCATCCAGACGAACCGGGTTAAAATTCTGCTGTGGGTTTTTTTTTTTTTTTCATTTTGTTTTTATCTGCTGTTTTACCTTAATTTGGGAAGGAGCATTATGTAACTACTTATATTCTATGTGCAAATATACACAAAACAGAGCAGAACATAAACGATAAACCGCTGACATTATCGCGCGGGATACAGTAAGAAATCAGCTACTTCAGTGTGTTATACAAATTGCTACTCTTGAGCATAAAATAAAAAGAATATTTGCTTGATCCGAGTGAATAACGGATATATTTCATCTCGTGGGTGAAAATGAGTTTTTCACCCACTCGATGAAATATATCCGTTATTCGCCACTCGTGAAAATACTTGAGTTTTTCACCCACTCGATGAAATATATCTGTTATTCACTGTTTGCAAGCAAATATGCTCTATATACAACGTGCTATTCGAGTAGGCGAGATTATCTCGGCTCTAGCGCAATGTCAATAAGCAAATAAAACACGGTCTGTTGATTCGATGTGTATCATAGTCTCTGACAACATCTATTGTTCTAATAGATTTTTACCAAATACAAAACTGAGAAACTGTGGTAGAAAGCGACAATAGCACGGCGTAAGAACGTTTGTACCCTTAATTGTTTTTTTTTTAATGTTGTTATGTACTCCATTTCCGCAATCAACATTCTGAAATGTCCGCGAATAGTCATATTATTTATTTATGCACAGCCAATTATGTATGTGTAAGAGGGTAGATATGAAAACGATTTGACAAAAAATGGCAGAATCTAGCCATGACATACACTAGATTCATGTGCAAATATTAATACAGGACTATGCATGGGATAATTCTCCAGACTGAAGTCAAAGTCGAGGAGATGCATCTGAATTATTACGCTTCTAATTTGTTTCGTTTTAAAAACCCGGCTTTAGGTGATATGTTAGAAAATTGTCCGTGGCAAAAATATATGCTGTTTGATAGTATAGGAAATGTAGCTGGGAATATTTTATTTTAAACAAAGGCTTGTTGGACAGCACAGGCTGCTTATAAATTCATGTACCGTGAAACGAAACACAGGATGGAAGGTCATTACAAAATGTTGTGACATTAAGGTAAATAGCATCAAGATGTTTGATGAATATATATATATATATATATATATATATATATATATATATATATATATATATATATATATATATATAATGTCAAAATGTTCGAAAATATAAATGAAAAGACAATCATTTTAATGGCATGTATCAAATCAAACAAGTGAAAACACATACATATACCTCCTACAGACCTGCAGCTAGTGTTGTGTACCGTTAAGTGAAGACTAAACAAGTTTATGCCTCTTTCCTGTCGTCATGCTTCTCTACAGAATATGTGTAATACAGACGATGAATCTAACATTTTTTCTTACCGTTTTGTAGGTCATATAAGTGAGGAGAAAAAAAGATCAAAAAAGTCTTTTATCAGCATATATATATATATATATATATATATATATATATATATATATATATATATATATATATATATATATATATATCATATATTATATTTAAAGTTTAAACTTAGTTCAGACCTAATAAAGGATCATCTTTCAGTGAGTCCAAGTGTATCAATTCTGAAGTAAGATTAAAGTAAGAAAAAATAAGACTGCGTATCCAGTTTTTTTTTTTAACGAACAATATATTTTGGTGGTAACGCAAATACTATTGACCACTGTGGAGTTCGTATAATGCTCTTACATATAGTTACCACCATAACAGAATTGAGATGATAAAACATATAACAGTAAGATGTCTGGAAAAGAGTAAGACATTTTCTCTCTCAAGGCACGAAAAGAAACAGTCGTAAAGTGACATTATGACATATATATATATATATAAAATATAGGATGAGAAATAACACACACCGTGAAGGAAATTCGACAGAGTGTCTTAAAAGAGTAAAATTTACGGATATATCCACTATCATGTTTGTATCCCCGTCTTCTTTGAATTTTATTCATATGGTGAAATATTTTTTTGTTTTCGTTCCACATGCAGCAATGATTTATTAGAGGTAATTCCTGATCTGAGACAATATACAATTCTCAAAGATACTTTCTAATTGTCTCAGAGATTCAATTTTTCCTTCACATGCGTTCCATTCTGACGCCATACTTAATATCAGTTGACTTTTCCAAAAAAGGTAAGAAAGGAAAGTGATCAGGTAATATTGTAAACTTCTACTTACAACTTCATTTCGAGTAGTCGAATGACTTTGTCCGAAAACGATATGTTCCCTGGGAATAGCTATGAAGCTGCAAATGAGTGTCTTCCGCTGTTTTATGTCCGTTTGCCTTCTTCCACTCTGCAAGATGTATCGTGAGACATGGATGGTAAGTTTAGTGGTGGTCTATTAGATGACGGTCTCTCCTAAAGAATTCAATTTTGGACGATCGCCTTTTTGCGGCAGTGGTTAATAACGGACTTTATATTCTTAGTGTCGGTGGATGTATCTTGCCAGGTTAGCACGCGCAAAATAATACAAGTTTATAGATTACTTTGGAGACCCGCCTAGTCGTTCCCACCGGTCGATGGCGACTGGTGGGATCTGTGGTTTATTAGTAATAAAGTCGCTAATGGGGTGGGCCGATCTTTGCAGATTGAAAGCACGAATCGGATGAGAGTTAGATTGTTTCACAAACAAAAATTGATTGAACAAGTAACCAAGGAAAGTACTTGCTCGTGTTAGAAAAAGAGCATGAGGAATGGCAATGCCAAATAAATCACTGGCACTGCCTATTTGTTATGTTTGAAAAGAAGGGAATTCTGTATGCAAATAATACATGCGGAGGAGTTAGCGTTTGTATTTGATTTTTTGTTAAATCATGAACATCCCATAAATTGCCTTATGTATATATGCTCAACAGGCATTAATATGAAAATAGGATTCGTGCCAACTGTATGATGCTGTCGGTAATCTCCGGTTTCTGAAGCTCACAGAAACACCTTTGTGCTTTTTTCTTTACGTTATGATAGTGGAACTTAATTTTTGAATAGCTATATACCTCCTATACAGGGTTAATTTTGAATAGCTATATACCTACTATACAGGGTTAATTTTGAATAGCTATATACCTCCTATACAGGGCTAATTTTGAATAGCTATATACCTCCTATACAGGGTTAATTATTGAATAGCTATACCTACTATACAGGGTTAATTTTGAATAGCTATATACCTCCTATACAGGGTTAATTTTTGAATAGCTATATACCTCCTATACAGGGTTAATTTTTGAATAGCTATATACCGCCTATACAGGGTTAATTTTTGAATAGCTATATACCTCCTATACAGGGTTAATTTTTTAACAGCTATATACCTCCTAAACAGGGTTAATTTTGAATAGTTATATACCTACTATACAGGGTCAAGTTTTGAATAGCTATATACCTCCTATACAGGGTTAATTTTTGAATAGTTATATACATCCTATACAGAGTTAATTTTTGAATAGCTATATACCTCCTATACAGGGTTAATTTTGAATAGTTATACCTACTATACAGGGTTAATTTTTGAATAGCTATATACCTCCTATACAGGGTTAATTTTGAATAGTTATACCTACTATACAGGGTTAATTTTTGAATAGTTATATACCTCCTATACAGGGTTAATTTTGAATAGTTATACCTACTATACAGGGTTAATTTTTGAATAGTTATATACCTCCTATACAGTTTTAATTTTGAATAGCTATATACCTACTATACAGGGTTAATTTTGAATAGCTATATACCTCCTATACAGGGTTAATTTTTGAATAGATATATACCTCCTATACAGGGTTAATTTTGAATAGCTATATACCTCCTATACAGGGTTATTTTTGAATAGTTATACCTACTATACAGGGTTTATTTTGAATAGCTATATACCTCCTATACAGGGTTAATTTTGAATAGCTATACCTACTATGCAGGGTTTATTTTTGAATAGCTATATACCTCCTATACAGGGTTAATTTTTTAACAGCTATATACCGCCTATACAGGGTTAATTTTTGAATAGCTATATACCGCCTATACAGGGTTAATTTTTGAATAGCTATATACCTCCTATACAGGGTTAATTTTTTAACAGCTATATACCTCCTAAACAGGGTTAATTTTGAATAGCTATACCTATTATACAGGGTTCAAGGTGATATCCACATTTTTTGTTACGGACAAAAGAGTAATAATGTATACAAGATATTGCATGCTAGCATGGTGGTAAAATGAGATTCGTAGGCTGTGCAATTCCCAATTCGGACATGAAGATAAAAACACAGGGGAAGGTTTCTTATGACATTGTTTAACAAGGTAGTTCTGCAGTTGTAAATAATGGGGATTTTTTTTTAATGTACTGAATTTACAGTGTCTTGTTTCTCTTATGTATAAATTACGTATAGTACAGACAAAGAAAAAGTAGTAAACTCTCTCTCTCTCTCTCTCTCTCTCTCTCTCTCTCTCTCTTTCTCTCTCTCTCTCCCTCTCTCTGGCATTGATTGATTATCCCACTGAGTAGTTCTGATTCCCTTAATATGAATACGTTATGCCACCTTAAATGAAATTTGTGTTTTCACATGCCACCTGCGAGTGGCCTGAGACATATTTCATGAATAAAATCGTGTTTGTGTGTGTGTGTGTGTTTTTTCTCTTGGTCATATCTAATGGGAACAAGAGTTATACTATTTAAACTTGAGAGATCTGTATGGTGTTTTAGTCTCTGAATTTCAAATACTTTCTGCTAACCATTTTTTTGTTAAAGTAACACAATTGAGATATATTTTACCTTTCAAGAAAATAAGCTTCGAAAGTAATTAAGAAGTTCTCTGCTTTATGTGCGAGTACTGTTTTTAAATACTATAAAATCTTCCGTTGCAATTTTGTACACTGTGGCGTTAATTGGGAAAAAAAACCTATCTTACATATGCAAGTCCCGATGCCGGTTTTCCCCATTTTATTTTTCTGTCTCTATATTAATGCTGGTCCCTATGTTTCGAAAATTACAAATCCTCTCAAGGTAGACATTTTGTATATACATGCCACCTCTTAGTCCTGTTTAATCGATTCGAAGGTAACATTTACTGGTATGTAAGGAATATGATCTGTCATAAAAAAAAACTAATGACAAACATGTTTTATAAACTATTCATCTGTACAGGTCTCATGTTTCATGACAAAAAGCATTTCAAAATGTTTACAAAGGTTAATGGGTTCGTTATTTTATGATCCTAGTGGCAGACGCGAACACGTACATGTAATTCGATATAATAGCACGAAATATTATAAACAAATTGTTCCTTTGGTGGCTTTATCTATATAGGATGCAATAATTATGGTTTTTAGTATCAATTAAAGTATACAAGTTACGTATCGAAGAGACTTTGCATGGTTTAGATTTTAATCTAAAACGAAAGATCCCCTTCAAGTATTATCTCTTTGCCATACCCAAATATAGGGTCTACGCATTTCACATTAAATCGGCTGTATTTTAACAAACAGCGTAGAACATGAGCTGCTAGAGCATTATGCGAGGACAGATCAGGGTATGCGTTGTTTTTAGTTGAGTGCGAGTTATACATGGATGCGTATAATAATGTATTCTGACTTTGAGCGTGTTACAATGCATCGATTCACTTCATGAATATTGATTTCCATATTAACCAATCACATAGGTCTACTGCCTCACGTGATATAAACAAAACAACACTCAAATCAAGATCTGACAAAAGATTATGGATAATACCTCGAATGTATGTCAATAGTTCCCATTCGAACCACTTTGGCTATTTAAGAAACAAGGATTGCCTGAGAAGTTACGAATGATCGAACTATTTTTTCATTCGTAACATTTCGGTCAATCCAATTGCAGAAATAGCCAAGATAGTCCGAATAGATTAAGGTTTCTTTTTTGCGGAGATATTTCCGCCGAACGAAATATGATTTTTCTGTAAATTACTGCGCCAACATACATCGGAGGAATCTTTTAGTCTCGCAGAAATAGCCAATGTAGTTCCGAAGCTCATCGACGGTGATAGAGGAGCGTAGCGGATTGTCGCCTGTGACTTGGGATGATGGCGGAGCACTAAAGAGATCTTTTTTCTATTAATGAGCAGCCGGGTGAGATTCACTCCCGGGTGTTGTTTTCAATGCATGTATAATATTGCAGACTGAAGTGTCCTTAGTTTATTCCAGCTAAAAATGAACTGCAATATCCGACCAAAAAAGGACTAGAAATATCCTCCAAACTATCGAAGAGGAATATCCTAAAGAACAGGCCGACATTTTGAATACGGCATCTAAGGTCATGTTCCACAGGTTTAACTAAATTTCACTTTCTGGCACGTATATCGTCTGTTTGAGGTTTGATCTTTGCGACGAAAGCTGCCAAAAACTGGGACTTTTTGTTATCCTATTCGATCCAAAACAAAGTTCTATATCGGTGTAGGTGGTGATTTTATCGCACTTTAATGTCATACTTATTCTGCACATGTTTTAATACAGCTTGTAAACTGGCAAAATTGCTTCAAACAAAAGTCAAAATTGGGTTTTTCTTTCTGTCCCTTTTCTACAAAGCAAATTGTAATACAACTACACTCGCATTTAAATTTAAGTACAATAATTTGCCTTCCTCTAGACATAACTTAAAGAAAATGTGACCGTCCAAACTTTGTAAATTTCATCTACAATAGTTGGTACACAGTTTTGCTTTCTAAAACTGGGCGTTCACTCCGAGTACATAATTTCGCATTCGAACCCTGTGGTAATTATACTGAGTACATAATTTCGCATTCAAACCCTGTGGTAATTATACTGAGTACATAATTTCGCATTCAAACTCTGTGGTAATTATACTGAGTACATAATTTCGCATTCAAACTCTGTGGTAATTATACTGAGTACATAATTTCGCATTCAAACTCTGTGGTAATTATACTGAGTACATAATTTCGCATTCAAACCCTGTGGTAATTATACTGAGTACATAATTTTGCATTCAAACCCTGTGGTAATTATACTGAGTACATAATTTCGCATTCAAACTCTGTGGTAATTATACTGAGTACATAATTTCGCATTCAAACCCTGTGGTAATTATACTGAGTACATAATTTTGCATTCAAACTCTGTGGTAATTATACTGAGTACATAATTTCGCATTCAAACCCTGTGGTAATTATACTGAGTACATAATTTTGCATTCAAACCCTGTGGTAATTATACTGAGTACATAATTTTGCATTCAAACCCTGTGGTAATTATACTGAGTACATAATTTTGCATTCAAACCCTGTGGTAATTATACTGAGTACATAATTTCGCATTCAAACCCTGTGGTAATTATACTGAGTACATAATTTTGCATTCAAACCCTGTGGTAATTATACTGAGTACATAATTTCGCATTCAAACCCTGTGGTAATTATACTGAGTACATAATTTTGCATTCAAACCCTGTGGTAATTATACTGAGTACATAATTTCGCATTCAAACCCTGTGGTAATTATACTGAGTACATAATTTTGCATTCAAACCCTGTGGTAATTATACTGAGTACATAATTTTGCATTCAAACCCTGTGGTAATTATACTGAGCTAGATACCCGCTGCATCTGGCACATATAGAATGCTTACATAAAATTAATTTAAGCTAACATAAGCATTCCCATATTTTTTTCTACATAAAAATAATATATCGAATAGGTCAACTGTAGAGACACAAATTTTCTTTAGAAATTTCTCGGAGCAAAATACAAAACCGTGGAGGGGAACCTGATTGGATGAACGTGACACACAGACAGAAAAGGTTCCGTCGTATATCGACACTCATGTGGAGGAGACACAAACTGTCTGGTAATTTGGACTGGAACTGTTTTACTCTATTAACAACATCAGGATTGCTTTGTAGCCTCGATCTGTCCAAATGTCAGTCGAGGCTACGATATCGTAGATAACAGCAGATATGCTTGCTGATACCAGGTGACAAGTCTTTTATTTCGTTGAAAGTCAGACCTTTAAAACAGATGAAGTGGATCTTTATGAGCGTAATGGTCGATGTGAAGATTACAAAATACAGACGTTTGTTCAGAGGTAGATTACAGGGGGATTGGAAAGTCCCTAACCTAGCCCACCAAATATCACCCGTTCCTTATTGCTATGCAAATGAGGTTCATAGTGCACTGAAACATAATAAAATGAATTTGTTGAAGGGGACATAGAAGCTCATTCATGGTACACATTTTGGAAACCACACTGCTCCTGTATTTCAGCATAAACGTAAGAAATATATCCTTTTATGTAAGGGTGCATTGATGTAATTATTTTGGATATTTAAGCAATTATTATTTATTTATTTTATTGGGGTGAGAGGTAAAACTTCTCACTTCACTAATTGAACCAATGAGCTACTATTGCATCCTATTGTAGTCCCTAAGAATATCATTAATATTTTATCTCTTTTTTTCCTGGAGATTTGCTAACCAATGAAGAATATTACTTGCATTTAACAAAAAGCAACAGTAAATCCAAAAACAGAAAATAAAATGTTTATTGAGTTCAGACTGTTGGCTTTTGCGTAGGATGACAAAGCAAACAGGTGTGATTCGGCCGGTTCTGGACAGGTCAATTGCACTAAAAATATTGCCATTTCATTCAAGTGTCACTATTTATAGAAAATGTAATATAACCTACGCTGATTTGTTATATGTTGTGTCCATATTAGTGCATAACATAAGTAAGTCTTCATGCATCTGAAGTTATCACTAATGTACTGGAATTTATTAACCATGTTAAAAAATAAAGGAAGTATATAAGTAACTTTTGAATTTGCATATAAACTGTGCACCATAGATTTTTGTAACGACTTTACAAAATGTGTATCTTAGATACACGAATAAAGTTTACATTTACATACTCTGAGTACATTGAAAATGCCTTGTTACTTATTGTAACTCAATAATTTATTTCAATTATCCATTTTGATACTTTAAAGTCGAAAATCATGATTAACGATCATAAAACAACACACACACACACACACACACACACATATATATATATATATATATATATATATATATATATATATATATATATATATATATATATATATATATATATATATAAAGTTATAAAGTTTGGTTTCTAGCCTGAGGGCAAAATCACCCCTGTTGTGCTTTTGACTGTGTCTTTGATCTTAGTGCGTATGTGGGAGTGACTTCCCTTACATCGTGACGTCCAATGAGGAATCAACTGAACAGAGGCGTATAAACTAATGTGCAAGTCATGACACTATTTCCCGCTCCACACCAAATACCTTAAAATCCTGTGACGATTGGCGAGCGGCAAATCAGCAGGCGTAGATAAACTGAAAGCTGTAGCTGCAGACCTGCACACAGGACCGAAGCAGCAGTGAAACTCGGCAGCCACCTGGGTGACTGAGCAGTCATTTTTAGGATCACACTGCTCACCTCCGTGGCACGAGGAAGGGGCTAGAAAATGTGCACTAAATATTGCCTGCTTCACCTTAACAAGACATGTAACTATCATAGGCGCCTATGCCCCCACTATGACCAACCGAGATGAGATCAAGGACAAATTTTATGAAGACCTGGAGTCTCTTATTGCAGAAGTATCAAAGACAGACAAGCTCATCATCCTTGGTGACTTCAATGATAGAGCTGGCACAGATCACCAGATATGGCCAGGTGTCATTAGCAAAAATGGCTTTGGCAAATGCAACAACAACGGACTTCTTCTACTGGGAAAATGTGCTGAACATTACCTCCTGCTCACCAACACAGTATTCCGCCTGCCAAACCGCAACAAGACGTCTTGGATGCACCCACGCTCCAAGCACTGGCATTTTATTGACTACGTAATCGTCAGGAGGAGAGACAGGCATGATGTCCGAATGACGAAGGCCATGTGAAGGACAGAATGCTGAAATGACTACAGGATTATAGTCTGTAAGCGCAATATCCGGATTCAGCCTAGCAGACGACCACAAGGCAAAAAATGCCCAAAAAGTTTAATGTCGCAAAATTGAAACACGAGAATGTGAAATAAGCATTTGTCGAAGAACTGTGCAGTCAACTGGATACACTCGATGCAAAATCCGAGTATGTCGAGGAAAACTGGGAATCCTTCAGAGACTCTGTGTACTCAACTGCATCCAAAACCCTTAGTCCCACCACATTTAAACATCAAGATTGCTTTGATGAGAACGATGCTACCATACAGAGACTTCAGAATGAAAAACATCGGCTACAGAAGGCCTATTTAGAAGACAGCACTTCATCGTCTAAGAAGCAGGAGTGTACTGGGTAAGCAACTCGGCCCTGGACTTGTCTGCCGGGACAGGCCCGGGGTTTTGCTCACAGCAGTAAAACACTGGTAAAAACGAATTTTTTGACGGCCCACAGGCCCACCGATGCGGCGGTCTGCCGGGACAGGTCCGGGGTTTTGCTCACACCAGTAAAACACCGGTAAAAACGGATTTTTTTGCGGCGGCCCACCGGGATTTGTCCCGGTATGCCCAATGGCCAGTACACCACTGCTAAGAAAGCAGCATCAACAACATCAAGAGGACTATCCAGTGCAAACTCAGAGAGCTGCAAACTCGTGGCTGAGCAATAAGGCAGATGAGATTCAGTCCTACGCAGATAGGAATGACATGAAGAACTTCTGTGATAGTTTTAAGACAATCTACGGGCCACGGTCATCAGTAAAATCTCCAATACTGAGTGGAAATCAACATATCACTTGCTGATCCTCCAGAGCTGACTGAAACTGTGAAATGACAAAGCATCTGGAGCAGATGCTATACCAGCAGAAGTCTACTACAAAGCCGGAGGCTCGCACATGGCACACAAACTGACTGAACTCTTGCAATCAATGTGGACTCAAGGAAATATACCCCAGGAGTACAAGGATGCATCCATCGTCCACTTGTACAAGCAGAAAGGCAACAGACAATCCTGCGACAACCATCGGGGCATCTCCTTGCTGTCAATAGCCAGCCAAATCCTTGCCAGAAATCGTCTCGTGCATCCCATCGTTCAAGGGTTCCTGCCTGAAAGTCAGTGTCGCTTCAGAAAAGGACGAGGAACCACATACATGGTGTTTGCTCGTCGACTCCAGGAGAAATGCCAGGAACAAAATCCAACCTGTACACGACATTCATCGACCTGACAAAAGCCTTTGACTGTAACAGTAGTAGAGGACTTTGAAAGATCATGGCTAAATTTGGTTGCGCAGAGAAATTCATCGTGATGGTTCGGCAATTCCATGATGGCATTCTCGCTCGTGTTGTGAATGACGGTGAGTCATCTGACTCATTCCCAGTCACCAATGGAGACAAGCAAGGCTGTGTGTTGGCCTCAACCCTCTTCAGTATGATGTTATATGCCATGCTTACAGATGCCTTCCGTGACAATGACACTAGGATCAACATCAGATACCGGACTGACGGCAAGCTGTTCAATCTGAGAAAACGTCAGGCGAAGACGAAGTTACAGAAAGTGACTGTTCGTGATCTCCTATTTGCTGACGACTGTTCACTGAATGCCAAATCTGGGTCTGACATGCAACACATTATGGACCATTTTACTTCAGCTTGTGGCAATTTCGGTCTCACAGAAAGTATCAAGAAGACAGAGGTGATGCACCAACCTGCATCAAGAAAGCTTTATGAAGAGCCTACCATCACAGTAAATGGCCAAACCCTCGTGGCAGTGGTCAAGTTCACCTATCTCAGCAGCACACTGTCACGTGCAGTACACATCAATGATGAAACCAACACCTGAATTGCTAAAGCAAGTGTGACCTTTGGCAGATTACGTGCAAATGTATGGGAGCGGAGAGACATCAGTCCGCAAACAAAACTGAAGGTCTACAAAGTCTACAAAGTCATAGTGTTGCCGACACTTCTGTATGCTTGCGATCAGCCACTCACGTACTCACGGAAACCAAACCAGTTAGTGATGTCATGGTCATCTTCAAACTCGAAGGACGAACAACAACAACAACAACAACATCATCAACAACAACAATAAACTAATGGAGATACATTTTCTTTTATAAAGGCAGTGGTAGTGCAGTTTGAATGAAAGGTCTATGAGTAGCCAGTACGGACTGGGACAATGATACAGAAAGTGAAATAATCACAAAAATGAACAATAATTGTATGCATTTAATCACCGCTAAAAATACACTACAGTGGTTTAGAAAAGAAAAGAAAATCTTTATATTTCAAAAGGTATGAATTGTATTTGTTTCAAAATAAAATATTAAATTTTGTATCCTTTAATCGTGTGGTTGAGCAGTTTAACATTGATCAAAACGGTTAATTCATAGGATGTATATAAGACAGCATTGTTCATCACGTCATTGATAGTAACTTATTTAGGTTTATTCATGTTACTGGGATTAGCAGGGGATGGTTTGATCGATACAGATTGTTGAAAATTCTCGCTCTAAATTGCGTTTGTCAAAATTTATTGCGCCAGTTCAAATTCGAGTGCAGCAAGCATGGACTACACTATACATGATCGTCAAAATTTATTTGGAAAAAATAAACAACACCCGCCCGCACTTACTAATGCATGCAATTTTTAATGAGATTAATGTTTCTTTTGATGAGTTATTTACGTTATTTGCAATATTTGGAATGTTCACTTGTACAATATTTATAAATATTACTTTATATCGCTGTGACTTGTATCATGAATAGAATATGAAAGAATGCATATTAAACTTATTGTCTTTAAAACATTATTTTTGTTATACTGTCAAAGCAGATTTTAAATTACTTTGCTTTTGTAGTGGTTATTACCGTATATAATCGCGTATAATATGAATCCAAATGCAAACAACATAGACCCTGATCTGCCGTCACATAATGCGCCGGCAGATCAGGGTCTATGTTGTTTGTTCTTCTGATTAGTCCTTACAAACTGCATAGACCCAGATCTACCGGCGCATTATACGCCGGCAGATCTGGGTCTATGCAATTTCCAATTTGTATAAGCTTATACGCGAGTATATACGGTACCTATTTAAATTTACAGTATTCAATATCATCTAGCTTTTCAGTTATTTGTATAAATACAAACTGTGTAGACTTGTGTGCGTGAACGAGCTTACATGTGTATGTGTTTGGATGACCATAATGTGTAAACTAATATTCTTCCATATTGTGGTCATATAATACATTTTGGACATGATACACTGAATTGCGAATGTATACTATATTTTCCATCTGCAGAACTTAATATATATTGTATAAAAATAGCACTCTGTTTTCTTTTGAAACCAAAAGGATATGGGTCATTTGCTAACTTCAGTGCCTAATTGGTGCACATACTAGACAAACGTGATTTTGTGCCTCGATTGTCAGAGTGGTCAACCAGTATACAGGTAGATATGGCGTATCGTGCAAGCAGGTCCCTGACTGCCGTGCACAGGTAGCGATTGATCAATAAGATGTTACCTCGTGTAAGTAAACAAGCTTCTCTGCTTTACAGATCTGTTGGTGTAACGATTGACAGAAGTTAGTTTGAGTGTGTATTTCAAAGTCTTCAGGTTACTTGGAATACGTCTGAAATTGGTCTTCAGGTTACTTGGAATACGTCTGAAATTGGTTCTGTAATCTCATTAATTTCAAATTAAATCCACGTATGCATGAACTTTTTTTAAATTTATTTTTATTTTATTTTATTATTTTTTATTTTGATTTTTTTTTAATGAAAGAGTTTTCTTTTACATAGTTACATTCTATACATTAATAAAGTACACGTAGTTCCTTTAATTAATGCATTCTTTATGCTAACGATAATTTAAAATGTCAACATGGATTTCAATTTTGAAGTTTAAAAGGACATACTAATATAAAAATTGATCTTCCCATATTCAGGAAATTTCAAACGGAGATTTTCCCTGAAAGGATAGCAAGTTAATTTTCATAAAATGCAGTAATCATATTTCATCGTTATAGTTTGTTGATTAAACTCGAAAAATATTAATACCAAGCTGTTACGGAATTATGTATCATTTCTTTTACATAATGGTATAGTTTTTGTAGTTTATGACCTCTGTATAATAGTCTAATAGGTGTCGTTTTGCAGAGTGCACATATACGGTAATTTCAATGTGACGAAGTACATTGGTCCTGAAAAAAAAAATCAATATTATTGTCGGTAAAGTATTAGTCATATCACGTGATCCAGCGCGTGAGGTTTGTCCTTTTGACCTGCATTTAATGTTCTGACCTGGATTTCGTAATTCAGTGAGTGATTCATTTTCTGTTGACTAGAAGTAGAATAAGTTCATAAATACCGAGTTGTTGATTTAAGACGGAATAAGGAATGGGTATTATTTGTTTTAAAAGAAGCAGTATAGAAACTATATAAAAGGATGTAATCGGAGCGTTCGCCTTTTTTCATATTTCGTCAGTTTGAGAGGTCATAAACGAGATTGGTTCATTGTGTGATATTCTGCTTCAGAGATATACAGTACATTTTGGATTTAGTACTTCTACTTAAACTTTAAGAATTATACAGCTCCGTTGGAATTATCGGAAACATCTCTAGAACTTGTGTGATATTCTATATTCACCAGGATTACTTGGAATTAATAACACTTGAATATAACTGATTCTTGTTGGCACTCCAGCACATTGGAGGTTTCATTCTAAATATTTGGATTAATTTCCGGATTTGTGAACATTAGAACAATTTAGGACTTTTAAGGAAATTCTATACTGTAAGTTATTTTTAATTCTTTCACTTTAATTGTTTGTTGAAATATTTTAATATTTTAGGAAATTAAATATTTGTATTTTAAATCTTGAAAGCTTGTTTTAGTCTTTTCTTTTGTTACATTACCCCTAGTCGTAACACAAGCTATTGTAATCTATCTCGATTTTTAAATTTGCACGGTTAGAGCTTATGGATTGAATTGTCAAAAGCAACATATGGCATATTATTTTTTTAATTGGTTGAAAAGAAAATAACGATGACGGTTATCTCACACCTACAAATAAGAGTGTGATTTTTAAAATCCTTTTTGTTGATTCTTTGTCTGTCTGAACCCGGCGAGCCCTGTATAAGTACTTTAATTATCAACATTACCTTATAATAGCTAGGACTCGTTAATAAAACAATAGAAACAAATATAGAATCGTAACTTTTCCATCCCACTTATCTACCGAAGCTAGCAATCGTTTCTTTGCCTCTTATCTTCGTTTGACATCATTCGGGGGAGATAATTGAAAGCCCGAACTTTTTGAAAGGGTCTGTACTGTCTCTGTTGTTAGCATTTATCCCAACCCACCCCCTTGATTCCAGTGACTATTCAAGCCCTGTTTAGCAGTCTCAGAGTAGTAGTAGTAGTAGTGGTAGTTGGTAATGACTGGTAGTAGGGTATCATCATCATCACCAACAAAGTACCCTTAGCCAGACGTGTCGAAGACCTGCTACAGGATGTGCCTCACAGGCTTAGCAGGCACTTTTCTGACGTGACACGATAATGTTCCTCCAAGAACTTGAAAACATCGTATTTTGATTATCTACATTAGGCTCGTGCGTATTATTATTATTATTTTTATTATTATTATTATTATTATTATTATTATTATTATTATTATTGCAGTACAATGGCAACATTTTTCATATTCAATATTTTATCAAAGTTAATCATAATTATTATTATTATTGCAGTACAATGGCAAAATTTATAATATTCAATATTTTATCACAGTTAATAATAATAATATATACCACCCACCCACTGCTACCCACTACCCCCACCCCCGAACAGGGGTGGGGTTGGATCCAAAGAAACAAGAATGTTGCTGCCTCATCAGCCGATCACTCAATGTTATATTCAAAAGTATTTACTCTGAGGCGATGTAGTTTGAGACATACAAACAGGGAGGAGTGTAAGATCCACTTAAACCATATATATCTGGCTGTTTATTTTGCTTATTTGTAATATAGTTCTTCATAAAGATGTTGTCGAAATCAAAGGAAACATATATAACTGGCTGTTTCTTTTGCTTATTTGTAATATAGTTCTTCATAAAGATGTTGTTGAAATCAAAGGAAACATAGAATTTATGAACTTTGTACAGTTACAAACTGAAATACATGAAAAACCCATTACAGTAAGCTCTCATCACAGCTATAGTGTTTGAGTAGGTTGATTTCCAAAATGTATACAATTTTAGTTGATTGCTGTGTTGAAGATCTGTTTTATTCCTTTTCAGAGAATGTCGTCAATTATTAATTCCCATCAGAACGAGTCACGCTAAAACTGAAGATTTTACATGTGCGAGACTGTTACCAGGATGTACATACTTCAAGTCATTCTATCTGTGCTGTAAGGTGAACAAACAGTTTTAGGAAATGTAGAAATATATCAGTCATCAGAGGGAATAAACAGATCTAGACCTTTAACACAGTGCATGTGCATCGTTCCAGCACTTCATGCATTTAGAAATGCAATGTTCAAACACATTCTCAACAGTAAAGGTTTTTTTCTTTGTAAATACGCAAGTCCCCTGCAATTTTGTTTCTTTTAAGCTTAGATTTTACTAAATTGTGGACCATATTTTTGTATCTTGATATTTATTTATTGTACTGCCATCCAAGCATAATCTTTTGTTCAAAAGGTGATGGAGGAATTATTATATACCGTATGGACTAGCGTATAAATAGGGTCCAAAGTGCAAACAACATAGATCCTGATCTGCCGTCGCATAATGCGCCGGCAGATCAGGGTCTATGTTGTTTGTTCTACTGATTAGTCCTTACAAACTGCATAGACCCAGATCTGACGGCGCAGTATGAGACGGCAGATCTGGGTCTATGCAGTTTGCAGTTGGTATGAGTTTATACGCGAGTACAACGGTCCATTTTACACTGATTGTACAAAAATACCGACACAACCATGTGACTAGATAATACACTTGATGGTACATATATTTACCTTTTGTGGTGTTTCAGGAAGAAACAGTGGAACCTTTGATGGGTATACCTTCACTCATGCTGGAACTGGGGATCTAATTTGGGACCGAAGAACTGTGAAGAAGGTGCGTCATGGTCACACTATTCATACAGTAGTTTACAATAATGATTAATAAGTTAAAATCAAATTATTACGAACAAATCTGAAAGCCGTACTTTGTTCTGTGGTCTAATTATTCCCAAAATTTATACATTCTTAGATAATTTTAATTTCACAGAGATGGTATGACCCCATTTAGGAATATGAATATATATTATTTTATTCTAAGAAACAAATAAGTCAAAAATTATTAATTTATTATTAAAATACACGTAATATAGAGTACGAGTTTAATTTATGCTTACAAAACTTTCGCAGGTATTTTGCAGTATCGATTATTTGTCAGACTAAACTACAAAATTTCGTCTGAGATACATGCTTAAGACCATCGAAATTTAGTCTGAGATACATGCTTAAGACTATCGAAATTTCGTCTGAGATACATGCTTAAGACCATCGAAATATTAGTGACAACAATAAATCCAAGTAAATGTTTTGTTTATTTCTACGCTATGCTGGTACGATGATGGTCTAAAAATTTGTTTGTTTCGTCCCCATACAACAATGTTGGAAGGCGCTTCATATGTTTTGTATCGATCGATATATTTGGCATTATGTACAAAGTTCCCAATACAATTGAAATATTTAACAAAATTCGTTTCGTTCATAGCCATTTATAAGTTAATTTACTCTTCTTCTCTAAACAATATCGCTGAATTAATGGAGAGAAAATAAAAATTGGTATTGCATGTGGGTGCCATTTTGTGTCAATAATTTCCGAACCGGAAACGTTGCTAGCTGTATCTAGAGATGGGCGGAGCATCGATATTGATAGTGGATTGGTGTATTAAGCAATTCTTTTACTTTAAATGTATTATTTACAGAGAATTTTGTAAAATTATATAAATTTAATTCTGAATTCTTTTCCTATCATTTTAAAAGAATAAATTGTTTTCTGATAAGGTTTACTTTGGTTAAAATATGCTCATATGTGTTTGTCTTCAAATGTAATGTGTCCAAATGGTATGAGTTATAACGCCGATATATGAAAAGGCAACTAATATAAATATCTAACACAACGTACAACACAGATGGAAGAGTAAAGTAGTTTCTGATAAGCTGATTTGAAACGGATGGGGGGAAGGGGGCTCAAATAACTTGGCAAGTCAAGTTACTGAATCCTCTTGATTTTTTTTGTTGTGTTTTTGTGTCTTTTGTGTTTTTTTGTTTTTTTTTACCTTTGTGTAGCATCTGGCTAATGATGCAATCTAAAACTATTTAAAGAAATATTAAAAATATTGTTAAATACAGGCCAGAAAGTGCTGACGCGTTATTAGCATCTGATATAGAATATTAAGGAGGGAGTTCTGATTACATGTATTATAGATTCAAACGGAGGAATAAGAAAGAAGGTTACGACAAAGCTTCAAGATTTCGATTATGCAGATGATATTGCATTGTTAACATGTATACATGAGTATATAAACGAGAAAGGAAAAAAATTCCTTTTATTGCTGGATACAGGCGTTTTAACATAAAAAATGACCTGAAGTGACGAAAAGTTAAAAAAAAGCATGAAAATTGATTCCCACGAAATAAATGAATCCACAGAAGTGGAATTGTTTTGGTGGACACTTGGCATTGGTTAGAATGAACGAAATATTTGGGACAATAGAGGTTCGGATAATCGAAACCCTACTGTACATGCTTTTGAAAAACAGCTGGAAGCACCTTGATGCAAGAATCAACTGAACATGAGGTGCAAGTGAAGATTCACCTTAGAAACTTCAAATACCTTATGTTGGCTTCCTTAAATTGAACTAGTTTGGGAGATTTACAATCTATCAATCAACGAGTTCACGAGAAATATGGTTAAACAAATTTCCGTATGGGTCAGAAACATGGACATGGGAGATGACAGAGACTGGTGCAAACAAACAACTTCAAATACGATGTTTAAGAAAAATCTCAAAGACACCTGAGATCGACTGAGACAACACTTGTAAGTGAAATGACAAGAGTTAGACGGTTGAGCAGTTGGGACATTCATTCTACAGACAAAATGACAACCATACAATACTAGTCCTTACATAGGCGTCAGAAGGTAGAATGATTAGAGAGAACAGCTGAAACAGAGAAAATGGCCTACACGCCACCTTGGGCGGGATGAGGAAACGCTTCATTCGTGAGGAAATACAACGAAATTGCTTGCTCTACATTATTTTAATTAAAATGAAACTTCATTAAAATCCGGCTTCGTTAATCAGTGGCTACTTTTTATCGATTAGATTCAAAAATAAAAACCAAAACATTTTCTGTTATGCAGGTTTGTGCTGCCAAAGAAATTATACTAGATGTACTCCTTTTAATGCACACTTGCACTGCATTTGTGATCATATTTTAAGTTATATTCCTTTGCTATTATGATGTCCTTTCTCTTGTATTATCCATTTACAACGTGTTTGTGTTCAATATCAGACATGCATGCATCCATGTAGACAGAAAACAAAAGACATACATACATTACATACATGCATGCATACATACAGATAGACTGACATATAAACAGACACAAAGACAGACATATGTACATGCACACCTACATGAGCATCAGGAACATGGAAACCACATATACAAAGGGAAAATAGATTTGACAAAAAAAAAAGATTCTCGCCACAGGTACAAAAGGAGAGACGTGTCTCCGCTAGTAATGCACACCCGTGGTGTTGGTAAATTATGGACATGAATTTCACATTGCACATTGTGGATTAATTTACCTTATATACAACAACTGATAGGAGCGGCATTTTAAATCTGACGTAATTTAGACTGCTGGGGTGAGAAACACGCCATTCGTTGGAAATAAATATAAAATGAATATGAAATTATCCCTGTTTTATGGGCTACTATGTCAATATCAATGCTATTTTCTGGTGGGAGAACAAAATAAATGAAAAAATAATATAACAATAATGGTTTATGGCCATCAACTGCGGATGCAGAACAACCCCTTCTTTTGCAAGTCGACATTCCCATGACAAATGTTTATTTGATTTTGATCTGAGAGTACACAAAATATGAAAATGAAGATAAACCACAAGTTAGGCAAACATCAGGTGCAGAAATTTTGACATCTGAGTTCTTCAAAATATCTAAAGTCAGTCGATTCCACTTAAAAGTCTTATAGGCAGAGTTACCTAACATTATGGAATCGTTTAGAATGTTCTCTTCTAAATGATAGCAGAGCAAGGGACATATAGATTCATCCTGTTTGGTAGCATCAAATGAACTAGAAAGATAGCATACTTAACAATTAATCTTAAAGACTAGTTATCAGCGATATTACATAATAGGCTGTGAATATATACTATTACTTATAGGATAATGGCATGTAATCATTGCTAATGGTTATTAAACATTAGAGAGCCTACTCAACAGAAACATTGGCAGTTGGCTGATGAAAATGCGCAAATATCGTTTCTAAACGATTCTTCGTTTTAAATTGTGGGAATTCTACCACAATCGATGCAATGAAGTGCATGTATTGAAATATATCGATGCATACAACTTAAGATATTTTTTTACATAACGCAACATTAAAGCCCATTTAGTCGTCATTTTGAAGAGTTTTCCACACGTCTGTCCTTAATTGAAGTATATAGGCCTTACAAATAGGACACAATTCCGAATCCGTTTAAGTGAGGGTGTTAATGTTTCTTCTATTCTGTGTTGAAAACTTTTGTATGTGTCTGTTGTTTTCGTGGTTTACTGAGTTGGTCATCAGAAAGGCACTTTGAATGCAGTTTGTATATTTTTGTTGTTGAGATAAATGTCAGTTATATGGTGCGCAGAAAGAGGAATCGACAATATTATCTAAAATATTCTCCCATAAAAAATGGCACAATACAACGAGCGAAATGATCAAGGCAGATATATTTCCTTGTGTGTTGATTACGCTATTACGAGTTACTTCTGTTAAGAGTTGTATACATATTTGGCATTTCAGAGTTTCTTATTTCTTATAGATTATTTTTTTCCAATTTTTCAAAAAAAATCTAGAAAACGAATGAGAAAATGTAAAAGTAAAGCTCAACTAAATCAAAGTATTTAATTTTATCTCCATTGTTTAAAAGAATCTCAAAAAGAACATGTATTCTCGTTAAGATATTTGACATAAATTTTATATTTAAATGAACCACATACAATTGAAAGATTTACGACGAGAAGACCAATATACAAGGAACTACAAACATATGTACAGTTAGCCGTTGAATGACCGGTAGTCTGGGGGGTTGGCCACCTGTCGGATTTTATAAATCTCAGATGCAGTTGGAGGACATTAGAAAATCAATCGGATAAAATAGTTGAATCATGTTGCATCAAAGAGGTTAGAATAACTGAGAGAGAGAGAGAGAGAGAGAGAGAGAGAGAGAGAGAGAGAGAGAGAGAGAGAGAGAGAGAGAGAAAGAGAGTGATACATGTTGACATTTTAATCATCTGTGACTATGGGGGCCCTAATGACTATAACGATGAAAGGTATCACGTGTTGGTACAAGACACACTTTCAAGATTAGCATCACCACAGATAAATAGACACCACGGAAAGAAACACGTAAGAACGAATTCTTGATTTTTACTATACACCAGGAAAATTATCATAAGGTAAAACACTATGGTACATTGTAGATAACTAGATAAATATAGTGTCTGACGCAGGTTCAGATGCAAAATTCAACAACTATCAATATCAATTAAAGTTATGTATGTTATTTAATTGTAATTGTAAAAGTATCATTGTACCAGACGCACAAACCTATAAGCAATAAAATAATAGTGCATCAGAATACCTCATAGCTGAAGGCGAGGTCTGCCAGAAGCAGAAAACCTATGCTGACGAATTGTCAGATACAATCAAAACAGCCAAATATATTCCATCAGGGTAATATTTGTATGCTAAATCAACACGAGAAATAAACCATTATTTATAGAAACAGAGACTTTAACCATTAATTTATAGAGAAACATATTGTATTCAAGTATTTTACGATTCTTTTAATAAGATTTCAAAACTTGTATATAAAGAATTAGGACGCAAATTGCAAACCCTACGGTGTTTACAGAGGAAAAGAAACAACAGTTTAACTACACAATCATATGTTACATCTGAGGGAGAAACAACTAAAAACAAAATTCACGACCACGATTTTACCAGGCAAGAATGTAGGCTCAGCACATAACGAATTCAATTTGAAATATATATAGATTCAAATATATACCATTATTCATTCATAACGAATACAATTATATATATATATATATATATATATATATATATATATATATATATATATATATATATATATATATATATATATATATATATATATTCAAATATATACTATTATTCATTCATAACTTATTCGGTTTTGACAGTCATCTGTTCATTAAAACATAGTTAACATTGATCCCGATAAAGAGGTAAAAATCATACCGAAAAACTACGAAAAATATATTTTATTCAGTATGGATTTCATAACTGATAGGTTTACGAAATAAAGAAAAGAAAGAAATAACATTTAAAAGGACATTCAGATTAGCAGATAGCTTTAAACTCGTAGGAGAGTCTATAGAATTGCCCTCTAAAAATCTGGGTGATGAAAAGTTGAACAGAAACACTGAAACAGTTTACAAATATACAGTTTAAATATTTGAGGAAAGAAATTTGCCATCACAAATTCATGGATAGCTTTGAAAGATTTAATGAAAGAGCTATCCAACGCATTGAAGTAATACTCATCAGTGAATGCTTAAAACGTATCAAATGATGCTTACCAGTATGTCTAGATGTCATCAAACACTCACTATTGCTACGTAAAAAATGATACATTGATGCTATTTTTAAGGAATTTCGTAATGTCTGTGTGAAACATTACAAACTAGACCCTGATCAGTATTACAATACTCCCGGATTAGAACACGGTGCCAAAAAATTTAGATGTTGAATTAGAGGGGTTGACAGACTATGACAAGTTTCGGATGATTTAGAGTGGAATAAGAGGTGGAATTTAGATGAAACCACATATTTATGCTAAAGCAAACCATGAATACTACTTGTGCAAAGGTGGTAAAACATCAAATGATGGTGAGTATGAAAGGTCAAGGTCAAAGCCAAAGTAATGAATTATTTACTCAGATCCTAGCAACTTCTATCGATACATGCCGATAAAAATCTCTACACGGGCAACTGAAGGACAAACAAAAGTGTACACCAACGTTTACTCAAATGGCCTCATGATTGTGATACTATTTGCAATTTATTAGTCTATTAAAGATATTCCATTATATTTGCATGACTTAAAAAGATGTATCCTTTTGCAAAGAGAACGATTATTTATGATGACGTAGTGTTATAAGTAAATCAAATTAGTCAAGCCATTTTACGATGAATTTACAGTGTCAGGGTCATCGAAATGCCTAATGTACAAATTTTACTTCAACAAGCTGGAAGACAAATACAGCGATGGAATGAGACTGCTCATGACTGATACATATTCATTATGCATTCACGTTTAGACAGAAAACTTCCACAATGACATGAAGAATAACATCAAGTTTTGTGACACTAGCGACTACACGAAGGATAACATATTTAGAAACATATAAATAAAAACGCTTTCCTGCACTTTTAAAAGCTGAATGAACCGTGTATAGTTTACAGAGTTTTGTGGTTATAATTCACAACTTTATTCATTCACAATAGACAAAGATAATAAGAAGTATGCAAAAAAATGAATAAATGTGTATTAAAAAAGTATGAAAAATTTCAAATGTAAAAACGATTGTTTGTTTAATCACAAGAGAAAGAAAATTAAAGGAAATGAATTTACTTATAGCATACAATTATGCGATGCACGGCATCAAAACGAATAAAGCAGTTATTTATGTATGACGACAGGCATTTTATGTTGTTGTATTTTTTTTAATGCTTTTTTTTTGGGGGGGGGGGGGGGACAACATAAATACGTTACTCCGTGGATATAAAAACAGAAGAAGAAAATTCGTTACTCACTAAAAGTTCGTTACTCGTGACAAATTTGCTTTATTTTATTTTGTTTTAGCTTATTTAGCTTATCTACATACAATCTCTCTTTGTACATCATCGGTAATGAGATTTATTCCGTGCAGATAGTTTTCACCATTGCCTTTTTGTCTTTGCTGTACAAAATCACTAGAAACCAAGCATTCTCAAGCAGGTCCTTTACAAAAGAGTTGTACGATCACTAATACAAATATTTCAAAACATCTACCACTAATAGCTAGTTGGATTAATTTAGTTCCTTTTTTAAACAATTTTGCCACAATCATCAACTAAAAACAAAACACTCCTCCCTTGATAGACATCAACCGGTAACACTTAGAACTTATATAATCTATTTTTCAGGATCTTTTACGATCACCTTTTCATCCTTAAGTAACCACTTTATATTATAACTCTTGTTGAATAGAAAAGATGGGCAGATGAAAACGATGTAATCAAAAAGGTTTATGGTTTCAGTCTCTTTCATATTTAGTACACACATATTCTTTTGAGATTTAGTCACTCCACACATTATCATTTTATGTCATCTTTTGTGTAAAAAGTGTACTAAAGATACATGTTGCAAATTAGGTGCATGGCACATTTTGATTCTAGCTTATGTTTTGAATGACACTAAATAAATATACAACTTGTGGGTATCTACATTTTTCAGGTTAATTTGTGAGTAGATTAACCTGTTGAACATTAGCTCATTAACCACCATTGCTTCCTAAATCAAGCTACATACAGTGGCTATCAGTCTAAAAATTGTCAGTGTACTTTTCTTGTTCATCAAAGAAATAGTTAGTGACTTGCGTACTGTGTTGCCACTATTACCGTGGAAATAAACCATATTTGGCAGACCTTCCATATTCAGTGAGGTTTTGTTTTCTTCTTTAATTGCAGAGTTGAAAATATTTCTGGTTTACTTTCTCCACTTTTTATTGCAGAGTATCAAAACACGCTCTAAAATTACTTTTGATGAATCTCGTGTGAGACTTTTTAAAGTTGTGTTGGCTGCAATGTAAATAAATCTTTCCCTGTTGATGCAGTCATAAACGAAAGCTATTAAATTCCTCCATCTGCCATTAACTGATTGTGTAATTGATATCTAAGCATGATTGCTTCCGAAGTAATAGTATCGTACTGTAAACAAATACTGCTTGTAATCCTGATTTCCTCTGTCAGTCACTTGTGCTAGTGTTAAGTTAATTGTAAAACCATGTGGAAATGCACAATAATACTGTGTACAATGACCTGTTAGTATCTGAAAGTCAAGTGGCATTCTACCGAACACAGGAAATCGGATAGATTCGTTGCCATTATTGTATGCATTTCCTGCCCTCAATCTCAACTTTCTCAATTTATCATTTATAATGCCTTGTTCAATCCTATTTTTCTTAAACGAATCAGGTAACCACAAATCAATGTGTATAATGAAACTGTTGTAGTCATTCAACCTTCAAATGTCATCAACTTCCATGCAATATGTTGTTATATTTCACAAACATTCTACCTAAGTTTTTTATCACTGCATTGTTAACGTTTCCTTTAACATCATATCAAACAACACAAAGAAATTACCTGGCACAATCAAAATATTTGGGCTTAACACTGTAATTGCTATTTGTAATGCATGTTCAGTTTCAAGATTGTTTGGAATATATGTGATAGAATGATTTGTTGGATTGTGGTATTTAGCTCCCTGTGGTATATTATTCTGCTTGTGAGAAGTTATGTATCTACCGTACGTTGCCATCTTTTCTATTTATTGTACTGAAAAAGTATACGTGCCTTCAGCACGATTACCTACAAAAACTACCTTCAGGCTTTTGTTTTAAAGAAACTTGTAAACAATAAACGCACTAAATCACAATACACGTTCATTGAACCTGTTTATCAGATCGTTGGCAGAAATCATTCAGTTTTGACTTCGTGGTTTTCAAGCTTTGCCTATTTTCTGGGTGAGTTGATGTATCAGGATGTGTCATGCTAAACACGCGTGTCTACATCACTATTAGTATTTGCATGTACATCAAAGGTATCATCCAGGTTGTTCATGTACGGAGTCACCAAACCGTGTTCTCTCACTGTTATTCATATAATCGAGTTTCTTAGTGTTTTCGTTGCATTCTGCAGTTTTTCTGTGTAATTCTTCCATAAAGTTTATGCTCGTTTCTTTATTTATCAGTTCCATCGGGATCAATTAGTTTGAAAATATAACGCATCTCGCCAAATACTAGACCGTCAGCTATTGGTCTTGCGATAAACATTGCTGCTGGTGCCATTTTATTTATCTGGCGAAAGCAATTCTATTTAAGAGTAAATAAATCTGATACTGCTGTCAGTTTTTATCTTGTGTGTAACTTGCATTCATCAAAACATAATGGAGCGCATAGTTAAAGTGATAACTTGAAATTAATGAATGGTCTCTAATGTCAAACTTAAAAGTCTAGCAACACTAACTTTGTTTTGTGTTTGACAGAAACTGTAAGGTGTGCTGGTGTCTCTTAACAATTGAAACTACATCTCTTCAATTCGTGCTTTAATTAATACCACCATGGTACTCCTGACTTGATATAAAGCGAAAACGGTAATGCAATCCCCATCCAGGCATTAATTTAGTTTTCTCCTCAAACTCTTTTTTACTTATTATTGATACTGATTTTTAATTCGTCAGCAATAAGACCCAATACAAGATTCTTTATGCTCATTTACGAGTTCAATATAGTTTTGACTGTCTCTATGTTTTTTTTATATTCGGTTTTTAACTGTTTAAATTGTACCACTTAACGCGTCTTTTCTTGTTGTATCTATTTCAGTTTTTAATGCATTTGTCTCTGTTTTAAACTTTCGTTTCAAATCATTTAAATCTTTTCTCATTTGTTTCAACATTTTTGTGCATAATTCGTCAATACTACCATGTACCACGCCAATATTATTAATTACTTCCAGTCCAACATATTTTCTATTATACCCCTGTTAGATTATTCATTCTCAGCATGTAACTTGTTGTAAAATTCAGTAAGTGTAACATCTTTTATCGTTTCGATCTTATCACTCATCATTTTAAAAGATAATTCGAATTTTGTATTCATAACTGTTATCGTGCATTCAGTAATATTTTTTGAACGTCCTCCACGTTTTGGTTATTTCTCCTAAATCATTATTTTGTCAACTCTGACTGGGTATTAGTGTTAGCAGTTATCTTATTTTTCAAGTCAGCCATTTTTGTGTTGAAACTATCCATTCACATTTTAAGCTCTTAGTAGTTTTCTTGTACTTTGCTAACCAGATCTTTCTACACTGTTGCAGTTGAGATTGCAAAATGCCAAAGTGTTCAAAAGATTTTTTTTGTAACTATCCCATGTCACTTTCTAAAGCATATATTACACTGCGTATTCTCTGCTGAATTGACTGCAAATATTGTTGAATGTTAGATATCTCGCCTGATATTTTTCTTACCTTTTGTAAGGCTTGTAAAGTACTAGATAAGGCTCCGTATATTTGTGTAAACAAATAACAAGCATCTAAAACCTTTTTTGCTGTTTTCATCAATCTGTTAATGTAGATCATAGATTAATAGCTCTTTCAGAATCACTTTGTTTAATAGCTGCTGTTTTATTGCTAACTTGTTATCTCTGAGTTTTATTGTCTTCAAATTATTGCCCACCAAAAGTCTTATGTATTTGAGAATCACCACGTCTTGGTACATACCTACTAGCAGCTGCATCAGTTACACGCAAATTTGTAATAAGATTATTATTAAGGTATAGGTCAGTGGTATTTGTTTGACTTGACCTCGTGGTGTATCTTTATTCACTTGTTTATTGTTTCTTTTTTTTTTTTTTTCTTTTTTTTTTTTGGCAAGTGTTCAAAGATAAACTAAAGTCAGGAGATCCTCTCAGCAATATTTTCTGTCATCAATTTAGTATTTGTCTTACCGTAACAAACCTATGTTCCATGCATGGCATGTGAATCTTTCACTTTTCCATCTTCATCGTTATTGCTAATATTCAACCTGTTAATTATGTCCCTCTGTAATTGCGTGTAATGACCACAAACATTATCTAAAACAAAGCCAACGCGGAAAAATATTTGAAGTGGCAAAGACTATAACAAAGTTGAATACTTGCCATTTAAAGAGATTTGTTTTTATATTACGTTATTGAACTGATCAAGGTAAATGTATAAATCTTTAGGTTTCAAAAACTTACAAAGTGTATCAGATTTAGTAAATGCCATTATAGTTTTCTGACTATTGAAGCCCAACAATTTAGTATTGTAGTTCGGGATATTCACGGTGTAATTGTTACCCGGAGTGATTAGAACTGTTCAGTTGTGTTTCAAACATTCAACACCAATACTTTCTTCACTGTCATTGTTATCAGTCATTGCATCTTTTACTTTATTCATGTACATTTTTAGGCTAAAATTATGGCTTATTTTTTGTCATTTATATAATAAAAGGTATCGTTTCTCAGTTCATCGAAAATATTGTAATGCCCAACAGCAGAGTCTGTTCTCTGTTATGAATTGGATGGTTTACCATTTGTGTCATTCTAATATAACTTTATATTTGTATAGGAGAAATTTAAACAGACAAGAGTTAAAGTTTGTCTGTTCAATATCTCACCGAGTTCTACATTGAAAGCTTTTGCAATAAATCTTATTAATGTTAAACCAAACCCACTAAAATCAAAAGGAAAAATATCTGCACCGGTGCTATTCCTGCAATACGTAATCCAGCTGCAATAAACGCCCAATACTACATAAGACTAGACATGCTAGTTTACACCCGATTCAAAACTTTGTACGCTACTTTATATTTCTTTCTAACACATCTTGCCTGTTTTATATCTTTAACCAAATCATTTTTAATCTCGATAATTTTGCAGCCAAAAAGTAATATCATTATTTTCTATCAGCGTTGTTCTAAAGAAACAAGCTTTGTAGCTCGCACTTGGTACTTTATTTACGTTTTATATATATATATATATATATATATATATATATATATATATATATATATATATATATATATATATATATATATATATATAAAGATTCAGCTTAAATTATGCTAGAAACACACGTAGAATGTTATAAACATACTTTACCCAAGGCGCACGGGACGAGTTTTGAGATGTAGCAAGCTTCATAGTATCTTTTGAGGGAATATGTGCACTTATGTATTTTTCTTTTAATTCCTTTTTAAAACAGAAATGTTACTATCCTTTGGTTCAGAACAACCCATGTATTGAGTAACAATTTTATCTGGTAATAATGCATGAGCTATGAGGTAGTTAAATGTGAACTGCTTAATAAAAACTGGAATAATTCGATCTGCCACTTGTTCGACATCCATGTTTAACAGTTGGCCAAGTGTAAACCTCAATAGCTTCTTCAAAAGCATCATATTGGCAACAGTAAGAGCAGCGTTTAATCTTGCATTGAAAATTGTTCTGATAATGTTTTTTTGTTTCAGTCGATAGTTGTCTGCAGGCAAAAGCTATGATATTCATTAGCCACATAAAAAGATTAAAGCAATTAGTAATGTAAGTTTGATTTTACGTTTGCCTCTATAGTGCAAAAAATTTTGTTAGGTAAATGCCCATCTGGTATCAGGTAGTCAGTTGTGAACTAAGTAAATATCGAATAACTACTTTTGCAATTTCTCCAATATCCAATTTTCATAGTGGACCTACTGACATCTTAAACAACTACTTCAGAAGCATGTTTTAGGCAACTGAAAGAGAAGAATTAGGTTCTGCATTGTAAACAGAGCTACTAATATTTTTTTTTATTTCACTCGACATTTGTCTGCAGGTAAACACTATGCTATTTATTAACTTTAAAACGTTAAAACCGTTTTGGTATTGGGATGTATATAGACAAAGTTTTCTCATGCTGAACTGTGTACGGTCCTTGGTGTTTTTTCTTTACTGTGGTATTTGTCTTGGTCTCTAACATTGTGTTTTTTTTACAGCTTTTGTGACTCCGTCATATTCGAAAACAGAAATACCAAAATTTAAAATCGGTGATTAAATGAACAAAATACCTAAACATATATGCCATCAACTATTCAATAAAATATAATATTATGCATGTGTATCGAAGACACAATTGTGTTTGAAATTCGTAAACTAGTTTCATTTCCTAAATTATGTGATCTTTCAGTTTTCTTTTTCTTTCTCTAGTTCTTTCTTTAAACATTTAATTTTTGGTCTTTTCAATTCTTGCGAATATTTTCCAAGTGGTTTATCAAGTTGTACTCTACGTAGATCTTTTGCCTTTTCTGAGGTAACCGTTTCAGCTGATTGCATTTCTGGCGCACAATGTCTTTGCTCTGATTTGTCAGTCATATTTTCATTTCAGCTTTGTCTTGTTAACCTTTCATTTATTTGCAAGGAAATCTGGAAAGTAAACTCAATATAAATCTAAATCGGAAAAAATGTTACATACATTTCGTCTTACCATGTTAATTTCAACAGTGAAAAATAAATAAAAATCTAAATTTTTAAAGAAAACACAAATGCATCAATAACAAAGCAACCAGTACACCAGTAGCACTCAGTGCATATAGAGGCAATCGCCGGGATATAATCACCGGCTGCATCACTTTATATTAAGAAATAGATGACGTTTTTGCTCCTTCTTTAGTAGGTCAAAACCAACTAAATTGCCATTTTATCATGGGAGTTCAAACCAATGAGGCGCGATATCCACAAGTTTAAAATAATACTTCGTTTTGACCCATAATCATGTAAAATTGTATATTCAACACTTTCTTTTGTGTTTATCGTGTGTCTTGTTTGTCTCTGTTTTGTAATTTTCCCTTTGACAAAGGCTCAATGAGAGCCAATGAGAGTCGAAACCGCTGAGGCTAGTTGAAAAACTAGTTTTGCACTGTTCTCTGTCAGTTGTATACAATTAAGATGTGTCTTTCGAGATATTTTGATTTTAACATTGTGATAATTAGTCTTTTACTTTTCATATAAAACCAACACAGTCTATTGTAATGTTTAATCGAACTTGATTTTCTGTTAACAGTTAATATTTTAATCAGATTTCTTTTCTAAATCAACACGTCACCTCAGAGAAGCATAAATCGGTTGGAAAACTTTGAATAAAAAGAGCTTACTGGAAAGACAAATTGACCATCTCTAAGTTCTAAAGCCTATTGCAGGTAATCTTCTGTCTATTTTTTTCACAAATCCTTTTCTCAGAATGCATAGGTTTTGATATTTGCCATGTATCTTAGGAATACATAATTCCTATTTTGTAATTTCAACGCAAGCTTCTTAATCACAAGTTTATCAATGTCATTGAAAGTAAATATCCCCAAGGTTCAGTCTATAAATTACGCATCGTCAGTATTCGGTGATATATTGTTGTTCGATGAGCATCAAACCTATTCATAACAATGGGTATCAAAATCTGGCAACTCTTATACCTGTTAAGATCAAGGACAGAATATTCACTCTGATTAAAATTAAGATCCATTCTAATAAGTTATGTTCGAGATCTCAATTTTAATCAAATTATCCCAACATCTAGCTGTGTGTGTGTGTGTGTGTGTGTGTGTGTGTAATTCTGTCAGTTTAAGGTGGGAGCAATGTTTTGTACACTTGCCAACTCGAATAGCTGAATCTAAAACTTTATGACACTACAGGCAAAGGAATAACAAAAATCCTCAACTTGAGTGCACACTCAGACTAAATTTTTTATATTCAATTGTTTACATCCTGATGTACATATAAGAGATCTGTAAGATGTGATTTATTTAGTTGATGAATGTAGTTACGTCTGGAGAGTAATTTTTAGTAAAATAAAACAAGTATGATTGAATCCAAAGAATAAATATTTTAGTTTGAGTGAGTTCTCAAGTTGAGGAGTTTGATGAATACGAGGGCTTATATTATATTATGGGGCCAACCCATGGCTACTGTATGCAATTGCTCATAAGTCTATAATTTAGAAGAAAACTGATTCTCCTTGTTATGAAATAATTCAGACTTGTGTTCAGGTAAGTAACCTTTATACATTTTTGACAATATGGAAAACTTAATCACGTGTGTTCTTGATGTTAAAAACAAAGAAGAAGATTCTTTGAATCTTTGAATCGATTTTTTCAGATATTTAAAAATTACAAAGAAACATTCAGCACTGTGTGTCACAGATATAAAAAGAAGAGAGAATCTGAATAACTAATTGTATGCATCTATGTGAAAAACTCTTCATTTTGTAAAACTTGTTATTGTACAATGAATGTAATGTCTGATTGATTTTATATAAACATATTAAAAAAGGCAGGCAAAACATTTAAACTTCCGTACTCGCGTATACGTCGATACCAACTGCAAACTGCATAGACCCAGATCTGCCGTCGCATAGTGCGCCGGCAGATCTGGGTCTGTGCAGTTTGTAAGGACTAAACAGTAGAACAAACAACATAGACCCTGAGCTGCCGGCGCATTATGCGACGGCAGATCAGGGTCTATGTTGTTTGCATATGGAGCCTGTTTATATCCGAGTACATACGGTATATATCATTTGGTACCGCATACTAAGTACATAATATCTTTAGGAAGCAATCACAGGCACTTTTCAAGCTCGATTTAATCTGAACTTAAATATTATTATTATTATTAGTTACAGGTACTAGGGTGTACGGAATGTTATGACCGTCTTAAACACCATACACCTTCGCCGAACGGTTATAACATTCCGTACACCCAGTTAACTAAAATGTACCGTTTATACTCTCGTATAGGCGACATCAAAATGCAAGCAACATACACCCTAATCTGCCGCCGCATAATGGCCGGCAGATCAGGGTCTGTGTTGTTTGTTCTCCTGATTAGTCCTTACAAACTACATAGTCCCAGATCTGTCGGCGCATTAACCGACGGCAGATCTGGGTCGATGCAGTTATGCAGTTGGTACTAGATTATACGCGAGTATATACGGTAATGAATTTATGTCCTCATAAACCTTACAAGAGCGTTTTTAGTGAAATAAATAATGTATTTGAATCTCTTCGCTGTCCATTGTTGGCTATGTAGACGATTGCCTACAAACAGCTTGCAGGTTGTAGCAATTACCTCCCATAGGCAAAAAATAAAATTAAAAAGTAAATAAAATTCAATAGTATGCCAAACGACTGACGAATGAACATTGTTTAATTAGAATATAGCCTTCTTTAGTGAGATAATTTCCACGGATGATAAACCATATCGTAACTCTGTTCTATATATAATACAATAATTAATATATTTTGGACCAAATATGAGAACTTCGCATTTATCTTTTGAAGTTTTTCCGCGATTTATTTTCCCCAATTGTGTATTGCGAGTCGTCATGTGACTTGCTCACATCCCGCTTGGAAATCCTTGTTGGAATTCTTACACCTCTCTAGAATCGTTTTTAACGAGAAATACTTGATTTTATATCTTGATATTTTGACCAATTGTATTCCTAGAATGTCGTTTATGAGGTAATCCAAATTATCCACGTGTTATTATTAAATATACTAAGTGATATCTAAGTAGTAAATACAGTCGTCTCCAAATCGAATAAAGTAAGCCTCTTGGCTCAGGTTCTGTTGCCCGATATTGGTTGGTCTTGTCACTGACCAGGATGCATTAGCCGTCATTTTTTAGGTATGCCTGAGTGATATCAGCGACTGTTTCATCCACAGAAGGGTCAGAATTTACAGGCAGAAAAGAGGCTTTTATGACATTAAAAGCTTCGCCAGGTCCCATTACTAGACCCTAAAGAAAGCGACTAAATTAATAAACCGGATGCAATTATTTCATAAAATTTTGAAGATTTTTTTTTTCTCAGACTTAGTATGTCTTAAAAAGATTCATTTTCCCTTATGTTGCTTTGTTGAAGACGATAAGCATCATCTACTAACTTTTGGATTAACAGACGAACGTATAGACATTTAACTTGAGCTTGGTTACAGTTTACGTCTAACCAATACATCAATTGTTATGTGAGAGAATTGCTGCTTTAATGCACAAAAAGAGTGACAACTGACACCGCACACTTCCGTTAAATGTGCTTGTGTCATGGACGAGTAATATAACGTAAACAGAATATACAACAGGAATTGCATATAGTGCAACATTTTGAAAAATTTTCATCCGTATCTCTTTCTCGCCTCACTGCATTTGATTTGGTGTTTTAGGACACAGCAACACAAATAGGTTATTAATGCCGAGGCAATTGGAATCAAGTACTTTGACCAATGACACACTGCGGTAGACGACCCAGGCTGATCCGATGGCAGGATTCGAACCTGCACCCTTTCAGCAGCGAGTCCGGCAAACTAACCACTGAACCACCGCTGCCTCCATTAGTTGACTCTTACGACAAACAGGAAAGAGCATCAGGCGTATTTTACATCTCTGATCCCGCAAGGGGGGGGGGGGGGGCGCTTCGTAGGAAACAAATCTGTCAATATCAGCCCGCAAAGGGGGGGGGGGGCCTCATTGGAAACAAATCTGTCAATCTCAGCGTAGATACATAAGGAAAAGCCTGTAGCTTTTGTCAGATCATAAACATGGAAATTCTCGAGAGATATCCCATAAAAACGGGAGAAATTTAGAAGGCTGAAGTTACAAGTGCTGCATCTCTCCATGGCTGCAACATTTCAATTTAAAATCTTACGTTTTGGAATTGTTTGTTGGTATTATTTCAGAATATAATGATGTCATTTTGTACATTAAAGTTGTATTTAAAATTTCAACTTTACACTCTGTAATTCATGAATATATCCTTGAGAGAGTTATATTCAACTACATGCAGCTTCTTTAATATCTATCAATACTAGCAATGATGTCTTAGAAGAACAGCTTGCACAATATATTGTATTTCTTGTGCGTATAGACGCTTCAGCTTTCCTACACGTATTACTCCTAATTTAAGTATCACGAGTGCGTTAATGACATTATTTTCTATCCTAGTAAAGATAATTACCATGGACATTCCATCTGACACGATCGATTCAGCCTTTACCTTTTTAAAATCTGATTCAGTTAATGCCATACCAATTCATTACCGCCACTATCTCATTTATGGTTGGCGATTAAAGGACACTGCTTTATTAGCGACAATTGGAATGTTTTATTGTCGGCGACCTTTTTGACTATACTGTTGCGGTTGCTATCTGCAGTCCCTTTTGTCTCAGATACGAAAATATTCAACAAGGGTAAATTGTCATACAACAATTGGCATATTTGTATGAAATCATACTCCTCGATACGCAATACTTCCTTTGCAAGTTAGACTGCTCTCACATAAACGTAAAACGTGCTATCTCAATATATCTGTAGTATGACTTCTTATGAACGTGACATGATTTGGTTACTTTTTGAGAGAAATTAGTTCTGGCAAACCATTGGAGAAAACATTGAATCTTGAATAATGTGCACACGTTTGATGTCGAAAATAGATAAAGCACGTGCTCACCGCCATTTTAGCTGTATATGTCTTGTTTTTAGACGTGAAGAATAGATTATTTCTCCTGATATTAAAAGGAGCAGAAAGTATGGAATCAGGCCATGGCTCTGTTTGTGAAATTATTACGCTAGCTGATGTTATTCATGATCATTCTCAGTGACCTAAACTAACTTCCTTGTGTTCAGTGTTAGAATATCAATAAACTCCAAGTGCCTTTTGTTGGAGCGATCACGCTCTCTGATTTTATTCATGATCAAATTCTTGGTGACCTGAACTAACTTCCGGTTGCACAGAGTTACAATGATAAAGAATTCTGGGTAAAACTATGTTAAAAGCAGCCTGAAATGTGATCGCTCGATAGGAAATTCAGTTTAATGTCAGATATGTGACTTCAAAATTGCAATTTATAAATATAGTTTTCAAATAGTTAGGAATACCATTATGCTTTCGGTGGGGGTTACCATGGCATCTTCGGCTGCAAAAGGCCTATATTAACAACTCAGTCATAAAACCTTGATACTCAAACGCTCGTGCTCAATAAAGCCGATAATTACTCCTGCGTCATTAAAACTGAAAGAGCTGAGTGTGTAATTGTCGATGGTACTGTTACAAGAATGGCATGGAACTGTAATGATGTTACGAATCTCCTCTTATCATTGTCGCCTTGACATTCTCATGCACGTATTCTAGAAAAATAGACGAAAAATTATAAAGCCAGGGCAAAAGAAATGTGGCAAAAAAAGACACATGTTCTGAAAGTTATATATGCCGTGGTTTTGAATTTAATTATCATTTTCAGACATAATATGAAAAGTGTACTGGTCCAATATACAAATTTATGAACTTTCGCCATTTTAATCATTTTTTTTTGCAGGGGGGGTGTCCACGGAAAACAAAGAGTACAGGTTCCAGAAAGTTAGATGACCTAAATAATTTTGTCGAGGCTTCGACTTTATTCGACGTTTATTTGCCTGCACCTTTATCACATGATAAAAACAAACATTTTATTCGTAAAGAAAAGCCACATGTCTTAAGATGCAAGGACGAGTTGATGGAGCAGTGTTTTACCTACTCAAGGAATAATCGATTTTACAGTGGGGGTGGGGTGGTTACTTATTCGACACGATATTTTGCTATCATGTGAAAACTACTCATCGCTATTTCCGTTGTTATATGATATGGTTAATAAATTGCATGACTTATGGTTAAAATAGTAATCAAACGAACGTAGGATTGAGTCAAGCCCATGTCAATGCATCTTCCATCCTTTAGAATGATGACAGGGTTAATGATGACCCATGCCCTGCGTCATTGTATACACACGATACAATGCTTTCCATTTTCATTGTTCTTAAAACAACACGTGACTGTCTTCGACACGCGACGGCAGGTTACAGCTTTGAATGTTCATTAGCAAACAGCAAAGACGAACTGAAAATTAATCATTTTGTAACTGTGAAACAAATTTAAATCACGCAGTAAAGCAAAGTTTTGTTTAGTAAGCTACCATCAATGATGTGAAGGTCTTTTTTGTATGATCTATAAAGAATGGACAACATTACCACCAATTATGGCGAATATGAATTTAGACGTAAACAGAAGAATAACCTATCTTTATCCATGTGAAAGTGCGAATACCTTAATCTCGTTTGCTCTGCAGTCTCTGCGTCATGAATTGATGATAATTATTACATCTTTTGTTTTCCTTGGAGAGGGCATTCTAATCGAGTCCCATTTTTAAAAACTGCTTGGGATTGAACCAAAAATGTTAAACGTCCAGTCGACCGAGATGTAAATGGCTATCTGATTCAGCAAGTATTTAGTGCCTTTTATGAATTTTAAACCCATCCAAGTAGGTTTGTGTTTGTGTATTTTGGTGTTTAACGGCACATCTGCACATGCAAGTTATATCATGAGGATGCAAGCAGAGTAAAGTGCCTTGCCTGGGACACTCGACGGCAACCGACCAGGGCTGATTCGATGGCAAGATTCGTGCCCTGGGACACTCGACGGCAACCGACCAGGGCTGATTCGATGGCAGGATTCGTGCCCTAGGACACTCGACAGCAACAGACCAGGGCTGATTCGATAGCAAAGATTCGTCCGCTGGGACACTCAACGGAGACCGACCAGGGGTTATTCGATGACAAGATATTGGACCCACTCTCTTCTGGATGCGATTCCGACATGCTATCAACTGCGCTTCCGCTGTTCTTTCTATCCAAGTAGGTCTATGTTGTCATTTTACGACGTAGAGAAAGTGATAAGCTCACCATTCATTGTCAGCTGATAAGGTTAGAAACCCAGACCAAATGTGTTCAATTTTCAGAAAATAGTGAAATTTGAATTTCTTATGGATATATACATTGCTTATAAGATTTTTGACACGGAAAAATGATAAAAGATTATTGTATATTCCTTGGATAGAGACTGAATAGTAGTTTCTTATATCTAAGAAATACTAGTATATAAGTAATGCTTATTTGTGTGTCATATCTTATTATACTTTACTTCTGTCACTCACTTGTATGGCATAACTAAAGTATTGTTCAGAGAATACACGTGTTTAACAATGTCTGTGGTTGTTTGTTTGTTTGTGAAAGTATAACTTTCCGTCTGAATTCAAATGCAAGTCGATAATTTAGGGTGGTGGATTAAGTGTAATTGTTGGTTTTGTTACCAATCACTCATTCTGTTTCTTTCTTTTCACATCTCATATATAATAATCCCCAGACTTGTATTGCTAAATTATAAATTATTAATGAATTTATATCTGAAATAAGCATAAATTCAATAGAATTACGAATTTTTAACGCTGTAATGAACGTTTGAACTAAATAATATGATTACCATGGAAGATACTACATCCGGATAAAAAGGCCGTGTACTCGGGAGATGCTTTATACAACTTTCTTCGTTCAAATTGCGAACTTTGAAGTTGTAATAAATCTGTTATAAAATACAAAACCCCTATGCTTAAATGAAGCATGTGCATCGTGGCATTAAAGTCAGTGTGTTATCGAATCACTGATTCTTTACGTTGCAGTTCCAGAGATCTGCAGCTGTAATTATTCCAGCAGTGATTGATCTGGAATATGACTAGATTGATATAACACTGAATTAGTATCGGCTCATTTCTTCCTACATGACTTTTTGTATAAACCTTGTTATAATTTCCGGAGATCATCAAAAATTCATCAAGGCGTGATGTCTTAGATAATTAAAATCAGATCAATATTACTAAAGGAATGTTACCTTCCAGATTTTGACAGATATATGTATGTCCATATTCAAATGTCGTCTCTGGATTTATATCAGAAAAGGACGGTGCTTTAATTTATCAATATTTTTGGCAATGCTAAGCAGTGTACGTTGCATTCGTTCTTCATTGTTGCCTAAAAGCTATTTCTATAGCTGTTGAAAAGATCGAAGAAGAAAAATATATGAAAATTATCTGTAATATGGAGATTTTGCCGAGTGGGGGGCGATGGAGATTGTAGTCTTAACTTAGAATATGCTCAAAAAGATGAATTTATAAAGAGTGTGAATTTCCTTTTTCCTGTTCGATTTCTGCAAATATATTTTCAAGAGTAAAGCCAATGGATCGAAAAATATCGGAATAGAGGCAAGGAATGGACACCACTACGGACACCATTATGGACACCACTATGGACACCACTATGGACACCACTACGGACACCATTATGGACACCACTACGGACACCATTATGGACACCACTACGGACACCATTATGGACACCACTATGGACACCACTATCACCAAATGAACTTTAGGTGAATGCGGTCTCTTAAAATCAGTTTTGTCATATAACATTGCCGAAATGATGGAATACGAAAATGTGATTTGCACTTCAGGCATGTGGCATAGAAGTGAAAGATAAGGAATATCATTAAGTTTTAGAATTCCTTTGATTTTGGCCAAATAATGAACCCGGCTGGTGAAAAGCCTAAAAGCTCTTTACGATTTTCAAGAAATATTATGAAGTTAATAAAAAGATGAAAGATAGGGTAAAGTGTGTTGATGTTGGAACTAGGCGAGAGAAAGAAAAAAAAAGTCAGAAATGAAAGCAAATGCGATATTTGGATATGATACTATATATGGATTGCAAACTATGATGAATTTTCGCTGTATAAGATGAATCTACCTATAGGAGAATCTCAAAGTATAAAACTTGGAAGACCTAATATTTAACTTATCGGTTTTTGAAAAGATATTAATGGTAAATTTAGGCCTAGAATAATGAAAGTTTTGCTTCACAGTAAAAACTAGTGGAAAAATCTAACCAATGGACAAGGTGTATAAATTGATGGAAATCAGCATCTCACATTTTAAACTGGTTTACAAACAAATCACATATAAAATTGAATTTGAATGAAAGAATGTAGGCTATGATTCTATTAAAAGGAGCAAAACGAACAAAATTCGAATATTAGAATGGGTGGTTTAAGTGCGCCAGGAAAGGCCTTGAAACCTACAAAAAAAGGGAACAATTAAATATAGAAGAAAAAAAAAATGTAGCAGTGACTCCCAACGTTATAGGGTTGCGTATTTAGTTCTTGTCCAAGGTTAAGTTTTGAAAATATAATTAATTCATAGTTTTTAAATTTTACATTTTAATCCGTGAATTGTTGGTAAATTAATTTAAAATTTCTTATAGAATAAATTTGAGGAGCCCGGATGTATGATTAAGGGTAAAGACTGTTAATTTAGTATTGTTTTACTTCATAGTTCTACCCTTCAGTTTAAACTTATTCAAAATTAAGATGTATTAAAAATTTTGATTAGCTTGGGATGTATTTCCGTGTAGCAATATTAGAAGAGCACGTTTGATGCCAAGGTTAAAATTATCTAAAAGCTATAGAGCATTCATGTTGAATTTATAGAGTATTTACGAAGAACAAAGCTTTGGGAGAGAGAAACAGTTAGCTGTTATTATGTACGGTCCAAGTCTTGATAGTACAGAAAAACAAGTTCTCACATAGAGCACTTACTGTTAAACTTTAGGAGAAATTCGGCAATTTTGTCACACAAACTTAATTTTGAGGATCTGAACTTTTCGGAAAGTAATTCAAACGTAGGATAAGGAGAAGATGAAGGACAAATATTTCTCCAGTGTCTCAGATACTGTTACCTTTATCTCAGATACTGTTACCTTTATCTCAGATAATGTTACCTCATCTCAGGTAATGTTACATTTATCTCAGATACTGTTAGCTTTATTTCAGATAATGTTACCTCATCTCAGGTAATGTTACATTTATCTCAGATACTGTTAGCTTTATTTCAGATAATGTTACCTTTATGAAAATACTGACAACTGCTGCAGAGTTAAAGGGAATCATAGACCTCACCAATTGGATCCAGCTATTTGCAATGATAAAAATTCAGTTTTTGATATTGAATACAATATCCCTTTGGACAACAGTGACCATGCTGTGAGGTAATTCGATAGCCCTTTGAACAACAGTGACCATGTTTTGATATTTAACACAATAGCCCTTTGGACAACAGTGACCCTGTTGTGATTAGTTTGAAGCTAGAAAGTGGAAATACTATCTAAGGATTAAATAATAATAATAATAATAAGAAGAAGAAGAAGAAGAAGAAGAAGAAGAAAAAGAAGAAGAAAAAAAAAGAAAACTTTGAGGGCATAAGAATTTATCTGGATATTATTTTGGATTCGGAAGTTAAGGATGTAAAACCTTGTTTATTTCCTAGTAGAATAAAATGAAATCTTACTGTTTTTCAGTGACATAATCTTTAAATGTTTCGTAAAAGTATTGTAGAATAATAGAATCTGAATATAAATGAAGCATGCGTTCTTCATTCATTTCGTAAATATCGTACAACCAGGAACCTATGATTTTACCTGTAAATAAATAAAAAATTTGGTTACTATAATACCCATAACAAAGTTATATTGAAAAGTTCACCATTTTGTATCCAGTGTGCCACATATTTTCCCAAACTGTATGAGAAGTTATTTCTAATTCAGATTGGTGTGTGTATATATATATATATATATATATATATATATATATATATATATATATATATATATATATATATATATATATATATATATATATATATCGGAAAATATTTTTTCTCCAAAAAATTAAAATTAATTATTACCAATAAACATAATACTTTTTTTCTTATCCACTCGAATTACACTATCCTTGACGTTTTATTTGTATTTTTTGTCATTATTCCGAAGAGTATGTTCCTGAATCAATGTAATATTATCTGGATAGTTATAAAAAGCACACAGCGTTTGCTTATGAAAATGTTTACATTTAATATCTGAATGCAATTTCCTTTAAAGAAGATATTCCCACTAATGTTTCTGGTTGTTTTGCAGAAGTTTTCCAGAAATTGCATTTATTTTTTATTAAAAAATCTTTGAACCCAACATCCTTGTAAGAATATGTCCACGTCTACCATTTTCACCCCACCCCTTCATTGTACCTTTTTCACGCTGATTTTTGTTAAAACTCTACTACGCTACTTAGATCCCCATACAGCTGGAAATATCGTTTTTTAATTCTTTTATATTTTCATAAGAACGATTTTGTAACAACATATAAGGTAAGATTAGCTTTGGGATTGCAAAATTTTTAACTACCACTATTCTTCCAGTCAATGAAAGATTCCAGTAGCTTCCAGTTGGTGTTAAACGTAATTTCCTAATGTTTTTGCGCTTTGCGACGTTCACTTGAAAGGTTTTGAAAGATAATATATCAGACTGACATTTTGCCTGAGAGCTTCTATTCTAAGTATAACACATTATTTACGGTTTAATGACAAAACTGAAATTTTCCTGAAATCATCCAACAGGTTGACAGTTTTAGTCAAATTAATTTCTGAACAATTAAGATTTATAGTAACACCATCAGAAAAAAATGTATAACATTTTATATCAATATGTGTCTAACAACGTAAGATGGGAGTTCTATTGTCTGTATAAATAAATGAAGAGATAATTAACAGCCTTGCCTTCCCCCACCCCCATTCCCAAAAATGAAAGAAACAAAACATCATCGGTTTAAAGCGCTTTGGTATGTACAAGGAAGTTCTAAAGCTTGACAGTTATTAAACGTTATTCATCATTTCATACATATCACCAAAAAGTTGAGAAACCTATGTTGTCTACATGTATGTTGTGGATGTGTTCAAATATAGCATACAAAGCTCTTAAGAATATTTTAAAGTGAACACACACACACACGCACGCACACACACAGACACACACACGCACGTATATATATATATATATATATATATATATATATATATATATATATATATATATATATATATATATATATATATATATATATATATATAAGAAATGATCTTTATATTTTACAGAATTCATGAAATCGTGCAGATTAACAATGAATCAGACACTGGATGAACGGCACTCGCTTCTCCACTGTCGTTCATGTATAGTGTGTAATCGATTTTGAAGATTCATTACTCCAGAATCCTATGAAATATGAGGCTCAATGATTATAATTACAAATAGTTATTAAAATGATAACGAATCTCAAGAAATAAATAACGGAACTAAATTTTAAACATTGTTTAGAAGTACTGGCAATATGCACACGTAGGGTGCATGAATACTTAAGTAATTCGTTTGTGGTGTAATGAACCAATTACTTCTAGTGTTCTGCGTCACGTGATACTATTTTAACCAGCCTATTACTTGTCACAAAGTCTTGGTAAAATTTGAGTTTGCACACACACACACACACACACACACACACACACACACACACACAAAACACACACACACACACACACACACACATATATATATATATATATATATATATATATATATATATATATATATATGTAGAGAGAGAGAGATAGAGATGGAGAACGAGAAAGATGTAGAACCACTGATGTCTCATAGAAGATTATTAGCATCATATTTTTGCCCTTATCACTAAATTTCATAGAGGAAGTGACAGTAATTCTGTCATGTTTATCATCTGCGTGAATAACTTACCAAAGGCACTAAACATGACCACTAATCTCTTTCATGACAAGTTTTAGGGTATGTCATTGAATTTCTTAGATGGACATTTCATGTTGTCTATAAGCAAGAGCACGAATGCAGAATGCAGAATATGCATCTATGTCTACGTATAAAGTATTAAAAAAATCAAATAGTGTGATTCGAGGTATAAACATTTTGTACCGCTATTTGTGGTGAAAAATGTTAGATCTGACAGAGTATGCATAAGAGTTGAGATAATATGTACATAAAGTGTCTGACACTTGCCATTCTGGTATCTGCCGTGAAGAAAACATTTCTTCCCTAAACTAAACTTTAAAGAAACAGAATATATGCTTTTAATAGATAATACATATTGCTGTTTTTGGAGTAAAGACTATGAATAGTTTCCTGCCTAAATTCACATAAAAAGACTGAGGTACGGGTTGACGAGAAATCGTCGTCAATAAAGCTCTTTGCTTGAGTTGTCGCAATCTGACGTATATGGCCTATTCTCTTTTACCCGAGCCGGATCACCTATCAGTCCGTGATAAAGCCACGCATACTGCATTACCGGAAAATAAAACAAAAATTGTACTATACTGCACTCTTTCCTGTATTTTTTGCTTAAATATCAAAATATAAAAAACTGATATACCAGTAGTGGCTTATACGCATAAAAAACAAATACACAATAATAATACGTTACACGATCTAATGTGAGTGTGACAGGCTGGGAGTGGATCTCGAGACCTCTGTTACACTGCCCAATCATTCTAAATAGTTAGCTAATAGTAACACAAAAACGATTTGGTTTATCTGGCAAATGGCCATAAATACATTATAAATTTGAAACCGCATTTTTAATTCTGGTTTAAAGTAGCTTCTTCGTGTAGAGCAGTCAGGTACCTCTAAAATTTATCGTCATGACCAAAATGGCTTTGTGAAGCTTCATTTATGTTGAAATCAAAATTGCCATTTCACGTTCTTGCATTTTTTTTAAATTTCAGAGATAATTTTTGAAAAATATACCTAAAGGATTCGTTTCGCTCAATCTTTTTTTGGGTTAAAAAAACTGACCTTTTTTGGGACGAATGCGCATTAAAAGCGGCCTTGTTCTTTTAATGATGTCATGCCATTTACATGAAACACCTGAAACCGGCCTTGTTTTTTTTGTTGATGTCATGCCATTTACATGAAACACCTGAAAGCGGCCTTCTTCTTTTAATGATGTCATGCCATTTACATGAAACACCTGAAAGCGACCTTGTTCTTTTAATGATGTCATGCCATTTACATGAAACATTTACATGAAACACCTGAAAACGGCCTTGTTCTTTTAATGATGTCATGCCATTTACATGAAACGCCTGAAAGCGGCCTTGTTCTTTTAATGATGTCAAGCCATTTACATGAAACACATGAAAGCGGCCTTGTTCTTTTAATGATGTCATGCCATTTACATGAAACGCCTAAAAGCGGCCTTGTTCTTTTAATGATGTCATGCTATTTACATGAAACGCCTGAAAGCGGCCTTGTTATACTAATGATGTCATGCCATTTACATGAAACACCTGTATTTAACGAGTGACAGCCAACTAATAAGTCAAAACACCGAATTCTCTTTCCAATTTAGTACCAAACGCGTATGAGAGTGTATGCAATTTTGGCCTTAGTTTTTATTTCTAATTTTTTAAGCGTCTATCACATACAGGTTGGCTTGATATTGCTTGTGACAGGTTGGCTTGGTATTACTTCTAAACTTGGGACAGGTTGGCTTGATATAGGTTCTAAACTTGTGACAGGTTGGCTTGATATTGCTTCATAATTTGTGACAGGTCGGCTTGATATTACTTCTAAACTTATAACAGGTTGACAAAAGATAGCATTTGTGAATCTCACACCAATTGGCCACCATAATGGACAGAAACGGTGAAGAACTATAAATGCATTCATTGAACACGAATTGGCTGACACAGTTACCTAAACGCAAATCTTACATGGACGAAAAGACAGAATGATGGACGAGCATGGCTAACACTATTTGCCCAGTCTACATTCATGGCAGATCATCGAAACAAATTCCTGGTCTATGACAATAAGTTCTGACCCTTGAATGACCTTTCTCCTTCCTAGCTACACATTCAATAAGTCAATCGCTGTCATTAAATTCTCTCACATGTCCGATAGATTTACACATTTACAAGCCTCACCAAACCAATCGCTGTCATTAAATTCTCTCACATGTCCGATAGATTTACACATTTACAAGCCTCACCAAACCAATCGCTGTCATTAAATTCTCTCACATGTCCGATAGATTTACACATTTACAAGCCTCACCAAACCAATCGCTGTCATTAAATTCTCTCACATGTCCGATAGGTTTACACATTTACAAGCCTCACCAAACCAATCGCTGTCATTAAATTCTCTCACATGTCCGATAGATTTACACATTTACAAGCCTCACCAAACCAATCGCTGTCATTAAATTCTCTCACATGTCCGATAGGTTTACACATTTACAAGCCTCACCAAACCAATCGCTGTCATTAAATTCTCTCACATGTCCGATAGATTTACACATTTACAAGCCTCACCAAACCAATCGCTCAACGTTTTCTTTCTACTCACATAAAGTGGTCTAGGTTTTTTTTTTCCTAATTCACCGCTAATTCTAACGGGTTCCTTTCTTTCTTTTTTCTTTCTTTTTTTTTCTTCTGATATACGATTAATTCAAAAATCGGGTAGAGAGGCCAATTACTAGACTGTCTGGTCGATCAGGGTCATTTGAAGCACATGGACACACACAAACATATGCATGCTTTTTGTTCCAAATTTAATGTTGTATCTCATCAACAAAACCTCCTTATTTAGTTTCTTAGAAGACAAATATATACTTTCGGACTGGGATAGGAATATTTCAGCATAAATTGCATCCAACATGCTTACATGTCTATTTATATATTAACAATACCAATATCTTTTCTAAATATAGAAGTCATAGATCTAGCTTTAGCCTATTCAAAGCACATCCATATTGTCCTAAAGATTGCAATCATCTTCTTAATGGATGAAACAAATGCTAAAGATTGCCATCATCTTATTAATAGATGAAACAAATGTTACAAAAATAGCAGTCATGTTGTTAATGGATGCAAAAAATATCTCAAAACTAGCAGTCATGGTGTTAATGGACGAAACAAATGTCCCACAAATAGCAGTCATGGTGTTAATGGATGAAACAAACACCCAAAGATAGCAATCATGTTGCTAATGGTTGAAACAAATATCTAAGATAAAAACTTTGACTTTAGAACATTCTAATTATATCTGAATTTCAGAGATTGCTATGCAAAGTTTTTGTTCACTTCGAACAACATTCAATATATATATATATATATATATATATATATATATATATATGTATATATACAAGAAGTCTAAACAAGACCCACGTAATTAAAAAATAAGCAGGCATTAGAGGTAGCACATGCATAATCGTAATGGACGTTAGACAATTTCCAAGAACTTCGTAAATGTTTGTGCATCTGGTTTCAGCTATACTATAATTCACTTAGGTTAAAAAGAAAGCTACCCAAGAAGGAATATCACCTCGCTTAATAAATACTGAATTTTACAGTTTTGTATCATTATATACCAGCTGGAAAAACAGATTCAACATCCCAACATTATGTTAAACTGTAAGATAATTGGAACCAATGATGCAACTAACATACCATGTGAAACTGTAAACTAATTTGACCCAATGGTACAAGTATTCAGTCATAATAGTACTTCAAAAAGACACACGTCCCATAAATTGCATTAGTTGAGGATAATGATCGGATGCCAATTGCATTAAGTCAGTGACTTGACTTTGAATGGTCATTTCTGAAATACCGCTTCTAAGGTACGAATGAATATATGCATATAATATAAACATCATATTATGTTCCATATGGTTTTCTTTTTCACTCCTTCTTTTCAAGAGATGACATGGTCGAAGTTTTCGTAACAATCTCAAGTCAACGTTGCCTTAAGAACCAGACTTTATACAAACGTTATATCCACTTCCAGTCGAACACCCTTTAGCTCTTCTTAAAGACACATAAAAAGAGTATCAATTAATTACAGTTCACGTCAGCTGAAGCCAGAAGCAGTGTAATGAAGAGACTATTGAATCAGCTTTGTCCAGTTAGTCCTGATTGATAGACAGTTTGCGTGTCAACACGTGATAAAGATCTCAGGATGACAGGTAAATTATTGTTTATGTGATATTAACCCCTTTAGCGGATGAGAGCGAATCCTGACTACTTCATCATTTTTCAAGCACTTTATACTTGTATTTTTTTTGTTGTTGTTTTTGCTGAAACCATAATTTAGCTGTAATTAAAGCACTTTTCATGCCTTTTGATACTATTTGGGTCACCTGTCTTCTACAGTTAAAGGGATATATATATATATCTACTTGACGTTCTTGTAAAGGTTTATCTAGACATCACGCAAACTTATTTTGTGAATATGTGGCAATGTGCAGAAGCCCCCCACCCCACCCCCCGTAATTTATGTACATTATCTTGTTCGTTACGTGTAATAGAAGGACGATTGAATTAGCATTGCGGTTGCATTATGATATCATTACGAATGCGTGATGACAACGGTACAATCTTCTACAGTCACAGTCATTGAGATGCGTTACAACCGTTCCGAAGCGTTGCGGAACAACTTTTGCGATGTGTTACAATTGTTTCGAAACGTTGCAACTGTTGCAGTCGTTTCATTGTACTGCAGAACAACCGTTACACCACTTTGATAGAATCTGATTCTTTAAATTCGAACATTCCTTTTCATTTAGAACATGTGCTGGTAAAAACTCTACTTTCTCTTAAACAACCTAGTAAGAAAGTTGGTAAATATAGAGCATTCAAGAGTATTAGTAAATTATTGAATTAGCGCTGTTAATTACAAACAATATAGGAGATTTTCCCCATTTTGTCTTCAATAAATGATTATTCAGTAACTCACAACAAGACCAACAACAATGCAAACATAAGAAAAAAATCAAAATATTTACTAGCAAACTAGCGCAACATAATATTTTTACACAAACACGCTCGCAGAGAGAGGGATACAACACTAAAAACAAAAATCAATATTTAATAGCGCAGTATAAGGTATCACCCAAACACACATACAAAAAATAAAATTAAAAAAATAATAAAGTTACCAGCGCATTAGCACAGTATACATTTTCAAACATTACATACATGTATAGGATTGTAGATAAAATTTGCATATATTGTACTGAAGCTATACAATTAAGGGAAACAGCTTATAGCATAACTGGTGCACATTTCCTTCGGATTGATCAACTCACTAATATTTATCTCCCTTTGGATACGTGTCTATTGTGGGACCTGTCTGTTAAAACTAACCTGGGTACAGTCGTTGATATATGTTTGCTTTGGCAATGTATTCTTTACGTTTTATTCCCCCGTTGATAATCCGTTGAAAATAGATTATCATTAATTAATGGGACCCTATTGAGATTGTGGCGATATCACCGCCTGGGGATTTGCGAGGTGCTTTCCGTGATGATTAATCCTATTAATGGCCAATTTACACATGACGTTGACCTTATCCAAAACGAGGCAAGCATGTTGCTGCACGCGCCATTTTATGGAATCGGACTACACGGTTCAATTACACGGAGATAATTTAGCACTTTCGCCGTGTTTAACTGAATTTTTTTTGGACATTTTGATAACGAAAACGTAAATAGGTTGTTTCTATAGAATGTTGAAATGGCATTAAAACGGTCTAATTTGAGACAACTTGATCAGAGTTATCGAAAGTGAAATTACCCCATGATATCCGAGTAGTAAAGCAGAGGGCGCTGCGCTCAATTATCGCATGTTCCCAGGCCGTCAATCTAAACCTTTAACAAAACTGACCGGACTGTAACCCAGACTATGTTAAAACTACAATTGTAGCATTGTATCATCTCTATTTATTATAGTATTAATATTTCAGATAACACGATAGCAAGGCTGGGTTAATTGTCTTCGTATCAATGCTTGTAGTAAATGCTAATTCTTTACTTTAGTATTGTTGTATCCCTTATACAAGCGTGTTAGTGTGAAAATATTATATTGCTCTAGATAGCACGCTATTAAATATTGATTTATTATTATTATTATTATTATTATTATTATTATTATTATTATTATTTTGTTTTGTTTTTAGTGGTGTCGTATCCCAAATACGAGTGTGTTAGTTTGAAACTTTTTGCTGCTCCAGAGTGGGTAAGCATTGAACACTGTTGTTGGTCTTGTTGCGAGCCACTGAGTTAAGATTTATTGAAGACAACATGGGACGAAGTCCCTATTATGGTTCTAATTAACAGTGTTAATTCAACAATTTACTAATACGCTAGAATGTTCAATATTTACTCCCTTAGGGGAGCTGTGATGTGCTTCTTTATGTTGGTTTAATGGAAGAGCATTCCATATTGCTCATGGGGAATAAACTTTAATTGTGCTGGTCAATACTGCTCCTAACCTCTGTTTTGTGTGTGTGTGTGTGTGTGTGTGTGTGTGTTGAATGTTTCCAAGACTTCGTTTTCACTTTCCATGCAAATCTTAATATAAGATTCTCTAATATTTCACGTTTGCTAACAAAACAAAATATATATATATATATATATATATATATATATATATATATATATATATATATATATATATATATATATATACATGGAGAAAGAATATTATCATAGAGGTTAGATAATTTTTTAATTTGTCCTCTACTGAGATTCGAACCACGGTCCGCGGGCACGCATCGCCTTGCCTTCATGCACCAACTCCAACTCCATCCCCCCACTCACACCCCCAACCATCCACACCCACACCCCCACAAAAAGAAAGAAAAGAACGGAACATAGTCGTGGATATAGGCATTCGTGCGTAGCAGATACACTCGCATGGCGGCCCAGAAATTAACTCGCACCTAAGTATACACAGTATGTGGATATATTGTCTAGAATGTATTTACTGACTGTTCTTCACTTATACAAACAAATAAACGCATGGAGAGAGAGAGAGAGAGAGAGAGAGAGAGAGAGAGAGAGAGAGAGAGAGAGAGAGAGAGAGAGAGAGAGAGAGAGAGAGATTTCTCTTCTAAATTTAAATATAATTTTGAGAAGTATGATGCATTCTTTGCTTGAAAGTATGTAATTTCCAAGCGTTTGGTTTCAATATCTCTTAATATAATAATGAATTGTGTGTTGGATCGTTCTTTTTTTACCATACTAAAAACTAAAATCCTTGGATTTAATGTCTTCAAGACCTACTTTTCACTTTCCATGCAAATCAGAATAAAAAATTCTATAATGTTGCACGTTTGTTAAAAAGATAAACATTCACAATTTAAATATTTCAAAATGATTTCAATAAACAGTTAAGACAAAAAGAGGGGTTAAAACTAACTTAAGCTCTATCATTGTGGGTTAACCGTCCTTATACGCTTAAGATTCCAGACAAAACGATACGACAGTACTTTTTCCGTTGCGATTCTTTGTAATAGTATTTGTCTTGTGTGTGTGTGTGTGTGTGTGTGTGTGTGTGTGTGTGTGTGTGTGTGTGTGTGTGTGTGTGTGTGTGTGTGTTTGCTTGTTTGTGTGTAACGATGTTCATCGAGCTCGAACAAGTTTTACAAATATTACCACATCCTATTCTACTAAATTAATTAAAATACAACAACAAAATTTGTGTGGGTTCATACATCTTGAATATTGCTATTTTCGACTTTTATTGTTCTCTTGGTATCGGATAACTGGGCATCATGAAGGGGCGTTGGTAATATGCTCAACCTAAAGTAATTAATCAGTTGCTCTATAATTAGTCTTTTGTGGTTGGGAAAACAATTAGTTGTGTGAAAACGAAATCCATTGGACACTAATATCAATCAGTAGAAAGAGAATAAATGGAGAAAACAAAGAGCGATGATAACAGAGTGGCTTGAATATGCAAAGAGGGAAAATAGTTATTCTTCGTGAAACAGTTCAACATGTCACATGGTATTTTCGTTTACCCTCTGTTTAATTAATTTAAGGATCTCAGTATCATATGACACAGTCCTTTTGTTACATTTCCACGACATTACATCTGACTCCACGATATGCGAGGGATGGAAGATTCAGTTTCCGGAGCTAGTCCTCATAAGCAAATCCAAGTGGATTGGGTGCGGGGCGCGTTCCCTTAATTTGTACATTCTTAGATAAGTAATTGCTTTTCATTGGGATTGAACACGAAACTTAGTTCGCATATTCTACGTGGGTCTTACAAGTGTAAAATAAAATAATTTAAATGTATTCTCCTAATGGTTGCCATAATAGTGTTGGCTTTATTGATCTTTTTTAGATTGATTTCGACTCATATGATGATGATTGCCAATAATCATATATCGTCTTCTTTAAAACGTTTTTCTCAATATCCATAAAAATATTTACAAAATAGTAATTTAAAATTTCACTAACTTTATGTTGGTCAATAACGAAGTTGTCATGATGAACTAGTATTATTGTTGAGTCGTTTGAATTAATGCCTTTGTTGGTTAATTTTCTCTTGTCAAGTTTGAATTTTGCGTTCTTAGACTAGCTTCTGTATTTATAATTGGTCTGTATTTATTTTAATGTCTAACTTTTGTGATTTTAATTGTTGCTGCTTAGACTTGAGCTTGTGTTATCATTTCTATGCCTTACTTGCAACCTCGTTAATTTTGTTCTCGTGTAATTTTAGTTTGAGTTTTTATTTATCTCAGTTTTTACGGTCGGTCCAATAGCTAATGGGCTTATCTTATCTTAGCAACCCTTACATCATCACACCTTTAAATAAAGCGTTTTACTTTGACTTGACATGCTCTGGAATGCTGCCATTAAAGTTCAATCTCTATTTAATATCAGCACACTTCTTACTCCCAATTTGCATAACTTTATATATATATATATATATATATATATATATATATATATATATATATATATATATATATATATATATATATATGTGTGTGTGTGTGTGTGTGTGTGTGTGTGTGTGTGTGTGTGTGTGTGCATGTATGTGTCTGTGTGATATTTGTACTTGAAGAAAAAAATAAGAGTCCTGTGTTTGATGGTCTTTGAACATGTTCTGAGAACTCAGTCGGTTTAGAATGAATACTTGGGTCTAAGGAATGAAAATTTGTTCAAAATATAGATAAATATATGCCAATGATTCAAGGTGGTAATATTAATTTTATCTCGAAATAGACGTATGATATTCATCATAGAAAACTATATTATAACTTTGAAGAACCCGCGTAAATTATCAGGAAAAATTAGTTTACCACACGTATTATTAGTTAACTTTGTGAAATGCTTACAACTTCTCCACCAAGAAACGTTGACAAAATACGTTGCTTTATTTTGACAATCATAAACATCATGTTCACCATCTAAAAAGAAATACAACGTATCCCTGCAATAACTAAAAAGGGGCAAACAGGCAATAAGACAAATGCTGGACATTCTTACAGGAAGGTTCTATCATTTCTCCGTAGCTCATGTTTAGTGTGCAAGGCTAGTTACAACAATGGGAAGTAATCGTTGGCTATTGCAGAAAATAACTTGTGTTCACAAAGAACATTCATTGTTCTTAAACGAATAGAGTAAACAGAAACACAGACACATATACAGTATGTAAACAGACAAAATGATGAGAAAAACGCAATGGTGGAAAAGTGATTGATATCTATTGTATTTAAAAAAAGGAGCCTGACGCTGACACATTTTATGTGTGCAAAATTGGAAGCACCCACTGTAAATTTTGAAGACATTTTTGCTCTGGGATATGTACCTGTACAATTTAAACAATAATTCCAACGTTTGTTTTCATGAAGTTCTGTTTGTTTAGGGGGGGGGGGGGCGAGATATATGGAAATTCAAGCATCCATTATGCTTTTAATAATGAAAACTAAATAACAGCAAGCGAGGTTTTTAAAAACGAAGAAAAATAACACGTTAAGAAGATTAACCGACTTCGTTGTACTCTGTGACTGCAGGTTTGACTACCCTAGGTTGGCTAAGACACGTAGATTAATATATGTCAAGTATTACACACATACAGGCCCACCGACAGAAATTCCGGGCTCCTGTACAGAGCAGTCATGGGCCCCAAAACTAGTTTCATTTTTTTGTATATAAAAACCTGTGTACAGTTTTGCATATAAAACATGTAGTAATCTATCATAACTTAGACTCTTGCAAGGAACAAAGTTTAATATTTACAGCAAAGATTAATTTATTTTTTATAACTGAGTTGACGGTGGGCCCCTAGAAATCTCGGGTCCCCCTCCCCTGCACCCCTCTCTTGGAGGACCTGCATACATACTGAGCAATTACGGTGTATTTCAATTAATTAAATTGACTTCAGTGATATCGGATAAATAATGAATCCAGTGGTTATGCAAACAGTAAAAGATAGCGGCAAAAGGGGAAAATAATTAAGTGGTAGACTTTACGATTTCTATTGCTGAAAAAACTAGTACATGGGATTAAATATATGTTTGTTTTTCACTCCATCGTACATAATCCTGGTCTAATGTGTCAGCAATTTGCGTTTCTATCATCAATTATCAACTGAAGCAATTAAATGATGCCTTAGGAGATTCTATTTAAAAAGGTCCTACTCTGATTGCGTTTCAACTAGCACATTCACTGGTGTGCTCATTAACGTTTTCTTTATGATTTTTTTTTTCAAAGGCCTCATTTACGAATAAAAATAATCATTTATGACTTCCTAAGAAGCGTATAGCCGCATTACTGTCGGGTATAACGGTGTCAATAAGTAATTACTGAATTATCCAAATTATCTTATATGGGATAATTTAACTCCCTTTGTACTCGTGCGTTCGAATAGGCAATGTACGCTACCCATATATAACATGTTGTTAATTGAACAGCGACAACCAATGCTAAGAACTGGACACGGCTGCATGGAGTATAGTCCTCGTTTACCCTGGAGTAAGGATTGGTCGAGATGGTAACAATAGGAGGAAGTACTTAGCTTTCCTCTCAGTTTTGTTCTACATATCAAACACCAGAAGAGCTTATGAAATGGATCTGCCTCCGACCTCCGTCCTTTCGTCGTCCGTTAGAAGTTGTTTGTTGTCGCTACTCGTAACTGTTTGGAGGAAAGTCATGAAATTGGCACACAGTTTCATCCTGAGGTCTAGTTAGCCCTGAATGGAAGTGGTGCCCCTCGGACATCCAACATGGCCGCCACAGGGACATCATAAAAATATCGTTATCGCTACTCTCTTTGAACGGATAGTCACAGCGACATGGGCCTTTTTGCTCAAAAACTTCTTATGAAATGTTGAAGGTCCTAAATATCAATGGTACCAATTTGACGTCTAACATGCCCGGCATGGCGGCCATCTAGAAAATTTCGTTATCGCAACTTATCCTGAACAGATGTAGATATCGACATGGGGTTTACACTGAAAGACTTCTTATGATCTGAAGATGGTCCTAAATGAAAATGGTGCTGATATCATGTCCAACATGGAAGGCATTTTGAAAATGTAATTGTCGCTACTCTTCATGAACGAATGGTCGTAGTGACATGGGGTTTTCACTAAGAGACTTCTTGTGATAAAAATGAAAATATTGTCAATCTGGCCGCCAATATGGTCGCCATGGTGACCATCTGGAAAACCTTGTTATCGTTACTCCATTTGAACGGATAGTGGTAATGGCATGGGATTTTCACAACAACATAGAAACTTATTATGATATGTAGCTGATCCTAAATTATTATTATTTCTTTTATCTAACCTCCAACATGGCCGCCGTCGTGGCCATCTTGAAAATATCGTTATCGCTGTTCCTAATGAACAGATGAATATGCGGTTTTCACTAAAAGACCAATTTCACAAGGCGAAAATGACGCCGATCTCTCCAGGAGAAGTGGTTAGCTTGCTGAAGTCGCAAGCAGAAGGTTGCGGATTCGTAATAAGCAGTTTGGTCATATGAACATGTGGTTTTCACTAAAATACTTCTCTGATATCCATCTATCCCTACTGCACTAATTGAGACGTCAGTTTATATTGCCCTTTATACATTTAATTTATGCATTTAATCTTAGCTTTTACCAATCTGACCACCGAATTCTCTCTCTCTCTCTCTCTCTCTCTCTCTCTCTCTCTCTCTCTCTCTCTCTCTCTCTCTCTCTCTCTCTCTCATAAATAGTTTAATGAACTTTATATACCCCTTTCCTGCATGCTGGATAGGTAATTTTATAATAGAGAGGAACTTATAAATTCTACAACTTGTTTCCAGTCCATTTGCTTTGTATATTACAGTTTTGATTCCCATGTAAGCTCATGATTCCTATGTAAACTGATGATTTAAATCATTCTGATTCTCATTTAAACTGATGATATAAATCATTCTGATTCCCATGTAAACTCATTATTCCCATGTAAACTGATGATTTAAATCATTCTGATTCCCATGTAAACTCATTATTCCCATGTAAACTGATGATTTAAATCATTCTGATTCCCATGTAAACTCATTATTCCCATGTAAACTGATGATTTAAATGATTCTGATTCTCATTTAAACTGATGATATAAATCATTCTGATTCTCATTTAAACTGATGATTTAAATCATTCTGATTCCCATGTAAACTCATGATTCCCATGTAAACTGATGATTTAAATCATTCTGATTCCCATGTAAACTCACTAAACTAAATCATTCTGATTCACATGTAAACTGATGATTTAAATCATTCTGATTCTCATTGAAACTGATGAGTTAAATCATTCTGATTTCCATGTAAACTGATGATTCCCATATAAACTCATGATTCCCATGTAAACTGGTTTAGTTAAATCATTCTGATTTCCATGTAAACTGATGATATAAATCATTCTTATTCTCATTTAAACTCATGATTCCCATGTAAACTGATGATTCCCATGTAGAGTCTTATTCCCGTGTAAACTGATAATTTAAATCATTCTGATTTCCATGTAAACTCGTGATTCGCATTTAAACTGATGATATAAATCATTCTGATTCCCATGTAAACTCAGTATTACCATGTAAACTCATGAGTTAAATCATTTTGATTCCCATGTAAACTTATGATTACCATTTAAACTGATGATATAAATCATTCTGATTCCCATGTAAACTCAGTATTACCATGTAAACTCATGAGTTAAATCATTTTGATTCCCATGTAAACTTATGATTCCCATGTAAACTGATGATTTAAATCATTCTGATTTCCATGTAAACTCGTGATTCGCATTTAAACTGATGATATAAATCATTCTGATTCCCATGTAAACTGATGATTCCATGTAAACTGATGATTCCATGTAAACTGATGATTCCATGTAAACTGATGATTCCATGTAAACTCATGATTCCATGTAAACTGATGATTTAAATCATTCTGATTCCCATGTTAACTGATGACTTAAATCATTCTGATTCTTATTTAAACTGATGATTTAAATCATTCTGATTCCCATGTAAACTCACTAAACTAAATCATTCTGATTCTCATTTAAAATGAGGATTTAAATCATTCTGATTCCCATGTAAACTGAAGATTAAATCATTCTGATTTCGATGTAAACCGATGATATAAACCATTCTGATTCCCATACAAACTGATGAGTTAAAATTTTAAATCATTATGATTCTCATTTAAAGTTATGGTTCTCTCTGTTACTACTTATACCGTGATCTTATCATACATACTTATGTCAAACTAATCAAATCAATAATTTCTAATTCCCTATTTCTCTTCCTGTATCTATATCTCCTCTACACCAGCACCCATAATAATATATTAGAATTTACTTTCAGATAACCGCATTTGTCTATTATTAGACCTGAGTCGGTTATAAAGATGTGTTGTGTTTTGTTCTGTTCTGTAATGTCTAAATCGGATCACGCCACGTTCTAACAACAGTGCAAAACATAGATAATAAAGCAGCCCAACATTTAATTTTAATATTTTAGCATGCCTACCTACCGACCTACATACATACATGTGTACATACGTACTGTCGCGATTTTCCGCTATTATTAGAAGGGTTTGTCTTCAGAACCATTTTGGCTTACTGTTACACTTTTCCCTCCTTATTCTAACTCTTGACATTTTTAACGAGTTTTGTATCCAGATGACTACGGATAATGAGTTCTGTGCCACAGTGAAATATAATACGACTGCACAACTTTTTGCACGTGAGCAGATACATGTATATATCGAAAGTTGTGTAGATGTGACAATATAGGCACACTTTGTACTACTTTCCAATTTGTATTACCATCTCGTGTCGGGGCATGAGAACAAAACCAGCACGCCTTGTACTATTTCCAAAATTTATATTACCGTCTCGTGTAGTGGTACTTGGATGTGGCCAAGTAACAACTCTTGTTTCAAAGAAGCAAGAGAATACCTAAACACAGCTTCTAATACTTTCCAAATTTATATTACTATCTTGTGTAGCGGTACGAGGAAGTCTCTAAGCAACAAATCTTGCACCAAAGGATGTTCCAAAGCAACAACTCGTGTTTCAAAGAAGCAACGAGAACGAAACGAGCACACTTAAAAATATATAAAACACAAATAGGATGTACAAAGAAACGACGAGAACGTCACGAGCACTCTTGTAACTTTGTAAAAAAAACGAGAACGTCACGAGCTCTCTTGTAACTTTGTAAAAAAACGAGAACGTCACGAGCTCTCTTGTAACTTTGTAAAATACAACAGACACATATAATCTCTTGATTAAACATCTAGTAAAGAGCAAAATAAATGGAATTATTTATGTTATTTATGCATAAATTAAACAGTTTTCAGAGAGGCGATATAAATATCAGTATCAAGAGATAATGTGCATTTCTTTACAAGTTTGAATGATATAAAGGTGTAGTCAATGATAGTTGTGTTACAAAATAGCATACAAGAAAATACAAATGTTGGATGCGTCGTTTTCAAACAACGAAACATATATCCCGCAACGTTTTAGAAAAGATGAAGATTACAGATTACACCTAATGATGATAATATAGAGATAAGCATCATCAATCCAGATAGAAAGTTTTTTTAAACAGTACGGTATGAAGAAAAAATAAATTACGCATTTGATGGGAGTAAATATCAAAATTTGTATCGGCTAAATTTACAGCACAGATCGAAGCTGTCGTTAGATTCATAAGGTCAGTCTACGACAGAGATATAATTCATGGAAAACAAGGTTCTAATAAAAACAGCACATGATGAATCAGTATATGAAATAGCTGTATGTGAATCAACTATAAGAACTACAAAATTTGACCTGAATCTGAAATCATTCATGCAACGGAAAGGATTGAAGAAATGTTACCAATTGCTGAAAATAAAAGTTCCCGTTGTCGATGGATGTCTGGCTGTCTTGCCGATAACGCCTAAAGATAATTTGTCAAGCGTAATATATTCTCTGGAAGGCATTATACCGTTTTAGGTGGTTGAAAAAAAAAAAGTATTTAATGCATTTTTACTACTATCTTAAAAATACATTTGCTTACAAGTATCAATCAATAGCGGGAACACATGAAAAAGGACAAAAGGAAAAGATAATAAGCTGAATTAAAAGAATGGTTAACTGAAAATCCGCCGACACATTACACTATCGAACTAGAAAAAAGTTTCCATACAGAAAGCTTATTGTACGTTACATAGATTACCAGTGGCAGTCAGACATTGATGACATGCAAAAATATGAAAATAGAATGATGGATACAAATACATTTTGACACTGATAGATGTCTTCCAAAATACGCTTGGACTGAGAGAGTAAAAAATAAAATGGGAGATGATATACACGATGTTTTTAACAGAAATCTCTGAAGATATAAAGCCACACAAAAGATACAGTTAGATCAGGGAAAGGTTTTACAATAAAAAGGTTAACAATTTGTTGAGAAAGGAAAACATTGAATACTTTTCAGTTTATTCAGACAAAAAACTATATTCAGCGGAAGAGTTTAATAGAATTCTAAACACTAGGAAATGGCAGCATTTAGCTCATAATGAAACCCGAAAATGGGTCGACGTTTTGCCAAAGCTAATTTATGGAAATAATAACACTAAGCACACATTTGAAGCGAGCACGGAATAAAACTAATGGACAGTATGGATCAATCTATTCGGATATTTAACAACTGATACATTTGGAATTCTTAAATTCAAACTTGTCGAAACAGTCCGAATTTCAAAATATTAAACAATATTTCCAAATTTAAACCTTCCTCAATTTGATAAAGAAATATTAGCAATTAGCAAATTAATATTCGGTGATCCGGTTGTTTACAAACTGAAAGACATAAAGAGGGATAAATTGAAAACATGTTTTACGAGCAAGAGTTATCTCTATACGACAAACAAGATGACATATACAAAGTTGAAAAGATTTTGAATAAAATAAGAATGAAAGGTAAAATGTATATACTCGTGAAATGCTAAAGATCTGATGAATCGTTTAACAGTTGGTAGCCAGCAAACACATTATTATATTAAATACAAATGATTAAAGCGCAATATGTCGATAGCCGTATTATATATAAAGAGAATGAAAACTCTGAGTTTCTGAAAGATAACGATTTTTATGCTGTAACAAATATGTAACACTGACAGAAATAATGGAAAAACGAAAGATAAAATACCAGCGATGCAAAGATTGTATAAACGAAACGAGATTACTCTGGTATTACAACAGTGGAAAAGAAGGGATTAGAGATCAAAATCTAAAGAGATTTACATGTGAATGTAGAAAACAGTTAACAGAAGCTCTGTGTATTTGCACAGTGCATTTGCATAAGAAAGACACTTTCAGATACGAAGTATAGGCGAACATTGTTCAACACTCTAATTTGCTAGTTAACAAAGCTAGAACTTTATCGCAGATAAATAGATTCCAGATTGAAATAAACCAACAGGCACATCACCTTACTCTTGTCCTGCAGCTCATTTTAATGCATTCAATTGGTTAACAAAGCTAATGTATGAAAATAATTCAACAAGATTAAAATTTATTATACTGAAACTCACTTTGTCTCATACAAACTATTAAACATTTGTTATAATTACACCTTAAACATTGACAGTGACGAATCCATGCAAAGGTACCGTTCACAGTATGACTTGAAATTGACAAAATAAATTAAACTTGGCAGTGTGCATGGCAACATCTCGTTGTGAGATTTCCAACTGGCATTTGATAGAGAAAAATGTATCAGAGTTAGCGAAAACAGTATATAAATTTGATGTTTATATCCAAATGCGCAAAACTGGTGTTTGAATATAAAATGCTTTTACCTGATGACGATGCATTCCAATCAAATAACAATAGTATTGATATGAATTAATTTAATTGAATCTGTTACAATTTTAGAACTCCATCGCATTAAGACTGGATATACATGAAGGGGGAAAACAAATACTATACAGATAATGGACCAGAAGAACATGAACCTGGACATCAAGGTCTTGGAACCTACAGCTGCTGTTGTGTTGCCTGCTTACAAACGTAAATATAGCTATGGAACTGGTACTGTTAATTACTGGAGAGCATTGCCAGCTGATAAAATGAATTATATGACGGATACATAATCTGTAACTGTACGACAAACAATTGCAAAGGACCAAAAAGAAGACAAAGTGAGTACAAGTTATGTAGAGAAGAAGATTTATGATGGCAATTTCTCTCCTTGACAACTCTGATTTCTTTGAGACAACGATGATGTTCCGACTGTCAGATCTGCTAATGCGATCCTATTCTCAAACGTTCGAAGGACATATGATAGTTTAGAAACGCAAAAACAAACAAACAAACACCAAAAAAACACAAAAAACAATAGCAACCCTTATATAAACAAACAATCATTTATTTGGATTCTAATGGTTTCAGGAGCTGCTAGGGTTTACTTTTTGAAACAGGTTACGTTCTTTCAAAGAAGGACCTCGTCTCTGAAGGAGATAGATGCAGCAGGCTGATCATCTACGTTGACCATACCTCTTCCTCTTCTAGATACTTTCTTTAATCAAAACTGCAAATAACCAAAAAACCAACCGACTATTTACAAAACAAGTAAAATAGCATATTCAGCAAGGAAAAAACCCAATCTGCCCAGCACTCCTAAGCACCCAACCTGCTGCCTCTCTGGCTAAACCAAACAAATAATCAGCCACTTTTTTATATCAATTTTAATTCTGTCAAAATATGATTTGCCTGGAGTAGGAGGTTAAGGCGCAGGTACTCCTCCTCAACCACCAGTTATGGCACGTCTTACAAAATTTGCTATAGATATAGCAACTGTTGATATTGTCATTACTATCGACGTAGAAATAGCAGTAATTGATACACCCTTTTCTTTGAATAATTGTAATAGTCTTTCAGCTCATGGCAATTATCCCTAACTTTCTTGAATTGAATTTTCACAAAAAATTATTGTTTATTTGTATTTGCTCTCCTACTATTTTTTTATGTCTAGCTACTTGCGCTTCTTTTTACTTTCATCACTTTCCAGTTCTTCTTTGCTGATATCCTTTTTTAGGTCTTTAGTTTGCTCTTCATAATTTTCAACATAAATTTTCATTGCTTCTATATTCGAATTTACCATTTTTTCAGCATTTACATAATCTCTTAATTCTCCTTCATATTGTATAATGAATAATCTTTACATTTGAGATATAAGTTCTCCAATTTAAACTAAATTTTTCCGTAGCAATCATCTATGACAATCTCTGTTTCTAATACCTGCTGGTCAAATGGTTCATTTGTGTATTTTGTTGTAATCACGATATTCTCAGATATTCTCAGGGACCGGTATTGATTATCCGATGGTAACTGTTGGTTTAACGGATATTCTCTTTCAGAGATGCTACGCAATTTCGTTTGTGTCTCTTCTGTTTCTTGTAATGTGGGCAACATCGCTTTCATATGCAGGGCCAACAAATCTCTGACTTTTTATACCGACAGCTTTTAGAATCTTTGCTTCATTGATTTGCCAAACAGACCCTCAAGCACTTTTTGACAGTGACCATCTTTTCAAAAACTCTATTCCACTTCTCATAATAATACTTAGATTTACGTATCGATACATTTCTTTAGACGCTACATAAATTTCGCCATCTCTACCTCTGAATGAAGTTTTATCATATTTGTAGACAAATTCGTCACTAATATTGCAATTGTAAAGTCTTTTGTCATTTGATGAAGTCTAGATTGTTGATAGGTCAGATTCATCTAAATGTGTTTCAATAGTTTCAAATGATTAATTATATTCATAGTCATCTCTAGTGAAATCTTCTGGTTCTTCATATATTTCAAAATCTTCAAATAGTTCAGCAGTCTGAACCATTTATTGTGTTTAACAGCACAATAATGTATATGATTTGCATCCGTAATTTTTTTATTATTTAAATAGCGAAGAAATAGATACGTCACAGTTAGAAGAAAGAGATTTTTTGAGGACAGAAATAACAATATCTGAAATCAATGGGTACAATCAGGAATTGAACATGGTTATTGCAAATAGAACATGCAAAGAGATAATCTGTAAACTCGTGGCTGAAAATGAGTTGGAACAAATAGAAAAGAAACAAATCAAGAATATGTATGAACTCTTTGTAAATGTTGGAGCTGCTATAATTTCAAAATCATTGTCATATGTCATAAATTACACTCGAACATTAATAATAAGCAAATTTTTCCAATCAACAACTTAATCATTTTACAAAATGAACTAAAAGATGACTTCATGACATCAAACGGAATTAGATATTTCACCGGATTTTTGTCAGTTAAGCTAGATTTGCATATATCTGCATTGACTGCTAGTTTGATAACTTTCAAACATTTGGTCTTCACAAGACATACTGAAACTAATGATGAAATAAAATATGTCATTGTCCCTACAGGACCCCTTGTCTAGGGGGACTATGACTGTAGAATGCCAAGGCACTGTGTTGCAAAAATGCTTGATTAATAAAATGTGTACTGGTTGTTGTGCTGTTCATGCATTTATTTCATTAACCACACTTGTTACAATAGTTATCATTACAGTAATCTTTTTGTATTATGCGATAAAGTCTAACAAGGAAAATACATTAGGCATTACTGCTCAACATCATGCCATAGGCAATGTGTGCTTGGACAATCTTCTCAATAATGAAGCTAACAATCTTGAATAATTCAACATTTTTCTTGTGATCTTCTATTTCTTGCCTCGAATGCATTTTCATATTTTTGGACATGTTTTACAGGCCATCGTGTATCTTGTGTTTGACCAGGAGAAATAATTCCTTCCTTGTTGACAATCAGATGAATCAAAAGAGGAACCTGGCATAACGTGATCAATATGAAAGTCACTGACGCCTTCAGGTTTTGTAAAGTTTACCACCTTCGATAAAAGTCAATTAATGGTACATCTAGTATCTTTAATGTTCTGTCTAATTTAATGTTTTGTTTCAGTGCTTGTAACACTCTACATCTAGCATTTTTTATAATCAGAAGTTTTCATCGTTGTGGTATCTTTGTTGCATGTATTCGTTAGAGTGCCGTCCATTTTCTTCTCTTCTGTTTTGAAAGTATCCTTTATTTTCATCATACCACTTTTTGCCATTTTCTTTGTTGTATTCTCGGTTTACTTCTCTCCATATCTTTTTCTATATTCTTCTCCACGCATTATGTCAAGGTTTACAATAAAACTCAGTTATGTCTTTCTTTTCTTAACACACTGAACATATCTTTGAATCCGTTTATCTGACCAAGCACATTTCAAATTATTTTTCCCTACTCAAAGTACCATCGTAAGGCATCTTGTAACTCACCTTTGTTCAGATTCATATTTATGATGGCCTATTTTACAAATTTCCTTGTAAATTAAATCTAAATGTGAACAAGGCAAAAAGAAGATGAATTTAAGGTTAGCAATGAACCAGAGAAAGTATCTTCATAAAATCAAAAATAGTCACATAGAACTGAACTTAGCAGACAACTTGGTAAACGTTCACATGAATTTTCAAAATAGACACCGAACGTTTAAAAAAAGAGCAAGAAGACTCTAAAAGGTCTAAGACAGTGCAAGGCCCAACATCACAAGAAAATGAAATCACACTACGTGAAACAAACTCAATCAATATTATATATTATTTGATAGGTGGTGGCGTAGCTATTTTAGGTGTCTTTGTCATTTTGTCAAAAAGTAAAGTTATTTCTTTACAGAATCTTCAACATACTGTTGTTAAAGATGTTGGATTTAACAATGAACAATCAACCAAAGCACAATGGTAGAACCTATACAAAGCACAACAACAGCATGGTACCCTTAGTGGACGAAAAGAGTTTGTCTACATATAACCCAATTCCATTAATGCTTTAGAATAACTCTAAATCTGCGTTAACGCTTGCTAACCTTTTCGCTCTATAAATAAGAGAATGTAAAGCGAAATTAAAAAACATTATTAACTCTGTTTACCGCGCAGAGCATAGATATATTATCACAGTTAGATACATGATGGTTTTAAGAAACTGTTTAATATACCAAGAGGTCCACCATTGGCAATGGACATTATTAATCGTATAGCACATGGACTAACAAAATTGTTAACGCAGTACAAGCAAAAACGTTAAATCATACACATTGTAAACTTTTTTCGCTTGATAAATAAGAAATCACAATCCACTACCTGGTAGCAAATGGACATTTACCTGACCAAGTTGTTTCTGAATAAATAGGGAAGTATCTTTATGAAAACTAGTGAAAATCCATCTGAGACAATAACACAATAACGTCTGCAAATGAAAAGAGATTAGATATTATTTGATCAAGGATATCGAACAGTATAAAGGTATGGAAAAGAAATGCAAAATAGCATACAAAGTTTTCAATTGGTTAGAGGCGGGAATGGAAACAGTTTGAACTGGTCTAGGTTTTTTTGTCAGTTGGATTGTGTTTATCAGGAATAGCTACTGGTATAGCTGTGATAAGATAAGTTGTAAAACAGTTTTGCAAAATGATGAAAAGGTAACATCTGTCATCATCAAATTGAACAGTATCCATATGATAAGCAAAGCGAGAAGTAACAATGAAGAAAAAACAACACGAAGAGCTTATTTTGGTCATCAACGAATACGGCAAATACAAAGAGATAACAAAATAAATCAGGAAAAAAATCAGAACAAAAAAAACAAAAACAAAACAAAAAAACCTAACTATTGTCTTTAGACAACCTTTATAGCTAGACACGTTAACGATGTAATATTTGCAAAGCAAGACAGCTATATTACAATGAATTGTCTTCACAGAACGAAAAATGTTGTACCAATCCAATTGTTAACAGAAATGGAAAACTATCTATTTCATTACAGAGAATGGATATGTTGTTGATTACAACAATATTTCCGATAAACTTAAAAACAATGTCTTTTATTGCATCAATAACAAGAATAAAGCAAGGACTGTTTCAATTCCTAATGGTTATTACAACCTTAAAATGGATATGAAAAGTCGAAGGGGGAATAACTGCAAATGGTGGCAAAGAAGAAAGTACTGATGTCGAATGTTTGACACACAATTTAAAAACTCAGGCAACAATTACACAGTGTATATAACCAACTACAATTCAAAATTGCTAGAATTCAATAGCCAAAGAACTATACAGGCATATATTGAATCGAATACAAATTTGTGGATTTATATAATTTCCTCTACCAAATCAATAACACTTAAAGTTACTCGAATGGTTTATTATTCGTGTTTGCTAGAGAGTTTGCAAGTTAAAACTTTTCACGGCAATTTTGTTTTATACAGTTTTAATGGCCCTTGCAAGCAGTTATAAATGGGTAGAATTAACAGATTGAATATAAGCATCATAGATGAAGATGGAAAAGTTATAGATTTTCATGGCATAACTGAAACATGTTTTCCATTTACAGAAAATGGCATATATAATGAATATAATGAGTATAGAAATATCTTTTAGAGGTCCTCGTGAGTTCTTATCTTTAAACCTTGTTGCAGAGGCATATAATGTTAATGTTAATTTAATGTTGAATATAACGAAACTGCTGCACTGTAAAAAAAACAATTACTACTGACATAACCCTCAACAATTATCGTATTACCAACTTAGCAGATCTAGTAGACAAATATGAAGCGACTAATACAAGTCATGTACACAAATGTGTTGATAAAGCAAATTTGTAAGACTGTAGAGGATAACAATTTCAAAGATATCACGGAGTAGGCGCGATGACTCAATTGTCAGTTTGCAGAACTCACGACCGAAAGGGAGCGGGTTAGAATCCTATCGTCGGATCAGCCCGAGTCGGCTAGTGTGGTGTGTCCTTGGGCAAGGCACTTTACTCCATTTGCCTTGGCACTAACTAACCTACTTGTGTTGCTTTGCCGTAAAACACCAAATCAAATCAAATAAAAGATATCGCGACATGGACAAAACAAGTTGGCAATAAATTAAACTCCATTGAACAGAGTGCTAATGAAAACGCTAGAAAACACTCAGAGCTACAACAACTGATTCATGTTAACAGATAAAAAATTTAGATGCACATGAATTGTTTGGACAGAGATTAACTACTTTATCAACTGCTAAACAAGTCTTGCAATCTCTTATAGAAAAAGCAGACACTGTATCTAACAGACAATATTTAGAACCTGTCAATGAAACCATAAACACCAAGATAGATTCTTTGGGTAATGATATCGGGGAGATATAAATTTTTAAAAATCTCTGGGAAACTGTGGTACTTTACGATCTAAATTTAAACAATTACAGAAAGACTTCAATTATGAAATCAAACAGGACGATAAAGAAATTAAAATGATAATGAATGATTCTGGCAAAAAAGTACCTACCTGAACTGTGAGATAGTAGCTAATATGAATACATTTTAGAATTGCAGAAAAAGAATTAGAAGAGTTATAATAGATGAACTAAAAAAGAAATAGATGAAAACAAAAATGTGTTCAATAAGAAAACTAAACTAATGCCTTGATGTCTATTGCTTTTGGAATTTTTACGTGTACAGAGACAAGAGTATCTTGACAGCATTGAATTAAATGCATATCAGAAAGAGGAAATACAAATATTAAAAAGCAATACGGATATTACCAGGTCGTCATCAGTTACAACTCGAAGATACAAAAGGTTTGTTGAATATTTTTAAAGCTGACACTACACCTGATATATTGGTTAATAGTTGCGGATTTACTACATTTCATCACGTTTTGCTGATGAAAAGTTACAGACAATAAATACTTCAGATCAATATGTCATTCAAATAAGAAATTCAGGCTTATTCACAATATTTATCAACTTAAATATCTATAATGTTAGACGTTTACCTGAAAATATATATTATAACCATATGATTAGAGGTAAACATCCAAAGTGTTCCTTGCTTATTAGAGCTCAGAAAATAAACTGAATATATACTTTGTAGAAGAAAGACATACACAATATTTGGAAGATAACAACGTTTCAATAATTGGATTGAAAAACAAATTAGCTGATCGGAGAGTATGTACAATGAACAATGGCAGTTGTATTAAAATGTGTCACTCATAAATACAACAAATGGCTACTTCAGCAATTATGACGTCGCATTTACAGGAAGTAACTTTATGTTCAATTTATTCGATCCAGGTAGATAAAGAAAGAAATAGATATGAAAAATAATAGAAGTGAATCACAGAAAAACTGAAGAATTCAATGAAAACAGATCAAAGACACTTGACAATTTGAATGAAAGATTGAGTGAAAAAGGTTTGGTAACACAGTCCTTATACAACATGGACGATACTTTTTCTATATGTGCGTCTACTGATGGTGCTAATGACATAAATGATTTAAACGATCCTGACAGTAAGGCAAAACTTGAAGAAGAAAAAAGGCAACACAAACTCAATGATTTTTACCAGCCTTCTGATTGTCAAGTAAAATACGAATATATATTCATTGCCTTTGTGATGGGTGTTAGTACGTATGTTATTTACAATTTTTGTAGCATATAAAATAAACTTTCGTGTGCCGCAAGCACAGGCATTTATTATTTTTTGCAAGGTATAAAAGGATGTCGCTGTACGGTAAATACATGACGCCTTATAAGCAGGAGAAAATGCCACAAGGGAGTTAAATATCTAAATCCAACACATTACTGTATCAGATTTCCGCCTAGCAGCATTAAACTTGAATAACCTTTACGAAGCTAACTCCAAATATATTGATTGTACTTGGGAAGTTTCTTAGTGTTGCTTGATATGAAGGTATAGGGGGATGAGGAACTGGTAATGTGCAAAATACTGTTACCGAAGCTCTACAGTTTGCATGGAAAGAAATGTAGAATTCTACATGACTTCCAGATACAAACAGATCACTGTCCACTGTATTAATGCACTCATTTTCGCGATTGTAAATTTAACGTTATACTTGCAAAAGCAGATGAAGTGACAGATGAAGGAAACCAAGAATACAAACTTAAAAATATTTGTTTGCAGTACGAAACGATTTAATCTGAATCAATTCCGCAATCGGTTAATGATAAGGACAGAAATAGAATTGCTTTCTTCTGTGGCTACATCACTATGGAGAAGATCATCAGCATAGCAGCAAATATAGTTTGAATGAACATAACACCCATTTCTCTCAAGATGAGTTTGAAGGGTGTTTTGACACTGCAAAGAAAGCAAAATAAGTCGTCTTTAAACGTTGCACAACTCAAAAATAGAATAAAATCTCAATAACTAAGGAAAGTATGCCAAACATGGTTTATTCCCATTGTTTTCAATTGATGCAGCCGTTTAGAGAATACACTAAGTATTTCTTCGATGAATAAGAAAAACAGACGGAAATTAACACTTTTTACATTGACTATCAATTCACATGGCTTTATTTGAGAAGAACACAAGATAACAATTTTCATGGTAGCGGTGTTAAATTAGCCAAACTTTCTTTTGTTCATTTTGAGTAAATTCATTTCTTATTAAATTTCTTTATGTTCGAAAAAATAATTTTCAGTACATCTCAAATTTTGAATAATTTTTTATCTCGCACTCGTTTGTTCCTTTACAAACTTTCTTTTCGTCCCTATCAGTCCTTAATGAAAACATTTTTTATCGTAAGCAACAAAACATTTTGATTGGTACACCGGCTGGATCATATTTTAAAATGCCAAGTATATTTTGTATTCATTTGTGGTAAACGAAACACGTGTTTGGGAGTGTCACTAGTGTCATGGAACTTGGTGTCATCTTTCATGTCGCTGTAAAAGTTTTCTGTCTCAGCATGGATATACAGTGAATCTGTATTAGTCATGACTAGTCTCATTCAAACACCGTATTTTGTTTTGCAACTTGTTGCAATAGAATTTATACATTAAACCATTTGTATATGTCTAACAAAGTAAAACCACCATAGATCGGTTTGAATAGTTTGATGTTCTTTTTTTTCAGAGTGATTATTGTCCTAAATGCAAACGAAATATCTTTTGGCATTTAAAAAATTATTTTCATTGTACATACTTTTACTCTCTCTCTCTCTCTCTCTCTCTCTCTCTCTCTCTCTCTCTCTCTCTCTCTCTCTCTCTCTCTCTCTCTGAGGTCTCTTCATTTGCTTTTCAAACACTGAATTGTACATCCGAGTTTGAAGAGGTCCTTTTCGATTTAGTTGTTAGTTTTTTGTCCAAAATTTGTATTTAGTAGTTATATGTATGATTTCAGCCAAGATTGTTTTTCAGATAATACAACTCTATATATTTTCCAGTTTTAGACCTAAATACACCTAATACTTTTCTTTCTCTACCGTCGCCATCATTTTATTTATTTTGCTATCTTCATTTGCATATAAGTCGTTATTTACTTTTGCGTGTCTATATAACATCATGCTAATGCACATTCGAACGCCGCTTTCAGTCATCAGATACATATATCATGGTCAGTTAGTAACTCAAGTAATACACATAGCATGATCAGTTAGAAACTTAAGTTTTACACATATCATGATCAGTTAGTAACTCAAGTTTTTTCACATATCATGATTAGTTAGTAGCTTAAGTTTTACACATATCATGTTCAGTTAGTAACTTGATTAATACACATATCATGATCAGTTAGTAACTCAATAATACACATATCATGATCAGTTAGTAACTAAAGTAATACACATATCATGATCAGTTAGTAACTCAAGTTTTACACACATCATGATTAGTTAGTAACTCAAGTTTTACATATATCATGATTAGTTAGTAACTCAAGTAATACATATATCATGATCAGTTAGTAACTCAAGTTTTTTTTACATATCATGATCAGTTAGTAACTCAAGTTTTACACTAAATATCTTCAAATCTGCGTCATGAGCTAGTCTTGGTGTACTGAAAGACTGCGTTTGTTGTGTTTCATACAGAAGCTTCTTAAATTCTTGGAAAATGTCAGACAACATTAAAGTATTTTTTTCACGTAATAGTCGTGTAGATCATCTAATGTTTGCATGTTGAAGTGCAACATCACATCATTCCAAACTGGTAATTGTCATAAGATATGTTTGAATTGTTAAGTGATGGGTTAACATTTTCTTTGTGTGTTATTTATGTTTCATTGAATCTGTCTAAACTATTCAAGTACTTATATGGATAGATGTCCATTCTTTAAAAAAATGGGTTTCACTCCATCAAAATGTTTTATTGTCTCAACAAACTTGTCACAAGTTAAATTCTTAGTCAACCGCTCTAGAGACTGATCCATGAACCGAAATCTATCTGGATTTAATTGCTCTTTTCAGAGTTATTTCCTACCCATCCTTCATGAAAATATAAACGTTGAAATCCTTTTTAAAATAAATGTATTATTGTTAGTTCTTAATCCGTATTATTTTGTGCAAGAGTCGACGAAGAGGCGACTGTCACACCCAGACACGTTGTAAATGAATAATGGAAATAATGTCTGATATTAGTATTTCAAATTACAGTCGTTATGAACAGGACCTCCCTTCATACAAGTCAAGTCATCATGGTCAAGCACTTTAATATATACTATGTTTTCGTTACAAATCTGAGATGTATTTGTTGAGTTAATTCATCATCCCCTGTGAACACCATAGTTTTACTTCTTTTTTACCTTAATTCGAAGAACGCAACTTTTACGATCTTACCAAACCAGTTGTAAAAATCCTGAATGCAATTGGTACCTTTATAAAGGACTGGTTCTTAACATTCATATATTGAATTGAATTGAGGTACAAGCAATGCCCTGATGGAATGTGTTTAGATTTTTACATTGTCATTCTGAACAATTTGCATCTGTCAACAAGACTCAGATAAACAGGATATGTCTCATGACTGCATAGCACTATTGCAATTTGCATCTGTCAACAAGACTCAGATAAACAGAATATGTCTCATGACTGCATAGCACTATTGCAATTTGCATCTGTCAACAAGACTCAGATAAACAGGATATGTCTCATGACTGCATAGCACTATTGCAATTTGCATCTGTCAACAAGACTCAGATAAACAGAATATGTCTCATGACTGCATAGCACTATTGCAATTTGCATCTGTCAACAAGACTCAGATAAACAGGATATGTCTCATGACTGCATAGCACTATTGCAATTTGCATCTGTCAACAAGACTCAGATAAACAGGATATGTCTCATGACTGCATAGCACTATTGCAATTTGCATCTGTCAACAAGACTCAGATAAACAGAATATGTCTCATGACTGCATAGCACTATTGCAATTTGCATCTGTCAACAAGACTCAGATAAACAGGATATGTCTCATGACTGCATAGCACTATTGCAATTTGCATCTGTCAACAAGACTCAGATAAACAGAATATGTCTCATGACTGCATAGCACTATTGCAATTTGCATCTGTCAACAAGACTCAGATAAACAGGATATGTCTCATGACTGCATAGCACTATTGCAATTTGCATCTGTCAACAAGACTCAGATAAACAGAATATGTCTCATGACTGCATAGCACTATTGCAATTTGCATCTGTCAACAAGACTCAGATAAACAGAATATGTCTCATGACTGCATAGCACTATTGCAATTTGCATCTGTCAACAAGACTCAGATAAACAGGATATGTCTCATGACTGCATAGCACTATTGCAATTTGCATCTGTCAACAAGACTCAGATAAACAGAATATGTCTCATGACTGCATAGCACTATTGCAATTTGCATCTGTCAACAAGACTCAGATAAACAGAATATGTCTCATGACTGCATAGCACTATTGCAATTTGCATCTGTCAACAAGACTCAGATAAGCAGGATATGTCTCATAACTGCATAGCACTATTGCAATTTTGTGAATGATGATTCCTTCAAAATCACAATGAAAAAATAAGAAACTTTTAATTGATGATAAGTTTTAATTTTTGCAACTGAACCCTCTGCAGACACTTTCTCTATCGTATTGTCTTCACTGTTACATAGTCTTTTGTGTTCTTTTCATTGTATTGAAATAATTCAAGCCCTTTTTCCAATTGTATTTCCTCCATCATGCTTCTTTAATTGTGATGAAACCAATCTGGACATTTGTTTTCCTTCAACTTAATGGTACCGTGTATCTTTGTAACTGGTATCACCATGGCTTGAAGGGAATATGATCAACGTGTGAACTTTTTTCTTCTTCTTTTCAATTTTAGTTACCTTCAGTTAACATGATTAATGTAGTTTCTATCAAGTTTCACCCTTGCAATATTTCGCACACATCTACAGAAATATAAAATTCAAATTCAATATTTTTCTTCAATATATGTATTTTAATCAGACATTTATGAAACCAGTGACTGTAGCTATCCAAATCGTGTTTTGATGGTCTCTGATGATTCTTTTTTGGGTGGTGGGTGGGTAGGAGTATTTGAAATTGATCACAAAGTAAAGAAAAACCCCACCTATTATCTGAATGTTCTTCATTTAAACAAGCTCCTTTGTTCTTAATCCATTCAGGCAAAATTAAAAATGAGCTTCCTGTGACCGTTTGATATCTATCTATGTGCAACGTTAAATAATCAATCCTGTTGAACATTCGTTTTGTACTTTCGCTTATTAACTTTTCAAATTTGGGATATACAATTTCAAATAAACGTTCAATACCATTATCTATTTCACCTCTGTTTATTATGTTAATGTGTCTTGTTCTGTCATAAAATTGTCTACTCAACTTTCTCTCCCTTCTTTGTGGGTCTCTTCATAAGTCTGATCGTTATGCATAGTTCAACCTTTACAAAACCAAATTTTATAATTGTGCGAATAATTTTTAAATGTATGGTTCAATGTTATTGAACAAATTCGTACAAATCATGATTGTTACCGCCGTAAAATCTGCACACGTTTAAATTTCCTTGAATGAATATTTAAGTCTGTTAAACGTTTGCTTATTTATACGCCTCAATTATTTCTTCTTTGCAGCCGTTTCAATGGAGCCTGTAATTTTTTCTAACTTTCTTTGGAACCGGTAAATCAAGTATTGAAGTCATCATCGTTGATTTATTTAAATAGAAATGTTTCAATATATATTCCACTATTATTGTTTACATAAGAAAACAAAATTAAATATATATTTTCATTATCTACATTTATTGAAGTTATGAAATTTAAATGTATATTTCACTATTTTGATTCATTTAAGCTATTAAATTTCAATGGATATTTCAGTACTTTTGTTTAATTTAAGTTAGAAACTTCAATGTATGTTTCACTTTAAGGAAAGTAGATTGCATAAAATTCTTCAAAATCTCCTCAGTGATGAAGCTAGTGATATTTAATGATCAACTCTTTTTTGTGACCTTCTAGCTCTTTTTAATGAAAAGTGTTTTCTCGTTTGTTTAATATGTTTTCATTTGCTATAATGTATCTGGTGCTTAACGTTAGAACATACAGCTATACAAAGACAAGAAATAAAAGTACCCGACAAATTAGAGATGCAGCTAATCGATATGAATGAACCTACAGACCAACAGGTAAGAGAAGCTGAGGCTCTCTTTAGTCAAGGCGGTGAAATAAAATTATTCACTACACAAGAGTATTAAAGTTTTACGTAAATATTGTAGAAATTATATAATCGAAAATGCAAAACATGAAAGCAGATGCTGAAATGTATGAACAACAGATTGAAGAGTTGAAGAAAGATATCCACAAAGAAACATACCCAAACAGAATAGCTGTATTGCAAAAATAGATTCGACGGGTTGACAGCATAAATGTTCATGTAGTTGAGTTCTAGCACAGCTGAAGAGAAATTGTAGAGAACACATTGAAAGTATTAATGAAGACGTTGGGGGGAAAATACCGTTAGATAAAAGATTGAAAAGATTATTTTAAAAAAGAAAGGTAAAGCAATTGCTACTATATCAACAGCAATAGCAATGACTATGTCAACAATTGCTCTGCCAATAGCAGATTTGGCAAAATTGTTGCTTTTCCCACCACTGCTCCATCTCAGCCTTATATTCCACCTCCTGCTCCTCGTATTCCTCTTAGTTCAAGCGAATAAATTTTGGAAAAAATCAACAATAGCTTTTTAAAAAAAAGATAATTATTTGTTTGAGTTAGCGAAAAATTAGTAGCAGTAGCAGTACCTGGTATTTTTTGCAATCTGGTAAGTTGCTTATTTAAGAGTTCTGACCCTATTGTTTCTTTTCAACTTGATTCCGTCATATTACTTTTTTTTTGGCATTAATGGGTTTCCTATTTGCATTGTTGATCCAAGGTGTAGACACGGCATCAAAGAAGATACAAATGTGTAACCTATTTATGAAGTAAATAATAGCAGCACCTGCAACCATTAGTACCAATATAAATTATTTGTTTATTTCATGATAAATATTGTGATTTGGAGTTTCTCAATTGTCACGCGTCCTTTGAACGTCCGAGTTTGGGATAGAATTAGCAGACGTGACTGTAGGGCCGTCATCATCATAATCCATCTTCATTACATAATTAGTACTTACTTTGTCTTCCTTTTAGCCCTCTAAATGTTTTTGTACTGTCGCGGATTGTGTTTCAGCCTTTCGAATACCGTTCGTTTTTATATCAGTTTTAATGGTAGGGTTTAGCCCCCGTAAAAGCGAGTCACTTGATTTCTGTAAATTGTTGTTGTATCTGACGATAATACTTCTTTTCATTGCTATATCCCTCAGTAATAGAAAGATACTGTCACCACCAACAGCATAGTCCAATTTTAAATCTGTTATGTATTGTTGAAATTTTAGCATAATGTTATCATCTGTGTATTAACTTCGCTGTTCTAAACTTAAACACCTCATTAACCTTTTAACGGTATCTGACACTGTCAAAACAGACTCTGCAATGGATGCTATGTTTTGTACATCTGCTCCTAAATTACAAATTGCATATTGCATATGAGCTGATGATTTGATTCAATATTCCTTTCTCCTCGTCTATTAACCCCGTTGCGACCGTGCAGAAAGAAGTTAGTCTATCCCGTAGGTCCATCTTTGTAATTCATATAATGCATTTCATCAACTGACAATGTCATCTAGTATTCAACAGCATCAGATTTGTAATTTTATTAACATTTATAAGCAGCCAACACAAAGGCTTCCCAAAACCTTGGTGTACAGTTTTGTGTTCATTTGGTCCATGCTAAAGAATGTATTTGTATATTCCTTGAAATATCTCCAGTCATACTGTGGAGGAAGTTTAAACTTGTTGGAGACCAAATTATTTTATATCTATGCTGGTGTTATTTTTTTAATGCATTGTCATCGGACAAAGCAGTCCTCACACATGGAAATAAAAATGTGTATACTAATTTGACTAGGTATGGTACATGTTTGTGGGGGTAGGGGGTTGTTGCTTGTTGGGGGTGGGGGATCTATTTAATGCTAATAGAAAATCCCACAACCAGGTGTTGCCATCCATACTGACCAGTTTAATTAATTCCGCCAAAATTTTATGTCACACTGTGAGCTCTATATTTTCATAGAGTCATCTATATATGAATAATTTATTTTCAATACAGACAAGTTTTATCTCGCTAAATGCATTTACTATCTTGACTTGGTTAAGGTGAGTTAACCAATTTATTGTATTAAACTGAATCGCAGGACAAAGCTAAGGTTCTGTACTTGAAGTCCATTTATCCAAGATAAAAGTGTTAGTTTTTGCTTACACATTATTTACCTTCAGCGCATTTATACGAAACTGGCTTGTTTTTGTGCAAGTACATTTATTCTCTATTATTGTTTTTCCATATTCACATGTAATTTTTTCATTGATTTCTCGCTTTCTAATCTTGTCATTTCCTTCACTATACTACCAGTTTAATATCTTTTCTACACTAAATTTGCATCTCTGGCATTTTTGTATCTTGTTTTACTATTTCCTCCATCAATTTTTCTGTTGCATTTCAAACATTTTAAAACTGTATATGTCTCAAATATTGATTGAACGATTTATTTTTGCAGTATTGTTGCAATTACTATTAGATATCAAATGAAAGTTCTGAAAAATTGCAGCTTCTAAATCTGTATATCTGCACATTGTTAAAGGTGTACTGGATTTCACTTCATCCACGTGGTGTTGAACTCTTTCCATTTCAACGTATTTTGGTTAATTTTGTGGTGATTCTTTTGCAATTGAAGCTTGCAAAGAAGTGTACCAGTTCTACTTAGTAAATATTTCGTCCAGAAAAATGCATTGCTGGTTTTTGTTTATTTCTTTACCTTTTTTTGTAAAACATTGGGGAAAAGATTAAATTTCCCCAAGATTGCCTCAACATTTATGTAATTTGCATTACCTTTATTTTTTCAAAGACTCATATACTAACTTCTATTTTTTCACATTGTATTTCGAGATGTGACTGAAATAAACTTTGCACGTTTAATGTTATCTCCTTTCATTTCTTCCGTAATGTCATTTATTATCCTGACAGGATATTGTGTAGATTCTAGTCGCCTTATTACGTTTTCCATATGTTCCATGTTTTTTGTTTTTTTGGTGATGTTTTTCGATGTACTTTCATTTTTGATTGTACCGTTTTTGCCATAGCTGTCACATTTAAGAACTTTATTATCTTTCAGACGCTGAAAGAAGCCAACAGGACGACCACCTACAACGGATACCTTAGTTTCAACAACTTGCAACGTTTCTTCAATCCGTCCAAACGTAAGAACAATTTTATATTTATGTAAAATTTGACCTTGCCAATGGTTGAATCTGCAACATCTACTTCGTATAGTCAGTCATCATGTTATGTTTTAAATCGAAACTTTTTTTTTTTTTTTTTAATGAAATAATGTATTATGATTTTGTAAATTTAGCCTAAAATAAATGTGTGTATCTGCTTAGAACAAATGCATAAGTAATTCCTTCCGCTGTACTGTTTTAACGAGCTTGCTATCAGGTCTGACGCTAGTTAGAACACGTTATCATCATTAAATGTAATCTGCAAATCAGCATCTTTTCTAAAGCATTGCAGCACGTGTTGAATATTTGATGTCAACAAATCAACATTTTGATTCTCTTGTATTTTATTCTGAAGTACATTTAGCTTTATCCCATCCAAATTTGTAAAACAAATATACATTGTCTCTTTATACCGACATTGTTGCTTTCATGATAAAGTCATGAAATATGTATATCGCTTCTGTGAAAACTGTTTAATTTAATACAATGTAGCTTTGTGCCATTATTTACGATGTGCTAAAAATTTCAAGTTAGCGTTCGCCATTTGTATTCGTAGTCTGACTGGTCCTGGAATTTGTAATGATTTCCAACATTCTGTTCAAGTGTTTTATAACTTTTATTTCTAATGTTCTCGTACACGGGATTTAAAAACGCAACAAAAAGAAATGATTGGTCTAGTATAGAAACATCTATACTACTTAAAATCGTCATTAGTTTGCAATTTTTTTAAATGAACCTCAAGGTCTTTTCTTTATGATTTTTTTTTTTATAATTCTGTCTTTTAATCCTCCTCAATTCTATTTTAGCTGGAAGACATATTAAAGATGGTTGTAATTTTTTCCTAAGCTTTTTAGTATTGGTGCATCAGGTTTTTAAATTAATTTATTTAACTGAAAATATTTAAATATATATTTTACTTTTAATTTTGTAGCTGTACAAAATGTAATAATATTTAATAATTAGTTTGCATCTGTTTTACCTCAGTATAGTATGTGTACAGCTACATCATTATTTCATGTGTACGACTAAGTCAGTATTTTAACTTGTGTATTACATCACTGCTTCTGTGTATTGCGACGTAGTTGTTATTCGAAATCATCTTATGATTTTAAGTTATGTATAACATCACTGACTTTTTGTACTACAACTCACCCCGTAATGTTAAAAATGATAACATGGTTTCAGCTGGCTGTTTCCTTGCATGGGTGTGCTGATTTCCTGTCAATAACTATTTCAGTAATTTGTCTTTAACGAGTTGTTTAGGTTTTTGGTAAAAAAATAAGTTCCTTTTCTCCTGAATGGTCTGTATAATTTTTTACAGAACAAAATTTATGATTGCAAATTACGACACAAACAACTGCAGCGCTTTATCATTAAAGGAGTCACCTCTTTTGGGTTACGCGAACTTCTGACCGAATAAAAATATTACGAAAGCCTTGGACTGTCGAGGGTTAACGGGATGCATAGGGCCTGTATTAACGGGATGCATAGGGCCTGTATTAACGGGGAAAAGAACGATATAGAATTATTGAACCCCGTTAAAAAAAGTGCTCTCTATCCATTTTTCAGGACGCTGGCAGAAATACATTTTAAGTACGCACCGGTTACCATTTACGATTTCATTTGAAAACAAAAGAAACTATAGAGTTCAATTTCTCCGGGAGAGAAATTCTGCTCTAGAGGGAAAATTAACCAAGAGCGACTTTTCCGCGGGAAAAAAACTCTACGGAAGTTTTTCCAATGGGAAAAATATTCTAGAGTAGAATTTACAGGTAGAGGAGTCTGCTTTAAGAACATTTTTCCGGGGGCGGGGGCGGGGGGGGGGAGAGTTGGGTCGAAAGAAAAACTATCCTGCAAGACTGGCAGTCGTAGGTTTAAGCACAAACCCACGCACAGGTGAACTTTTATAAAAGACTTAAAAAATGTAGTTTCTTGGTAGAACGATAGATGCATTCTTCTATTTAACAAAAGGAATTATGCTTACCTCAATAAACATTTTGCTGCGTTACAGCAGTAATTATATTTATCTGCAAGAAAAGACAATAAAAACAATTTAAAATTTAAGATTTAACATGACTTTTGTTAGCAGAAACTGTTCCCATTATATATTTTCAGAGAATATTGGCAACTGAAAGCAGAACATAAATTTGTTTGTACTGTCTTAAAGAGAAATTAGCATCGTGCAGGTGTAATAAACTTGTCCATATTTTTGCGCATGTGAGAAATTTCTCTAGGTCATGAGATTAATAGAATCCGTCATACGCATTGGTCTAGGATAAAAAAAATATTCCACCCTCGGAATCAGAACTTTGCAGCCAAGTGTCTGACGCAAAATTCCCGAGGAATGGAATTGTCGCAATTAGCCTCATGTCTGACGCAAAATTCTGATCCTCAGGGTGGAATTCTCCAATCCAACACTGATATCAAAGTCAAAAGACCTAATGTGAATACCAATATACTGATGCAACTTTAAAACAGCAAAACACCCATTAAACAATTCTCACTTCATGATAGAGCGTTAGGTCTACACTGAAATATTCTGTGTAAACTTTAAATGACCTTTAAACACATTTTAAAAGGTTTAGATCGTCGATGTAATGGCAATACACAAAGTCCCTCAATTGTATACTGAAGATAGCAGGCGGAATAATACAAATGTGAACAGGTCAAACTATAAAGTCCACTCTTATCCCAAAAATTATAACAGACAAAAAATAATGATAAAAGACAAAGTCAAAGTCACAAAGGTTTATTTAAAATCGGTATTTGAGTAAAATAATAATACCTATCAGCTCCATGAGCTATTTTACCAATTATAAAAATACTAGCATACGACATTAATGGATGGCGTTAGTAAAAGACAGGATCAGCAGGTCACATAAATACGCAAAGGTCCAGATTTGTAAAGAACTATTTAAGCGAGCGTAATGAGAAAGCTTGCTAAAAGCCATCTAAAAGGTACAGCACGTAACATAAGGACACAGTATAACAACATGCACTTAAGTACATAGCTTTCCTACAGCATGCATACAATCAACCCAGCCCTGTACATATTCATACAGTCATACACGCACGAACACCAACATAGTAAATCTAAAATACACGTTACAAATGCATATACGTGCAAGCATACAATTCAGAAGCACAATCTCAACTAGCAAACAAAATTATAAATATGCAAGATTTAAAAAAGAGAGTGTAAGCAAAAGTGAAATACGGGCAGCTAAATTAAGATATTGAAATAGATCTTTAAAATGGATAAATCCTAAATGTAACAACTCCACTAAGACATGTCAAAATCTAATGCATAATACAAATACATGATATTAACAACTACACAAAAAACAAACAAACAAACAAGCTAAGACAGGGATAAGCTAAAAATACTCTTTCAAGTCAAGAAAAGTATTGGACAGCATGCATAAGCTTATCACGAAAACTGAACTGTGTAACATTGAAAGGAAAATTTTTGTTTACAGGCGGTACATGATGATGAACAGGTGTCACAGCTGCAATTTTGGATCTATTCCGAAAATCGACAAAAACTATAGGTTTGCAAAGTTTTGCAGCCGTGAAACAAAAGGACGATTTTCCATACTTACTTGTCTTGGCCCGTGGTATATGAAAAATGTGATATTACATAAACGAATACGGTGGGTTTTAAAGAGATATTAAGTCTTGAAGATGCGTGGGTCCTGATTGGTATCATATTCTAATAACGCGAAGAACCATAGTTCTAATTCTACGTAGCTTCAAAGTTGGAAACAGTCTTTTGTAATATGTTTAAAAAGGAGTTGCTGCAATAATCAGCTATGAAACGACGTGCTTTTTCTTGAATTTTGTCCAGTCTTTTCGTGTCTGTTTCACCACAAACATGCCAGGTCAAAGGGCAGCATTTTCAATTTGAGAGCATAATGAATGATAAATGTCTTGTTTATCCTCTGTGGTTAATAGTTAATCAAATCTTTTCAGAATGTTGAGTTGTTGAGAGGCCTTTCTATATATATCACTGGTGTGTTTATCATATATGAGTTGATTGTCCAAGGTGACTCCAAATATGATCTTTGCAGACAACGGAAACTCCGCAGATATCCAGAGAAAGGTTTGATTCAGTGGTGTTCTTACTAATTATCACAGCGTACCATTTACGTGGGTTCGCCCGCATACAATTTATAGCGAACTAGTCACAAAGAATTTAAGACTCCATTTCTATCGTAGCCATGATGTAGTGAGCATGGGATAAGAAGTTGTCGCTTGCATAGTTATAAAGTTTGCAATCTTTGATAAAATAGAAAATATCATTCATAAAAATAGAAAAAAATCAAGACGCCCAAGAATTGAACCTTGCTGATGGAATTCCAAAACCTAAATATATCTCCGTACCTGTCACGTTTTTTTAGGTTATCAAGGTTGTTAATTATGTAAGCATTATTATTTTTGCATAGACCATAGGCAGAGAGTTTAGACAAAAGGAAGTTGTGTGGAAAGCAGTCAAATGCCTTTCAAAGGTCCATCAAAATTGCAGCACATAATTTGTTTTCATCCAAGGCTTTCTTCTATTTTTCAATAACCTTCAGAAGGGCATTTTGGCAACCATAACAATTGCTGAAGGCTGAGAGAAAAGGATGGAAAATATTGTCAACGTATTCAGTTAGTTAGTTGTTCATGCCCTTTAAGCTAAACATTAAAGTTAGAAGCAGGATACTTACAGGTCAGTTAGTTAGCTTTGCACAAAGGGTCTTTCTTTTTATACATTGGTAATGCTTCCGAGGTTTTGAGGGTGGAATGAAAAGAGGATTTAGATACGGAAATGTTTGTTAATTTGTGAAAGGGAGAACTAAATCAGATGGCTTGTTTCAAAAGTCTTGCTCGTCAAAACCGACAGCCTTGTTTAGTCCAGTATTATTGATTGATCTAGAAACGAAAGTTCCGTCTCCATGTTTAAAATCAAAAGTGGTAGGGTTTGTAATTCATTCGTTGTTTTCTTGCTATGATAATTGCCAGCGTTTATGTGAAGATTTTGAGCCACGTTAACAAAATAGGAATTAAAAATTTCACTAATATTTTGTTGTTCAGTAATGAAGTTGTTTTAATCAACCAGTAGAATCGTTTGAATTAATACCTTTATTGGTTACAGATGGTTTGATGATATAATCCTCTATTCAACTTTAATATATAATTGATTTTGCATTCAAACAAAAAAAAATTGAGAAAATGAATGAAAAAAAAACAAACAAAAAAAAACACCCAAAACTTCAAAAACAATTACAACGATTTGTATTTACTTGAAACCGGATTACAGAATCAGTACCCGTAGCTAGATCGATTAGTGCTCAATGTCATGTTTTCGGGGCAATAACTTTAACCGCTGCACGTTTTAGACTGTAAATGTGTTACAACTAATGTTTATTGTGAAAGAATGCTCAATTGATGATGGCTATCGTGGAGATTTTGTCTGTTTGTGTGGTATATGATCCCAGTCGGAGGTCATGTGATGAAAGACAGAGATATTCCCTATTGTTGTTCTCCACTTGAAAACACGATCTTACACACGAAGGAATGTAAGAAAAAATCTTACGTATATTGTCTCTCCAACAAATCTCGATTTATCGGCCCATAATGTAATTACGTCAACTGTTCAATCCAGAATATTCTAAATAAAAGTAGCTGTCGCTATAAAATAATGAAAGCAAAAGTTATAGATTTATATTGATCTATTAGCTTGCAGGCGATCTTGATATATAAGTACGTTAGCTGCTCATGAAGGAATCAGTTGCGCAACGACGCAAACCATTTTGTTGTCTTGTGACGTATCAAATATAGTAAAATCAGGTGATTTAAAACGCAATCGTCTGCTAATACACGTTGCTATAACTGGATTAGATTGGCCGCTTCACAACTCCAGATGCAAGATGATTCAATTCTGTCGGCGACTGACGACCAACAGACGAACGGAAATTGGTCAGCAGGCGCTAGGTATATTGTTTTAGATTCCCGAGTTGAGGCTGCAAAACAAAATTAAGAATTTTTATTTTCTGTATAGAGTTTAATTTGTACCGTAGTTATTTGTGATGGTAGGCTGCGTAATCTCCTTTCATTAATTTGTGGACAGCGCCGGTACCAATATACCTTCAATTTCATTTGCTGGTGTTCCTCGTGCGTCGGAATAAAAATCCCTGATTGATCATGGTGCTAAACTTGACCTTACGCCAGTGCTATTGGTCTAATATCCCTATATCTTTTTCCATATACTATATTGGTAACAAATTTACTAATAAATAGTATTAAATACACTTTAATCACAGTCACAGACTGGACATGGTTGACATCTCGCCATAACATAACTTCTATTGACATGAAATCTATACGCTCCGCACTTATTTTTCGATTAATATGGACGTGATGTGGGTCACTCTACCATCTTCAGCTACTCTTTGTATTGAAAAAAAATCCAAGCCACTTTAAATTATTCTGCCCTATTCTCTTAATTTTTTGTTTTAATCAGTTCTTCCAAGAAAATGTTGCAAAGAATGCTGTAAGTTTCATTGGCAGACCAAGAGAAAAAAGAAGAAAAAAAAAGGTGGTGGTGGGGGAGGGACAGGCAGAGTGTCAGAAGAATCCTCTTTCTCGAGTTCAAATAGTAGTAGTAATAGTTCACTTTTCAGTGAAAACAGACAAAATGATGAACTATTTTAATGAAACCGATTGCCAAAAATGCAAAAATCACAAACAATCCTTTCTGAAAATCGAACCCTCGGATAGAGAAAAAAAATCTTAATCCGCAATTGAGCTTGCAGAGTACTTTTTAAAAAAATTTGAAATACACATGAATACAGTTGCGGCTGAACCAAACCTTACACAAAGTGCACTTTTGGGAATAAAAGAGTGCACAATGGTGAACGTGGTTTGTACTAAAGTGAACAAGGCAGTGAACTATAGTGAACAAGGTTGTGCACAATTTACAATGGTAAAAGGGTAGGCTGAACTTGGTTGTGTACTGGTAATATTTTTGTTAACATGTGTTGAGAGATAAAATGACTTTAGGAATTGTTGTTATTCTGCAAATGAATGAATGAATGAATAAGTGAATAAATGAATGAACGAATAAATTAATAAACTGTGGCGGATCCTTTATGTTGACTTAAGAACATAGTAGCTATTTCAGCCTTATCTAAATTTAATACTAGCATCAAACAAACAGTTAATATGACAAGGAATGCATCGCTCATTTAAAGTATTTTAAAGTAGTTTGAATCAAATATACACGTACTAATTGACTCTGGCAACTTTCACGATTGCTGTTGTTGTTGTTGCATCGATGACGATGATGATAATAATGACTACGACTACGATGATGTTGATGATTATCATTGTTCGTGCAATAGTTGCAGCTATTATCATTATTATTATTAGTATTGATTGTGGTGGCGATGGTGGTGCTTATGATGGTGGCGGTGATGTCACTGACGACATTCCTTCAATAAATAGTCATTTGCATTTATTTTAACTTTTGAAACAGTTTGTGAATTAAATGAATGTTTGTATTTTTAATTTAATTTAATAGCTGATAATAAACTCGAATTTCATAAATAATAGAAATGAAATCGCATTTAAGATTTACAAATAAAATTAAATTTAAAGTTGAATTATCAAATCTCAGATGAAAAAGTGCACATTTCTAATCATTCACTTTTTCTTCCTTGCTTCAGATTAAATCTATGGCTCGCTACGTTAAGTGGCGTACTAAGGGTAAATGGCGCCCGGGGCGACGATGATGGCCGAAAGGGCCAGAATACGAGGCCCGAATTTTTACAAGCTGTTTCGGCGCCCCAAGACCTCTGGCGCCTGGGGCAACTGCCCCGTCCCCCCCCCCCCCCCCGTTAGTACGCTACTGGCCACGTCATCTTTGTCTATAATATCATAAACTTTACCAAAATCGTCCTGAAATAAAAAAAATCTCCAGAAGAGGTGGCTATCTAAAAACTGATAATTGTCAGTCATGATAAAAGACCAATTGTGAGATTAATAAAATATGCAGGGCATTTTTGTACCTGGACGGAGGAAACAATCCCACCTGTAACAGATATTGACAATGATTGGTAAATCCCCAGTCGGAACATCCTGGGCCCGACTGAAATGGCCGAGCGATGTTCGGATTGGAGACATATGATATATACATACATGTATATAAGTCTATATCTAGACACAGGAGATTAACTTCAGTTTAGGACCTTAAGAGGTACTGCATATAGCAGTGAACGTATTATTATCCCAACGTTGAGCACACACTAAATGCCCGCCATCCATCCGTCCGTCTGTCCATAATTATGTATCCTCATAAGCAATTGAGTGAAAATTCACGAACTGGTAATTCTCTTGTCTAATAAATGACAAAACATCTATGAAAGGGTGTATTGTTTTGGACTGTCTCCCCTGGGGTCTGCTTGATAGGGATTATACTAACATCTGGGATCAAACTGTACATATAAAGTCATAAATGTAATGGATTTCAGGTTATGAACACTGGATCACTGTCCAGAATGGGTGCTTAAAACGGCACTGTAGTCTTTGAAATTAGGTAATATGACGTTGCTCTACTAATTTGGGCAACAAATAATCAACATGATTGACGACAAGAGGAGGGGGGGGGGGTCTTCATGCTGAGTAATGAATGAACTTACTTAATGGATACATAAATTAGACAATTTCATCAGGCAAAAAATATATCTCTAAAATTTCATACTTTATTTTCAAGATGCGAGTCGAAGATTTTATTTTTTCATTATCAGCTTTGTTGGCTTATCTCAAGGAATCTTAACACACATGATAGGTTTTGCTCTCTGTGAGAAAACAAATGTTTTCATGCTAAAAATATAAATAAGCAATGAAAAAAAAAATACAAAGGGGAGTACTTTGTATCCCATGGGTTTGTTGATTTAGTATACTTACTTGTAGAATCTACCGAACCTATTTTTAAAAAATACCCGGTATCCACAAGTTTAGTTTGTATGAGTAATTTGTCTTTTCTCAGCCTGGTTGAAGCTCACTGTAATGGAGGAATGGGTTGGGCGGGGAGTCATTGTAACACGTCCACATCTAAAATCGACAGGTTCTCAAAGAGACTTGTTTTCTTTTTATAACTTTCATTGTATAAAATAAATCTGAATCCGACTGGAGGATAGAGGAAACAGGTAAACCTTACAAACTGTACACTTAATTGTGTTTCCTATATAAAATTCCAACCATTATTTTGTCCTTTTGAAAGTTTTGTTAGTAACATAATCCAGTCTCTGCATGAAACCGAGATAACTCTCTCTCTCTCTCTCTCTCTCTCTCTCTCTCTCTCTCTCTCTCTCTCTCTCTCTCTCTCTCTCTCTCTCTCTCTCTCTCTCTCTCTCAGCCAGAGTTGCTTTGGGCGGATACCCTCTTTTTCAGGTGAAAATAGCTTAATTTTCAGTGAAATACAGATAAAATGTGCCTAAATAAGCAAAACCAACCACCAAATTCTCAAAATCAAATCATTTCCATTAGTAAACAATCTTACATTCAATAACCTACTTACTCATTATTTGCAATCTGGTTTCATCCCTCAACGTTCAGCGGTATTACAACTAGGACTAAAAAAGTTGTTGTAGAGGATTGCACTTCAGATCAAAAACATGCTTGGGCTGGTGTGCCTCAAGGCTCTATAAGCGGACCACTGGTATTTTTAATTTATATTAACGATATTGTCCAGTATAAGAATATATGCATGTAGCCTCTAGACAGCATTCTGTCCAAGGGACTTCCCTTCCTCTCTTTGTTTTGAAAAGGGGTGAGTGTCTGCTCAAAATTAGGGGTTAATCGTCATTGCTTTACCCCGTTAGTTTGCATTCCACCCTTACACATATGTTTGTAGGTGTGAGCGTTGACCAGTAGATGTGGGTGTTGGTCAATAACACTGCATTGGTTAGTTGGCGTGGGTGCTGGTCATTGAGAGTGTGTTGGTTAGTAGGTGTGCGTGCTGGTCAGTAGGTGTAGATGCTGGCCATATATTCCCTTGACCCCATATATCCCAAAAATGTCACTATGCTCTCAAATGAATTCGGAATCTGACCCTTGGAATTGAATTAAACTGATGTGATAGAAATCGAAAGGTGGATAGGCTTGACGAGACAAAGACCACGTGCGTGTTATTATTGAGTAGACGTGTTCTAAAGTCGTCACACAAATATATCTATCTATCTCTCTAGCTATCTATCTATATATATATATATATATATATATATATATATATATATATATATATATATATATATATATATATATACCCCAATAAATTGAGCAACCCCATCTTTAACAACGGAAGAAACTTTACTCATCGTTAAGCAGCTGGACCTAGCGCGCGCTCGAGAGAGAGAGAGAGAGAGAGAGAGAGAGAGATAGTGAGGGGGGGGTAGGGGAAAAGGGGCAGAATCCTTAAGTCGTCATCCCTATCTTTGAGTTGTAATTTTCATTTGCCATTGAAATATCAACATGACGATGAGAGAGATTTTGCCCGAGGTAAGAACAAATTAAACTAAATTTTCATGCTGCTTCCGTGTAGCCATAAAATGTGGTAGTATGAGAAAACCGAGTAATGGAAAGTTTTTAATGAGCGAATGAGCGAAAGTCGTATCTGATTGGTTGCTGGATCTGATGGAATAACCATGAAATTCGAAACGGTGACAGGAGGTAGGGTTGTGTCATTCCGCGTGTATTTACAAATTGTCAGACAGGATTTGATCCGGAAATATTCCGTTTATTGCCGAAAGGACTCTTCAACCAACCGTAACGCAAGAGCTGCGAGAAAAACCGGTAAGTGTCAAAAATGAACACTGATATGTTGCGGATAGATTTGTCTGCACCAGTTGCATTATTTAATGAATAGATGAGATCAGGCTCAAACCGTCCATCAGTATCAGTACAGGTCTGGGGAATGATTTATCCGACTATTACATTTATAACAGATGATGTTTTATAATTCAGGCAAACTTTTTAAAAAAAATAAGATCTTTATATTACCCCAGAGATATAACGGCTCAAGTTTTGAGAGTCTTGTAATAAATGCACATTAAAAATCATTTATACATTGAGTGTTGTACATTATAAAATAAAACAATTGTCATTCATCAAATTTGCTTTAACTATTTGTCTGAGACTTAACAAACACAACAAAAGTTACAATAGAAAAGAAATAAGGCAGAAAACGTTGGGGTTATACATTTATTATTTAAAATGCTCTCATAAGAAATACAACGATTATATGGTTAACGGTTATCTAATCATTTATGCAAATAAATGTGTTGTCTATATCAAATCCTGTTTCTCTATATTTTTCTCATATCATATAATATCATATATACATACATACATACATACTTACAGACATACAAACATACATACATGCATACATGCATGCATACATACATACATATAGACATAATACATACATACATACATACATACATACATACATACATACATACATACATACATACATACATACATGCATACATACATATGTAGTTTCATGATCCTTCAATCTATTCTCTCTCTCTCTCTCTCTCTCTCTCTCTCTCTCTCTCTCTCTCTCCTTCATCTTTCCATAAATATTTTTATATGGGACAAAATTCATTTTTTTTTAATCGAAGTATTCCCATCTGCAGTTAATATTAATTGCATAAGCATATTACTTTTCTGATAGAAGATATAACTTGAATTCCTTCTTGAAATGATAAATATCGAGTAGTTAATTTAAAAAATCTACACCTATAAATATATGTTTCATTGAATAAAACAAAAACACAACAACAACAACAAAAATTAATAGTTTAATCTAAATTATTTTCATCGACGATCCCAAGTAAATTTGTATTAGTTTGTAAGGGTAAAGTTAAATAGACGATGACACTAGTTCCTAATCCAATATAAAGCATCGTGTAGAAAACACTTGTTTTAGTTCAGTCCCCCCAAAAAATGAGTAATAGTTACCACTGGACTTGTACAAAGAAAACATAAATTACTACAAATGTTTCCCATCTAATTTTAAAAAGAAAAAAACTGTTATGACTAGATTGATGTGCAAAAGTTTAAAATGAAACCGTGTTCATTTTGGTGACCCTAACTGGTAAATAAAAAAAAGAAGCCCACTCAATTTGTTGTATATTATCAAATTCAAGATGTATTTTGACCTTAGAAGTAGGCTTACAATTACTACAATTTTATTTCTTATATATTTTCCTTCTGCCGTTTTGGACTCTTATGTTAAAGAATGAAATACATAGATGAAAAAGTTGTTCTATATTACTGTGAATGTTTATGTTAAGTTTATAGATGGATTTAATAGAATTCAGAAAAACTCCCTTCTAAAACCAATGCCGATAAAATATACTTGTTTCTCCTTTTTTTAATTTTTGCCATATTCGTGTCTGGAGAAAGTCTACCTTGTTACATACTTCGAATTTACCTATTCAGTACAAGCAGCAAATGCATCTATTCAAAATGTATTGTGTTGTTTACATAAGAATTTGTGAAAATATCCAAAAAGGAAAAAAAATATATATTGATATAAGGGAAGGAAGCTACGAAGATAGTTTTCCGCTTTGATTTATATATAGGCAGGGTACCAGACTACTGATACATAGGTACATAACGGATGTTCTGGATATGCCCAGTTGTCGATATATATATATATATATATATATATATATATATATATATATATATATATATATATATATATATATATATATATATATATATATATATATAAATAAATACTATTCTATGAAGTAAGCTCGTTCTACATGGAGTATTTATAATTTCCTGTAACCGACCAAACAATAGCAGGGAACATACCTGGTTTAAATAGTGATTTTACTTTGGAATGTTGAGTGGTATAGAAACGCAAACGTTCCAGAATAAAAACTCAAAATCTTAAATTTTATTTCGAATTTTTGAGATAAAACTTGAAAATTTAAGTTTCGAGAAATAAAACTAAAAATTTAAAGAGAACAAAAACCCTGCATCTTTTAATTTATCAAACTCGAAATTTTCTTGATAATCGAAACTTTTATATTCAAAATTTGTCAAATTCGGCATCCGTGGTGTTGCGCCTGTTCCGAAATATTGAATGCATCGTAGTGTGCTTTGCATGAATACTTAATCAATCTCTTGTCAAATAATATTTATATTTTCCATTATAAAAAGAATGTTTTGGATAGCTGCTAAATCGGTTGTTATGGATGAAATTTTCAGTTCACCCCGTAAGGTGCCAATTTCGACAGTTAGCACACTGGCATAAAGAGCCTTCAAAGTTTACAAATGATGCAGATACGCCTTCAAATATGGCTCCCTTTACTAAAAATAGACAAACATTGAAATGCTTTCTTCTCTACAACCACTCAACAAACGTTGACCAAATTTGATAGAAAACATTCCGGTATTAAAAGACTTCCATCTTTTACAAAGGATGCCGATCCGCCATCAAATTTTGCAGCCATTACTAAAATAGAAAAAGAAAACATTTAAAGGACTTCTTTTCAAAATGGGCTGAACAGAATCAAACCAAATTTGACGAAAAGTATGCCGATATGAAGGGCTTTCAATATTGTAAAATTCAATAGTTTATTATCATAATCATATACATGCTTATAGATTAAATATTACAAATATTGCGTGGTTATCAAATGCTTTATATACAACGTTAGACATGAACTCAGAAAGATAATCATCAAGATCTAGAAAGGAGAATGTGGGCAAATATACACAATCTTTATAATACAAGCAATAACGATCCACCATCAAATATGGACATCGTTAAAAACCTCTACACGACTTATTATCATAAAGTGCTGAAAACATTTGAGAGAAATCCTTATGGCATAGAACTTTTAAATGTGTATAAATTATAATAATTCGCCGTCTAATATAACGGCTGTTACTAAAATAGAAGAAAAAAACCGCACTTTTTTCTCAAAATACGCTGAACCGAATTAGGACAAATTGACAAAAACTATTCTGTTATCGAAACAAGCAGCATCAACCCTATAGCAAGATACATGCAGTTAGAGCAGAACGGTATGAGAATGGAATAAATTACGTATAAGATAATGGATAAATATAAAATGTGTGTACGGTTAAATTACAGTACAGTTCGAAGATCTCGAAACTTTGCAAGGAAACTCCAAAACAATTCTACAAAGACAGAGATAAAATTTATGGAAAACAAAGTTTGATTTAAAATAGCACATGGTGACTCAGTATATGAAGTCGCTGTTTTAGAATCAACGATAGCAATGGCAGAATTTTAGATAAACCTGAAATCATTCATACGTTTAAAAAGGATCTAAAGATAAACGTTGCAAATTGATGAAAATAATAGTTCTCGTTGTAGATGGGTATCCTGTTGGCTTGTCGATGACGCCTCAAGCCAACTTTTCAAGCGGAAGGTATTCTTTAAATGTTTGATACCGTTTTAAATGGCCGACGTCGTAGACTTAACAATCCAATACAAAAGAACAGTATTAAAGACATCTTTACTGCGATCCTGAATGTCCAGTTGCTTGCAGATATATCAATCAAATGTGCGAACAAATTAAACGGGACAGAAAAAATCGAAAGAATGGTTAACTGAAAAGTCTACATACACATTACACAAGCGAGAAAAAAAGCTTTCCGTACATAAAGGTCTATGTAATTCGGGTGGATGATCAGTAGCAGACAGCCGATGTTTACAAAATGCCGCCTTTCTAACTTTACCGAGGAAATATTTAAAATCATAACAGTAATTTTAGATGATCCTGTAGTGTACAAACTTGAAAACGTGAAGGGACAGGATCTAGAAGTCATTTTTGACAAAAGAAGAGTGATCTATATACAACAAACAAGATGATATATATATATACAACGTTTAAAAATAGCTTGAAGACAAAAGAATTGAACGGAAAAAAATATGTAATAGTGAAATGGAAAGGATATGATGAATCGTTCAACAGTTGGGAACCAGCTGAATACATTCTTTGGTTCAAATAAATGATGTGTCAAAGACACATATCAGTGACCATTTAGGACAAGAGTTGTTACGCAGCTACATTCTCTGCAATGGAGACGATGAGAGCCAATAAACATATAGCATCATGAAGGAGCATGAAAACTTTGAGTTTTTGAAAGGTAACGGGTTTCGAAACTGTGACAGATGTGGTAACACCAGCATTAGAAAATGAAGGAGTTAAGACATGCATAGCATGCGAATTTTTCTTGATTACAAAGCCAGCGGAAAAAATAAGGTACATCGAGAAACATCACAGTTAAACAACAAAATGATACTCATAAAAGACGTGATATAGTGACAAAATATAGACAATATCCAAGATGGGTAGACATGGCAGAAGAAATGAAAAGAAACAACAATTAAAAATATGAACCTGATTTTCACTACATTTAGAACCAGCTGAAAAACAAATACAACGTAAAAGACTACAAGCTGGCATACGAGATCTTGTAAAGCATAAAGGGTAATGAAACTCACAGAGACGTTGATAAAGTCATTAGAACATTTAAACTTCGAAGAATGTATATCAGCAAATCCCACAGGTACTCAATCTACTATGCATTTTTTATTGAACAACATTTTTACCATGTTCAATTCTAAGGCATCCATAAAAGCTTCAGTCACAGAAAATTACCAGAAAATGAATCCAAATCAGTTGATATTGGGAGAATGTTTACACCATCTTGATGAAGTTACAACCAGTGCACCTTTCACAGTATGTAGATACGCAGATTTTGAAGATTCAGTCTTCACAGAACTTTCATTTGACATCTAGCAGTAATTATAATTAAACTACAAAAATAAATGGTACAATCATCGTCGTCTCGAAGAGATAAGCCTTGTAGTTGTCTCAAAGAGAAGACGAAAATGTCCTTGGAGGATTTAGGCCAGTTCTTGGCGTCTGCATTAGTTTATGACTCTTTTCCTTAATATCTGGACTATTCTGACATCAGGTTTTTCAGAACAGAGAGATCTGCTTTTTAAAATAATTTCTTATCAATTTATATTGTGCTTCGCTTACTTGAAGTCCCATTTTTTATATATTCCTTGAGCTCGTCCATAAATCTTAATAAAAGATTTTTCAAAACTACTTGCTATAATTTCAGAAATACCAGGAAATGTTTGACTATAACCACCAACAAGATTTACAGTGTCATCAACTTATGTTTGGACTTGTGCATCTACGATATCTTCTTCATATGCAGGATTTTCAATTTCTTTCATTTTAAAAGCTCCACCACCCATTTTCCATAATTGGAAGAGTACAAACAGGAATTGAACTTAATTATTACGCACGGAACATATAAAGAGATAATCGGTAAAAGCTTGAGACAAACTCGTTGGAAAAGATGGACCGAGAAACAATTAAAGAAGACGTATGAAATCTTTGTAAATGCTAGAGCTTCTACAATTTCCAAATTATTGTCAGATATCGTCATTTATAGCGTAACGTCATAAATTACCAAAGGAACTGAAGAATGACTATATGACATCATCAAATGGTATTAGATACTTCACTGTTTTGTTGTTTGTTTTGGTTTTTTTTTGGGGGGGGGGGGGTTTGTCATTTAAGCAGGATTTTCCTCTATCTTCACTGAATGCTATTTTAATTACATTCAATGATGTAGATTTGAAAACTACAATAGAAAATAATGAGAACACAAGAAATGTTGAGAAAATGGTTGATAAATAATAAAGTAAATAAAATAGCGTAGCATCTCTAAAGAAGAACTGCATATCATCTATGAAGTAGAATGTGTACTGGTTGTTTTGTTGTTGATGCATTTGCGCCTGTAACCTCATGCGTTACAATAGTTGCCATTACAGGAGTAGCTGTTTACCAAGCAATAAAGGTTTACATGGAAAATAGATTAGACAACACTGTTCAAGATTGACATCATTGATGAAGTTGGCTTTTCCGAAGACAAGTTATCATATTTAGACTTTAATAGCTTACTATCAAGTATCTAGTACTAATCTAGTGAAAACATTTCCTCTGTTGATCTGGATCGGATAGGTCAAAAGAGGCTAATGGTATTACATGATCTATGTCTATATCATCTTCACTCACACACTTTCAAGTTTAGTGAAATTGAGCTCTCTCCAAAAGAAATCAATAGATAGTACACCTAATATCTTTAACGTCGTCTCTGATTTAACGTTTTGCCTCAGTGCTTGCAAATTCTACTTCTTGTCTTGCTAATTAATCTGAAGTTTCGATCAGTGTCCTTTTTCTCATGCTATTTTTCATGTATTCCTTTTTTTTATAAAAACTCTCAGTTTTTTATCTTTCCTTTGGAGTGCTCTACTTTCGTTGTATCATTTCTCTTTTTGAACTTTTGTGTATGTCTTATCACAAGGTTTTCAACAGCTATTAGCTTTTGTAAAAGTCATTTAGGTCTTTTTTTTCCTCACATAGGACAAGTCTTGAAGTCCATCCCTTTTATTTACCCAATTAGATTTAAAATTAGTTTTCACTACCTAAAGTAACATCACGAGTCACCATGCAACTAACCATTCTAACATCTCAAAATCGTTCCATATTTCCTTACCAAATAAATAGAAGACAGCCAGGATACAAAACGAAATGAATCTAAGGTAGCAAAGAACCTAAAAATGTCACTTCACAAAAAAAAAAAAAAAAAAAAAACAGGAGCCATGTAGAGTTAAGTTTAGAAGACAGCTTGGAAAACGTTCACAGAAATTGAAGAAAGCCAAAGCCAAACATTTAAAGAAAGAGCAAGAGTCTTCAAAGTTACACGATGTTGAAATTACACTACGTGAACGAACTGAAACAAGGTCAAACATCACTATCTATTATTTGGTGGGTAATGGTGTAGCTGCTTTAGGTATCTTGTTCATTTGGTCAAAAAGTAAAGTTGTTCCTGCACATAATATCCAACATACTGTTGTAAAAGAGGCTAGATCAAACAATAAATAATCAACCAGAACACAACGCAGAACCCGTACTTAGTAAAACAATTTTTTCTACCTAGGGGCAACCACTCCAACGGAGACGACAAGAGTTTGTCTACATACAACCCACTGCCAGAAATGCTTTAGTATAACTTAAAGTCTGTGTGCCAATTAGACAACTTTCTTGCTAGATAAATAAACAAATTTCGATTGAAACAAAATAACTGCATTAATTAGATATACAATGCAGCACTTAAGTCTGCTTTCACAGTTTCATACGGTATGCTGGTCAAGAAACTGTTTAAGATGTCAATATATCCATTATGAAATATGGAGATTGAATTTTTAAAAAAAATCTAATTATTCCATTTTCACTTACCCAGTTCACACTGACAATCTGATATCACAATTACTGTTACTTGACAAAATTATTAATACCCGAACCATAAATGTAAAATCAAATATACATTACTAACTGCTTTAGCGGAACTTTAAGTATGCGCTATAATGGGCTAACTTTCTAGCTAGTAAATAACAAGAAGTCGAGTGTAACAAAACACATTATCAGCATAATTTACCATGCAACATTAAGTTCTGCTCTAACTGTTGGTTACAGCCTGCTTTTGAAAACGTTATTGCAGTTTGCAATTGGTCCACCATCGACAATGAATACTGAAAAAATTCTAAAGCTAATGATTCCAATTTCTTTTAGCCAGCTCACAATCGACTATCTGAAAGCAATTGCAATTTTACCTGACAAGATTGTTGCTCAATTAATGAGTGAAACGGCATCAAGTACAACACAGTCAAATCTTACAACACAACAACGTCTGCAAAAAGTTAAAGACATTAAAAATGATTGGTCATGGATACTACAAAAGTGTGAGAAAGAAATACAGAGTGGTATACACTGTTTTAAATTGGTTAGGCAAGTATGAACACAGTATCAGCATATATGTTTATGCATCTGGCTTTTGTTTATCACGAAAAGTCACAAGCGTGCTTGTTCCTTTAACTTTTATTGGTGCGAGTAAAACACTGGAAGTATTGCTGCAAAAGCTATTAAAGAAAAATTGATTTATAGCAGAGTTTTGAAACATGATGAAATAGCTATGACAAAGTTGAACAGTATCGATCACATGACAGGCAAAGCGATTACTAAAAATAAAATCAACTATGAAGAGTTTATTTTGTTCATCAACGAGTACAACAGATACAGAGAGATATAAAAAAAAAATGCCGTCAGGAAAAATGAATACAGAAAAAAAGACATAAAAACAGGAAGTCATTAACACAGAAACCTACAAGAAAACAAATTCAAATGAAGAAACTTTAGTGACGAGATCCTGTGCCCTCCACCCAACTCCTGGCTGTTCTAATTTCTGCTATTCAAATGTTTCGCATAAGCGAACGTACGTAAAGTGTCCTTGTCTTTAGGCGACCTTAATCGCTAGATAAATGAACGGCGCAGCAGAGGATCACGGACCGGAGTCTCATCGCCTGCGACGATGAATCACAGAGAGATAAATGCCTTCGCAAAGGAGAAAAACTATATTACAACACACTCACTCACTGAACAAGAAATATATTTCGCCAATCGAATTGAGAATAGAAATGCAAACAATCGATTTCGTAGCAAAGAATATATTTTATTGATGGGTATCACAACATTTCCCATACGCAAAAAAAAAATATTTTTACTAGACAGTAACAAAACAGTTTTAATGGTTATTATTCGTGTTTTCTGGAGTAACTTTGCTTGACAATTTTAATGGCTATTAAAAACAATTACAAATTGGTCCAATTAACAGAATGCATATCAGCATCAGACACAAATATAGAAATAGATATTTACAGTATGCCTGTAACGTATATTATTAGCGTAGATAGAGAGTGACGATGAGAACATTTAAACAATCTCTACAAAACTTTAAAACTTTACAACCTCAACTGGAGCACACAAATTTCTGACCTGAACAAGAAGATAACACCTAGCACTAATATATTGTCAGAGTTGCAGAAAAAAATTATTTAACAGATATAATCAAAAGATAGATGACATCTCATTAGGTATATGAGAACAAATTACGATATGTATATTGCAAATTGAAGTGATAAGATCGAAACGATAAAAGTAGTCACATTCACCGAAGTTTGCAACAAATGACACACTGAGGAAGAATAATCTAAAACAGATACAAAGGTGTATGTTGACCGAAAAGTGGTCAATAATATCGGTGTGGTCCAAGGCAGTATTGACTAAATAAACAAAGATATTAAACATATAAGAAAAGATTTAAATGATTTTAATTTTAAAATGGTTATAGTTGATACAGTTGCATTGAAAAAAAGTAAGTAAACATAAAGCCTTTCGCATTAAATGTCAGCATTCATACAATTAAAACCGAAATTAAGAAAAGCACAGAAACATTCAAAACTAAATTGGACATGAAAACATGTGTTAATAATATTGCATTATTTGATAGAATTAAAACATTAAAAGAGAAAATCGATAATAGCAAAAATGAATTTAATCTCACAACCAAACGTATTCCTGGATATATATATATATATATATATATATATATATATATATATATATATATATATATATATATATATATATATATATATATATATATATATATATATATATATTGCTTTAAGTTTTTCGCATTGTACTGAATCAGGAGAACCCTGCTGGTATAAAATTAATTGCATATCAAAAAGGGGAAAGAAAAATCCATAAAACAATACCAATATTGCCTAGTGGTGCTAATGTTCTCAATCAAGAATCAAAAGGGTTTGGGGATATTTGTAAAGCCCAAACTACACCTCAGACAATGGTTAACTGTTATAGTTTTAGCTACTCTCCATCATTTTTCGCTGAATTCAAGTTACGCACAATAGATACTTTGCATCAGTATGCCATTGAAAAAAAGTCAGGATAATATACATTTTAATAAAATGTGTATGTTGAAAATGGTACAGAAATTCCGCCATATATAGATTTTTATATTGGATTAGAGGTGAACAATCGACGTATTACTTACGCAATGACTACACAAAAGGAATCATAATATTATTTTCGTTTGAAATAATAAACAATCTGGAAGAAACAAATATTTTAATTTTGTGAACAATATTAAAAGACTTTAGATATCATTTTCTTCTTTTTCACAATGAAATTCGGCAGCAGTATCAAAATATGTTACTCATAAATATAATGACTACAGCAGCAGTTATGAGTGGAGGAGCAATAGCTCAAGGTCTATCATTTACATCAAGCAAACGTTTGTTAATGGTTTCTTTTATGCAGATCTAACTGATGAAAAAAGAATAAACAACAAATCAGTGGTAGAGTACCAGAGAATCACTGCAGAATTCAAAGACAACAAAGCCAAGACACTTGCCTGCTTGAATGAAATACTGAGAGAGCAAGGTGTGGTGACTCAGTATTTGAACATTCTTGACGCTTAATCTCTATATAAGTCTAGTGATGATGGCAGATATGATTTAAACGATACTCAAAGTAAGGCATACACCAAGGCAACCAAAACTGAATGATTTTACCAACCTTCTGATGATCAGGTAAAACACGAATACGTATTCATTGCATTTGTTATAGATGCTAGTGTGAATGTAACTTGCAAGTTTTTGTAAAAGGAAAAACCATATTCAACATTGTTTTTGTTGTAAGTAAATAGTAAAGATGTCGTATGCCAAAAGTATAGACGTTTATTATTTTTCGGTGGCTAAATAATAAAATGTCGACGTATGGTAAATGCATAACTCCTAACGAGCAAAAAATGATACCGTAAGGAGTTAAATACTTCATTCTAACACATCATAGTATTACACACACTTCTAGCAGCATCAAACCCGAATAAACTTTGCAAATTTGTATAAGAAAGCCTTTAAGACAAAATAGCATGATCGTAAGGGTAGTTTCGTTTCTTTTACACAACCTTTGCACCTCTGATATTTTGTACTTCGTTTTTCTATGTCCTCTATCAGTTTATCTCTGTTGCATTAAAACCGTTTTCCAACCGTTGTTCCATAGGAACACCTCGCCTCTTCCTGAGAGGTACTTCCTTTGTGTATCTCCTCCGGAGACGTTTTCGTCGTCACATGGGAACGACTACAAGGCTTATCTCTGCGAGACAACGTCGATAGTGCCATTTATTTGTGTTGTTTAATTTCAATTACAAATGGGTGTCAAATGAAAGTTCAACGCAAACGAATCTTCAAAATCGGTATATCCACACGCTGTGAAAGGTGTACTGGTTGTTACTTCATCAAGATCGTGTAAAATTTCTTATCATATCAACTGATATGTTTTTACTTTTTTGCTGTAAACCTATTTTCCTTCATCAAAACTGTATCTTTTCAGGCATTTATTCTTTAAAGATTTCTTTGAAAGATTCGCGTATGTCATATAAATGGCATAATAATATCCAATGAATACTTTGCGATTTACAATTTATCTTTAGGCGTTTTCAACAAGCCAACGGGACATCTATCTACAACGTGAACTTTTATATTCAACAATTTCCAACGTTTCTTAAATCCTTTTCAAACGTATGAATGATTTCAGATTTCATTCAACCTTTGCCATTCCTATGGTTGATTCAAAAACAGCTACTTCAATTATTGCGTTACCATGTGCTGTTTTTTATAATCGAACTTTGTTTTCCATAAACTCTATCTGTGTTTTTTGTAGAATCGTTTTAGATTGTCCATGTAAAGTGGATGAGGTCGTCGAATTGACCTGTAAATTTAGCCATATACAAATTTGTATATTTATTCACATCCCATGATTCCTTTCTAATTCCGTTCTGCTTTATGCATCTTACTGTCAGGGATGCTGCTGTTATTTATTGTTTGAATGTTATCTGTAAATCTGAATATTTTATGAAACATTGCATGATATCTTTGTTATGATTTTCCTGAATGTTCTTTTGTAACAAATCTAGTTTTTACCACACTTTTATTCCATCCAAACTTGTAAACAAACACCCGTTATCTCTTGGTCCTAAGATTATGTCTCCATATAGATAACTTACTCTCGGGTGAATGCATAGTCAATAGTGTATTAAAAAAAAGTAAATGCGAAGTTACATTTTCTTTCTAGACAAGTTCAATCTTTATCATTGAAAACTATTAAAACATTGTGTTTTGCTCTAATACAATGTAATTTTGACTATTTCTGTTCTTCGTTGTATGCCAGAATTGGTTTTTAACAAAATCTCAAAAACAAACTCCAAATAGCACATAAATAAAACTGTAAGATTTATATGTAACCTTTAACCCAGTTCAAGCATCAGACAGTATGAACTTAAAAGTGTGGGAATGCTAAAAGTGGAGGATGCAGTGAAACAATCAATCATGCTTATACATTTTAAAAATGAGAAATGAGCGAAAGATTTGTGAAATTAGTGATCAACACCATTTTGTCACTAGGATTAGTAAATTCAATTTTGTTACACCATGTGTTAATAGCGTACCTACGATGACTTGTTTTTAAAACACCATAAACGATTAGAATCTATTACCCACTTTTATGAAGAACATTTGAAAAAATATAGATACTTTCAAATCGGCTGTTAAATCATACCTTTTAACACAAAGCAGATCGATAGAACAGGATTCAATGATATTTTACTAGAATGAATTGATTTTTTTGTGATATTTTTAATTCTGAAATCAGTTTTTATGTTTTTAATACTTAATAATAATTTAATTTCCTTAGTTGAATATATAATTTTAATTCGTTAAATGTACCCTACCCCAAAATCTCTATCCATCAGGACCCAACGGAAATACATTTTTATAAACTTGTATGGGTCATCCTTGGTGGATCATGTATTTTTATGTTTGTGTTACAACTGTTTTTTTATGTACGTACTGTGTCAATGTTATGTGACTTATTTATATTTGTTATACATATGTATTACTACTTGTGCTATTTGCTGATCCTACCTAAATAAATTTATTATTATTATTATCATCATCATCATCATTATTATTATTATTATTATTATTATTATTATTATTATTATTATTATTATTATTATTATTATTATTATTATTATTATTATTATTATTGCTTTTATGTAAAACTCGTGAAATATCTCGTTCACCTCTGAAATATGTTGAGTCTTTATTTATTTTTGCCATTATTTATGTTGCTTTAAAAATCACAATATTTTGTGTTTAATGTGTTAATTCAGCTTTGTACTAGAGTAGATAGAAATAAATTGTATAAGCGATCATTTATTTTGCATTGGTAATTTTATCGATCGTACTAATTTTAAAATGTACAAGTGGTCCTGCCCAGCAAGGAGTATGTATTTGAGAATGAGGTAATTTAAATTTATCAGTGGATTATTATGTATTTTTATTCACTGAGCTTGATCGAACCCCATGCAAAAAAGATCGAATTAATTTAAATGTTTAACTGGTCTATCACTCTCAAAAACATTCTACTCAATGGACAGCACTGAAGGAAATTATAAAATAAAAAACGCCCAACTGGTATATATTTCTTAGCCAACTGCTAGGTAGAGGTGAGTGATTTCATGTCCACCTTTGTCTCTTGTATATTCTAGGCTCAATCATATGAAAAACAAGCTGAGACAACTTTGAGTACGTTTAATTTTTACTTACTAAGAAAAATAAGCACAGCAGAAGCAGCATTACCAGCAGTCAAATCCAGCTAAGCGTCATACTGATGTACAGTTCTAAGAAAGCCAAGCACCAGGATCGGTATCGGGCCCAAATTACGTACAACTGAGCACTCGGAACATCTTTCATATTTTCCGCCTGTTCCATTATGTAGGGTGCTTACAAGGTATATATGTTGCTCTTTTTCTTTACATGTGTCTCGTATAACTAAGTTGGAAGAAAGAAAAGCTGCTTACAGCATTCATTTGTCCAAAAAATGATATTTTCAAAAGAATCGGATGCATTGCAACAAGAGATCCATGCAGCCTTTAGTTTAAAGACTCTCTCTAGAGTCTCTTCTAATATCGGGCCCAGGCTACCTTCCCAGTCGCGTGTACCAGTTCAGTTGTCTCGATAGGGCTAATATCTCGCGAACGGGCGCAAATTTGTACATATTATTCATACCTTTTAAAGTTAATTTTGTGATGTACCTTTAAAGGTACGCATATTTAAGTTAAACTTTGCCTCCGTTTGTGAGATCTTAGGACTATGTCGACAATTGGTATGTTGTGGGAACTGAGCAGTACAGTACGTACAGGGGGTACACGAAACACCCAAATACACCCAAATCTACCCCAAATACACCCAAATATACTCCAAATACACCCAGCTATACCTTTGATACGCGTAATATACAAAGAATATGTTTTTTATGTATCATATATTACACGAAAACATCATAAAAATAGAAAAGTTGCATTAGATGGATATTTTCTTTGCATAGCATAACATATAGTTCTGAGGGTTGTTGTTGTTTTTTTAACACGCCACTACTGTAATATTGATATGTATAAAATCTCGCTAAACTTCTTTTTTCATTTTGTAAAATTGTTTATATGGACATAACAAATTTAAATATTTACAATTTCTTCTTTTTTTCACCATTGTATGATATCCAAATGACAAGTGCCTTGTTTATATTGCGTATCACAGGTATTAAAAGTATATTTGTGTGTGCACAAATATACTCCAAATACACCCAAATTGCATTATATTCACAGTGTATGTTCTTTGGGTATCGTGTATTTTATGAAAATATCAGAAAAGTTCGTTTAAAAAAACTAGTGTGTAGAGTTTTTTTTACATGTACCTTGTTTAACCAAATACACAAAATTGCTCCATTATGTTAGTAAACATGTATTGACGTTGTTTCCAGCTGGTACCATGTGGAGGTGTGACTAGAGCTTATTTTGATGTTTAATAAATTTATTAAACACCAATAGTTTCACCAGACTTTTTGTTTATTTATTGTAAAAGCTAAATAAATAAAAGTTAATAGACTATTTTTGGTCTCTTTCCTTACCTACTAATTTTTTCAATGATTAGTTTTAAATAGAGACGATTAAATTTTGTTTTGAATTACCAGGTTTTTAACCTGAGGGAGGTGCACACACCCAAATGCTAAAAGGATGTGCACCTCTAAAGGGTACTAAAAGTTGGTATAAGTAGACCAATATAAAATAACATATTGTACAGTATATTATTGAACAAACAAAAATAATCTGTAAAAGACAATAAACAAACATATATACATCCCCCGAACATGCAATCATAATACATATACAAATAAAAAAGAAACAAATAGAAAGGATTTATAAAAAAATAATAAATACAAGCAATTTCAGACTATAAAGATGTTTCTTTTTTCCAGTCATAGTCAGTTAATGAAATGTTATCTATGTTATTTGTCTTCCTATTGTTTTTCATTTAGTTTAATGATTAAAAAGAGGAAATTAAGGTAAATAAGTAGGAAAAAATGTACCACATATTTAATCTAATACCAACTGCATAGACCCAGATCTGCCATCGCATAATGCGCTGGCAGATCTGGGTCTATGCAGTTTGTAAGGACTAATCAGTAGAACAAACAACACAGACCCTGATCTGCGACGCATAATGCAATGGCAGGTCTATGTTGTTTGCATTTGGACCAGGATTATATGTGAGTATATACAGTACTCAAAGCTCGATATAATGAACTTTTAGTTTACTCAAAGCGTATTGCCACTTGAGGTGACTAAGAAACAGGAAATGAGACCACACACACACAGATCTTGTAGAGTCTTTAATATGAATTAAACTATATAGATTTTCCTACTAATATGCTTATCACACACATGAAATACACATGTTAGAATATATTGATAAAAGAATACTGAAGGTCTGGTAGTTCGTTTCACAGAGAAAAACGAAATGTACACAGAGCCTAATGACTTGAGGTGAATTATAAACAAGAAATTAGAACACACAGAGATCTTCTTGTAGATTTTTCAAAAAGAATAATGAATTTTAATTCACACAAAGCTTATAGCTACTTGAGGTGGCCAAGAAACAGGAAATTAGAACACACACACAGATCATCTTGTAGATTCTTCAATATGAACAAAACTATAGATTTTTCCCACTAATATGTTTATCACACACATGAAATACACACCTATCCAGAATTAATGCCTTCACTTACGTACCACAGTTGTTGTTCTCTCAGTCACCCTACGTTTTCACTGACCAGTTATTTTCTCCACATTGTCTGTTGTTTTTACACATTTGAACTGAGCGTTCGTAGCTTCAAAAAAATTTGAGTACTTGCTAAGTTTTTCAGGTATTGATGCTAAGAACTTTTTCATTGGTTTTTCCTTTTCCGTCTGTGACATGTCATGCCAGTCCAATGCATCAACGGCATGTGACATCATAGCACTGTGTAATTTAAAATTGCCCTTTCCATAAAGGGTGTAACACAGGTGTACAAGTTGATTTTTCATAATTTTTCATATATTATCGATTAGTTCTGGGAATTTAGACTGTTTCCAATTAACTGCTGATTTGAGTTTGTGGTTCATTGATTCACTATTGCTGTTTGTCCAAAGTTCAGTTAGTGTAGAATCCCTTAATGGCACATAAATGTAATTTTAATTTTTCAACAGAGATATCTTTCCCAACAAGTTTTGAAATGATTGTTATTAGCGAAATACATGTCGAAGTTTAAACACCTGATATTAAATTCAACATTGTCACTGGCAAATACAGTCCCCGAATCATCATTAAAAATAACATAACCTTTTCTTTGTCTCTAAGTGAAGTCTCATTTCACTCCAAGTGTCTCATAATATTGTCCTTTATGTGTTTTGAACAAAGAATAAATTTAGCATTTTGGAATTTTGTTAAGCAAGGCTGTGTATTGGACCCAGCCCTCTTCAGTATGGTGTTCTCTGCCATGCTTACTGATGCCTTCCATGACTATGACACTGGGATCGACATCAGATATCGATCTGATTGCAAACTGTCCAGTGTGTGGAGACTACAGGTGAAAACAAAGTTACAGGAAGTGAATATTCTGACACCTGTTCCTTGAATGCCAAATCTGATTCTGCAACAGGGTATGGACCATTTCTCTTCAGCTTGTGACAATTTCGGTCTTGCAATCAATATCAAGAAGACAGAGGTGATGCACCATCCTGCACCAGGAAAGCCTTGTGTAGAGCTTACCATCATAGTAAATGGCCAAACCCACCTGGCAGTGGACAAGTTCACCTATCTCGGTAGTACACTGTCACGTTCAGTCCACATCAATGATGAAACCAACACCAGAATTGCTAAAGCAAGTGTGGCCTTTGGCAGAGTATGCGCAGATGTGTGGAGCGCAGAGGCATCAGTCTACAAACAAAACTGAAGGTCTACAAAGCCATTGTATTGCCGACCCTACTGTATGCATGAAAAACCTGGATGGTGTACAGACGCCATGCCAAGAAGCTGAACCATTTTCACACGGGCTGCCTGAGGAAACTGATGAGGATAAGATGGCAGGACAGGGTTGCAGACACTGAGGTTCTCTCACGGGCATGTATTTCAAGCATCCACAATCTTTTGATGAAATCGCAGATGAGATAGGCTGGCCACGTTACTAGGATGTCAGAAGAGCGACTACCAAAGAAAATCTTCTATGGCGAGCTGAAGGAGGGAAAGCAATCTCAGGGTGGTCAGAAGAAACGCTTCAAAGATTCGCACAAGTCATCCTTGAAACACTTCAACATTGACCCTGAGTCTTGGGAAGATCTCGTACAGGATCACTCCACCTGGTGCAGTCTCATCCATACTGGAGCTACAGACTTTGAACTGAGTAGAATTGCAGGGGCAGTGCAGAAGCGCGAGCAGTGTAAATCTCAGAACTGCAGCACATCCTCTATTGATCAAGCAAACCCAAGTGGCATCTCCTGTCAAGTGTGCCACAGACAGTTCAGAGCACAAATTGGCCTGTTCAGCCACTCACTTACTCACAGAAACCAAACCAGTTAATGATGGCATGGTCATCTTCGAACTCATAGGATGAGCAACAAAAATGTAGCACTTCAAACAATACAGAATCATATCAATAGAGAATGTTGAAAGAATAATTTCAATAGAGATTGCGCATCAGAGGTATCTACTTAAATATTTTTCTCTAAATATTTTATGAAGTTTTTAATAAATTCACTGTTAAGAGATAAAGAGAAAAAAGACTTGAAAAATGTATAGATCAGATTCCATGTATTTAGAAGGGTATTGATATTTGCTTATGATCTTAGAAATGGATGATGGTTATCAGTCTCTCACAAGTTATGCTCATCCCTTTGATCCTGTCTAATCTAGTATTACCTGAACCCACCAAGCCATCTGTATTCTCAGTACAGCACTCCCTCAGTATAGCACCCTTCATTATAACATGGTTCCTTTCATAAGGTGGGTATGGTCATGGACCTCATTTTGTTATGTAGTAGTACAATTGTATGTATAATGTACTTCATTTTAAGGCATTTTCACTATAGGGTAGTATACTCCATGGCTCCCATAGACAGTGTTATAATGAGGGAGAACTGTAGTTTGATTATAATTACCACAGAAAGGAAACAAACTTTTACCCAGTTTTAAATAATAACAGTTGAAGATCAAAGGGGAAGTGGTGTATCTTAAACTTTATTGGAAAAAATGTAGCAGAGAAGCAATGGATATGACCAGTTTGTGTGAGAAGGAGTAGTAATATGAACAAACAGGTGTTGTAGATATAGTAGTACATGTGTAAATTGTTCAGTATAATTTGCATAGCCCAGGTCATCATTACCAAATATAGGACTGAGCAGGATGTAATACTGGCATATATTTGCTAATTTACATATAACTGTCCAGTAGTTAGGAACATTTTAAGCTGTTTGGCAATCAAAATGTTATGTTACTGGCTTAAAATGTCTCAAATATGAAGGAAAAATTTAGATTGTGGGGAGGGTTTAAGCCTTAGTATATTGGTGTTCGTGCTGAATTTCGTTTTGAGTTTTTGGTTAAATTGGTGAATGCAGTCAGGTAAAAGGGATATTGGTAATGGAAAAAGGTGCAAAATGACTTTGACAAAGATTTCTAGATGATCTTTGTATCAACAGTTTTTGTAAACAGAGCTCTTGATAAACAGTGTAATCAAGTTTTTAAGCAAATTAATTGACTAAACTGCAGAATTTTTTTTTTAATACAATAAAACTATGCAAAATAAATTCAATTTTTAACATTTAGTCGCGGGTGGTCTGCATAATTTCACCAGTGATGGGCAAATTGAATGTTTTATTATGACATATTTGATCAATAAAAACTAACTGATTGAGACAGGATGTTCCATACATATTTGAAATGATAAAATTTGATCACTGTGAGAACATGCACTAAAACAGAGCCATATAATCAAATGCACCCTGTGTTCGTCTTGGTCACTGAGCCATTTGATGCAAGCTAAAGGCACGATAAATGTCATGATGATTAAGACTGTCTGGTACATAAGTTACTGTTGAATGGTGTTTACAAAATACCAGTACCCCATCAAAATTGTAAAAACCCAATTAATTCTAAACCAGAGAACAATATACCCAGTATTGATCCAAGTCTTAGCTTGAGCTGTGATGAAATTAATCTTGTTTGAAAATGAAAATACCAATACAGTCAAACATTTTATGAATAATTAAAATGTGGTTGTGAAAGTCATCAACAGTATATACATGTACTTATGATACAGCATCTGCATGTAAAACATATATTTTATAGTCAAAGTTGAAAACAGATTTGTTTGCATCCCTATCTTTTTATTTCATGTGTGTACAGGGCTTGAAAATTTCAATTTTCCACTCATATTTATGAGTGGTGGCTGTGGAAGGGCAAGTCATTTTTACAAGATGCTCATCAAGTGGAATGATTGGCATTTTAATTGGATTCAGTATTATGTACTGTGTAGGATGAGTAAAATTGATGGCAGAACAAGAAAAAGTTCCAAGTCACTTACCCAGCAGGACAAGTAGCCAACTGAACATTTTTTTTATCCTTGGTATACATATACTTGGATCGCAATTCATAAATCTTCTAGTTCTGTACTTGTAATTCAGTTCAAGAGCCTTCTTTTTTATCTTTTAGATGGATTCCCCATCACATGCACGGAACCCTTCTCCACCCCCAGAATTGACGGATAATCCAGAATTGTTAACAGCTGAGAGTATTGGCAACACAGCGTTCAGCAAACATTGGTTTTTCACGACTCTGCTTAAGTTGATTGAGGTAACTACCATAACAAATGTAAATCTTGGGACACTATCAAAGTTGAGACACCCTGATTATTTTCAAAATGTTTTCATGTTTAATAAAAGTTGTGACATGAAATAGTAACTTTTGGTACACATGAGAATGTTTTTCTTGTTCATCTTGCCAATCAGCATATTGTATTGATCATAACATTCAAATTCATGACTTACTGGTCTTAAGGGATTACTCCAATTGCTGTATAGATGAGATTCTTATAAATTAGGTTGATATAAATTGTAACGATATTTAACTTTCATCTGTTTTCTTCTTATTTCAACTTCTGATATGCCATAATGTCTCTGGATAGTGACCAGTATTTAGCATTAGCTCATTGTTGTACCCAAATCAACAATAACTTCGTTTGCACTAGCAGGGTCCACACTTGAGGGTGATTCATGTGAAATAGTCACCACAGTGCTTGTCATTTTGCCAAAATATGAAGAAAAAGCGAAGTTGACTTCACCAATGCATGAGTTGATGTCATTACCCCCACCCCCTTTTTTCAACCTTTTGAATCCTTTTGTATTCTGAATACAATATCATCTTTTCTCTCTTCTGTTCAGTGAATAATTATGCCTGCAATTACATTTCAATCTGTGATATTCCAGGGTTTTATATGCATGATGTTATTGGGTGACTAGCTCTTATCTCCTGGGACTGGTTTTAAATATGTTATTTATTAGGTAATTAGGGGATTCGGTCCCTAAATCTTGCTCATCAATGTGAACACATTTACTGCTAATCATACATTTCACTACTCTGCATAATCAAATAGTTCCATTATTGAATGCACAGTTAATTGAGTTTGGATCACAATTTATCGCTATACTAGGAAGTGAAAGTTAAATGTTCTTGAAGTCTCATAAAATGTGTTTTGATTTAAACATAAGGTGTCAGAAGATTGCAAGAGACCCAAGAGAGTTAGAGATATTTGATATTGTTCGTCGAATCCAACATTTCCATGGCTTGAAAAAGTTGAATGTAATGGACAGCTATGTGCAATATGTGCTTGGTGAAGAGATTCATGGAGGACAAAAACTATGACAATGTCAGGATTGCCTAACTTACAAAGTTTGACTTTCTTCAGATTTAAATTGACCCTGGAATTTTTTTTTGCAGTGGTGGCTCACAGAGCCAAGGAGAAACTGTACCAAACATTGTTGTGAGCATAGTAAATAAGGAGTTTACCTGCCGAATGTGATCATTCTTCATGCTTAATGTTATCACAATGTTGTGCAATCTGATTAAAATTGATAAGGATCTGATGGGCTTCAGTGTGAGGCCATGTTCTGTTAACCTTTTGATTCACCAATCAAATTACAGCTTTCATATTTTTGAAAGTGAGAAACATCATTCAGAACATATCATTACCAACAATAACTCTTGATAACACGAAAATGTAATGCTTTATCTGATAGGTTGCTAAAAATGAGTGAACTAGGAATTCCAAAGGTCACCAGAACATGACCCTATAACTGTACCAGTCAGATCTCCATTATGTTGGAGATCTGGACTTTAATCAGATTAAATGTTGTGCATCATGATGAATAGGAAATAAATTTATGATTCATGTCAAGTTTAACTGTGCCCATTAATTCATTGACTTTTGGAACATTTAAGAGCAGGGACCCCAGGTGGCTGAGTTGCCTCTTCAGATCACTCACACATCTCACCTCTGTCCATGCCATGTGAGTTCGAGTCTTGCCTGCAGTGATCTCCCCAGACATTTTTGATAGCATCGGGGTACGCGTGTTTTGGGTCATAAAATGTTTTACAAAGCGCGCGTTAACGTCATAAAAGTGAAACAAATTAATATCAATGAAATAAAAAGAAGTGCATATATTTACATAGTATTTTTTATTTACCTAGGTTATAACAGTAACAACAGTGCATATCTCATTTATTTCTTAATTTAAATCAATGATATTCGTCTTTTCTTCTTTTCACCATATAAACTGACTGCAACATCACAATTAAAGTCTTTTGAGGGTTGTCCTTCAGTACTGATTGTCATCAGGTGGTTCAGTACCCTCTGTGTCAACCTATTCCTTAAAACACTCTTAATTCAATTCATCGATGAGAATGACCTTTCACAATCTGAAAAAAATGGAACATAAAATTTAATAATGGATGTACAAAAAAGAGACAAATATACCTGAATCGTAATTAAGTTAATTACCAAGGAATCAAGACCGTGATGTGTTTTACAATAATCATCACAGAATAAGATAATACATATTCCTTTCCATTATGAACAATATATCAAAGTGTTTGCTATTTGTAAGCTAAAATATTGTTCAAATTTAAAACTGTTTTATTTACCTGCTGTTGACACAGTTAGCACTAGGGCAGCTTGGGCGTAGTTTGCGAGAAGTGGGTACAGCTCCTCAAGGGAGGCAATGATATTCACCATGAGCTGCCTTAAATTGTGCCACTCCACCTTCATATCATCAAGCTTTTCACTCTCCTGAAAGTGGTCAGTCACAATCTGAAAGGAAAAAAATGAACCCTGTTAAGTTGTTCTTTTGTTTTTAAATCAGAGAAGCCATATGAAAAATGGAAACCTTATTGTATGCAGAAGATGATAGATTTAATTTTAATATTTACCTCTAACTTGTCATTCTGGACCCATTCTTGGTCAGTGGGATCATCCTTTTTCAAGTTCTGTAAGTCAAAAATATCTGCTTTTTGTCATGTCTCTTAGAATCGGCTCACAAATACTGTCTGAAAGACACTCTAGAATTTCCTGCATTGATCTCTGACTTTCATAATTGATAGTCTCTCCTTTCCTCAGCAAATTAAGGTAATCACATCCAAGTGATTTTGCAAGCTCAAGGAGGGAAGGGTAATGTGTAGTATGTGCGATCTCTTCCTTTGCTAACCAGTACATGCACTTGAATGCTCCAAGTAATGCAGTCTTTTCCAAGGTGGTATGTTGTGTCATGGCAGACTGGATTCCTTGGCCTTCAGATGAGAGGATGAACCGTGCCTATAGATCCTCAGCTTCTTGGTGAATAGTGCTCTTTTGGTGTCTATCGAGGCTGTAATTTTCTACTGTTGAGCACGGAGTCTTCACCCATACATCCCCACCATTCTTTGGCTTCATGTTGTGTTTCTGGCACAATTTACACAGCATACCTGCAAAATATATGTGTAATTACATAGTCTTATTTTCAAGAATTTAATATAGACTGGGTGGAATAAACTTTTGAGGTCATGACTTCACTGAATAATCAGTAAGCATATGGATGAAACTATTTCAGTTATATTTGTAAAGTAATACTTTTTATTTATATCTTTTCAAATCAGTAAGCATATGGATGAAACTATTTCAGTTATATTTATAAAGTAATACTTTTTATTTATATCTTTTCAAAAGAGGTAAAACTGGAAGATAAAAGTTGTTCCATTTATTACTTGGATAGACAGAAAAGAGAAATGAGAAATTAATAGGAATAGGGCAGCACTCACTTAAGTTAGCAATATGGAAAACTTACCATCCGATCCAGCAATTTCCACCCAAGGGAATAACGTCTTCCATTCATTATTAAAACCCGTCCTTCATTTCTTGATATCATTTTTGGGGGAAATCATGATGCTGCCACTTTTGGAATCAGAATCACTGCCACTATTCGTGACACCAATTTCTGATTGTCGTAACCAGGCCAACATGGGGCTAGCCGGGTGCTGGGTAATTTTCTGTTTCTTGGAAGGTGGTGTGTTCATTTTTCACAATAATTTTGAATTTAATCGGTGTAACTGCTTTGGCTGTAAATGAAAACGACTGACATATATATAACACACTACCAGTAGACTCCATTGTTGCTGGCCAATCACGTGACTAGGTGCACCAAAGGTCGCGCGCCGGTGGGCACGCGAGCCAAGTACAAATGATAATGGTTAAGTGAGTGAGTAATTATCCTGGATTATCTTAATAAAATACCTCAGAAGAGGTAAGAACAGGTGTCATTTGAGTGGGGCTTTGAATTAGGTTACAGGATGTTTGTTTAACAGATTAAGTTTATAAGGGTAGTGGGAAACATCAAAGCGTAGCGGCAGGTTCTAAAGCGTCGGGGTTATCGGATTTTGAAACGATAGCGTAGTGGGCCTGCTATGGTAAAAGGCCCTCGGGAGAACACTGGCCTGGACCAACGTAGGCATGTGAGAAAGCTTGCCAGTAGCTTCCTGTGGGTTAGTGGTTCTTCCCAGGGCCTTCCTGGGTTCTTCCTCCATGAAATATACTGGCCTCCATATATAGCCTATCATGTGCTGAAAAATGGCATTATACCCCACAACAGCCAAAGCCAAAGCATTTACATGCGCTTTTCTGATCTGTTGTTATATCATATAATCATTCTTCATGCCTGATGTCATCACATTGTTGTGCACTGTGATAAAGATATTAATGAAATAATTAAAATTTATATTTTTGGTGTATGTGTGTTTTGTCATCTTTAACAAGTTGAATTATTTGAAATTATGTACCAACGTGACTCACATATAAGCCAGGTCCAAATGCAAACAACATAGACCCTTATCTGCTGTTGCATAATGCACCAGCAGATCAGGGTCTATGCTGTTTGTTCTAGTGATTAGTCCTTTCAAACTGCATAGACCCAGATCTGCTTGCGCATTATGTGATGGCAGATCTGGGTCTATGCAGTTTGCAGTTGGTATTGGATTATACGTGAGTATATACGGTATTCTTTGTTCTTGTGTAAAAAAAAATGACATCTTAATAACAGTACAATACTGTTCAGAATATTTATTCCTAATAATCCTAATCTTTTGAGTTGGACCCCTATTTTATGAGGGCTGATCCATTTTAACATACATTTTACCCAGGGAAGGCAGTTTTTAAGAAATTATATGCCACGGTGCTTTAATTACTCAGATCATATGAAAATTATACCAAATTCTAAATTGCATCTATGGGTGACTACTTTCCTGTTTTGCTGGAACTGCCCTGACCTGGGACTCTAACTTTTCTCAGGTTGTGAGTCCGGGATTGCTGTTGCAAAAAAAAAAGCATTTTACAGCCTGGCAAACCCAACAATTATATTCAAAGCTGAAATAAATGTGTTGATAATGACCTAGTCAAATCTTTATTCAGTATTTTAACTTGCATTAAATAAATTCATGGTGATCCTCATAGGGGTTTTTCTGTTCAACTTTTTGTGCCAAAATTCAGTCCCATTCCCAATGCCAAAAACTTTTAATTTTTCCCCAATTTAAGTGTAAAATATTCCCAATCAGATCTTTTTGAAAAATCTGAAGGAATTTGCCTAAAAAATGTACTTTGTATAAGATTTAGGAAGTTGTGTTGATGAGTTACTTCCCTTGCTAATCTTTCTCAGGCAGACATAATACAATTTCAGTAAAGGAATTGAAGCATCTTATTAACATTTATCTGATCTATTTCATAAAAGACACAAATTTAGCATTGTATGTTAAAGAACAAATGCCAGATTGACGTGACTTTCCATGTGTACTGTTGATACGCTATGAGACTAAAATGTCTCATAATTCTAAATATTATGTAAAAAGAATCCGTAAAAAAAAAAAGATTAAAACTACATGCATAATCTATTAAAACATAGTTTTGTGCAATCTAAAAATGTCATGGGAGGATAATATTCAGGTCATAATGAATTTAAGAAGTGAAACAGAACTGGATGGTCAAAAGACCTGATTCAAAAATAGTCACTATCTAGGAAAGACATTGCAGAAGAGAAACATGATCATGATGATAATGATGAAGATGAAGAGGAGTTTGATCATTCACCTACTTTGAGCTAGACATCCACCACATGAGAAAAAAAAACAAAAAAATATTGATTCTCAGTCTGAGGCATTATATATTGGTCTGTTACTAGGTTATTTACTAGTGTTAAATAATAATAAAAAAAATGCCCATGGTTGTATTGAAATTCTGTTGAGGGTGACTATATTTGTAAATACTGTGAAAAGTTCTGTGCAACATATCAAGGCAGCCAGACAGCTTTCATCAGTGCTGGGGTTCATTTAGCAGTTCTCCCAAGCAGAAAACATGTAAATCACGAAAAAAATGACATACAGTAATGATGCAGCTGTCTGATGCTTATGTGCAGCTAGTAAGATTAATTTGTATGATATGATTTAGAAAAGTTGAAAAAGGTGAAGATGAGAAGGAAAAGAATAGAAATGTATTTACAAAGTTCTTCAAGTGTGCAAAGCTTCTTCTTAGGGAAAAATGGTCTGTCACTGAAAATTGTGAAACTTTTACGAAATGTATTGCTGACCTCAGTTGGTGTGGAAGATTTGTGTCAACACATAAAAACAGCTGATTCAAGAGATACTTATTTGTCCTCATTTACATTTACAGAGATCATAGGCTTTCTGAGTATAGCTGCATGAGTAAAAATTTTACAAAATCTTAGAAGCTGGAAGTTTGCATTGTTAGCAGATGAAAGCACGGATAAGGCAAATCACACCCAGTTATCTGTTTTCATTTGTTGGGATACATGTTCTGTATCAGGTGAATTAAATGATCATTACATGGGACTCATTAATGTGGAGAAAACCACCAGTGAAGCATTAATGACAGCAGTCTAAAATCTCCTCATTGCTAAGGGTGTTTACACAAAGGTCTTCAAAGAAGAATCAGACATGAATCTCATCACTCCATATATATAAACTGTCATAACCGCTGCCTGGCAATTATGCTTGAAACATCTTATGAAGGAGTTTCCTTCCCTGCTTGTGGATGTAGATCAGTGGTTCCCAAACCCCAGGTTGTGACCTAAATTAGGGTACTGCATTTTGGGTTGCAACAGATTTTATTTATGGTCGCAATAAAAAAAAATTGGGAACAACTGATGTAGATCGACTCAACTTTGCTTGCTCGCTGGAAACTGTTTGAATTCCTCCCACAGAAACTAGCTGTGTTTTGCAGTGACAGGAAGTCTAAGGAGAAACTCCTCAGTCGCCTAATGACCAGAGCTGCAGCTACACGGTGGTTTTCACACTTGAAAGCCTGTCATTGCTTTGGTGAAAGATATAAAAGTTTACTGGATTGTTTGGTCAGTTATATGCAGAGAAGATGGAACCTGAGGTGTATGGGATTTGATCTTCCATAATTAAAAGAGACAATATTGGACTGATTCTTCTCGTGTCTCATGTTCTAAAACTCCTTAAAAATTTGTTCTGTATCTTCAAGAAAGCAACATTAAACTGAGTTTCCTTGCTACAAGAGTACAGGAGATTGTTAATGAACTACATGCACTGATTGAAGCTTATCAAACAGACAATTGCCAGGACTATGAGTTCAGTAAGTGTCAGGGTATGTTTGACGAAGCAACAGATGGAATAAACTTAGGAAGAAAGATGATGGCTGATGCAAATGTATACTAACACTAGCAGTGTTTGTACAAAAGTTTGGTATTCCATTTACCTACAAGTTGATTGACGAGGTGGAAAAGACTTTTCATAGTAGCTGTGTTTTTCGGATCTTTGAAGTGTTGGACCCCAGAAACATTCCTGCTGATCAAAATGAACATGCTGAATATGGATGTCAGAAGTTCTTGCAAAGTTGTATGGAGACTCCAAAATAAATGAGTTTCAAGGCCACATAAAAGAGGTTGCTGGAGATTTTGACTCCATACAGGGTCATTCAAGCACAAGTTATTTATGTTAAGAGAAAAGGGCTGTATATCTTTCGTTGATGTATACAAAGCTCTTTTTCAAGATTATGTCATAAAGACCTGTTTCTCATACGAGTATACTCTGCTCTATTATGCAGTCTTACTATCTATACTTGTATATAAGCCAGGTCTAAATGCAAACAACATAGAATCTGATCTGCTGTCACATAATGTGCCAGAAGCTCAGGGTCTATGTTGTTTGTTCTACTGATTAGTCCTTACAAACTGCATAGACCCAGATCTGCCAGCACATTATGCGACGTCAGAGCTCGGTCTATGCAGTTTGCAGTTGGTATTAGCTTATACGCAAGTATATTCGGTAATTGCATCCTCACCAGGACTAGCAGAGAAGTTTCAGCCTAATGAAGACTTGTGCACTTCATTGAGAATTGACCTACCCAACCCAGTTTGGATGCTGTTTTTCATATCTGCTTTGAGGGAGCAGATCAGATAAGTAAAATAGATCTTGAGAGACATGTTAGAATGTGCAAACAAACAAAAAGAAGGAAATTGGAATTATAACTGGGGTAACACTTAACCAGTTTATCTGACAGAGACACAGTTCAAAACTGTTCTCATTAAATTGGTTTCATTCTTACTGCTGGATGTTGTTTTAAAAGTTTGAATAATCAGTCTCACTCACAAACATAATCTATCACTTTCTCTTTCTCTATCTCTCTCTCTCTATCTGCACACACATAAAACACATTCAGCATCAAACACACCTCCCTGTGAGTCTGACTTTCTTAAACACACAATTATTTATATGGGTACATAACATTTTTCTCTCTCACTATCATGTAGCAGCACAGACAGTCATTTATTATCTTACACCCACCCACATTGATATTTTCTTTAATCCCTATCACTGTGACTAATATTTTGTTCTCTCTCTCTTTCTCTGGGACCCGGGTGGCCGAGTGGTCTAAGGCTCACCTTTACAGATCACTGACATCTCACCTCTGTCCTCGTGGGTTCGAGTCTCAGGCTCGGCCAATGTGTGTGTGTGAGAAAGCTTGCCACTAGCTTCCCGTGGGTCGGTTGTTCTTCCCAGGGTTTTCTCTGGTTCTTCCTCCACCAAATATACTGGCCTACCATGTATAGCCTATCATGTGCTGAAAAATGGCGTTAAACCCATAACAACCAATCAACCAACTCTCTCTCTCGTGAATCATTTACTTAACCCCTTCACCCTTGTACTGTACCTGTAAAGTTTTAGCAAAGTGATGAGCTTGCAGCATAAGTTAACTTGGTTTAGCTTTTCATGTCCTTTCCTATACTGACTTTGGGAGAGTAATTACTGTGATGAGTTTAACATCCTAGGCTTTTGTATTATTTAAATGTTCAAGAATCTTTACTTTTTAAAGTTTTGTGTATTAACAGTATGTAAAAAAATTCAAATTTCCCAGTTTGTTTCCAGTTCCATGGACCCTGAGTCCCGTTTTGAAAATGGTAGAAAAATTCCTATCTTCATGACAATACTGGTTTTGTGTCTTTTCAGGAGGTAGACAAAGAAAATGAAGAGACAGAGAGTGAACTTGTAGTAGATGTTGATGAAGATCTGCAGAATGAATTGTGTAAACTGTGGGATATGTCCATGAATTCAGTTAGTATTATTCATGAGTCCAGTTTGGCGGAAGCTCAACATAGCAATCACTTAGGCACCCATTTGCCTGTCTATATGGCTGTCCATGAATTCAGTTAGTATTATTCTGGAGTCCAGCCATGTGCCTGTCTATATGGCTGTCCATGAATTCAGTTAGTATTATTCTGGAGTCCAGCCATGTGCCTGTCTCTATGGCTGTCCATTAATTCAATTAGTATTATTCTGGAGTCCAGCCATGTGCCTGTCTATATGGCTGTCCATTAATTCAATTAGTATTATTCTGGAGTCCAGCCATGTGCCTGTCTATATGGCTGTCCATTAATTCAATTAGTATTATTCTTAAGTCCAGCCATGTGCCTGTCTATATGGCTGTCCATTAATTCAATTAGTATTATTCTGGAGTCCAGCCATGTGCCTGTCTATATGGCTGTCCATTAATTCAGTTAGTATTATTCTGGAGTCCAGCCATGTGCCTGTCTATATGGCTGTCAATTAATTCAGTTAGTATTATTCTGGAGTCCAGCCATGTGCCTGTCTATATGGCTGTCCATTAATTCAATTAGTATTATTCTGGAGTCCAGCCATGTGCCTGTCTATATGGCTGTCCATTAATTCAATTAGTATTATTCTGGAGTCCAGCCATGTGCCTGTCTATATGGCTGTCCATTAATTCAATTAGTATTATTCTGGAGTCCAGCCAGGTGCCTGTCTATATGGCTGTCCATTAATTCAGTTAGTATTATTCTGGAGTCCAGCCATGTGCCTGTCTATATGGCTGTCCATTAATTCAATTAATATTATTCTGGAGTCCAGCCATGTGCCTGTCTATATGGCTGTCCATTAATTCAATTAGTATTATTCTGGAGTCCAGCCATGTGCCTGTCTATATGGCTGTCCATTAATTCAGTTAGTATTATTCTGGAGTCCAGCCATGTGCCTGTCTATATGGCTGTCAATTAATTCAGTTAGTATTATTCTGGAGTCCAGCCATGTGCCTGTCTATATGGCTGTCCATTAATTCAATTAGTATTATTCTGGAGTCCAGCCATGTGCCTGTCTATATGGCTGTCCATTAATTCAATTAGTATTATTCTGGAGTCCAGCCATGTGCCTGTCTATATGGCTGTCCATTAATTCAATTAGTATTATTCTGGAGTCCAGCCAGGTGCCTGTCTATATGGCTGTCCATTAATTCAGTTAGTATTATTCTGGAGTCCAGCCATGTGCCTGTCTATATGGCTGTCCATTAATTCAATTAATATTATTCTGGAGTCCAGCCATGTGCCTGTCTATATGGCTGTCCATTAATTCAATTAGTATTATTCTGGAGTCCAGCCAGGTGCCTGTCTATATGGCTGTCCATTAATTCAGTTAGTATTATTCTGGAGTCCAGCCATGTGCCTGTCTATATGGCTGTCCATTAATTCAATTAATATTATTCTGGAGTCCAGCCATGTGCCTGTCTATATGGCTGTCCATTAATTCAATTAGTATTATTCTGGAGTCCAGCCATGTGCCTGTCTATATGGCTGTCCATTAATTCAGTTAGTATTATTCTGGAGTCCAGCCATGTGCCTGTCTATATGGCTGTCCATTAATTCAATTAGTATTATTCTGGAGTCCAGCCATGTGCCTGTCTATATGGCTGTCCATTAATTCAGTTAGTATTATTCTGGAGTCCAGCCATGTGCATGTCTATATGGCTGTCCATTAATTCAGTTAGTATTATTCTAGAGTCCAGCCATGTGCCTGTCTATATGGCTGCCCATTAATTCAGTTAGTATTATTCTGGAGTCCAGCCATGTGCCTGTCTATATGGCTGTCAATTAATTCAATTAGTATTATTCTGGAGTCCAGCCATGTGCATGTCTATATGGCTGTCCATTAATTCAATTAGTATTATTCTGGAGTCCAGCCATGTGCATGTCTATATGGCTGTCAATTAGTTCAGTTAGTATTATTCTGGAGTCCAGCCATGTGCCTGTCTATATGGCAGTCCATTAATTCAGTTAGTATTATTCTGGAGTCCAGTCATGTGCCTGTCTATATGGCAGTCCATTAATTCAGTTAGTATTATTCTGGAGTCCAGCCATGTGCTTGTCTATATGGCTGTCAATTAATTCAATTAGTATTATTCTGGAGTCCAGCCATGTGCATGTCTATATGGCTGACCATTCATTCAGTTAGTATTATTCTGGAATCCAGCCATATGCCTGTCTATATGGCTGTCAATTAATTCAATTAGTATTATTCTGGAGTCCAGCCATGTGCATGTCTATATGGCTGTCCATTAGTATTATTCTGGAGTCCAGCCATGTGCATGTCTATATGGCTGTCAATTAATTCAGTTAGTATTATTCTGGAGTCCAGCCATGTGCATGTCTATATGGCTGTCAATTAATTCAGTTAGTATTATTCTGGAGTCCAGCCAAGTGCCTGTCTATATGGCTGTCAATTAATTCAATTAGTATTATTTTGGAGTCCAGCCATGTGCATGTCTATATGGCTGTCCATTCATTCAGTTAGTATTATTCTGGAGTCCAGCCATGTGCATGTCTATATGGCTGTCCATTAGTATTATTCTGGAGTCCAGCCATGTGCATGTCTATATGGATGTCCATTAGTATTATTCTGGAGTCTAGCTTGGTGGAAGCTCAACAAAGCAATCACCTTGGCATCTGTGTGCCTGTTCATATGTCTGTCCACACTCTTGATTAAGGCCATGTTAAAGTTTTTACCTCACATTTACAGAATCCATGTGTAATAACAACAACATCTGCCTTTTAGACCAATGTATGCCAGGTGAGTGATATCAGACCCAATTGGGCCTCTTGTTTAGAGTAAGTTGGATGTTAAAGTTTTCTTCCTTATAGCTGAATAAAAGACAGAGTGGGCAAAAAGCAGTTCTTTTGTATGCATCATGCTTCACTATGGGTCATCAAACAAGTCAAGCCTAGTAAAACATGCTCACACCTAGTTTTAATTTTCATACATATGATTAGTTCGGTTTGCATTTAAAAGTTTTGTCTTGGCTTTGTCATCAGATAGCTAGAAAATTATATATCACTTTTCAAGTAATGGCATGGGTGTCAGCATTATCAACACTTTTAAGATTTTGTGTTTACAGTTGTGAAAGTTATATTGAGAAAGCACTGTTCTCTAGCAAGACATGTGTTCCCTAATATTTGTTGTTATAATTATTGTTGTTGTTTTTAGTGCATACATGTGTTAACCTTTTATGTTTAGATCACTCTCTCAGACTCTGTTCCTTGTTTATTGATAAATTTATAAATCTTGTGTATAAATGACAATATATTAGTCCCTATAGATCACCAACAATTCATGGTTCATAAAAGATGTTCTCTGTAAGCATGCATATATATATATATATATATATATATATATATATATATATATATATATATATATATATATATATTTCTTCCTTTGAATAAATTCCCCAATCACATGAAAATTAGGATATATACTCCACTACCGCTTCATCCAGAAATCCCGGAAAGACAAAAATTGTGTCTTACCCACCTATAGATCATATAGACAAAGGGAAGAAACTCTTACCTTTCACCTCCCTTGCCCCCGCCAGTTGGCTACAGTTGTTTACCAATTTAAGCTTTCGCTGAGGTATGAATAATATCAACTCTATCTGCCTCTATGAATTTTTTAAGATCTTTGTCAATTAAATCAGTTCTTCAAATAAGTGTGTTGGTATTATTGTATTTTAAGGTTTCTGCAAGGACTGGTAACCTTATTTGTGATTTTTTGTGAATAACTTTTCATGTTTTTAGCTCTACTGATCATAGACCAGAAGAGCATATGGGATGGTCTGTTGTCTGTCATCCTTTAGCACAAGTTTGTTATTGCTACTCCTCCTAAACCACTTAGAGGATTGCCATATTGAAAATCTTGTTATCACTACTCCTACTACATGGATTGTTATATCAGTATGGGGTTTTCACTAAAAGACTTCTGATGATGTCTAGTTGGTTCTGAATGAAAATGATACTGATCTGATGTCCATTTTGAAAATCTTTTTATTGCTGCTCCACATACGTAGATGGTCATATCAGTATGGGGTTTTCACTAAAAGACTTATTATGATGTCTAGCTGGTCCTAAATGAAATTGGTGCTGATCTGACATCCAATATGTCCACCATGGCAGCCATCTTAAAAATCTTTTTATCACAACTCTACCTGAACAGAAAGTAATATTGATATGGGATTTCACCAGAAGACTTCCTATGATGTCCAGTTGGTCTTAAATGAAAATGGTGTAGATCTGACATCCAATATGGCCACCACACAGCAGCCATCTTGAAAATCTTGTTATTGCTACTCCTCCTGAATGGATGGTTGTATCAACATGAGGCTTTCACTAAAAGACTTCTTATGATGTCTAGTTGATCTTAAATGAAAATGGTGCTGATCTGATGTCATTTGGTCTCCACAGCAGCCTTCTTGAAACTCTTGTTATTGTCACTCCTGAATGTAAAGTCATATCTTGAAAATATTGTTATCGCTACTCCTCTCAAATTGATGGCTGTATCAACGTGGGATTTTCACCAATAGACTTCTTATGATGCCTCATTGGTGAAAATGGTGCCAGTCGTACAAGCAATATGGCTGCCACATGACTGTCTAAAAATTCTTGTCACTACTCCCCCAGAATGGATGATCATTATGACATGGGGTTTTCACCAAAAGACTTCTAATGGTCTGTTTGGTCCTAAATGAAAATGGTGCTAAGCTGACATCTAGTGTGTGCACCACATTAGCCAATTTAAAAATATTTTATCTCTGAAGAATGTCATAGATGGTTTCAACACTTGATAGATAAAAGGAAGAAATGGCCTTGTCTTGAATTCCTGGAAATTCTTTTCACCCAGAAGAGCGTCAGTCCCTTTGAGGGACTCTGTTCTGAGTTTGTTGACGTCATTTATTTGGATCTGGCAAGTCGCATGCAGTATTTGTAACATGTGAGCTGTAAATACTGCTTGAATTGTTATTTTCTGTGTTATTGCAGGTGCTATACATATTTGTTGAAATTTTCCAGTTGTTATTACCTGTGATTTGTGTCCCTTATTGTCATCTTAGAACACAATGACGATCAGATATACTAAATGTAAGAAGTTCAAGCTTAGCAAGGACAATCATGTCACTTGAATAGCTTATATAAAGTGTACTTCAGTGTACTTGAATAGCTTATATAAAGTGTACTTCAGTGTACTTGAATAGCTTATATAAAGTGTACTTCAGTGTACTTGAATAGCTTATATAAAGTGTACTTCAGTGTACTTGAATAGCTTATATAAAGTGTACCTCATTGTACTTGAATAGCTTATATAAAGTGTACTTCAGCACCACCTAGACTAAGTAGTGTTTGCAGGTCTTGGTCAGAGGAGACCTGGTCTTTGGTCCTGAGGAAAAGTCTGAAGGCAAGAGAGAGAAAAACTGAATCAAAATCATCCAAGGGCGATGTGTGAAGCCTACACGAAATCATCATTAGTCATGAGTAAAGTGGCAAACATTCAGTTGGCACTTCTCTCTCCAAAGATTCCTCTCAAAGAACTGTCAGCTACTGTCACATCCAGGCAGCTAGAGGTGGACAACTTGGTAGCAATGAATGTGCCCGTGCTACACCATTCAAATGCCTTATTTGAGTTGCAAACTTGGAGGTTAATTCAAGAGACGATGGCACAGTTGCTTTTGTCAGGGGAGTTTTTGCCCCCTACTATTTCTTTGGGCCCTTCTTATACTGCTTTGAATTTGCTGGGATACTGTCCTTTCAATATTGTGCAGCCCAGTGTGCTTCAGTCCTCCTGCATCCCTGAGTATGGCCTTAAGGCTTCTAAGACAGGGCACATGGGGTACGGATCTTGATGATTGTTCTTACCAGCCATCATTGCCACATGCTGCCATTGCAGTGGTTGACCTTCCAGTCCAGCTGTCAGGTGGGCCATGCATTCTTGGTAAGTGGGAATCAGTTCTTTGTATGGGCTGTGCCACATACCAACCATACATACCACTGTATATGGATCCGTAACCAGTCTGTCCGTCTGTCTGCTTAGCTGGTCTTTCAACCTTACATTCAGCAATTCTTCTATACAGCCATCCTTACAGCCTTCCATTCTGGTGGAACATTTAGTGTCAGTTGTCCTGCCTTCAGAACAGCCAGCAGGACCAACTTTATTGGCATATTTGGTGGGGAAATACCACCCAATGCCTAAGGACAATGGTACTACTACATCCATGCTGCTTGGTATGTTGTATACAAACATGAAAGCTTTGCCAAATAATAGGACAACTCCAACAGTGACTGCAGGGACAACCTTAATCTGCCTCCTAGATTTGATCATACCACGGAGAATACATAATTCAGTTTTAAAGCTGTGGTGGAAGAAATTTATCGGATCTTTACACGGTCTGAATGCCCACTGCCTCCATCTATGAGCCAGAACTAAAATGTCAAGGCTTCAGTAGGTGTTGAGGGTGAGGATGAACATCCCTCATTTTGCTTCCTCTTGCATTCAGCACAAATTGTCAAGATTTCTGGTCATCTCGTCGACAAAATCTGGGACCCAGGTAATTCTAAAGCTTTTGTCAGAAAGCCTCTTACCGGTATTGTATTCTGTACACTGCTACCTAATGCATTTGGAAACATACAGCACTGATGTTTTAAGTGTCAATAAGAACATTATGGGAGTACACTCCACTGTTATGCAAAATTAATCGCAGGGTGTTGAAAGAGACTTCAAGACACCTGCAGAATATGGTGGGAACATTTTCAGTGCTGGACTTGGCATTTGCCTGGTAGTAAAAGAGGGTGACAATCATGGATGGAATTCAACAGACCACATAGCCAAAGTCATAAATAGGGCAGCGCTCCATTCCATGGCCAATGACTGTTCAGCTTCATTTAATCTAGATCCAATATGATTAGACACATTTCTGCATTCATCATCTCAGAAGTCTCATTAATCTTTGCCTTTATGCTTGGTGCCATTCGGGTTGCCTCTGTTGTTTGACAGATGTATAAAGGATGTGCAGTAGCAGACAGCACAGGATGTGTCTATCCAGCTCCCCTTACCTCCTCCACCTTTTCAGCCTCAACAGTCTCTGCTACAATGGAGAAATGATCAAAGGCAGAGGGATAGGCAGCAAAATCCCAGTCAACAATGCCAGCAGTTTCAGTTACAATCTGGTTTCAGAGGACAACAGACTTTTCAGACTAGGAGGCAAGCTAATAAAGGGGAAAGGAAGCAAAGTTTCTCTTTCCTCAAGCCTCCCAATAATTGTCAGTGACTTACTAACCCCACCACCCTTGGAGAAGCTTTTGTTGGTGCCAGACTTCTCCATTTTTGGCAAGATTGAATCAACCTATTTCCAGGGAACAAATGGGTGAGCCAAGTAGTATCGGAGGGCCTTCAGATTTTGTTTACCCACCCAGCCACCTCCCTTGTCGTGTTCCCCTTCAATCATGGAAGTCCCAACAGATTCCATCAAGAATGAGATTTTAATGTTTTAATGGAGGAGATAATGTTGTTACTCTTGAAGCAAGCTGTGGAGAGAGTTCGCAAACTGAACTCGCCAGGATCTTGCTCAAGGCTTTTTCTGGTGCCAAAAGCTAATTACATACTATGACTGGTGATAGACTTGAGCTGGCTCAACACATACATACTAGCACTGAAGTTCAGGATCGAGACATCATTATCAGTTTGCCTTTACATTAAGAGGGAGGAGTTTGTGATCAGTCTCAATCTGACTGACACATACTTTCATGTCCCTATCCATCCAGCTTCCTACGATTTGCCTTGCAAGAACAATTTACCAATTTTTAGCTCTGCCTTTTTGCCTAAATCTCAGCCCATGGGCGCTTATGAAACTGGTTGACTTTGTCTCCTTGTTCAGGGCCACGTCATTAGTGACATCAGCATACCTGGATGACATGCTTCTGAAACACAGGATAAGTTCTGTTTTGCTGCAGGTAATAAGATAAGATAAGATAAGAATTCTTTATTTCAGACTGCATGGTCCATACATCTAAATTAAAATATAAAATATAGAAGTATTTTAAGACATAAAAGCTCATAGGTGTTTTATGTACAAATATACAGACCCATCTATAACTACAGAATGTGTCTGTCATTGTTAGGAATAAAATTATGTAAGACATTTAAATAGTAATTTGTTCCATCTATCTTAATCTGAGAACTTAAATGAATATCATAATTCCACAAAGATTTCAAGATATAATTCTTACTATTAGATATTTGTGTCATCATTGAAAACACATACTTTCTCATTAATTCTTCAAAACTAAATACATTATAGTTTACAAACATGGTAGAGGCGCTATTCCATGTTGGAAGGCTTAGTAGTAAACGAAGAATATTATTATAGCCAATAACTAGTTTTCTTTTCATACATTCACTAAAGTTTGTCCACAGAGGAGCACAGTACATTGTGCAACAATAAGATATGAATAATCTAATCTTGATATTCACAGAACAATTTCTAAATTTACATAAAAGCATGTTTGTTCTAGTACACAGAAATCTGTAATGTCTCATCATAACTTCATCATCTGACCGGTTGGATTTTAGCATATGACCCAAATGCTTATAACTGTCGACATATGCAAGTGCATGGCCATTAAGAAGTACAGAAGGAGGAGATGGTAATTTGAAAGAAGTTGACTGAAAAACCATGCAAACCGATTTTTGTGTATTACATATGATATTATCCTCCAATGCGTAATGTTCACATATCTTTAATAATTTCCTTAAACCTGCGATAGAAGTACTTATGAATGACATATCATCAGCAAAACTAAAATTGTTAAGAAATGACGCATTTAGTGTCAAATGAATCCCCACGTGACACTGTCCCAGCTTACGATTTAAATCATTTATGTATATATTAAAAAAACAAAGGCAAAAGAACACCTCCATGCCTCACCCCATTGGTTACATGAAAGGAATTGGATACTGCACTTCCCCAACGTACATAGTAAAATTGTTTGCCATACCAGTTAACTAGAGTATGAACAATGTAAACGGGTATTTGATTGTCAAGCAACTTTTTAAACAGTGTCCAATGATTAACCCTATCAAAAGCCCTTCTGGCGTCTAAAAAACATGCAAACACAGGGCTACCATGTTCTAAATAATAGCTGACAGTTTCCTTAAATGCTTAGAGGCATAAGTCTGTTGAATGTTGTTTTTTCAAACCAAACATTATCAGAAATTGTTACTTCACATCGTTGTAGTACAATACATTCAAATATTTTCGAAATAATTGTCGTGAGAACTATAGGTCTATAATTATTTTTGTCTGCCAGATTACCAATTTTGCTTTTCAGTAGTGGGATAATTGTAACTTTTGTGAAATCATCAGGAACAAAGTTATGTACAAACATGCAATTAAATAGAATCACTAAAAGAACATGGGAGTCCATTATCTGAAAATGTAAAATGTTCTACATATAAAAAATCTGATCCTGGACATTTACCCCCCTTTTGTTTAGCTATGGCACGTTGGATTTCCAACAATGAGATCAGTTCAATAAGACTAGAAGGGGCCTTGCATGCTGAAAGAACATACCGGTACTCCTTATTCGAATCGTTCTTAACACTAAGGTTTCAAAATGATTTTTCCACATGTTGCATATGTTATTTTGGCCATGGTTCCCATCAATGCAAATTGGTAGCCTATTAGAAGTTGTACTAGTATTTTGTTTAACCTGCTTCCAGAATTTACGTTGGTCTAAATTTGCAAATTTATTTGCAAATGAACAGCCTTATCTCACTTTTCACCCATCTGTGCTTTTTAGTGAATTGGGAGAAGTCGGATCTCATCCTCTCCCAACACTTTGTATACCTTCATAAGGAAATTCTGACCCATCTCAATCTTGTACATCTCATATGTATTATACAATAATATCTCATTGGTGATTTCAAACAGGAAGTGGGTTTCTGTGAGAGTTTCTGCAGCCTCATGGCCTACTCAGTGCAGCAGCAGATTTGATTCCTCTAGGCTGCCGTTATGTGCCCTTTGCAGATGGCACTACTCGCATAGTGGTGCTCCTTTTCCAGTCATCTAGATCAGCATGTTATGATCTCGACTGAGATAAAACAATTCCTGTGTCAGTGGCAAGACAAGCAGTGGCTTATGGCAGGAATTCCTCAGGAAAATCCCAAACCAGACACTATGATTTGTATGGACGACAATTTGTCTGGCTGGGACGCTTAACTATTGCCTCACTTCACCAGCAAATGGAGCCTAGAGGAGAGGGCACTGCATATAAATCCTCTGGAAATGAAGGCTATAATTAATGCCTTTCGTTGTTGGAGAGGCCATCACCTACCTCCACAAACAGGGAAGGGGGGCCAAATCACCCGACTTATGTTCTCCGATTTGGAACTTTCTGCTCACTCCTGTGACATGATAACAGTCCAGATCAGACACATTCCTGGCAGACTGAATGTTTTGGCCAATTCTCTGTCAAGAAGTGGCCAGACTCTGCAAACTGATTGGTACCTTCACCCATCGATCTTTCAGCAGATTTGTGAATTCTGGGGGCATCCGATGATAGATATCTTTTCAACTAGGTGGAATCACAAGCTGCCAATTCATCTCTCCTGTCTTGGATCTGGAAGCCTGGGTGGCTGATGCTCTGGCAGTCAGTTGGGAGTGAATTTGGGGCTATGCCTTCCTAACAACTGTTCTGATCCCGAGAGTCATTCAGAAAATCAGGGACCAGACTTGCAAAGTTGTTATAATAGCTCCTCTCAGAAGATATAAATGATGGGTGATTGATCTACTTGACTTGGCGATAGATGTCCCCAGCAAACTCCAACCTGCTCAATCAACTCCATTCACATGTGTTTCATCTCTGTCCGGAATAACTTCTTCACACTTGGCTCTTGTCAAGAGGGCCTTGAGTGGAAAAGAGTTCTAACCTTTAGTCATGGAAAGAATCTCACGAGCAAGAAGGCACTCCGCTTTGAAGGCATACCAGGGGAAGTGGTGGGTTTTTAGGGAATGTTACAGAGACAAAAACATCATCCCTTTGAATGCTTTGATCTCTCAGCTGTCTAACTTCTTTCTCAGACTCTTCAAGGTGAAAAAGTTAGCACCTGTTTTGATCAGGGACTATTGTTCCATGATTTCTGACACATGCAGGAATAATGGGAAAGCTAATATAGGCTAGGACAAGGACCTATCAGACTTGCTGGCCAACTTTGATCTGAATAAACCTAAATCACTACCTTGTTTTCTAAGTGGAATCTTTCATGGGTTCTGAAATGGCTCAACTCAGATAAGTTCAAGCTATTAGTCACACCTCATTGAAACTGCTATCTGACAAGACATGCTTTCTGATAGCTCTAGCATTGGCATACAGCATGAGTGATTTGCACACCCTTTCAATTGACCCGAATTATCTTCAGTTCAGATCAGATGGTTCTGTGGTCCTAATGACACAACCGGGTTTCATAGCTAAGAACCAGCTGCTGTCTGGGGGCAATCAGAAAGATGTCACCACTCTCTCTCCTCGATTGAGACATTGAGAAAAGTGATGATGCAAGACCCTGTCTGTGCTCTCAAGCGCTACTTAAAATGCACTGACAAGAGTCGTGGGTCTAGACAATGTCTTTTCCTCCCAATTAAGACAGGAAATGGGGATATAATCCCTCAAACCCTGGCATCATGGCAAGGGGAGGTAATGGGTAAGAGTTTCTTCCCTTTGAATGATATAGCTGGGAAAGGCAAAAGTCTTTCTGTAGTTGCTGGATTCAAGAGGTAGCAGAGCTTATTACCTATATAGTATATGTGTGTCTTTGGAGACATCCTTAACATAAAATCATGGGGTTGAAAATATAATTTTTTTTAATGCTTTACCATGAGAGTTGTAGGGCATTGAACGTTACCGTTAACTGTCCAACCATCCCTTACACCTTAGTTCTGTGTTTAGGTTATTACAGACAATGTGGTTGGGAATCCTTGTTCCTCAGAAATATTTCTTGTGTATTGATTATGACAGACCTGTAAGAGTGATTAAAACGCTTGTTTATAATGAATTTATTTTATTTTCCCACTCATTTTTCACCATTATTCTATGCTTGACTTATAAGCAGTTAGTTTCTTGCATCATCAATAGTGTTATGCTTGAGATGACTTTTCCAAGGTCCCAAGTAGATGTTTCTTAATAAATGAAGCATAATGTAGAAAACGACTTCTATAATGAGAAAGCTATATTTCCATATAAATATTGGGTAAGTATGAGATATTTGTCAAATTTTCATAAAGGCTTTTTTCTTTCTTCATTGTTCCATTATTTCATACAATTTTAAAGCCTAATTATGGAGTACTGCAGGCACAATCATTGATACCCAATGTCAGTATTATTTCAAAGGAATTATGAACATTATCAAATATAGATAACTTTGGCCAGAATTTCAATCCAAAGTGATCAATTTATCTCTCATGTCTGCAGGTTAGCTTTTATAATTGCTGATTAAATAATCTTTTTTGTTTGTAGGAGGTTGTCCAGTTTCTGCTGGAATTCAAGGCAGTGGAAATTCTGATAGGTGTGATAGAAAAGTCCAAAGCTCCAAGAGTTACAGTAAGTCAGATTAACGATGAATACATGTGGTAAAGTATATGATGCAGTTGTCAGATTAACGATGAATACATGTGGTAAAGTATATGATGCAGTTGTCAGATTAACGATGAATACATGTGGTAAAGTATATGATGCAGTTGTCAGATTAACGATGAATACATGTGGTAAAGTATATGATGCAGTTGTCAGATTAACGATGAATACATGTGGTAAAGTATATGATGCAGTTGTCAGATTAACGATGAATACATGTGGTAAAGTATATGATGCAGTTGTCAGATTAACGATGAATACATGTCGTAAAGTATATGATACAGTTGTCAGATTAATGATGAATACATGTGGTAAAATATATGATACAGTTGTCAGATTAACGATGAATACATGTGGTAAAGTATATGATGCAGTTGTCAGATTAACGATGAATACATGTGGTAAAGTATATGATGCAGTTGTGAATCTGTTTCATTTTCAAAGTAATGTAACTTGTACTACGATTTATGGTTGTTTTGTCATCTCACTTGTGTTCTGTTGTCTCACCTTTTATTTTCCAGTGGAATTGTCATTGTCGGCATAAGTGTTAACATTAAATTTGTACATTTAGCTCATTTTCTCTGACATAGTTGCATATACAGTCAGGAAACCTAATGGGTGTATTCATCATGATAGATAATGCTCATCACAGTCCAAAAGGGGTCACAGTGACCTGCTTTTTGTGCATCATTGACTTTGCTTGGTATTTGGAATATGCCTTAGTGAAGGAGGCAAGACACAACATTATCACGTTTACACAGTGGCAATTAATTCATCATAGACCGGCTACAGTGGTCATCATGAATGTCCACATTGTGGCTTGTAGTGGATGGGTTAAGTTTTATTGCCCCCATTGGAAAGTTGCAGCAATATAATTATGTAATAGTGGACATCCACTACATCATGTGGAACTTACCTGTCTACTGAGCTACAGCAGACAGTGTAGAAAGCTCTTTTTAAGCTGTACACAATGCCTTTTAGTATTCAAAGACTTGCCCACTAAAATGCATTGACATGTATTGTGAGAGATGGGATACATTTCCGAGCAAAGAATCTCACGAGAATATTTAGGTACTTTACAGAATATAAAAAATGTAATGCTACAGTGATTTTAATAAGCAAAGCTAAAAGAGAAAGAGGGAGAAAAAGAGAGCTTTTAAGCAAACAAAAAGAAAAAATCACAGGTAAGTATTAGCGTTTTAATACAAGAAGACATTGAAGCAATCTGTTGCATAAATTCAAGGAATATTCAGTTTATTAAAATTAAGAATACAACAGATGCTATGATCTTTGTTTCATTCCCCCAGTCACTTTACAATCTTTTGCTTAATATGTTTCCCACACAAAGAAATATACATACTGATATCCAAGATACAACATCTAGTTCAGCTTCTGTGTAACACTTTCTGAACACATATACATATCGCACATTTTCCCAAGAACTGAGGAGCAAGATAGACATGTGTTAAGATTTACTGTAGACCTACTATTTTTATGCAGACACTACTTAGCATGCGCTGCTGTATTCTTTTACCAACAGCTAAAAGAAAATATGCTTATGATTGCTGTTTTGGTCATCTGATGACTTTAATATTACCAGACTTTAAGGTGAAAGTGATGAAAAAGCATATTCATTTCAGTATTTTCAGTTGGAGTTAAACTTGTATGCTTATTTTCAGTTGATGCAGATACAACTTCATTGGTATAGTACATTCTTTCAGTCCACATGACATGTACTGCAAAACTGTTCCCGAATGTCAAGCGAATATTATCAATAAAGTTACTGGCTGCTATATTTTGACGAAATTATCCTTTATAAGAAGTTGGCGTGAATACATATAAAACATTTTGTCGCCAAAGAACATATACAAAACGCATATTTAGACAGCATCTAGCAATAAAGCCAACACTGTGAAATTACTGTTCATATTTCGCCAAATGGCGTTGAATCTTTGGGAACCAATACCAAGTTTAAAGTCATATGAACAAACTTTGGACTCTGAAGTGCAATTAAAAGCAATAATAATCCAAGGTTAAATCCCTAAAGGTATACATGTACACAGGACAGAAACAAGGGTGGGGGTCAGTTAGTAAGTGCTGATAGGGGAAAATTGTTTCTTTTTTTTTTGCATATTGCAGCAGTGGTTCATTTTTCCTGAACTTGCATCATATCATAATCATCATCATCTTTTGAAATAGACCTGAAATGTCTTCTATTAAGCAAACTTAGTTTTAAAATGAGTTTCTGCAATAGATCTGATTGTATTTACTATAAAATAAAAAAAAATATAGTTTTTGTACGTGTTTAGTTTTCGTTTAATAAAAGTGGAATATGATTTTATTCAGTTTTTTTTTTTTTCTTTAACTATATTACACATAAGCTGAACTCATGATATCTATCAATAATGTCTTGTATATCACCCAGAATTGCTAAGCCGAGTGTTTGCTATCTCTAATTGTTCTTGCCCTTAATATGTGGATTCATATTTAATACTGGCTTTAAACAGGTATCACTGGTTGAGCTTCTTTATCTACTCCAAACTAGTGGTCAGAGAGGTATTGGCTTCAAAGACTGTAAATCCAAATTAATTCCAGTTTATTTTTAACCTTTGGGATTAATTATAGGGTCATCGCAAATGTTGTCAGTATGTTCATTTTGATTATTGCAGCAATACCATCTAATTTGACTTTCAGTCTAATATTCACTTTATTTATTAATTTATTCTGCATAAAAAAAAGTATCAAAATTAATTCATTTAAGTCTTTTGAATGAATGCATTACAGTATGTTATCAAAGATTTAAAATCTTCATTAGACAGAGGGCCTTTATATTTTAAAAATATTTCCAGTGACATGCTTGAATTCTGATTTAAGTAATTTAAGACTTCGATTCTGTGTGCTGCATCAAAAGATTAAATGGGAAAAAAAAAATTTATTTCACATTATTTGCTTTAGGGATCAACCATTACATTTTTTTGGTGGGGGTGGAGGGAGGGCCTGGGCTTTCATTGAGAACAATTTCTGGCCCCCACCAATTAAATGGTTGGTCTCTTATATGCCTCTAGACACCAACTATTTGAGAAAATATCAGAATTTAATCTCATTGTGTTTCTCACTCCATATTACAAGACCAAATTCATTTTTCACAAACTAATATCTTATTAGTTTTCTGGTGTTTGGCTTTGTGGCCACAAGAAACATTTTCATTGAGCAGTTAACATTTATTATCAGACATTATTGCTAGAGAAAGATAGAGAGAGAGAGAGAGAGAGAGAGAGAGAGAGACGAGTAGTGATAGTATCCTTGTCAAATCACATACAGACATGTTTTCAGGGGTTAGAATTAAAGCAATTTAGAAATTTTGAAACTCATCAAACGCACAGAAACACTAGTAAATTGAACTATGGAAATGGCAGTCTTTCACCTACTAAGAGAAATGAAAGTAATGCCAAGGGGCAGGCATGACATGCTAATTGTTTATGTAACGCTCATTCATTCATGTCTTTTGAGCTTCATTCATTCATGTCTTTTGAGCTCATGCATTACAGCTTAAGTGGCTTCATTAGAAGGAAGCCCTTAATGTTTTTATAATAATTCCCATGACATGTTTTTATAATGATTCCCATGACATGCTTGAATTTTAATTAAAGTCATTGAAGACTTCTACTCTATGCACTAAGTTAAAAGATGAAGAACAGAACAGAAACTTTATTCAGGCTAAAAGTATACAGTTTCTCATCAATCTATATGAAAAAGTACAAGTATGAAACACGTGAAGAATAAAACATCTAAATACCAAACAACATAATCATAATAGACTCTGCATATATTAAATGAGTAGTCCTGTACTATGTTTGATGTATCGAGTATTATGTGAGTACTCCTGTGTTATGTTTGATGTATGTAGTATTATGTGACTACTCCTGTGCTATGTTTGATGTATGGAGTATTATGTGAGTACTCCTGTAGTATGTTCGATGTATGGAGTATTATGTGAGGTTGAACTTTGCAAAGAATGACAGTAGATTCATGCAGTAAGTTTGCACTATAATAGATTTCAGACATATATAAACTTTAATAAAGTCTTAAGTCAAATACTCCATATACATATTGTGCCAGTTTTAACATAAAACATTTCTTTGTTTAACTTGCATGAGTTCTATAATTTGAAAACAATAGGTCTTGTGCAATAATAGGAACATATATATTTCATACGAAGACCGGGGTACACAGGACAAACTAATAAAAAGTGATACTCATCTTCTAAATCATTAGTGTTACAACTGTTATAATATCGATGCTCTTGTTTGATTCTATTTAGAGCATACCGGCCCATTTCATAGTTGGTAAGATCATAACCTCAATTTAGCAACATTGATCTGTGCGTATGCCTAGTTCAACCACTGCTAAATACTACAAGAAGTCTTACTACTGTATAGTTTGTACAGGTAAAGGTATCAGGTTGACACCAGCTGTGGTTGGGATTACAGCATAGGGGTTTCTCCCATCTGTTTGTTTATTGTGTCGACTTGCAGGATAAATGCAAAACAAACTCACTAAAGCTTAATAAAATCTTTGATAGACTTCCACTAGATTGACTGGAAATCTGCTACGCTTAGTGGACATTCACTAGACAAAGTGGACATCTACCAGATGTAGTGGACACTTAATTCCTTGACCCCTGTGTCCATGTCCACCATATTGGGTGGGCAATCCATAATCTGTGATGCGTGTACTGTACATCGCTTCATCAAGAGACTATGTGAAAGCTATGTGGCTCCACACATAATAAGATGGTACATGTGTATATTATTTTGAAACAATGCACCCAATAGACCAGTATTAAGTTCAGCACTATGTATGTTGTGAATTATGATATATGTTATTTGAAAACAAAGTAATATCATCTTGCAAATAATCAAACTGTGGTAGCAGTAGATTCTCTCATATGTCAAAGTTGTAATACTCTCTTTCATTTCAGTCAAATACAGATACTGGGAACTGTAAATATTTTCGATACTTCAGTTTATTTGTCCCATATTATTAAAATGTGCTCCTTAGAAATACACATAATTTTCAACAGTTCTTCTCTTAATAGGAATAAAGTTTTTCAAGATTTAGTTGTCTCATTAAATTTTCAAAATTGACTGTTCATGATATTGCATTATATGAGGTCTTTTCTAACTTTATAATTCATTTTTCTTTCAGGAGATTTGTGTGGGTATCCTTTGCAACATGGCTTGTGATTCGAGTATATGTCAGGACATAGCAAATCAGCCAAAGTTGGTGTAAGTGAAATGCTAGATTTTTAACTTGCCTGCTCATATGGTTTAAGTAGGGTTATGGTATGGCACTGTTTCCATCATGTATTGTTTGTCCATCAACAATTGCTTGTTACCACTCTAGAGTCCATATTTCTGATCTGATTTTGCTCAAAGTTGAAACAAGGGCTTATATCATCAAAATCTTGGAGGAATTTGACAATAAAAGAGATGCATGCATATTAATGAGCTGATATTGCATATGATTGACTTACCTTATTACCACTCTTAAAGACATATTTTTGATCTGATTTTGATCAAACTTGTATGTTTATATCATCAAGATCTCAGACTGTATTAATATTGAGTGAGATCCACACAAGCACAAGATAATGAGGTGATCTTGGAAATTACTGTCTGAGTATGCTACAACTCCGGAGGCCATATTTCTGATCCAACTTGGATCAAATTTGTAATATACGTTTTTATCATCAAAATCTTGGACATGTTCAATCTGTTTGATTGTGCTTGTTACCTCTCTGGAGGCCATATTTTTGATCCGACTTTGATCACACTTGGAATACAGCCATATATAATCAAGATCTCGCATGAGTTCAGTAATGAGTGAGATCCACACATATTAATGAGCTAATCTTGCCTCTGTTTGGCTGAACTTGTTACCACTCTAGAGACTGTATTTCTCATTCGATTTTGAGTAAGCTTGGTAAATAGACTTAAATCATCAAGATGTTAGATGGGTACAATTACGAGCAAGATCAATGCATGTAGTTGAGGTGATCTTTCATCTGAGCATGTCAACACTTTAGTGACTATTTCTGATAAGATTGTTATTGAGCTTTGTAAATGGGCTAATATTATCACGATATCCAGTGAGTTTTATTATAAGCAAAATCTACACATGGTAATGAAATTCAGCACAGTTAGAAACAGTTCTCAATTTGTATACTATATAATAAATTTGATCTCCCTTTAAACATACCTTTCTTCTGTCTCAAAAGGAAAACAAGGGAAGTAACCCATGATATGGACTATTGAGAATCACAGGTTTGGGGTTGCACAGAGTTCTTCCTCTTTCAGAGAAATGCAAACATGGTTCTATAAAAAAATTAGAAAACAAGATGCATACATTTCAATAGAACCATTTGTAAAATTTGTGAAATCAATACCATTTTGGGATTAAAATGAACAGTTTGTAATTTATACCTGAAGAAAATGTATAAAATAGAAATATAACAAGTAATACTCAGGTATAAAAAAATAACTGCCTATTAAGATGATGTTGTAAAATCAGTGAATCATTACATTCATGAGACACTATGATAATGATGTTTTGAGTGGACAGGAAATGTTTGATTAAATGCATGGATGTTACAGACTATTTACAGTTGCAGTGTCATACTTGAGGATGCAAAGTTATTTACACATTTAAAGATATGTGTTTGCAAGTAACTGTTTTTCTGATATTGATTTTGCTCCAGTAAGAATATATTTCTTGTAAAGACCATCTCTAAGTTTATAAATTTATTTGCTGAGCATTATTTCTAACCACTTTACCACATTTTAAATTCTTAAATGTTTGGAAGCAGGTTTGATATGTTTGATTAAATAAAGTTTGACAGTTGCTAGTATGGCAATATTAAAGTATCTGAAAATATTTGTCATTCATATGTTATCACATGTAAGGCTGTAACATTTACACGTTTATAAGAGCCTAGTTTAGTTTACTGCTTGTAAACATTGACAAAATCGATAAATGTGAAACGAATAGCCATGTTGCTGTTATTGATGCAGGAACTACCAGTTGTAACTAAATTATATATTTCCACATCTTTTCTTTAGACGATTATGTAGTAGGATTTTTATGTTATTCCTTTTTTTAAAGTATGTATCTTTGATTTTTACATTAGGTGTGGCATCACTCGGAAAAAAGCAGAAGTTGATGAGAATTGGTTATACCACACATTAAACAACATTACACATAAAGTTGATTTACTAATAATGCTGATAAAAATTTCTTTAAACTATAGCATTTACCTTTAAACAACATGTTTGTTAACAGAACCTTTGAATATTCATATTTAATATAAAGATACATCATTTCAAGTTAGTAAGCCACTGTATTGTTATTTAGTCATTGTAGATCCTATAAAAGTCCTATGCACAGGTCCAGGCAGTACATCCGGTTCCATGATTGATTTTTTTATCATGTATATATGTGTAACAGTAGGAAACATTATCACTACAATCTTAGGGATGTTTTACTAAAACTGTCAGATATATTAAACAAAGACATATCTTACAAAGTGAATCATGCCATAATTAGAGGTAAAGGACTTACAGAAAACGAAACAGTTGCAAGATGAGAGAAGTATGGCATGCACATTATTATAGCTGTCAGCTGTTCATAAAGCCTAGTGGAAAGATAGGGAGAAAAGTCGAGTTTCTAATTGTTTAATTAAACAACATCGTTTCGGTTATCATAAACTGTGTACTTTATTAGACATTTTGGTAAATGTTGGAGCCTTAATCACATGTATTGTGCATTATTTTATGGCAGGAGCTGCAGTAGCTCAGTTGGTAGAGCATCAGACTCATGATCCAAGGGTTGCAGGTTCGATACCCTCCCATGCCAGCCTGGGTCAGCAGCCTCGGTGTGTCCTTGGGAAAGGCACTTAGCTTCCACTTCCTTTGCATGATATAGAGAATAAAGTGTTACAAGTGCTGTTAAAACAAGAAAGAAAAATAATAATTTTATGCCATTTCATATATTCCTTGCCATTACTCACAAATTATTTGAAATTTATATATTGAATTTTGAGCATTTAATAAAAAAATATCACCAATATATTTTTTTTCCTGAAACACTTTAAGATTTAATTACAAAGAGCACTGAAATCCATGGCCTTAACAAAAAACACCCCAAACCCTGTGAATTATGATTTCAATTTGTGTGAAAGCTTTGTGACACTGTTGATCACAAATTAAAGCAACTTCATCTGTAAACTTAACTGTTAAAGATCTTGGATGACTTCAATTTTAAGCAAGAGACTATGAATATTAATTATGCCATTGTCTTTGGAAACAAATTGTTATCAGACTATAGTAAGGTAAAATCAACATGCTGTTGAGTTTGGGAGATAGTTTACATAGGTTGTGTTCTTACAGTATTGCATAAGCCTGCTTAGTCATATGGTCAGCTGTTTAGTCATGTAAGAAAAGTGAGTGATATTAGGCCCACTTGAACCTCTTGTTGAGATTCACCACATGTTTGCTGATTCCTACAGATTTTCTATATTGGCAGATCTTTTTTACTCAGGAAATTGTCAGTAAATTGTTAAACCTGCATTAAGCCTATGTCAAGACATAGGTATTACTTTTACAACAGATGTAGGTGTCTGTGTTTAGTTTGTGTGTTAAGGATGATCATCTATGGAATATTGGGGTATTTAACTTTCTGAAAAATGTATATTTTTACATATCTAAGGGTCCAAGTGATCCAAAATCAATTAGGAATTTATATCTGCCTTACAGTTTATACGCATGAATTGCCCTTAAATTGATAGACTTTAATTTTAATGAAGATAGCACTGACAACTTAGGTTGTTCTATGAAAACTATCTGCAAGATAGCAAAATCCATTAAATATTTCACTTTCACTCTTTTACACTATTTTTGTTAGATAGTATAATTGGCATGTATTTGCAGTGGGTTTTTTATCAGAAAACATTGTCAAATATGATGGCCATTGTAAGTACAGAGTTTGTGACTGTGTGTAATATATGTTCACTTTCTTTCAGAGAACTGATACTTTTACTTCTTGATGGAAGTGATGCTCCAACATTGGTAGAGACTACAAGGTACTGCGCTTGTATTATCATTAGTCATTAATGCACATATCCATCTGTACATCCATACATCTGTCTACACCCTAGATTAAGTTTGGTGTTAAGTTTTTATATTAAGCTCGGTGTTAAATCTTATACATTCTAACGAAATAAAAGGTTGACTCGACAAGAAGTGGGTCCTTTGTGTAGGAGAAAAAATAGAGTCCAAGTTTATCTGCATGTTGGTATGTCATTAGTCCAAGTTTGTCTGCATGTTGGTATGTCATATAGAGTCCAAGTTTATCTGCATGTTGGTATGTCATTAGTCCAAGTTTGTCTGCATGTTGGTATGTCATATAGAGTCCAAGTTTATCTGCATGTTGGTATGTCATTAGTCCAAGTTTGTCTGCATGTTGATATGTCATATAGAGTCCAAGTTTATTGGTATGTCATTAATCCAAGTTTGTCTGCATGTTGGTATGTCATATAGAGTCCAAGTTTATTGGTATGTCATTAATCCAAGTTTGTCTGCATGTTGGTATGTCATATAGAGTCCAGGTTTATTGGTATGTCATTAATCCAAGTTTGTCTGCATGTTGGTATTTCATATAGAGTCCAAGTTTATTGGTATGTCATTAATCCAAGTTTGTCTGCATGTTGGTATGTCATATAGAGTCCAAGTTTATTGGTATGTCATTAATCCAAGTTTGTCTGCATGTTGGTATGTCATATAGAGTCCAGGTTTATTGGTATGTCATTAATCCAAGTTTGTCTGCATGTTGGTATGTCATATAGAGTCCAAGTTTATTGGTATGTCTTTAGTCCAAGTTTATCTGCGTGTTGGTATGTCATATAGAGTCCAGGTTTGTCTGCGTGTTGGTATGTCATATAGAGTCCAAGTTTGTCTGCATGTTGGTATGTCATTAGTCCAAGTTTATCTGCATGTTGGTATGTCATTAATCCAAGTTTATCTGCATGTTGGTATGCCATTCAGGTTTATCTGCATGTTGGTATGTCATTTATTTTGCAAAAGATTATAAAATGTAGTTCAAGATGTTTCAACTATTTTAAAAATATTTTGAGTCAATTTATACACTGTTATGCAAATGTTGCAGTAGATTACAAAACTCATCACTCTCAAAATTTCTCAAATTGCATACATTTATTAAATGTTTAAAATATAGGAATTCAGGAAGTAGACATGTATGTTCTCCTGTAAAAGTGACTTTGTCTATAGCACAGCACAGAATATCCCTTGGAGTCCATATTTTTGTTCCAATGTGGATCAAACTTGGAACATGGGCATATATCATCAAAATCTTGGATGAGTTTGATAATGAACAAGATCAATGAATATTAAAGAGGTGAGCTTATTACCACTCTTGAAGCCATATTTCTGATATGATTTTGATCAAACTTTAAATACTGTGAATCGCTTTAAGTTTGTGGGTATTAAAATTCATTGTATTTGAATCTTATATGGTAATTGCTTTCATGTTAATCTAGCTGTTCAGTATGGAACAGTGTCTAACTGTAAATAATACAGTGCCTTCATGAGCCATATGTTGGATTTGTTCATGAATAAACAGCTACTAACGTCGTTCAAGGATATGTGTTTAAAAAAGGTGCAAAATGTGACAAACATTTTTTTTTCTTGAACATTAATGCTTTCAGATTTCTCAAATGTTTGCAAATTTCATTTGATTGCATAGTTTTTTTGAGTATTCATAATTATAAATGGATAAATAAGTTCTTTGGGAAGTAAAGAAGGACACAAACCATGAGTAAATTTGCATTTACTACTTTACCATCAGAAAAAATCATTACATTAGATTGGAACTTTCAGGTTCGCAAATTTTGTATGCAAATGAAATTGTAATAAATAAATTTCCATTGTTATATTGTTATAGTACTTATATATATATATATATATATATATATATATATATATATATTCAAAAAATCCGATAGCCTGATGCCCAGGGCCCTCTCCAATTTCAGATCGGGCCCCTCCTATATTTTAAGTGAAAAGCCTGTCGGGCTTGTCAAAAAAAAAAATCTAATTTACCTGAGAAAACTTCAATCTCGCTAACTAAATGCAGACTTTTATTTTAAAGTTGTTGAAAAACCAGTACATTATAAATATTTATCACCGTGTGGTCATCTGGAATCATCTGAAGTTCGTCTACTGACCGTAATTCTATAGAAAGCTGTAAACTTTGTGTACAACGTGAGGCATGTGACCTGTGAATGGGGAACAGATTGCCCAGGGTTACATGTACCTATAATTAGTACTCAGTTGGCTTCAAGGAATAATAATTGAGCTGCCCATTGCTCACGCTTCTACTTGAGTAAGGCAACACTGGTTAAACTTATTAATCGGCACCTGTGAGATTGTATGACAATTAAGATAAACTACGGGATTAGCCACTTATAAAAGCGTCCAAGACAAAGTTGTTCACATTAAAGAATAAGATATTATTACACTGTTTTAATCCATTTAGTTCAAAGAGTTTGATGCCACAGATTCTCTTGATATACAGATTATGTTTTTCCTATCATTCTGACGCAATTGCAGTACTATGACATGAGCTAACTAAAAACCTTAAAGATATTGTGTTTATTGATTTATATGAAAAGGACTTATGGCTCTCAGACTTTATTTTAGTGTTAAACTTAAATCTTGCAACATGTTGAGATTTTTGCAGCATGTAGAAAATGAAATTACTCCAAGTTCTCCAAATAAGGGGAAAGAGAGAAAAGCAGACGATGCTTTGGTAAATTCCGTGTCGGCGAAGAACAAGAAATATGATGCTCGGACAAGGAAAAGGATATTTCAGCCTTTATGGAAAGAGACTTACGAATGGCTTAGATATGACAAGAGCTGTGAGAAGATGTTTTGTAGATACTGTGAGAATTATCCCATGCTAGCAGAGAAAAATGTGTTTGCCACCAGAACTGACCGATTTAGGTTAGTCGCACCATCTTAATGCAGCACACAACGCATGTATGACACTGTTTCTTTATGAACAGAGTAATCAGTGCTCAACACCAAAGAGATGTATCCAAATGTGAAATTGGCGGACACCCCATGTGAAGGAAAACATTGTTTTACATGAATATTTTGAGATCTGAATAAACTGACAAGTCGATTTAATATGATTTTTAAAATTTCTTTTCATATTTCAAGAACAGCAATTGCAATGTGCAACGTCCCTTTTTGGCACATAGTATTGGAATCAGGGCTTGTGGATTTTGAGTCAGGGCTTGTGAATTTTTTCAAGGCACCCGCCCTGGGCCTGTGTCTGAAAAAAAATTCTTTGAACACTGTATATATATATATATATATATATATCAGTAAGATAAACGTAAATACCATTGGTATTCAAAAAAACAAATGAGTGATACTTTACCATGGCATACAGTGGGGGGTGGGAGAGTGGAGAAGTATGCTTTGAATATCAGCTTGGTTAATATTTCGTTGTGACTTCAAATTCATGGTCTAGTTTTTCCATGAAAAATTACCCACAGATTAAAAGTGATTCACAGTATATGAATAAATGATTTAGATTTTGACAATTTTGTTAATGAGCATGATATGCAAATAAACTTGGAATATATGTTTATATCATCAATATCTTGGACAAGTTCAATAATGAGAAAGATGCACATATACTAATGAGATGATCATGCATTTGGTTATCTGTACCTGCTACCATTCTGGAAGCCATATTTCCAATTTTAATAAAACTTGAAATATGGATTTATATCACCAGCATTTTGGAAAGGTTCAGTAATGAGCAAGATCCATGCATAATAATGAGTTATCTTGCATCTAATTGGTGGAGCATGTTACAGCTCTGGAATACATATTTGTAATCCTTTTTTTGATCAAACTTGGAATATATGCTTACATCATCAAGGTTTTGGACCATTTCGATAATGTGCAAGATCCATATGTATTAATGAGGTGATTTTGCATCTGATTGTCTGAGCTTGTTACCAATCCAGAGAGTAATTTTTTCATCAAACTTCAAATATAGGCTTATATGATCAACATCTCGCATGAGTTCGATGATGCATGGGATCCATGGATATTAATGAAATGATCTTGCATGTGATCGGTTGAGCTAGTTACCACCCTAGAGACTGTATTTTTGATCCAGTTTTGATAAAACTTGATAAATAGGCCTAAATCATTACAATCTTTGATGAGTACAGTTATAAGCAAGATTCATGCATATTAATGAGGGGATTTTACATGTTTGGCTGAGCTTTTCAACACTGTAACAACAATATTTCTGATAATATTTATATCAAGCTTGTTAAAAGGGATTACCGGTGTATCATCAAGATATATAACATATCTTATTATAAGCAACAAAAAAAACTACTTATTAATTATGAGGGGATCTTGTATATGATTGGCTGAGCTTCTTACCACTTTAGAGACTGTATTTCTGACCCGATTTTAATCAGATTTGGTAATTAGGCTGATATCGTCAAGATGTCACATTATTTTTATTATCGGCAAGACCTATGCATATTTATGAGGTGATCTTGCATCTGATTCGCTGAGTTTCTTTACCACTCAAAAAACTGTATTTTTGATAGGATTTTGATCAAATTTGGTTTATTGACCTATGTCATCAAGATACAGATTGCATTTGATTAAGAGTGAAAATCATGCATATTAACGATGTGACCTTGCATCTGACTAGCTGAGCTTGTCAACACTCGTGCAACTATATTTCTGATCAGATTTGGTCAGAATATTTTAATTGCCTTTTATTGTCAAGATGTTTTTTTAGTTTGATTATGGGCAAGACCTTTACATATTAATGAGGCAATCTTGTATCTGATTGTCTAAGCATGTTACCACTCTAGAGACCGAATTCCAATTGGATCTATGCTCCACCTGAAGCTTATATTATAATAAATTAGATCTGCACATATTAATGAGATACCTTGCATCTGATTGGCAGAGGTTGCCATGTCACTAGATCTAGAGATTGTTGGTAAATGAGTTTATATCATCAAGATAATGGATGAGTTTGATTATAAGAAAGAGGCCATACATATTAGTTATCTTTAGAAAGAATTTATATCAGACTCAAGTAAAATAAGTAAAATCAACATGATATAAAATTTGGCAGATACTGTATTTACTCGCGTATAATCCGCATCCAAATGCAAACAACATAGACCTTGATCTGCTGGTGCATTATACGCTGGCAGATCAGGGTCTATGTTGTTTGTTCTACTGATTAGTCCTTACAAACTGCATAGACTCAGATCTGCAGGCGCATTATGCGACGGCAGATCTGGGTTTATGATGTTTGCAGTTGGTATAAGCTTACACACGAGTATATACAGTAGTTTACAGAGGTTGTGTTTTTATAATACTAAATAAGCCTGCTTAGTGAAATGGTCAACAGTTAAGTTATGTAAGCCATGTGTGTGATATCAGGACCACTTTGGACCCTTGCTGTATATGCCCACCATAAGTCAGAGTGTGTTATGTTATAATGTTGTCTGTGCATTTATCCATTTGTCCGTTTCCAATTTTGATTTCTGCACAATAACTCAATTTCTCCACCATTTGCATTAGCAAACTTTGTGTGGATGGCTTGTAGTTGGGGTAAAGAAGAACCCTGATGAATTGGGGTCAAAGGTCAAAACCGCTGTTACTGAAAGAAGAAAAATGGTTTTCTGCACAATAACATTAGTTCTACGTCACATACCTGGACCAGACTTTGTGGATAGCTTGTACGAGGGCTAGAGAAGAAGCCAATCGATGTTGGGGTCAAAAGGTCAAGGGCGCTGTGACAAAAGGAAGTAAAATAGTTTCTGCACAATAACAGTTTTACATCACATACCTGAACAAAACTTTGTGGATATTTTACACTTGGGGTAAGGCTGAAACTGATCAGTTTTGGGGTCAACTGGTCATGGTCACTGTTACTGACTGAAAGAAGAAAAATAGTTTCTGCACAGAAATTTCAATAATCGACCAAAGTTTGTTGATGACTTGCACATTTGGTAAGAAAGAAGCCAGTTGATTTTGTGTTCAAAAGAACAGAGGTCATGGTCACTGTGCAGAAAGAAGAAAAATTGTTTTTGCATAATAACTCTTGTTCTAGACCATGTATCTTGACCAAAGATTGTGGAGGGCTTGCACTTAAGGTATGGAAGAGACCTGTTGACTTTGGGATCAAAATATCAAAGGTCAAGGTCCTTGTGGCTTTAAGAAAAATGGGCTTTGCAGAATATCATTTGTTCTGGAGTAAGTTCCTTGACCAGATTTTGTGGATGGCTTGCACTTAGGGGAATAAAGAAACCCATAGATTCTGGGGTCTAGAAATCAGAGGTCAGGGTAATGGTAAGTCTAATAAGAAGATAATGGTTTCTGCACAGTAACTTTAGTTCAAGACTGCATACCTTTGCCAAAGGTCTGTGTCATTGAAACCCATTAGTAAATAATCTCCCGAGTCAACCATGCCCTTCTAGTGCTTACACAGAGGACTATTAAACATTGAATGAGCATATAATGGTAATAAATCCTGGAAAGTAGGTCACTGGAATCCAGTTTTGATGCTTGACACATGTTCATTCCAGGATGCACCCACAGTGTAGTTTAATGCCAATAGGTGTTGCAATATGAAAGTTGCACATAACATGTACAGGTCTTATCCATGCAAAACATTCCCCATTCCTAGGTTAGCCAGGTATTAATCCTGTTTGATTACTTAGTATTATGCAATATTGCCTGGTCAAATCCCTTGAATGTCCCACATATACTGTATCAGGGTGCAGGTAGGGACTATTTTCTTGAAGAGACTGGTATAATGTAGCAATCTACTACTAATCTGCTACTATTACTAACGCTAATTATTATTATTATTATTAGTGATGGTAAAATGATGCCAGAAAATAATACAGTGGATGTATAATATTTAAATCGCCACTCAGTAACGGGCAAAAAATGTTGGTTTCTTGTGTGATTTATTTATTAACTTTACAAGTTTGATGGCACTAAAATATTATATTTAGTAATAGCTTAGTTTCTTTTTCAGTTAGCCTATAATTGATTCCTATTTCACATCACTAGATTTCTATTCACATGTGTGTCCAACCAATCTGCTCAAGAGAACTGGGTTAAGGCCATTACAGAGTCAGAAAGCTTTCAAGAACATATACAGTTTATCTTCCAGAGCTCCACAAATCGTAAGTATATTTGCAAGTTCATTTTTATTGTAAATACAAAACAATAGCACACCAACATGGAACAGCAGCATAAAGTTTTCTAGTTAACACCAACAATGTAAAACTTTGGTCACATAACTAAGTCAAAACACTATATTTTTTCATAATCAGCTTAGAATATGACATGAGCAATATGGCTTGATTTAAGGAAGTAGTGAAAAATCACAATTTCACAATTCTTATTAAGTTATAAACAAAGACTTGCTGCTTGCAAGTAGAAACTTAAACAATGAACTTTCAGGGTCAGAACAGCACTACAAGTTGCATTTGTGACAAAAAATTGGTATTTGTGAGTGAAAAATGTCAACCAGCCACTGTCTGGCAACCTCAACATTTTTAATGCGGCAATTATAAAATGGATTAACACTTTCTAATTATAAGTATATACAAAATTTTGCACTAAAAACTTGAAGCACACAGTTTAAGTCACAGCATAATCCATTTTTTGATTGTGAGACTGCTGGTTCCTTCATTAAGTGGCCATCTTTACATGTGACAAGTCTGGCTCACAGCTTATAAAAACAGTGTTATTCATGTATGTAGATTAGTGACCAGTCTCATACATGATCTGTGAAGTTAACCTCAAATTTTTAACAAATGATGCTGATCTGCCATCAAATCTGGGCACTGTTACTAAAATTAGAAGGAAACTTTAAGTGACTTTTCAAAGACTACTTGGTGAAATGTAACAAAATTTGACACAGTATCCTGGTATGAAGGGATTTCAACTTTGTGCAAATGATGGTGATCCACCATTAGTTATGATTGCTGTTGCCGAAAATAAAAAGAATTTTTAACAACTTCTCATCAAAAAATTCTAAACAGAATTGGATCAAATTTGACAGAAAGCATACTGGCATAAAAGGCTTTCAAACCTATACAGATGAGGTTAATCCAACATTAAATATGGCTATTATTATTATTACAAACTAAAAAAAAACTTTAATTGACTTCTTCTCAAAAACTGCTCAACAGAATGTGACCAAATTAGACAGAAAATATCCAGGCAAAAAGGGGTTTCAATTTTATACAAATGATGCTGATCCACCATCAAATATCGCTACAATTATTAAAAATAGAAAACCTTTAAATGACTACTTCTCAAAAATGGCAGAGTGGTGTAAGTTGCTCGCCTTTACAGATAACTGACATCTCGTGTAGGTTTGAATCTCGGCTCGGCCAATGTGGGTATGTGAGAAAGCTTGCCAGTAGCTTTCCTTGGGTCGGTGGTTCTTCCCGGGGCTTTCCCGGGTTCTTCCTGCACCAAATATACTGGCTGACATGTATAGTCTATCACATGCTGAAAAATGGCATTAAACCCACAAAACCAAACCAGTCAACAGAATCTGACCAGCTTTAACAGAAAGCATCATGGTATAAAGGCTTTTCAATGACAAATTATGCTGATATGCCATCAGTTATGGATTAAGATACAAATTATATAGAAATATGTAAACATTTATTTTCAAGACATATGCAATCAATAGTATAGAAAGAAATTTCTAGAGAAGGCATTCTGATGACCCAGATTTTTTGGCCAACTGCTTTTGCACTTGGCTATTAGGCAGATATCAGCCAGGTGGGTGATCTCAGGCCATCTTGAGTCTCTTGTCATCTTTTACCAATAATATCACTCTCAATTGATCACTGTTTACAATTTCTACGGTGACCAAATTATTAGAGCATGGTGACCTAAACTTGGCCACTAAAATTTTTAAGTAGGTCCCCCTATGGCTACTAAAGTTCTAGAGGTACTTGGAGAACTGCTAAAGGAATATTGGTATCATTTTATGACTCTTCAGCATAACATAGCCCTTTCTTGCTATGATGTGGAAATGGGGTCCACTACTGCCAACCATGTGCTCATACCTAAACTGAACTGACTCCTGAATCAAGTACATCAATCAAACTGAACTGAACTCCTGAATCAAGTACATCAATCAAACTGAACTGCACTCCTGAATCAAGTACATCAATCAAATTGAACTGCACTCCTGAATCAAGTACATCAATCAAACTGAACTGCACTCCTGAATCAACTACATCAAATAAACTGAACTGCACTCCTGAATCAAGTACATCAATCAAACTGAACTGCACTCATCAATCAAAGTCATCAATGAGTTGAACACATCCTTAAAATTATATTGTAAAATTGTGTAAGGCTGCAACTTTTACCAACATTTCTAAACATGTACACAGTATACAATAAATGAAAGGATGCTGTTGAATCAAACCAATTCAAAACTCAGCCTTACAGATGACAGCTATTTATATGTAAGCCATTGACAATGTGCATGCTGAACCTCACTCACCTTGTGATTGTCTCAGTTGCTGTACGTCTTTTTTCTCAAATTATGACAGGATTCAATTTGTAAGACATGTATTTGTTGAATATATCTGACAATTTAGGTAAAACATCCTTAGAATCACCATGATATTGTTTTGTACTGCCATATATATGTACATGAAACTGGGTGTACTGCCTAGACATGCGCAACGTCTAAAACCACATGTACCATGTGCATGTTCATTTACACGGTTACTGATTTTGTAAATGTTTGCAGAAAGTAAAGTGAAATGAGCCATTTATATGTGTTATACATTGCAGCCATATAACTTTGTATAAAAATCATTTGTTAAAAAGAACTTTAATGTAATTTTGTGAACATTTTCTATTATGAACAAAATAAAATCATTACTAATATGGTTGTAAATCAAAATTGCTTGCATATTTATAAATGATAATAATTGTGTAAGCAAAGTAAAGCTTATATTATAATTGTTTGGAACAGAAAACATTTTGTTTCAAATTTTGAAGTTTTAGAGGAATTTAATGTAGATATACTTACAGCTCTAGTTTCACTAAACATCTCCTTTCTCAAATTTAGATTTTTTTAATATCTTTATTATTTCTTGGTTTGCAACAATTAGATTTCACTTAATATTGGGTAGGCATCAAGGATTAAAATGCAGTTCTATCTTGAATTCTCTTGCATGGAAGAAATGTGTTTTAGAACTTACTCAGATTTGAATCCCTAAACAGTTTTTTCAAGAATAAAAAGATTCTTAGGTGAAAATTTTACAATTGTGAAGTTTTATATCTTAGAGGAATTATAATATTTTTAGAAGCATCATTAGCAAGAGATAGTAAAATCTCAATTTGAGGAAAATTTTGAGAAATACACTGAAGCCAGGGACAGGGTGTGTGTACTATTTTATGCAATTTAACGTTTGAAAACTTTTGCCAGTTCTACTGATCTTCAACTCAGCACAGTAAAACCTGTCTTGAAAGACCACTGCCAAGAGAGACCACCTGTCTTGAGAGACCAGATTCTCAGTGCACAGATTTATTGATTATATAGTTTTTAAGGCTTGTCATGAGAGACCACCTGTCTTGAGAGATCCTGATTTTTATATGCCCACCATAAGGCGGAGCATATTATTTTATGATATCCATTCATTTATCTGTATGTCAGATACCAATTTCATTTCTACACAGTAACTTTAGTTGTCCACCATCTATAGCTACCAAACTTTCTGGATGACTTGCACTTGGGGTAAGGATGAACCCTATTGATTTTGGGCTCAAAGGTCAAGGTCACTTGACCTTAAAAGAAAGAAAATGGTTTCTGCACAATAACTCGAGTTCTCCATCATCTACAGTTACCAAGCTTTATGAACAGCTTGCCCCTGAGGTAAGAAAAATCCCTATTATTTTCAGGGTCAAAAGGTCAAAGATCAAGGTCACTGAAAGAAGAAAAATGGTTTTCCACACAACAACTCAAGTTCTCCACTATCTACAGTTACCAAAAAACTTTGTGGATGGCTTGCACTTACAGTAAGGAAGAACCCTATTAATTTTGGGCTCAAAAAGGTCAAAGATCAAGGTCCCTCTGACAGAAAGAAGAAAATGGCATCCACACAATATACTTGAGTTCCCCATCATCAATGATTCCAAACTTTGTGGATGGCTTGCACTTGGTCTAAGGAAGAACGCTGTTGATTTGAGAATCAAAAGATCAAAGGTTAAGGTCACTAACTGAAAGAATAAAAATGGTTTCTGCACAATAACATTAGTTCTGCATGACATTCCTCAAGCAAACTTTGTGGATGGATTGCACTTTTGGTAAGGAAAACTCCTGTTGATATTGCGATAAAAAGGTCAAATGTCAGTATCACTGGCTGAGAGAAGAAAAATGTTTTTCACACAATAACATTAGTTCTAAATCACAGACCTGGCCCAAACTTTGGATGGCCTGCACTTAGGGCAAGGAAGAAGCCAATTGATTTTGATGTCAAATGGTCAAGGTGAAAAAAAATTCAGTTATCTACATAGAGCACTGTTAAACACGTGGCTGGTAGATAATGTGCCATTCATGGTACTCATGTTTGGCATGTAGGGTGGTCTTTCAAGATGGGTTCTACTGTATAAATACTAGCACTGGGAAAAAAACTGTACTAAGTATAAATATTGCTTTTAAGACATAAATTGGCACAGTCAGTCAAAGTATTATGCTAAGATTATTGTTATCCCTAAGCTTTGCAAAGAAAAAGTTGGGATTATATAATACTGATCATACAGACTTGCATGTGTGTGTGTATTTGTAATGTTGCTTAACTCCTTGGACACCATTCAAGATAGAGACTTGAAAATCTTGAGATAGAATTGGTTGTGGTCTGTAGATGTGAGCAATAGTTTCATAATTTTATTCCAACTTGTGGGGGTGGACCTTGAGTGGTGGGAACACTTCTAGCTTGTGGGGGTGAACCTTGAGTGGTGGGAACACTTCCAACTCCTAGGGGTGGACCTTGGGTGATGGGAACACTTCCAACTCCAAGGGGTGGACCTTGGATGGTGGGAACACTTCCAACTCCAAGGGGTGGACCTTGGGTGGTGAGAACACTTCCAACTCCTGGGGGTGGACCTTGGACAGTAGGAACACTTCCAACTCATGAAGTTGGACCTTGGGTGGTGGGAACACTTCCAACTCCTGGGGGTGAACCTTGGGTAGTGGGATCACTTCCAACTCCTGTGGGTGGAACCTGAATGTTGGGAACACTCATGCATTTATAAAAATCCTTGTAATTAATAATATAAAATGTATTTGTTGTGCATTTCTTCCTACACCACTCAAGATAGAGATTTGAAACTTTGATATATGATTGAGGATGGTCTGTAGATGTACAGAACAGTGTTGAATTTTGATCTGCCCCTAGGAGATGGAGCTAAGAGGAGAAGGAATGTAACCCTATGAGTCATAACTTAGAAACTATTGCGATCCCCAGGATATATTTACATATATAATTACTGGACAAAAAAGATGAATTCAGATATGCAAGCAGCTTTGGCTCATGGGTCTATCCTTTCCCCCAAAGGGCACAGATTGAGGTGGTGGGATAGGATAATGGAGAGTGGGAATATGTGTTTTTTAAACACTCTCTTGTTAAAATATGTTCATTCACAGCCACTAGTAGCAGTTTAAGAGAAATACTTACTTATATTTAGCAGCAAGATTTTCTTCAGATGATCAAGTCTTGCAGCATTTTCAGCTTAATAAGTTCTTCTAGCAGTCTAGCTTTCCTGACAAATAAAGCTTTCTTGCAGGTGATTTGCTAAAAAATACAGCAGAATTGGTTGACAGTCTGCTTGACATTGAGGAAAACCTCTGTGGAGCATGGGCAACTAAAGAGTTTGTTCAGAGTCTTTTGGAAGCTGTACATCAAATTGGGTGAGTTGGTTTTAGATCTGAAAATGAAGGTACTACAGGCTTGGGGTGCATACATTGTTGATTTACTTTATATTTTGGAATATTATGAAGTAGTTAGTGATTAGTTTGATATGGTGTTAAGTGCAAGTCCCTGGTCTGTGAGGCCTTAATAGCAAAGTTGTTGTACTTGCTATGAATCTTGTTGTCCCAGCATAATGGTCAGAAATGTTCTGGGCTGAAAACTTCCATGGGGTCGCTTTGCACAGGCCTGAAACATCCCATAGGATGCAATAGATTAGTCTCAAACTTCCCTGTGGAGGTTCTGGGTCTGTTCAGAACTTCTCCTGTTTGACAGAAATCTCTTCTTCAGAAAAATTAAGTGAAAATTATGGAGCAATGATATGGTCTGGCACAAATCTTTTTCCCCCATGAGAATAAGAAAGTAATGAGAGCAGTATCCAGGTTTTGCTGTCATAAAATTTCTCAACCTTGAGTGTGAATGATGCCACTTAAATAATTTTGTTTTTTTCCTCAGAAATAATATTTATTGATTTAACCAAACTTAACATGTGGGTATGTCTTGACATTGTCTGAGTCAAGTTCAATCATTTTCTATCCATATCATGTTCAAGATCAAAGGGCATGGCAAAAAAGTTTGTACTGCACTTACAGGTATGTTGCAAACATGTAAGAAAATAATTTTGTTACCAAATAGGGTATGTTGGAGTTTCTCATGAGTATCAGAAAGTTTCAGGACTCAGCAATTATAAAGAATAAAAGGACATAATAAGCGGTGTAATCTTGGTCTCCTGGAAATTCTATTCAACCAGTAACAATAGGTACATTGTCGCTAGTCCTGAATGAGAATGATACTGATCTGATTGCTATCATGAAATATCTTAGATGGTTTGAGTAAAAAAAAATAAAAGGAGGGAAGAAACAGACTTCTTGTGAACTCCTGCAATTTCAGCCAGTAGCACGTCAGTCCCTTCAAGGAACTCTTGTTATATACACTGTATATACTTGCGTATGATTCTGGTCCAAATGCAAACAACATAGACCCTGATCAGCCATCGCATAATGTGCCGGTAGATCAGGGTCTATGTTGTTTGTTCTACTGATTAGTTCTTACAAACTGCATAGACCCAGATCTGCCGGCGCATTATGTGATGACAGATCTGGGTCTATGCAGTTTGCAGTTGGTATAAGCTTATACGCGAGTATATATGGTAGTTCATTGGTCCACCACTGTGATATTCAATAATCCAATTTATTATCTTAAAACTATGTAACTATTGCAACAAAGTGGATTTTTAATTTTCTGTCTGGTGTATACAGCATACCATTAGAATGAATACAATGTGTTACATGTAAAATCTGTGCATCCAAAGTTCCACGTAAGCAGATTGAAACATTCCATTTATATACTCCTTTGATTCAAAAATTGATATTATTATCCCTACACATAAGTGTCATGAATATTGTGATTGTCTACATCTGTCTGTCCATCCCTCCATCCAGTTGTCGGTAACTATTTCCTACACTTAAGTGTCATGAATATTGTGATTGTTTACATCTGTCTGTCTGTCCATCCCTCCATCCAACTGTCCATAGCTATTAAGTGTGATGAATATTGTGATTGTCTACATCTGTCTGTCCATCCCTCTATCCAACTGTCCATAACTATTAAGTGTCATGAATATTGTGATTGTCTACATCTGTCTGTCCATCCCTCCATCCAACTGTCCATCAGTATTTCCTCCTAAACTTGGTACATAAGTTGCAGTATAGTTTGCAGATGAGGTATAATTTTTTGGCAACACATCCTGGGGTCCTTACTAAGTAAGGGAGAGACTTGGGGGGGGGGGGGTCAAAGTTAAAGCTTTAAAAATTCCAATTACAGTGATGTCCATCAATCCATCTGCTAATATTTGCTTGTCTGGCCCATAACTTTGAAACTCTTGGAGGGATTCTCATGAAACTTTGCCCAAGTATGTATCTTGACTAGACAGTATGTTGCATACCATAGCCACACCCTTTGCCTCAAGGTCAAGGTCACAGCAAGGGAAAATGTAATTATTTGACTTGTTTCATTGTCCGGAGTAGAACTTTGTAATCACTGAAGATATTTTAATGAAACTTTGCCCAAATATATATCCTGACTATATGGTGTCACATACCATAGCCATGCCCTCGGTCTCACGGTCAAGGTCACAGCAAAGGAAAATCTAATTCTGTGACTTTTCATTGATCAGAGTATAACTTTTGAACCACTGAAGATATTTAATGAAACATTGCCCAAGTATACATCATGACTAGATGGTGTGTCACATGCCCCCAGCATCAAGGTCAAGGTCACAGCAAGGACAATGTATTTCTGTTGCTTTTCTCTTTGTCCAAATATATATGATGATTTGATGATATGTGCTGCATACCATAGCCATGCCTCCTGCCTCAAGGTCAAGATCAGGGCAAGGGAAAGTTTAAATCTGTGACTTTTATCCTTGTTTGGGATATAACTTTGGAAGCACTAAAGATATTTTAATAAAACTTAGTTTTGTATCATACAAGAATGGTGTGTGATATACCATAGCCATGCCCACTGCCTCAAGATCAAGGTCACAGAAAGGGAAAATGTAATTCAGTGGCCTCTATACATGTACGGGTATAACTTTAGACCAAGGAACATATTTTAATTAAACTTTATAACCTTATATATATATATATATATATATATATATATATATATATATATATATATATGGTCCAACGGCCAGTTGTCGTTCGCCTTCTTCAATCGTGCGCCATGTTTCTCGCAATCTAACACGCTTGTTGCGAGATAATGATGTCATCAGCTGTGTCACCAGCGTTCTTAAAGAGCGACAGAATTTAAATATATAGTAAAATCAAACAAAATGAGATTCAAAAAGGTAATTTCATATAATTTTAAAAAATCATAATGAAAATCTATGTTTTCACTAATGCCTTTTTTGTGTGAGACATTTTGGCCTTTAATTTTCTATTATATGCTAAAGATAGCACTGCCAATCACGTGATTACTTTGTTTACATATTTTGAACAGAAAAACCAACTTTGGGAATTAATACAACTAGATAGCCAATGTAAATATTTGGTTTTAATCATGTGGGTTTCTTATATAACGTAAGAAAAATTTAAACCTCGAAATGTATATTCACTATGGACTTTTTCGTTTCAGTATTATTTCATAAGAAACATATATTCTATATCAAAAGACATTGAATCTATTATAATAAATGTGTATCCATTCACCAGTGTCTATTTTTAAATTTCTCTCTCTCTCTCTCTGTCTCTCTCTCAGTCTATTGAGTCATGTATCTATATGGTAAAGAACAAGCAAGCAGTAATGTAAGTGCACAAACTGCATATAGAATTAACGGAAAAAATTATTCATTTTTAAAAAAAAAAAAATTTATTTCAAAAACATGGAGACCCTATAAACTAATAATATCCATACCTTGGTCTAACTGGCATGGTCCGGTCATATGCCACGTGACTTTTTAGTGTCACGAACCATTGACGTCACTTCCGGAAATAAGTACCATATATACTCGCTTATAAGTCGACTTTTTTACTTAGAATTCGATTCATGCAGAGTAGGGGTCATCTTATAAGCACAACATTTAAAAAAAAATTGAATCTTGGGGTAATGTTGGAAACTCTAGATGTTTGCAGTACATACAAATACTCTCAATTCATATCTTTTTACGCATTCATGCCACTGTTCCTATGCAGTAATGCATATATGGTATGCACTGTGTTTATCCGTTTCATGACGGTATTAATTACACAATACTTGTATCTACAGTTATTTGGATTTTAATAATTTGAAAATATTACCGGTAAATTAAATACTACCTACCACAAAATGAAGTGTCCATCAATGTTTACCGTGGGTGTTTACTAGTAAGTATATTGCTTCCATTTTCGTGCCAGTCCGAACAACCCGTATTTGTATTAATATTTGTGTTTTGCTGTATCAACACTGTGCTTAGTTTTTATTTAATTTGTTTTTTACCTTTTCCACAAGTCAGATTTAATTCCCAAGTGATATTTCCCAAGATATCTGCCAGTGCACATGGGCCGATAAGCCTTTGGCTTGTAAAAGCACTCCCTTTGTTTTCAAGTTGACAATCCTTTTGATCGAGCCGCGAATCTAATACTTGTTCAGTGCCAAGTTGAGTTCTACAACTTCCTGTGCATATACTTTGACCTTAATCCCTTAGCTTGTAAAGGAACCACACTCTTTGTTTTTCCACGTGACAACCCTATGATCAAGCCGCGAGTTTAATACTTGTTCAGTGCCAAGTAACAGAGGGTAGTTATTTGAACTCCCTGTGATCTTGCCGCACAATTGACATGTGTTCAGTTGCATCCTTTAATAGATTTCTGACTTTATGATCAAAGTGTTACTTACGGAGCCCAAGCTCAGTCTCTGCATAAGCACCTGAATATGACAGTAAAGCCGAAGAATCGGAGTTGGACGAGATTTATGATGACTAGATGACGACGATTTACAATGACTAGACGATGTAGGATTTCAGAACTTTATCAAACAATGAGGATTAATTCTTGGACTTTGTACCAGATGACATTAGATAGTGACATTTATAGGATGCCGTGAATCACAAAAAAGTGGACTTAACTTTCATTGTTTATTTGTACGACATGTGGAATTAACATATTACGGGATATTGTGAATCAGATCATTCTGAACTTCTATTTTTGTACCGGTATGTGACCTATAATTGAATTCATGGATTTATCATATAAATGGATTTAAAATGTCAAGCATTATGGATTTAAATGGACTTTATTACACAAAGATGGACAAATTGTAAGTTGTCAGTTTATTTGTGACATATTTCACTCAATAATATAATTGTATTTTACACTGGTTTTGTCTTTATTTTTCTTATCTATCTACCCAATTTGGCTTGTTTATATTTCCAAAGTGCATTTCTGACTCACTAAGAAGTCACCCCTTCAGACTGATCTGACTTGCAAAATACACCCTGACTTATAGGAGGGTCAAAGAGAAATTCACTTTTTGCAGCCCTAAAAAGGGGGGGTCGACTTATAATCGAGTATATACGGTAAACATACACATGCTCGGAAAAACGGTAATTATGATGTACATGAATGCCAAAAAAATTTTCACGCTGATTAAATGAAATAGATATAGTTCAACACTTTTTATGGTTTATTTGAATAGATTATCATAATATTATAACGAACACGTTAAGTGAACGAAAGGTGGTTACTCGAATCTATATATATATATATTGACTTGACAGTGTCTCACATATTTATAGTCAAACCTCCTGCCCAAGGTCAAGATCAAGATCTCAAGTCATTAGCATCCCAACTCACAATACAAAAGTGTGGGTTCGAACCCTACCATTGGATCGGCCCAGAGCTACCATGGTGTGTCCTTGGGCAAGGCACTTTGCTTCATTTCCCTGATCTCTAAATAATGTACTTGTTTTGCTGTGCCATAAAACACCAAACCAACAGCAGCAAGATCACAACAAGCGATAATGTAAGTCAGTAGCCTGTCACCTTAACCGGGTTGTCACTTTTTGACCACTACAGATATATTGATGATGCTTTACCCAGGTCCACAGCTTACCATACAGTAGTCAAGTCTCAAGCTCAAAGGTCAATGTCATCAATAGGGAAAGGTCACAGGACAGGTGTGTCAGGTGCCGTTTGTGGTACTCTTAAGTAAAATTTTGAGATCATACTTTATACATGCAATCATAGAAGGGGGACAAATATGTTAAAGATGTTTGGTTATGATCCGGAGGAGCCTTGGTAACTCATTTGGTAAAGCATCGGACTCGTAATCCAAGGGTCGCAGGTTTGATACTCGCCCAGGTCAACCTGGGTCAGCTGCCTCTGTGTGTCCTTGGGAAAGGCACTTAGTTGCAGTTTCTTTAGCATGATATAGGCAATAATGTTTTAAAAGTGACATTGAAACCAACTAAAACAAAAAACATTGGTTATGGGTCACTTTAAGAGAGGAGAGTCAGGATTTTAGGGTCTTTGGTATGTGCAATAAAAAAAGTGTAGGGATTTGCTTTCGTGAACCTTAGAATTAGCCCTATATGATTATCACAAGTAAAAATGTAAGGGTTTTTGGATTCAATCACCCCACAGGAAAACTTTTGAAAAAAAATTTCATAACAATTTATTGTAATAAAATACTTAATGCCATCTACAATTTGCTTGTTCTTGATGATTTTTAAGGAAAAAAAAATACACTAGTATGTCATAATTTGATGCATGAGAGGCTTATGGAAATAATTTCTTTTGAAAATGGATCATAAAATGTAGGAAGTTAAAGAAAGGAACCATCAAATATTTTTTTTCTTGAAGCATTTTTTTGCATTAATTCACAAGAAAATTTCTATTGCAGATATGGACACAGTGAAGCATTAGAGATTTTCCTCCATATATTTCAACTGTTATCTACTACTGAAGCAGGAGTTGAAGCTTTAGGTGAGGATTGTGGCTGACAAATAACCTGAAACTCTTCTCTTTTTCTCCTAATGAAAGATAAATTATTGCAAATGTTCGTATATTACTGTGAATTTATTTATTGTCATGGGAATTAATTTTCTTGGTTTTGTGAAAAATAAATTTTTTGTTAGTACTTATTTTTCATTGATTGGAGAAAGTCCTATTGCTCATTAAATCTTTAAATTTATGATTTGTCGCAGCCACGAAATCCACAATAAAATGGAACACCAAGAATAGTGATTTTGTCAGTAATTTATTACATATGGCTACATTATAAATGTGTATATATGTAAATATTTGAATGCAAGATTTGGCTGGTAATTTTTGCAAGGTCAGCCAAAAACTTCTTGGTTGTATTTGTAGAGTTAGCAAATTAAATCTGTTTGTAATATTGACAAACAATTTTTTTTTAAGTGTTTGTCTTTACTTGAAGAAGGGTTCTCACTCATTATTAGCTACAGAAAGGGCTGCATTATAGACATGGCAGAGGTAGTGGCAGTGACTTTAAGATGCATTGATCTATCCATCATTCCTTCCATCCATCTCTCATGAATTTTGATCAAATTCTCATGCAAGGTGCTACAGTTTTGTGTATGGATGTTTCTGAGTGAGTGCAACATCCTTTTACCAAAGTTAGTCAGTGAGACATCTATTTCTTGCTTCTCTGCCATTGGATGTTTTGTGTGCAAGTGGAGAAGTAATTGTTGAGCTCACCTGGCCATAAGACCAAATGAGTTTAAGGCATGGCCCTACATCCATTAGCCATCATTTGTATGTCAACAATTGCTACTTGAAATTTCTTCGAAAAAAAACATGATGAACTTTAAAATTTGTACAAATGATACCAATCAAATAGGGCCACCATTAATAAAAAGAGTGAAAACCCTTTAAACGACTTCATCTCAAAAACTCCTGAAAAGAATTTGATCAAATTTGACAGACAGCATCTTGTCAGAAAACCTTTCAAGTTTTTACAAATGATGCTGATCTGCCTTAAAGTATGGCAGCTGTTAAAAGAAATAGATAAGCGTTTGTTGCAGAAAAGATAGAAACAAATTTTAAACAACTTCTTCTGACTTTAATTTGACCAAACTTGACGGAAAGCATCATGGCATGAAGACCTTTCAAATTTATACGCATGATGCTGATCCAATTTCAAATATGGCCATCATTACTAAAATTATAAAAGCCTTTAAATTACCCTATATACTCGATTATAAGTCAACCCCTGCCCCCTTTTTAGGGCTGCAAAAAGCTTACTACTGTTTTACCCTCCTATAAGTTGGGGTGTATTTTGCAAGTCAGATCCGGTTGAAGGGGTGACATTTATCGTTAGTGAGTCAGAGTTGCACTTTGGGAAAATAAACAAGCCACACTGGATGTAAGATAGATAGGAAAAATAAAGACAAAACCAGTGTAAAATGCAATTTTATTATTGAGTGAAATATGTCACAAATAAATTGACAACTTACATTGTGTCCACCTTCATTTCATAAAATCCATAGAAATCCATAATGCTTTACATTTTAAATCCATATATGTCATAAATCCATGAATTCTATTATGGGTCACATACCAGTACAAAAATAGTACTTATAATGATCCAATTCACAATATCCTGTAATATATAAATTCCACACATCTTACAAATAAACAGAAAAAATTAAGTCCACACTTTTGTGATTCACAATATCATATATATATCACTATCTAATTATCATCTGGTACCAAGCCCAAGAATTCATCCTCGTTGTTTGAGTGCCAAATAAAGTTCTGAAATCCTCCATTGTTGTCTAGTCATTGTAAATATCATCTGATTCCGATTTCTCGTCTTTACTGGCATATGCGGGTTCTTATGTGGACACTGAGCTTGGGCTATGTAAGTGACACTTTGATCATACAGTCTGAAATCTAATAATGGATGCAACTGAACATGTGTCAATTGTGCAGCAAGATCAAGGGGAGTTCAAATAACCACCTAGTGTTACTTGGCATTGAAGAAGTATCAAACTTGAGGCTCAATCCGAGGGTTGAGAATACAAAGAGGGTGCTGCCTTTAAAGGCTAAGGAATTAAGGTCAAACATGCACAGGAAGTTGTAGAACTGTACTTGGCACTGAACAAGTATTAAATTTGTAGCTTGATCAAAAGGATTGTCAACTTGAAAACAGAGTGAGTGTTGGCTTTACAAGCCAAGGGCTTATCAGCCAACATGCACTGGCAGATAACTTGCAGAATATAACAGAATATCACTTGGGAATTAAGTCTGACTTATGGAAAAGGAAAATACAAATTATAGCAAAACTTTTATTGTATAAAATACAAACAGTGTTATACAGCAAAACACAAAATATACAAATACATGTTGTTCAGACTAGATTGAAAATGGAAGCAATATACTTGCTAGTAAACACGCACAGTAAACAACACTGATGGACACTTCACTTTGCGGTGGGTGATATTTAATTTACCAGTAATATTTTCAAATTAATAAAATCCAAATAACTGTAGAGACAAGTATTGAGGAATGAATACCTTCAACAGATAAACACAGTGCATGCTATGTATGCATTTCTGAATGGGAATAGAGACATGAAAATGTAAAAATATTTGAATTTAAAGTATTTGTACATACTGCAAACATCAAGAGTTTCCAACATTACCCCATTGATTTATAAAAAAAAACTTTTGTGTTGCACTTATAAGATAACCCCTACTCTGCATGAATCGAATTTTCGGTAAAAAATGTAGACTTATAAGCGAGTATATATGGTGGTACTTCTCCAAAACGGCTGAATATAATTTGACCAAACTTAACAGAAAGCATTGTGGCATGAAGACCTTTCAAACTTACTAATGATGACAATCTGCCATAAAATATTGCCACTTTTACCAAATAGATGAACATTTAAATGACCTCTTCTGAAAAATCACATTGTAGAATTTGACCAAATTTGACAAAGTATCCTGTCATAGAGGGTTTTCAATTTGTGTACAAATTATGCTGATCCACCATCAAATATGGCCACCGTTAATAAAAATCGAAAATACTTTTTATGCCAAGATGTTTAATAATGCAAGGGAAGTAACCTGTGATAAGGACTGTTGAAAATCACAAAGTTTTTTGTTATGCTGAGTTCTCCCTTTGCAGAAAAGTTTAAAACAGATTTTTTTAAAATAATTTTATAATACAGGATTCATAAATTTCAATCAAACAAATTCTTTAAATTAGCCAAATAATACACTTTAGGACTCAAATTAAAAAATAAGTTGACACAGAAGAAAAATATAAAATAGAAATATATCAAATACAGTAAAACCTGTCTTGAGCAACATCTGCTATGAACAGCCACCTGTCATTTATGACCACAAGCGTAATGCATGGATCGATTGTATTAATGCACTGTTGTGAGCGACCATCTGCAGAATGAAACCAGCGATCACGATTTCTTGCCAAAATATGCATTTTGACACTGCTATGAACAACCACATCACAAAAACATATAAACAACACTGACCTTTATTTAATCCTTTGTAACCATGACCGCTTAAAAAGTAAAGATTATTCTAAACAAAAACAAAAACAAAAAAAATTAGGCTGGCTACCGTTTTTTTTAATTTTACAGATCATGCATGTAGTGTCATATGTTACAGATTGTAAACCAGACTAAAGTACATGCAGATTGTTCTAAAATAACACTGCTATGAATGACCATAATGCGAGAACATAGACAAACACCTCTGACCTTTATTTAATTCTTTGTAACCATGACAGCTTAAGAAGTAAAGACTGTTATAAACAAAAACAAACAAAAAAAAGGCTGGCTACTGGTTTCCTAAATTTTACAGGTCATGCATGTAGTGTCATTTGTTATAGACTGTAAACCAGACTAAAGTACATGTCACTAACTGCCATTGTATTGCCGAAGTCAATGTAGTGGTCATCGTTTGTCTTTGGAGTTAATCTGTAATGCCTGGAGTGTACAAGGTCTTTGTCTTTGTCTTTAATACCAGTAAGTGAGAATCCGGATTCAATTGTCATTGTTAAAGGGTTGTGTTGTTTGTTCCTTTTTTTGTTGATGATGTTACAGTGATTACAGCCCACACACCAAGCCGTCATCTGTTCATCTTAGTCTAAGCCTTAGTGTAGCCGGATACACCCTTTATTTATGGAGTTAATCCCTTCATGTTGTCGGTGAATTAAGCCTTTTACTTTTGTCTCCAAATAAATGTATTCTGTTTCTGGATGAGTTAATTATGTCTTTTTATTTCATTCATTGGTACATATACATTGTATATATATTTGATATTTCCCCAAAGCCTGATCAAAACTGGTACAGTCATTATTACAAATGATCACTGACAATGTTAACACCTAGCACCTTAATAACAATGGCAGAATCTCCAACGAAAAAGAGACAAATTCTAACACTGGAGGAAAGAATGAATGAAATTGAAAGAAGTGAAAAAGGGGAGACCACTCACAAAACAGCAGCCAGTTTAAACATCGGGAAAACTCAAATTCAGGGTGTTATAAAAGACAAGGAGTCAATTAGAAACGAATTAATATGCTAATACATGTACATGTCATCTTCAAATATAAATGTCATTCATGTTTAATGATAGATGTATATCTTTATTGCTACATAAAATTATTTTCAGATAAATGCATGCAATATTTTAACAAAAACTATGAATAAAGAATACAATATAAACAGTGCTGAATTTTGACCTTGGAAACTGGTCTTTTTGTACAAACCTGTTATGAGAGACCACCTATCTTGAGAGATCGCTTTTTGTTGGCAGAAGGGATGGTCTCTCAAGACAGGTTTTACTGTACCACTCTTAAGTAAATGAAATAAATTATGGATAAGAGTAATTAGGCAAACAATTAAGTGTATGCAATCTGGGGAATGAATTTGTTATATTGTGCCTTTCCAGACTAGGCCTGATCGGCTGCCATGTTGTGTTTTTAGGCTTGACACTTTACTGTCATTGCCCAACAAAAACTAACCAAAGCCACTAAACAAAACACCTTTACATGGGCTTAGCCTAACCAAAGCCATTAGGCAAAACACCTTTACATGGGCTTAGCTCAACCAAGCCAGAAATGTTGTTGTGCAATCTTTGTAATGAATTTGCCCAACAAAATAATCAGACCCACTTGACAAAACGCTTTACAGTCCTTAGCCCAACCAAACCAGAAATGTTGTTAGACATCTTTAATACACATAAATAATTTTTCTTTAGGCAAATTACCTTAGCCCAACTAAACCAAGGATTGTTTGTGCATCTCTGATGCACATCAATAACCTTACTCACATCGCCCAACAAAAACTAACCAAAGCCACTAAATACCTAAAAATGGTATTGCAATGTAAAAATTTCTGAAATATTTTTTGTTTTTATGTTATTACATGTATATGTATTATTTTATATCATTTCATATTAAATGCCATTAATCGCAAATTATTTTTAACTTATATTGGTATTCTTTTTTTAAAACAAAAAACAAACAATAACTTAATATTCTTTTTTTCTGAAACACTTCCAATTTAATTACCACCATTAATCCAAATATACAGACCTTCCGATTTTCCAGATGCCAACCCTAGAAATTTTCCATCCATAGCAAAAGAAAATAACAACAACACACAAACGAATTCCAGCTTTTTTTAATATTGTGACCAGATTGCATTTCATTTTGTTCATATGTAGCAGTATTAGACATCACACTCATCAAGATGCTTAATATTTCTCCCAATATTTTCTAGCTCCTACCAGACATGGGCTAGAAAGCATGATTCAATAATGGCTACTTTCGCTTTTGGCATTGCTGTCTTCTGACAACCATAGTCAAAGGTGGCTCAGTGGTTAACATGCCTCCCCAGACTTGGATTGGTCAGTTCCAATGGTGTATCTATAAGCAAGGCAGTTTACTTCAAATGCCTCCGTATGATGTAACCTCTTATGTGTTGATGTGGTGTTAAACACCAATCAACCAACCAGTCAGTCAGAAGACCTGTGTGTAATGACCACTTAGAGACCAGCTTCAAGTGGTTTTTCTGAACATACTTCTAACATACAAGTAAATATATATTGATTTATATAAATGGAACCTATTGCACTTAATTTTCATCTGGCCTATGTAAGTATAATAATATATAGCCATCAATATTTTGGGTGACATTGGCAGCAGCATTTCAATGTTAATATTCTATGTTAAAATTATTCTTCAAGTTTTTGCACATATGATGATATACCACAAGTGACAATCTTGCTTTTAGAGGGAATGCAGTCTATATAACAGATTTGATCCTTTATTTCAAGGATTTTATGTTTTTTTACAATTATCTTTTAATTTATATACCTTTTACAGATCTTTAACATCTTTACATTTTATCTTTTATCTTTTTGTATGACATATTTATTGGAAGGTTCATCTTCTAAAAGTTTTTTTTTTCAATTCTTTTTCAATTCTTTATCTATAGATTTGTAGAACTTACCTTTTAATTAGCACCATGTAGCCAGTATTGTGCTGATGTGCCATTAAACCATCTACATACATACTTAAGACTTTGCAAGACAGGTACATCATATCATATATTGCAGGCAAGACAGCACATTCCATTGTACCTTTGTTATTTACAGGTGGTTGTCAACTGCAGGCAGTTGCTATGGCTGGTTTGACTTTCTTGTGCATTTTTTTGTTTTTTGCAGTATCTTGTGCAGTCACCCTCCAGAGGGCACTGCTGAAGTACCTGAATCTTGTGTGTGAATATGAAATTGTTCGCCTGAATGGTCGGGAGACCTGTCTGGCCTCAGCTCTCTCTGTGTTAAACTTAATTTTCACATCAGTTCCTCAGTCAGCAAAACAGCTTACCAAAGGTATGTCATTGCAGTTGTATGTCTGTCATAAAATCAGATTTATCCATCCATCCATCCATCCATCACATTATGACAATTTACTAAATAGCTGTAATATTAGCCTGCTTTTTCTCAAAACAATTAGGATTTATGCCAGAAAGAGACTTTGATATTGTATTTATTGGACATAATTAGTTCAAGGCATCAAGTGTTTTATATTTTCCTTAATTTTCCTAAAAAATTTTTATGGAGGAGCCCTATATTTTCCTATATTTTTCAGACATTCCTATATTATTTTAAATTTCAAAGAATTGGGTAAGCAAGAAATACAAAAATGAAAAGTGCAAGAGAGGTATATTATACATTTTGGTGTGTGTTTTCAAAGATAATAATTTTATTATCTTTAATTTGTGTGCACTTTTCTTCATGTATTATATTTTTTCCAGGCCCAACCTAGCCATTTAACAGTTTATGTTGTTAGATATTTCATAAGATTCCAACAAAAAAAATGCTTGGATACTACTACTACTAAAAATAAATACCCATGATTATAGTCAACAACATAAGCTGTATACATTGTGTTTAGAACTATATAACACTTTTCAAACTTTCCCTTAACCACCATTTACATATTGAAAATTTTTAGAGCATGGTGAATATTATAACCTTTCCGCAAAGTTTCTTGCATCCATTGCTTCAAAGAAAGAGATATTTATTTCTTCATTTGAAGCATTTTTTTAACCAAGGAGTAATATGTGACAATAGTGGACTTCAGCAAATTCTCCAACATGCCTATGGAAATATTCCAAAAAAACTGAGCAAGTCCATCCTACCTCCAAGTCCGACAGAAGTTACATTCAAAGTACCAGTGACTATACATAAACTTTAATAGTGTGAAAGAGCAGCGCCGTGAAGTGAAAAAGCAGGACCATCAGTTTTAACCAAGACATTACTAGCAGATGTCTTGCATGCTGAAGAAATCTGGGTAGTGAAATGTGCATCATCCAACATTAATTTCAGAGGCAGGTTTGGTATTAGCAGAGACTTTCAGAGCATTGTTCATATGCTAGATAGCAGAGGGTTTCAATATGAGTAGAACAAAACTCTCCTGTCTCCTATCAGATGGCCTAGGGACTGCTTTTTCTGCTGCTTTTATGTCTTGTGTCAGAAATTGAAGTAACTGCTCATTACAGTATGATGAAACAACCCACGCACAGTTGAAACAGGAAATGGATCATTAGATCAGATTTTGGTCCCCAGCATATGATGAAATCTAGTGCAGGTTTTAATAACACACTGTTCTTGGCCCATGTAGATGGGAAGTCAGTCACCGAAAGCTATTGTTGAATCCTTGCCGGATGATTCCCTGCCTGTTGAGTTTTTAATTGCATCAGGAAATTATAGAGCAAATGTGAACAAAAAAATTTTCAGAGACATGTCCAGGCTTTTGAAAGAAGCTACTGTATATACTCGCGTATATATACTCGACCAAATGCAAACAACATAGACCCTGATCTGCCATCGCATAATGCACCGGCAGATCAGGGTCTGTGTTGATTGTTCTACTGATTAGTCCTTACAAACTAGACCTAGATCTTATGGCACATTATGCAACGGCAGATCTGGGTCTATGTAGTTTGCAGTTGGTATCGGTTTATATGCCAGAGTAATCTGTATATCTGAATGGAAATGTCTTGTTGATATAGATATATGTAATCTTCACATTATACACAGTGCCTTTAGCAATGGCATACATGAATATGGACAGGAAATGATAGAACTAGCAATAGATTTATATGGATTATTCAAGATCTAAACAGGTAGGAGAGAAGATTGCAAGGTTATACAACTAGATCTTGATCTTCCAGAGGAAGTCTTTGTCAAGCATGCACAAGTTCGCTGGCTGATCATGGGACAAGCACTGCAGTGTATAGTTGAGAAATGGACTTCCATATATACTAGCATATAAGCTGGGTTCAAATACAAACAACATAACCCTGATCTGCTGTCGCATAGTGTGCTGGCAGATCAGGGTCTATGTTGTTTGTTCTACTGATTAGTCCTTACAAACTGCATAGACCCAGATCTGCCAGCGCATTATGCGACGGCAGATCTGGGTCTATGCAGTTTGCAGTTGGTATTAGCTTATACGTGAGTATATACAGTAGATTCAAGAAGGATTTAAAGACAATACCATGGAGTATCAACTTGAAGAGGATAAGAGAAGCAGTGAGATGACCTGACATGAAAGTCAAATTGTTTTTTCTGCTGTCAGTAGTTATACCACTGTTTGAGAATTTTGTCAGTGAGTGTCAGATGTACCAGTGATACACCAGCTATACACTAGAATGACAAAGTTGGTGTATACCATTTTGGGGTGATTTGTCAATCCTGACATTGTGAATGCCACTGTACCAGATGATCTGAAAGTCCCTGAAATTGACATAAAAAAACAGCTGAGTGATGAAGACATTGTTCTTAGAGAAGAAAGGAAGGATCTTTTGAATTTCAAGACAGAGTCAGAGTGCAAAGAGATTCTGGGGTTCATTCTACAGTGCTGTAGCAAAGTGCTTTATCAACAAGCTTCCATTTGAAAACAAGTTGATTAAAACATGGCTTATTTATCTCCAGTTAGAAGATTTGAGGAGGGTTCTGTTACAGAAGCAGAGATTTTAGCAAGGCACCTAAACCTGGAAGAGAATGTTGTTACTAACATTATTGATGAATGGAATGTATATCAGACTGAGGATGAACTACAAGAATATGAACGAATTGATCACTACTGGAATCAGGTGTTCTCAAAGAAGCAGGATAGTGGTAGCTTGAAATACAAATTTCTTCTACTGCTAGTTAAGAGAGCTTTGGTACTGCCTCATTACCATGGCAATGCTGATGTAAGAATGTCAGTGAACACCAATGTTGTTACAAAGGACAGAAATATAATCAGGGAGAAAACAGTGAATTGAATGAGAATAGTGAAAGACATGGTCAAGTTTAACGATCCTGAGTACAGCCAGCCAGAGAAAATTCCATTAAACAGGGAGGTATTCAGGTATTCAAAAATGACTCACAGGAACTACAAACAAAGGTTGGAGGGCAAAGTGCCTGAAAATTAGAAACAAAGGAAAATAGAAGAAAGCATGAAAAGAAGAAGATACAAGATGGAGAGAAGGAAATGATAAAAACAATCTCTCTTTGAGAAAGATGCATTGTTGAGAAAATAATTAAAAGTTAAGACAAAATTGTTAAGGTCAGATGAATTCCTGAAAGAATTGAACAGTAAGCTAATATAAGCAATTGAAAATAGAGAGATTAAGAGGGCAGTTATAGCACAAATGATAATTAAAACTACAACAAGGATGTCTAAAAGTTTGAGAAAAGAGTCGGACCATGAAAGAGATAGTCAAAAAAAGATTGAATAGGAGAAAAGACAGTTGTTTGATGAAAAGGGTTCAGAACAGGTAGTGGTTTGGCAAAGAGGAAACATGAAGACACTCAGCCAGCTGAGAAGAAAGCAAATTTAAAGTGGTTTTTCTAGCTTTAGCTTTAAACAGGACATGACTTTTGATTGTATAATTTTGAGTTTAAAAACTAAAATTATCATGTAACTAAATGAAACACTTTTTGTTCTGAGAGTTACAAGAGAAGAATGATTTATTGTTTGAGGATAATGTGTGTGTTGGTAAGTGTTGTCCATCTGTCCATCAACCACTCTAGAGGAGGCCATGTTTTTAGCTCACCTGGCTATAAAGTCAAGTGAACTTGTGCTGTGGCCCTGCTTCCGTCTTGCATCATCAGTCATCCATCCTTGCATCAACATTTACTTGTTAAGACTCTGGAGTCCATACCATATTTTGTTTTTAAATAACATGCACTTTTCTACCTAATTTTTCTTATTTTCAGGAGGGGATGTGTTTTTTTTTGGCAGAACTTAAAAAAAAGTTATTTTTCTAGGTTTATCTGATGAAAGGATGAAGGCATTATAGCTGTCAACACATGTCACATTCATTCTTTGTGAAATATTACATCCGTTGCACATTGCATTCTAAGTAAATTGTTTACCTGTGCTAGCCTTATTAAAGAATAAATAATGCTTACATACCTTGATAGTCTTGTTCTTTGATTGCTTATGTTAATAAACTCTTTTCATTTCACATCACTGTGTAGCATTTTGTTCTGTGACTCGACTGGAAATACATGTGCATAACGGCTGGTAACTTGTTGTTCTAAAGCTGTGCAAAGTACCGAAGTGCAGCGGAACAAATATAATAATTACCGTATCTGTACCATAAATGTTCAGTATTCAATAACTTTGGATCTAATAAAAATTTTCTTCATTTATTCTTGTTTGAATTCAAGCAGTGGTAATGTCCTCATCAGAGGTACATTTAGGGGACATCTTTTTCGTGACTACTGTTAGTCTGCTATGTTAACATTGACACATATCGTGAAACAAAATAATCAAGTAATGTGTGAATTCGGATTTTTTTTTCTTTGGAAAATATACTTGGTTCTTAGTTTTATTTCTCATCTTAAAGCATAGTATTTAATATTTCTTTGCAACTATACAGTGATCATTGCTTCATTGACTCAGTGTGGTCTTTTCACGGTGATCAGTGCCAGCGAAAGATTTGATGTTCTAAACATAGTTACACTGCTTTGTCTAGGTAAATTTGCAATTTATTTACTTTTCTTCGGAAAATAAGTTTGGTTCTTTGTTTTATTTCACATTTTAAACCTCAGTATTTCATACATCTTTGTTACAATACTGTGAGCAATGTTTAATTGACTGAGTGTGGTGTTTTTAAAGGTAATCAGCGCCAGCTAAAGTTTTGATGTGCCAAACATAATTATAATGCATTGTCTTGGTAAATTCTGTCTTAGGCCCTGAGATATATTTTAGAGGTGTCATGATAGTATAAATAAGCATAAATACTGGATCTGAACTTTCAGATACCATCTTGTGTTCAATCTTGAAATGCCAGAATGATGACAGATGAGGACATACAGCGACTTTTCAAGAGTGATGACGATCAAGAGGAATTTGAGCAATCAACATGGCAAACCTTAAAATGGCCCTTTTAATGGCCAACCATAAATTCAGAAAGATATACTTTCAATATTGACAATGTTTTCAATCATTCTTTTACAATATCTGTAAAAAAAAAGTATTGGTCATGATCGGGTGCCACATTGTGACAGAATAGACCAGAGAAACAATCAAGCACTGATTTATTGTAAACAATTCAAGCATTGTGTAGCAAATGATGATCAGTGCACTATCCAAAATGGTCAACTGTTGTGGCACTTTGAAAACGGAGTGAAATTATCAGGATTTGAAACTGTATTATATCACAAGCACATTATTTGGCAGAACTAAGTTTTTTCCTGTCATTCTGGGTTGAAAATCGGGGTGTGCGTTATACACACCAAAATACGGTATTTCTGATCTGAATTTGTTCAGACTTGGAATATGGGCTTATATCATCATAATCTTGGATGAGTTTCATAATGAACTAACTCCACACATAATAATGAAGTGATCTTGCATATGATTGGCTGAGCTTGTCAACATTGTAACGATTCTATTTCTGATCATCTTTTTATAAAACATGGTAAATTGACTTGTATCAAGATATAGTGTTTTTCATTATGAACAAAAGCTAAACATAATAATGAGGCAATCTTGCATATGATTGACTGAGCTTCTTATTACTTGAGGGACTGTATTTTTGACCCGATTTTAATCAGACTTAGTAAATAGGCTGCTATCATCAGGATGTTGGATTATTTTTATTATGGGCAAGACCTATGCATATTTATGAAGAGATTTTGAATCTGTGATTAGCACCATGACAGCCATCTTGAAAATCTTGTTATCGCTAACCCTTCTGAATGAATGGTCATATCAACATGCAGTTTTCACTAAAAGACTTTATAAGATGTCTAGTTGGGCTTAAATGAACATGGTATCAATCTGATGTCCAATATGGCCACCACGGGAGCCAAGTTGAAAATGTTGTTATTGCTACTCCTCTTGAACATAAAGTCATATCAATATGGCGTTTTCACTGGAAGATATTTTATGGTGTCTAGTTGGTCTTAAATGAAAATGATGCAGATTTGAATCCAATGTCGCCACTACAGAGACTGTCATTAAAATCTTGTTATCGCCACTCCTCTTGAATGGGAAGTCATATCGACATGGGGTTTTCACCAAAAGACTTCTTAGGATGTCTAGTTGGTCCTAAATGAAAATTGTACGGACATCCAGTATGGTGCTCCTTCCGAATGGAGGGTCACATCGACATGGGGTTTTCACTGATAGACTTCTTATGATGTCTACTTGGTCTTAAATGAACATGATGGTGATCTGACATCCAATATGGCTGCCGTGGCAGACATCTTGAAACTTTTTTTATTGCTGCTACTCCTTAACTGAAAGTCACATCAACATGTGGTTTTCACCATAAGACTTATTATGGTGTCAGGTTGGTCTTAAATGAAAATTATGCCAATCTGACATCCAGTATGGCCTGTTATGACTGTATGGTCTAAGAAAAATGTAGCAGTAAGAAAGTGAACCAACATATCAAGTGAAAATCAACAAGCAATTTATTTCTGGATAATAAAATGAAAATCATAAGACACTTACAGTAATGTGAATTAAAATCAAAATAATCCAATAATCCTAAGTGTCCTAATCACAAGTCCTAAATATTGAATGTTCTGAATGAATTTTAGTATCCTTGGATATGCTTGTGTGCCAAATGGTCTTTAATGTAATGATGTGCCAGTAGTCTTCAATGTGCCGATGTGCCAAAATGAAGTACATGTACTCCAGAATATCTTTGAATAAGTTCACATAAATCCCAAAATCATCAATTCAAAATCCAAATCACATAAATCCCAAAATCATCAATTCAGAATCCAAAATCCAAAAGGGAATGGGTACTATAAGTAAATCCAGTGAATCTTTTGAAACAAATAAATACTCTTTCTGAATTTGGAATGATTTTTTTTCACAACTGTAATAACTCTTTAAAGACTGATGTTAAGGTTGAAAACTAAAAAGTGGTCACTAAACATGGTATGTATAAAGATAGGTCACATGACAGAATGTTCTAGAAAATTATATGGTGTGTGTGACTTTTAACATATAATTCTAAAGGAAATTCTAGTTTTATCTATAAACAAAATCAACACTGACCTCAAATTAAATCAACAACTTGTTTACCAAAACCATCCTTGAACTCAAATGCTAAGTAAACAAACTAATCAAGGACAATAGCTAAACATGTAAACCTGATACATAACATTAAGGTTTGAGCCAATATTAAAGTCAAGAAACATTTATAATTTCTTGAAATATTTATAATATTATATAAACATCATACATAACAGGCCACTACAGCGACTATCTTAAAAGTCTTGTTATCTTTTGAATGGAAAGTCAGATTGACATGGACTTTTCATCATGAGACTTATTAAGATGTCTAGTTGGCCCTAAATGAAAATGTTTTGGACATCCAATTTGGTACTCCCTCTGAATGGAGGGTCATATCAACATGGGGTTTTCACTGAAAGACTTTTTATGATGTCTACCTGGTCCTAAATGAACATGGTGGTGATCAGACATCCAGTATGACTGCCAAGGCAGCTATCTTGAAAATCTTGTTATTGCAACTTCCCTTGAACAGAAAGGCATATCAACATTGGTTTTCACCGGAAGACTTATTATGGTATCTAGTTGGTCTTAAATGAAAATCATACCAATGTGGCCATCATACCATGGCCACAATGGCCATCTTGGAAATCTTATTTCTGCTCCTTGATGGAAAGTCATATCAACATTGGGTTTTCACATGAGGACTTCTTATGATGTCTAGAAGAATTCTTATGATATTAAATTGGTCCTGAATGAAATTGGTGCTGGTAAATATCACCACCATGGCTGCCAGCTTGAAAATAAGGTTGTCGCTACTTCAGCTAAATGGAAAGTTATATCAGCATGGGGTTTTCACCAGAATACTTCTAATGGTGTCTAGTTGGCCCTGAATGAAAATGATGCCGATCTGACATCCAATGTGGCCACTATGGCAGCCATCTTGAATTTTTTTGTGCCTACTCCTTCAAAATTGATGGTCCTATGAACATAGGATTTTTCACCAAAAGACTTCTTATCATATCTAGTTGGTCATAAATGGTGCCAGTCTAATATCAAATATGACTGCCATGATGTCCATCTTAGAAATCTTGTTATTGTTGCTCCTCCTGAATAGATGGCCCTATTAGCATGGGGTTTTCACCAAAAATCTTCAAATGATTTCTAGTTTGTCCCAAATAAAAATGGGGCCAAAATGGCAATCTTGAAAATCTTGTTATCGCTACTCCTCCTAAATGGATGGTCATAATGGAATGGGTTTTTCACTAAAAGTCTTTTAATGATGTCCAGTTTATCCAAAATGAAAATGGTGCTGATCTTATAGCCAATATGGCCACCATAGCAGCTAATTTACAAATCTTGTTGCCCAAGAATATCATAGATGGTTTCAACACTCAGCAGTTACTGAAAGGAAATGGTTTTATTTTGAATTCCTGTAAATTCTTTTTGGACAGGAGAGCAACAGTCCCTTTAAGGGACTCTTGTATTATCAGCTCTTGGATGAGTTTGATTATGAGCAAGATCTCTGCATATTAATGAGATAATTTTTTATCTGATTGACTAAGTTTTTTACCACTCTGGAGACTGAATTCCAATCTGATCTTGCTCCATCTTGGTAAATAAGCTTTTATTATCATTTTTGTAGACTAGTTCTGTAATAAGTGAGATCTGGACATAATGAGATACCTTGCATCAGATTGGCTGAGCTTTTAGCTCTCTAGATCAAAAGACTATATTTCTCATCCAATTTCCATCAAATTTGGTAAATGGTTTGTATTATCAAGATCCTGGATGAGCTCATTTATGATCAAGAGACTTTGCATATTAATTACACCATTTTCTTTAGAAAGAATTTCATATCAGAATATAGTAAAATATTGAAAATCAACATGGTATACATGATATAAAGTTTGGGAGATAGTTTAAGTAGGTTGTGTTCTTATAATACTACATAAGCCTGCATAATGAAATAGTAAACTGCTAAGTTATGCAAGCCACGTTTGCAATGTCAGGGCCAATTGGGACTCTTCTTGATCTGATTTTGATCAAAATTGACATATATGCTTGTATCGTCAAGATCTCGAACAGGTTTGATAAGGAGTGAGATCTATGGATATGAATGTGGTGATCTTTCATCTGATTGGCTGAGCTTGAGCCATATTTCTGATATGATGTTGATCAAACTTGGAATAGATGCTTATATCATTAGGATCTTGGATAGGTTTGACCATTAGCAAGATCCATGCATATGAATGAGATGATATTGTGTCTGATTGGCTGAGCTTGAGCCATATTTCTGATCTGATTGTGATCCAACTTGGAATAGATGCTTATATCATTAGGATCTTGGATACGTTTGACAATGAGCAAGATCCACGAGTATGAATGAGGTGATCTTGCATCTGATACGCTGAGCTTAAGCCATATTTCTGATCTGATTTTGATCAAACTTGGAGTACATGCTTGTATCATCTGTACATGTGTATAACAGACAATTTAAGTAATGAGTGAGATCCATGCATATTAATGAGGTGATCTTGCATCTGATTGGCTGATGATGAAACTACTCTGGAACCCATATTTCTTATATGATTTTAATCAAACTTGGAATATAGGCTTATGTCATCAATCTCTTGGAAGAGTTTGATAAATGAGTGAGATCCAAGCATATTATATTGATGACATAAGCCTATATTCCAAGTCTGATTAAAATCATATAATATGCTTGGATCTCACTCATTTATCAAACTCTTCCAAGAGATTGATGACATAAGCCTATATTCCAAGTCTGATTAAAATCATATAATATGCTTGGATCTCACTCATTTATCAAACTCTTCCAAGAGATTGATGACATAAGCCTATATTCCAAGTCTGATTAAAATCATATAATATGCTTGGATCTCACTCATTTATCAAACTCTTCCAAGAGATTGATGACATAAGCCTATATTCCAAGTCTGATTAAAATCATATAATATGCTTGGATCTCACTCATTTATCAAACTCTTCCAAGAGATTGATGACATAAGCCTATATTCCAAGTCTGATTAAAATCATATAATACGGTTGGATCTCACTCATTTATCAAACTCTTCCAAGAGATTGATGACATAAGCCTATATTCCAAGTCTGATTAAAATCATATAATATGCTTGGATCTCACTCATTTATCAAACTCTTCCAAGAGATTGATGACATAAGCCTATATTCCAAGTCTGATCAAAATCATATAATATGCTTGGATCTCACTCATTTATCAAACTCTTCCAAGAGATTGATGACATAAGCCTATATTCCAAGTTTGATTAAAATCATATAATATGCTTGGATCTCACTCATTTATCAATCTCTTCCAAGAGATTGATGACATAAGCCTATATTCCAAGTCTGATTAAAATCATATAATATGCTTGGATCTCACTCATTTATCAAACTCTTCCAAGAGATTGATGACATAAGCCTATATTCCAAGTCTGATTAAAATCATATAATATGCTTGGATCTCACTCATTTATCAAACTCTTCCAAGAGATTGATGACATAAGCCTATATTCCAAGTCTGATTAAAATCATATAATATGCTTGGATCTCACTCATTTATCAAACTCTTCCAAGAGATTGATGACATCTGCCTATATTCCAAGTCTGATTAAAATCATATAATATGCTTGGAAGAGTTTGATAAATGAGTGAGATCCAAGCATATTATATGATTTTAATCAGACTTGGAATATAGGCTTATGTCATCAATCTCTTGGAAGAGTTTGATAAATGAGTGAGATCCAAGCATATTATATGATTTTAATCAAACTTGGAATATAGGCTTATGTCATCAATCTCTTGGAAGAGATTGATAAATGAGTGAGATCCAAGCATATTATATGATTTTAATCAAACTTGGAATATAGGCTTATGTCATCAATCTCTTGGAAGAGTTTGATAAATGAGTGAGATCCAAGCATATTATATGATTTTAATCAGACTTGGAATATAGGCTTATGTCATCAATCTCTTGGAAGAGTTTGATAAATGAGTGAGATCCAAGCATATTATATGATTTTAATCAGACTTGGAATATAGGCTTATGTCATCAATCTCTTGGAAGAGTTTGATAAATGAGTGAGATCCAAGCATATTATATGATTTTAATCAGACTTGGAATATAGGCTTATGTCATCAATCTCTTGGAAGAGTTTGATAAATGAGTGAGATCCAAGCATATTATATGATTTTAATCAGACTTGGAATATAGGCTTATGTCATCAATCTCTTGGAAGAGTTTGATAAATGAGTGAGATCCAAGCATATTATATGATTTTAATCAGACTTGGAATATAGGCTTATGTCATCAATCTCTTGGAAGAGTTTGATAAATGAGTGAGATCCAAGCATATTATATGATTTTAATCAGACTTGGAATATAGGCTTATGTCATCAATCTCTTGGAAGAGTTTGATAAATGAGTGAGATCCAAGCATATTATATGATTTTAATCAGACTTGGAATATAGGCTTATGTCATCAATCTCTTGGAAGAGTTTGATAAATGAGTGAGATCCAAGCATATTATATGATTTTAATCAGACTTGGAATATAGGCTTATGTCGTCAATCTCTTGGAAGAGTTTGATAAATGAGTGAGATCCAAGCATATTATATGATTTTAATCAGACTTGGAATATAGGCTTATGTCATCAATCTCTTGGAAGAGTTTGATAAATGAGTGAGATCCAAGCATATTATATGATTTTAATCAGACTTGGAATATAGGCTTATGTCATCAATCTCTTGGAAGAGTTTGATAAATGAGTGAGATCCAAGTATATTATTGAGGTGATCTTGCATCTAATTGGCTCAAGTTTTTTCTGCTCTAGAAACTATATTTTTTATCTGATTTTGAGTAAACTTGGAAAATAGATGTAAATCAGTGAGATGTCCAGTGAATTTTATGAGCATGATATGTGCATATTAATTAGAGGAGCACATTTAGAAATAGTTTCCAAATCATATTCGATGTAATCAGTTGTTTTTTCTTTCCTTTAAAATACCTGTCTTCTCTCGAAAGGAAAGCAAGGAAAGTAATCCATAAAAATGACTATTGAGAATCACAGGTTTGGCTTACATAGAGTTCTAACCCTTGCAAAAAATGATGCATACCAGATAACAAAAATTTTTAGAATGCAAGTTGCATAAAATTCAATAGAACAATTTATAAAAGTAATTAAAATAAGACTCTTTAGTGATTAAAATAAATAAGTTTGTAGTTTATGACTAGAAAAGTATAAAATAAAAATACTGTTAGAGAAAATGTACAATTGCAGGCTAGCATAAACTATGTGCAGTTTTGTAATCAAGGATCAGAATTTCTTTATACAATTATAGATATTTCTTTGCAAGTAATAGTGTTTTTTCTAATATTAATTTTGGTCGAATAAGAACATAAATCTTGTAAAAACCATGTCTAAGTTTTAAATTTATTTTTAGAGAATTATTTCTAAATATTTTGCCAAATTAAAATTTTTTAAATATTTGGAAGCAATTTTGATTTGTTTGGTGAAATAGAGTTTGACTGTTGCTGGTGTTGCCATGTTAAACATTTGCCATTTTTTAAAATCACATGTACCGTGCCTTATTTTATGGCATTTCATATATTCATTGTTAATACTCACATTTTTTTAAAAACTGTTATTTTGTATTTGTAGCATTTAATAAAAAAAAAATACTCCTGTATGCTTTTATCTAGAAATACTTCAAATAATTACTAAGTGAAGAAACCCATGGCCTTAACAAAAAATAACCTTGTGAATTATAATTTCAATTTGTGTGAAAGCCATGTGACTCTGTAGACCACAGATTAAAGCTTTGTCTGTAAACTTCACTTTTAAAGATTTTGGATCGCTTCGATTATGAGCAAAAGCAAGATACTAATTATGCCTTTATCTTTGGAAAGAATTTTATTGGATTATAGTAAAAAAGGTAAAATAGACAGGTTTAAAGTTTGGGAGATTTAGGTTGTGTTCTTACAATACTCTGTAAGACTGTTTAGTGAAATTGTCTATAAGTTAAGTTATGTAAGCCGGTGAGTGATATCAAGCCCACTTGTGCCTCTTGTTTTGTTTCAAGATTCCTTCAAATTTACTAATCCATACCAACTCTCTGATGTATTGTTTAGTGACATAAAATAACAGATTGTGGCTGCTAATTACACAAGAATCTACAGTTGCATTAATTTGCTGTTAATTAGATGTGTCATTGTTTTTATTGAAGATAACTAATTATTACCATTAGTTGTCTTTAAAAACAATAAAATGGCTCTCACACCCAGTTAACAGCACACTAATGTGGACTCGTGTGTAATGATCTCTACACTAACAACCAGTCATATTTTTATTAACTGAGTCAAGTATTGGAAAAGAGAAACTGATAAAGAATCATCCAGTAAATTTTTATAATTAAAACAAAATTTGACATGGTAACACTTTTGCTGAAATCTACCAAAAATCATTCTGCATTCACTATCATATTATATGTGATTCCCCTGCCTGGCGTCACTTTTGGACAGAGACTCTGTCAAATGGTGGCCTGCACAAAATGGTAGCCAGAACAAGAAACAACTGGATGAATCTCTCATGATGAGTGACGCAAAGGATTAAAATTATTGTTGTAATCAGTAAGTTCATGATCACATTCAATATTTCTTGCTAAGTAAGGGCAAGTATTTTCTGGGATAATTAGGTACCCATTCACACCTGATTAAAGCAAATTTCATCTGGTTTAATTACACAAACATGTAGACTTTTAATTGAAAATGAAACACCAGGCATATCCTAAAACATGAGTTCAGGAAGAAATTTTTTTTTAAAAAACAATGTCCAAAAATTATAAGGCATTAAGAAATTGTTTTGGTATATAAAAACATACAGAAAATATTGGGTCACTTTATTTCATTTCCATATTCCATACTTTATTCAGTGTTTCTTTAGAATATGTACTTATGTCACAGAATCAGAGATATATTTTGAGTTCAAGCTAACAACTCTAATTTGTTGCAGATTTTAATGGTAATCAAGATAATCATAGCTTTGCCACTTCAAACTTTTTTTATCTGTAACCAAATTATATGGATACAAATCTCCATGGTTACAGTGACTGCAGTTAGGTTAAGAGGACAGTACTTAAACAAGACTAAAGTCATAAATTGTGGCTGATTATATTGAGGCAGTTTGAAAGTAAAACAGATTGATATGAAAATGCATTGTGATGTCATATTTTCATCAACAAGAAATAATTGACTTCGTACATTTGTGGTCAAACTAAGCATGACTTATTCAGGAATAATAAGATCTTTACAAAACAGTACACCGACCCTTTATTATGCTCTTACACTGGCTTATTACAGACCCTGAAATGGGTAATTTTACCAAATCTGCATTTCATTTGCATTCTGTTTGCATTCCATTCACATTTTAGCTATCATGTCATTTTTATATGCCTGCCATAAGACAGCATATTATGTTATGATGACTGTCTGTCTGTTACCAATTTCATTTCCATACAATAACTTGAGTTGTCCACAATCTACAGTTACCAAACTTTGTGGATGACTTGCACTTGGGTACGGAAGAACCTGTTTAATTTCAGGGTCTTAAGATCAAAGGCCAATGTGACACTTGGGGTTAGGAAGAAGCCTTTTGAATTGTGAGGTCAAAGGTCAAGGTCACATCAGAAAGAATAAAAATGGTTTGCACGCAATAACATTAGTTCTGCATCACCTACCTATATCAGATTTTGTGGTGGCTTGCACTTGGGGTAAGGAAGAAGCCTATAAATTTGGGGGTCAAAATGTTATGGGTCAAGGTCACTGCAACTGAAAGAAGAAAAATGGGTTTCCTTACAATAATACATCACAGACCTGGACCATACTTTATGGATGGCTTGCACTTATGGTAAGGAAAAAGGCTATTCATTTTGGGGTCAAAATGACAAAGGCCAAGGTTATTGTAACAGAAAAGATAAGAAAAATGGTTTCTAAACAAATGTTTCAGTTATCTAGAGAATTGAAGTCATATTAAAAGTGTGCTTTAATAAAATAGCAGTGCATCAGATGCAAAAGACAGCATTGAATTTATGATAAATAAAATTATAATCGCAATTGCATTATGTGTAAAAAATATAGTTGTAGAGTTTTTGTCAGCAAATTTTATTAGTTTGTTTTGTTCAAATAAATTTTTTAGAAATACAATCACCTTTGACAATGTCATCGCATCAACGGTGGTAGCTTATGTCTGCCTCAACAAAAATAAGATCACGGCTTGTAAGAGGTGAAAAAGTGTCTGTCAGTGTAAAGGATCTGATCCAGGATTATCGTGCAAAAGGGCTGTCAACTGGAAATTTAGTGGCGGCTTGAAAATAATAGATTACTATATCCATTCATGAAATGTATTCATGTTTTCATTTTCACTGATCATTGTTCTCCATTCTGTTTTGCATTTGTGGTCTCCAGATTCTTCAAAATGCATTCATTATTGTATTTGCATTAATTCTGCACCATTTGCATTTTTCATTCTCTCTGCATTCTGCCTTAATTTCACTTGTAAATTTACCTGTTTCAGGGTCTGTTCCATGCTATGAAATAAAGTATTTGTTGAAGACCAGGCCTTGAGATCATAAAATATTTGAGTTGTAGTTCTTGTGTCGACCAATCACAAAGTATTTTACATTTGAAAAGTCTCTTGATTTGCTGAGACTTGAAGTTCAGTCTCAAACTCAACCTCAGAGATTATTATTTTCCAGACGGTTCTTTTCTATAATCATTCTTGCTTGTTTCAGATGAAGGTCTGTTTAGGGTGTTTCTGAAGGTTCTTGAGCCTCTGTATCCCAAAGTTTTTCCAAATAAACTTTCTCAGAGTAATGAATCAGCAACAAATAAATCAAACAATGCATCTGACTCAGCAATCCATACACGTTCAGATGTTTCAAATGACAACACATCGTATCAATCAGATCATGGACAGGCAAACAAAGAAGCAGTCAGGTCTACAGATGAAGATCATGAGACTTCAGGGACCAATGATAAAGAAGCAGACAAATGGATGTTGTTGTTCAATACACTGTCGGGATTCATAGGAGATTATCTAAAGTGCTTTGTTCAGCCTCAAGTAAGTCGGTATGATTTTGAAGGTGATGCAAAGTTCCACGGTGTATTATAGCAAAATTTTCAATCATTTACTTAACACATAAATCATTATACAGATTCACCTATACACACTGTAGCAGTGTGCTCATTTCTAAGGTATAATATCATGTGTGTTTTTCCTCCATTTTCTGTGGAGGGGCATATAGCATTACTCATGCCATTCTGTTGCATCTGTCCATCCATCCTGTCTATCTATTCATTGGAAATTTCTTTTCTGCTCATTGAATTGTGGGGGGGGGGGCAGGGTAACAGTACTTTTAACACTTTATTGGCTTTATCATGCTGAGGAATTAGGAGCTAAGTGACTCTCCCAAGGACACACCAAGGCAGCCGACCTGGACTGGCCTGGGCAGATATTGATTACTGATTTGTGGCACTGTATGACTTACAGCTTTTATAAATTTATGTATTTCCCGTGCATTATGAGTTTAGTTTCCACTCATTAACTTTTGAAGGGCTTCATGAATGAAAACTAATTAAATATAAGGCCGAATATTAAGAAAACCTGGATCAAGTCACAGTGGCGGCACAAGTTTTTGAGGTGCCTGGGGGCAATGTTCTTTAGTGGCGCCCCTACTTTGCCACAGAGAACAGTTTTTATGTCAGTTGACAATCTCTCCCCTCCGCCGGTTACAGCTGCAAAAAAAAAAAAAAATCCCGATTCCACCACCACCCTTGCCCGGCGCCTGGGAGCAATTGCTCCCCTATTATGCTGCCACTGTCAAAGCATGGCCCCTGTTTGACTTGGTAATTTGCCCTTCCAAATGGAACCAAAGTTTCTTCAATTACACCATAATGGTGGGAAGAATGGAAATGGACAGAACAGAGTGGACATGGACAACACATCTCCATATACATTCTGCTCAGTCCATTTTCATTCTCTTTTTCTGCCTCCACCATATCTTCATAGGGGGTATATAGTGTTACCCTTGTCTATCTCCTCACATCATGTCCAGACATGTCACGTCTGTTGTCTATCTCCTCACATCATGTCCAGACATGTCACGTCTGTCACAAATTTAGTTTCTGCTCAACAAGTTTTGAAGCACTCCATGGATTGAAAAAAACATTTAGTATAAGACTTTATATTAAGAAGCTCTAGCTAGGTTCGATTTTCACCATTTTCCTCTGTTTGACTTGGAACTTGTCCTTCCATTTTGTTTCCGCTCAGTAACTTCTGGAGGACTTCATGGATTGAAATCAAATTTAGTATCAGGCTTTACATTAAAAGATCTAGGACAGTGTTGCTTTTCACCATTTTCTAGCAAGTTTTTAGTTTTATGGCCCCTGTTTAACTTAGAATTTTGCATTTCCATTTTGTTTCATCTCAGTAACTTTTGAAGGACTTCATGAATTGAAATCAAATTATGTATAAGGCTTTACATGTCAAAGACAAAGGTCAGGTTTGATTTTTACCATTTCAAGCAACTTTGCCTTTACATTTCATTTCCACTCAGTAATCTATGAAGGACTGAATGAACTGGAATCCAATTTGATATGAGGCATTATATAAAAAAGATCTAGTTAAAATTGATTTTCACCATTTTCCTACGAAATGTATAGCCCCAGTTTGACTTAAAACTTTGCTCTTCAGTTTCTAATTGATAACATTGAATGACTACACGGATTGAAACCAAATTGGTCTGAGGCTTTGAATTAATAAGACCTAAGACGAGTTTGAATTTTTTATTTTTACCGTTTTCTGGCAAAATTTTATTAGAGTTGAGGCCCCTGTTTGACTTAGAACTTTGCCCTTTAATTGCATCATTTTGACAGGGGCATCTGTGTCATATGGACACATTTCTTGTTCTTTACATAAATGTCTCTATCTTTGCATTTTTAACATTCATGCAGATGATACTCATCTGTCAACAAATACTCCTGCCATTACTAAAAGTTTGAAAAATCAATAAATGATTTCACAAGAACCACTGAACAGAATTTGGTCAAATTTTTACAGTAAGCATTATGTCAAGAATACCTTGAAAGTTCTTAGTTTATTCATATGATACCGATTGGCCATCAGATATGGCCCCCATTACTAAAAATAAAAAACAAACTAAGAACAACTTTTGTATTTAAAAAAAAAACACTGGATAGAATGTGACCAAATTTGACAGGAAACATTCTGGCAAGAAGACCTTTCAAAATTTGTACAATGATCCCAATCCATCATCTGGCCACAGTAGTTAAAAGCAAACACCTTTAAACTACATCTATTCATAAACTGCTGAACAGAATTTAACCAAATTTGACAGATAGCATCTTCATAAGTATGCCTTTTAAATTTTGTGCAAATGATGCAAAACTTCCAGCAAAGATGTCTGCCATTACTAAATTTACCTTAAACTACTTCTGAAAAAAACTACTGAACAGAATTTTACCCAATTTAACAAAAAGCATTTGCATATAAAGACCTTTTAAAATTTGTGCAAATGATACTGATCCATTGTCATGTATGGTTCCCATTACTAAAAATAGACAAAACTGAAATGATTTTTGCTAAGAAATCACTGAAGAGAATTTTACCGAATGTGGCAAAACACCCAGGCACAGTGCCTTTCAAGTTTATACAGATGATGTTGATTAGTTATCAAATCCATTTTGTGTTATGGCTGCCATAACTAAAAACAGAAAAATGTTTACACAACTTCTTGACAACCACTGAACTGAATCTGACAGAAGTTATCTGAGCAGTCCTTTCAAGTTTGTACAAATTATTTTTGTCCACTTTTCAATATGGCCACTGTTACTCAAAATAGATAAAATTTTAAAGGACTTATTCTCCAACACTGCTGGATAGAAGTTGACCAAATGTCATGAAAGCATCCTTGCATAAGGCACAAACAATACTGATCAACCATCCAGTATGGGTAAAAAAATTTTAAAAAATACAAAAAACTCTGAATGTCAGAAAGCATCGTAACTAACCCAGATTTCTTGGCCAACTGCTCTTGTATTGGATTTTAGGTAGCTGTCAATAAAGTGAACAATTTCGGACCCAATGGGGCCTCTTGTTGAAAACATTGATATCTATACTAATTTCTTAGGTATTGCATCATATTTATTTGTAGGTGTATCATTATTTTATTCATCAATCAACATATTTGTCATTCTATCTGTCTTCAGATCAATCTTTCTGCATACTTGAAAGCTTAGGTACCCTCTACATTTTCAGAAATATCTTCAGGACAACACAGAGACTGAAGAGGGAGAGAAAGTAGTTCCTGATATTTCTCATATTCTAACATACCTGGACGAGTCCTGTAGCAGATGCCGAACCAACTTCCTCATTCTAACTCTGTGTGGAATGAAAGGAGATATGGACTTAGTGGAAAAGTTTAAATCCTGGTCAGAGGAATTCAAAAAGAAAAGGCTGACTAGAATTATCAAAGATGTGATGGCTGGAAAGGTGGTAGAGAGAGATTCAAAGTCATCTTCAAGTACAGATAAGGACAAAAGATAGCGCAAATTGAAATTGATTTGAGAAAATGAGATACTTTGGTTAATGAACAGAATCTCAGAAATTGGATATCAAGTTAAATGGATTTTATGATTAATGGATATCAGAAAATCTGATGGATAACAATATCTAGATTTTGATACTTGAGTATATGTAGCAGGATTCCATTGCTGATAGATATCAGTATATGGACACTTTGATTAATTGATACTAGAATATCTGCATGGACTTGGGTATATCAATGTATCTGGATTCTGTAGTTGATGAATATCATAAGAGCAGGACTCTAAATTGATAGATATCATAATATCTAGATTATGTAATTGGAGGATATCAGGACTTGATAAATAATTGATATCAGACTATTTAGATTTTGTGGCTGATAGATATCTAATCATCTGGCCTTGATATATGATTGATATAAGACTATATAGATTGTCTGGGTGATGATACAAGAATATCTAGATTAAGTGATTGAATAATCAATATCAGATTTCCTTTCTCTATGACTAACATTAATTTTTTCTGGTTAATTATCTGTCCAGATTAGTGATACAGAAAGTAAAACTATGGGACCAAAAAGATGGTTTAAAAATCTAAATGGATTAAAAATCCAAATAATTCATGCCCATATATTTAACACTCATCTCAGAATTGAAGAAAAAAATGAGATATAATGCCTACATGCATGCTTTCATGTTTCATGGATCATATTCATCCTATATTTCCAGTTTTAAAAAAATGGGGATCTATACAAGTCCTATATTTTTTTAATTGTCCTTATAATTCCTCTGTTTTAGATGTTGTCAACCGTTTTTTATTATTTTTTGTAAAAAAAAATTTATGCCAACTTTCTGTTAAGTTTTTTGTAACAAAACAAATTTGGAATATCTAGAAATCTATCAAATATAATTTATCTAATAATAAAATTCACCTTTTTGTCTGATTACAACTCATTTAAGACATATATTTCATACAATTGAACAGAATTCATCTTGTGTTGGTTCTGTGTTGTATATGTTTCTTTTTCAAACTGGAATATTTTATGCAGCAAAAGAGGGTATGATCTATGATGTTCTAGTGTTTAGGCATCTGAATCAGGTAAGATACAATAGGATTGATGGTCACATAATGGACTCAAAGGATGAATGTCTAGGAGGCAATGAGATCACATGACATGTAAAGGGGAGAGAATCCATAGCAAGCTGGTAACACAATAAATACTCAAAGTCTTTTTCCACATTCATTATTTGAAAATGGTTAGTTCATGTCAAAGTGACGTGAACAAGTCATTCTTCACTGTTGTACAGGTAAGAAATGGTAGGAAAAGGAGGTGAGTAATTAGCTTCAATGAGCATTTAAAGAATCCATACATTATACTAAAGTACATTTCATATAACATGCTGAAAGTTGTGAAACCATGTTGCAAAAAAGATGAGTAGCAATAAACATGTCTTGGCACTGCTTTAAAGTTGTTTTATAAAGTATTTTTGCACATACAATAATACATAATACATAAAAGGTGCACAGCATGCAATATGCAAGACATATGAATGTTCATTTTATTTAAAATTCTTCAGTTTTGTGTTGTATTCATTTACAAGACACTTTCCTTTTAGGATGCGGTAAAAGCTACAAATCATTCTTATGCTTGGTATCAGAAAGATAGACGTACATGACGAAATTCGTCGCACACGTCTTTAATCCAAAATCTCTCTCTCGTATCAGAAAGAAAAAACATTTAATCACTTTGCTTGTTCATTGCTGCTTGAATTTTGAATATGTCTGCAATTAGTGCAGTTTGATTCAATAGTAATGATTTTTTTTAGCTTTACTGGTCATAGAACATCCTCATGCTGTAGCAAAGTTTGTTATCACTACTCCTTAACTGCTTGGAGGATTGCCATGAAACTTTATAGACACATTCATCCCAAGATCTAGTTGGTCTTAAATGAAAATGGTGCTACTCAGACATCCAATATTGCCACCACAGCAGCCATCTTGAAAATGTTGTTGTCACTACTCCTCCTGAATGGATGGTCATATTAACATGGGATTTTCACTAAAAGACTTCTTATTATGTCTAGTTGGTCCTAAATGAAAATGGTGCCAATCTGACATCCAATATGGTCACCATGGTGGCCATCTTGAAATCTTGTTATCACTACTCCTCCTGAAAAGAAAGTCATATCAGCAGGTCATTTTCACAGGAAGACTTCTTATGGTGTCTAGTTGGTCTTAAATAAAAAATGTGTGCCGATCTGATTTCCAGTATGGCTGCCCCAGTGGCCATCTTGAAAATCTTATCACAACTCCTCCTAAATGGAAAGTCATATTGACATGGAGTTTTCACCAGAAGACTAGTTATGATATCTTGTTGGTTGTGAATGAAAATGGTGCCAATCTGGCCCCAAATATGGCTGCCACGATGAACATATTGAACATCTTGTCACTAATTCTCCTGAACTGACGGTCATATCAAAATGGGGTTTTCACAAAAAGGCTTCTAACGGTATCTATATTGCCCTAATTGAAAAAGATATCGATCTTACATCCAAAATGGCCACCACAGTGGCTAATTTGAAAATCTTATAACTCAAGAATATCAGCGATGGTTTCAACACTCAGCAGTTAAAAAGAAGAAATGGTCTTGTTGTGAATACCTGGAAATTCTTTGTGGACAGTAGAGTGTCAGTCCCTTTTTTATATTAATGTAGCCAGTAAAGCCTTCTTGTGTTATAGTAAATTAAAATGTACATGAGCAATTTAATATGCTAATTTTGACATAAGGATCACATTCAAGATATTAATCTCTATATCAGTTGGGGGTTCTCCCCAGAAATTACTGATAGCATCAGGGTAAACACACGGTAGCATCACCAAATGTTTTCAAAAATGTGCATTATCATCGTAAAAGGGAAAAAATACCAGCCACTTAAGTTTTATTGATCAAACTATTTTTCTTTTCTTGCTCAAATTATACTATAATTATGAATGAAGGAATAATAAAAACTTTTTTTTACATGTTTTCAGAACAGGTAACATTTGAAGATAAAAATTGCTCCTTTTCTTAATTGGATAGACAGATACAGAGAAATTCTTTGGGCAGCACTCGCTAAAGTTAAGGTTTATTGATAAAACAATTTTATTTTCTTGCGTACTATGTATATATAAGACCAATTTTCATGTCACAGCAACCTGGGGAAAGCCAGATTCATCAAACAGAGCACGTAAAAGCTGTAGTCACGTGATACCAACAAAAATATCAGGTTTTTTGTTCGTATCATGTGACTGTTGGACCTCTGATATCATGGACATGTGGGTGTGAGATTTGGGTAGTCATGTGACTAGTAATGCAGATGGTGAGTACCAGGTCAAATTTTATCAATGCTGTAGTTTTGTCTTGTCTGACAGAGGATTAAAGACATAATGAATGTCACACTTGCAACTTCTAAGAAAACAAATCATCTTCCTATTGATTTCATGTAAGTATGGCTCGATGTAAGGCCATTTAGGAGTTTGCTAAGCCTGGTAGTAAGTGGCTACCCTATGCCAACACCACGTGGTGTTGGCAAATTCCAACTTTTTCACAGGCAATCTGCTCTGATTCCACACCCCAACATTAATGTCAAAATATCTAAAATGGGATGGGAAGGGTCATAGAAAACTTGGACTAACTAAGCCCATGAGTAATTATCCTGGATTGTCTTAATTACATACCCAAGAAATGGTAATAACAGGTGTCATTTGAGTGGTAGAGCTTGGAATTGGGGTGCAGAATGTTTATTTAACGGGTTAATTTTAAAAGAGTATCTGGAAACATAAAAGCATATCAGCAGTGGTGGATTGCATAATGACAGGTTCTAAAGCATTGCAGACTAAACTGATAGTGTATCAGGACCATGAGGGTAAATGGCCCTGGGGAGATCACTAATCACAATCATTCATCATGCCAGGGTAACTTCCAGTCAATAGTTCATTCAGCACATGAGTTTTGTAAATTGCAAGTTATGTACATTTATTAAATATTATCTATATATGAGAACGATGTTCATTTTCTCATTAATTCATTTGACTTATAGCATCAGGCATGTGCTTTAATAGCTGATTGACCATTAACCCTTCCTCCCCTCCCCCAATTATCAATTGTTATCACTACCCGATTTATGCAAGTTATCCTTTGATGATGAAAACATACCAACTTGTGTTTTGAAACTTAAAACAACAATATATTAAATAATAGTTTATTTTAAGAACAGAATCTGTGAAAGCACTTTCTAAATATATTTTTCTTAAAGATTTTAACTGTCGTGCTTGCGTTATTTTCTTCGTAAAATCAGTTTGAAACCATAAATGAACCTGTCAGGGGGTAATAATGGCAGACATTGCTGTGTCTAGGAAGTATCTCTTCATTAGACTGTCTGTTTTTGTAATTCATTGGGCACATAAATTAAGGAAAATATACAATTCATAGAAAGCAAAGTCTAAATATTATGTGATAGAAACATCTAGCCTAAAAATAAAAAACTTTTGGCCAGAAACATACAGGACAATGCTTATGTCTATGGATTGTTGTAATGAAGCTAGAAAGTGAGTGGTCATATTAAGAAAATCCCTGTTTCTAAAAATAGATGCATCCACATGGCATATTTATTCTTGGCTGTGTGCTGAATCAGTTGGAAAGAAGGATCTAGTTCATTCATATATTGACTTTAATGCTTCAGTTCATTATTGATGAATAGCTAAAGTAACGTGTATTTTTTTTTTTTAAATTATTGCCTTAGACATATATTACGGTGGCAAGGTTGGGTGCTTTGTATTCACCATTTGCAAAAATGAAGTGCTCACCATTTATATATAACAAAGATGAATGTAATTTACACAGTATACAAGTCTTAGATTTAGCAAGCAAGCATGTATTGGCTATATCTATTTCAACTCTATATTTCTGAAGATTTCAGGAAAGAGTGGGAGAATAGAATGGTATGGTATTTGCATTTCTATATTGTTAATCTCCTAAATTAATGGAAAATTAGTTACTGTTATCATGATCAGTTGTTGCACATCACTCTTTGCACAAAAACTTGCAAAATAATACAGTGCGTGTGACAGTAACGGATCACTTTTTGTATAAATTGTGTTATCATACTTATTTATGCAATTTTTAGGACACACTATACATGATTGGAATGAAAATTATCTCTTACCTTTTGATGTAACACTGTTCACTAAGTAAAATTATTAAGAGAGCAATATCGATTTTTGGCAGCGCTGTTTTTAAGACAATTTGGGATTGCACTTGACAGTACCGGGTCACATGAGTACAGGTCAAGGTACACACTTGGGGATCATCTTGAAACAGCTCCTTTTGGCTAAAGTGAGTGAGTGGGTTGAGTTTATGGCACATCAGCATGAAATTAGCTGTATAGCACCACACAGGATTGAAATTGTTGGTTTCAGTCACATCTCATTTTCAACCAAGATTGGAAGTAAAGAAAAACAATGAAAGCAAACATTTTTGATTTAAAAATACAACCTGAAAAAACATTTTCACAAGTGTTCAAATACTGGTACATTCTCTTCCATTTTTCCATAGTTAACATTTTTTTAGAGGTTTTGAACAGAAAAATAACTTTGACATTTCCCCTCATTCACCAGCTGCTGTAACAAGACTGATCTGTTTTTGTCATATTCACATAAGCACATTCATATGTCAATTTCAAGACTATTATTGCAGCTTTTTATATAAATAATGATGTATCTCATTCCAAATATATGGTTTTCAAAATAATACCTGATTTATATGTTTTACCTGGGAAATTGTTTAGATTTTTCAGCAGTTCTTGGAAGTATATTCCAGATCCATGCTAAAATTCAACTTCATTCAGAAGAACACACTTTTGATTTAAAGATCTAGATTAGACTGGAAGCATATTTGCAAGTCAAACTTTTGTTATGATGTAGGTAATTGTTTGTGTTAAATGACATAATCATCCTGGTCAGTTTAGTAATTGGCAAGAAAAGCAGCGACAAACATGAAAATGATCCATTACTGTTGATCATCTGTTAATGTCGCATGCACTGTATATTTCAAAGCATGTTTTTAAGCGTGTTTACTTGTTATAAATAATGCATTTTTTCAAACAGTTAATCTATATATATATATATATATATATATATATATATATATATATATATATATATATATATATATATATATATATATATTGTTACAACTCAAGGTCTTAAAATAAGGTAACAGAAAGAAAGTGAAACCAACAATGTAAGTAAAATCAACAAGCAATTTATTTCTAGACAATTAAAGTGAAAATTCAAAAGACACTTACAGTAGCATGAATTAAAGTCCAAATAATCCAAAAATCACAAGTGTCCTAATCACAAGTCCTAAATATAGAATGTTCCGAATGAATTCCAGTAGCCTTGAATGTCATGATGTGTCAGTAGTCTTGAATGTCTTGATATGCCTGAATGATGTAATATCTTTGAATGAATTCACTTAAATCCCAAAGTCAAGTATTAATCCAAAATGAGAATGACCACTTTTAGAATTCTAATGAGTATTTCAAATAAATAATTCCTCTCTGAATTTGCTCTGATTGGTGATTCTTTCAACTGTAACATCTGATTACTAAAATAAATTCCTTAATAGACTGATCTTTATGACTTGAAGTTTAGCATAGGAATGAAATCTTGTTTACCAAACCTGTATAAATATAAGGACAAGTCACCTGACAGAATATTCTAGAATATGAGTAACTCTAATGTAAATTTCCAGTGCCTACCTGACTTTTCTCACATCAAGACATGGAAAATTCCAATCTAATTTTGAAATGCTATGTAAACAAGACTGACCTTGAACTCAAATGAAGTAAATATGTTGTTTACAAAATGACCACCATAGTACAATAGTACAACTTACCTCATGGACACATCATAAATTCAATATACATGACTATATATATAGATATATATACATATGCTATATATGCAGTAAAGATTGTTTATAATGTTTCACAGGGGGCTGGAATTTCAGAATGTTATAATCAAGAAATGTTATATCTGAATTCATCGGGGGCCCCTGGGGGCAGAGTGGTCTAAGACGCTCGCCTTTACAGATCACTGACATCTCACCTCTGTCCGCATGGGTTCGAGTCTCAGGCTCGTCCAATGTGGGTATGTGAACAAGTTTGCCATTAGCTTCCCGTGGGTCAGTGGTTTGTCCCAGGGTTTTCTCGGGTTCTTCCTCCACCAGATATACTGGCTGTCATGTATAGCCTATCATGTGCTGCAAAATGGCATTAAACCCATAACAACCAACCAACCAACCGAATTCATCATTTATTTTTCAAAATGTTCATGTACTTGTTGATGACATTGGACATGTAGTAAACAATTTATACTGGTATGATTACTATCAGAACTCGTATGTAATAGTACTAAAATTTTAAAACAACATACATTTGTATAAATACACATTATTATGAAAAGCAGATTATAATATAGTATGTTTTACCATCTAGTGAAATTGTCAACATACATGTACATGTGAATCATAAAAATCAACATACATATGCCAGTGAATCATAAAAATCAGTTTTATGTGGAAACATCTTTGTCCAATAATTTAATGACTGGTAAATTAGTCCTTTATTTAATTGAATGGAAAGAAACTGTCAATATTAATTTTTTTATATAATTAATCTGAGATTTTTTGTTGATATGTTTTTTCAGTGACATGCAAATGCTTATAAAGAATATCGTGTGTCACACTGAGATTGTAGGTAGAGTCTAATGTTCGATATGCTAACATGAACCTCGCTGGCTCTGGGTACAATGACTGGCACTGTATTATTTTTATCCTCGTCACTTCCAGTAGCAGAAACATAGGTTGCTTCCTGGTAATGACTAATTTCACAAACAATATCCTCAGTTGTTGGACAGCGTCACTACCAGAATGAACATAATCAAAGAAATCAACATCCTCATTACCAGACCCAAGTAGGCATAACATGTCACACACCATAGCAAGGGGAGCAGCAGCAGCAGCATCATCGCTGTTACTAGTAATGACATGTGTTTGCTCACTAAACCCTGCCTTAACAAAACAGTTTGCCCACAATCTGTGGAAACATCACGCCATGCATAATATATTATATTGATTGTGGACAATACATTTATTTCGCACTCAATTTTCGTCAATGCCCTGCTTATATTCCTCACATTTTTTGCAGCTTTGTGTCTTAAGAGACATTTTTTTCTTTTTATGTCTAGTGAATTTTCAGCCATTTTCAAAACAGTCATAGTTCAAAATGAACACAAGAGAGAGATTTACTAAAAGCTGTACTCAATTAGTCAACATACAGGTATAAGACAATAGCCAAAGAATATTTCTAAATTATTTAGTCAAAAAAAGTACAAAACAAAACATTTATTTTCATCCTTTAATTGCATTGAACCAGAGACCCATGATTCTAAAGTACCGATTATGAATGAGGTGTGATTATCATGCCTTTGTTACCTAGCATATTTGTTAGGCCTTTCTTATTTACCAATTATGAATGACGTGTTATTATCATGCTTTTGTTACCCGGCACCTTTGTTGTTATGCCTTTCTTATTTAAACAACCGCCATTCATTGTTTATATGGCTTTGGCATGTCAGGTGATAAAAATGTTATAATTGAGCTCATTTTCTCAGGTGGACCTCACAAATCAAACGTTATAACCAATTAAACGTTGTTACAGAGGAACATTATAACAAAGTCTTTGGAATACATAGTAGTTAGGAATTGGGGGGGGGGGGAAATTAAACTCAAATGTTCTAACCGAGAAAACATTGTATCCAAGAACGTAATAAACAGTCTTTACTGTGTATATATATATATATATATATAATGACACCAAAATGTATAACAGCGCCAATACAAAACAGTTTCCCGACATTTTGAGCTTAACAAGCTCTTCGTCAGGGGAAGAAACAATTTACATCCACAAAACAAACACTAAACACAAAAGCCAAGAAGAATTCTTGATTCCTACATGTTTCAATGATGAGGAAATAAACAAACAAAGGATAAACAATAGAAGAAAGAAAGAAGACAAAAATAAAAAATGGGTAAACTACATATCTATGTTATGCTGCCATCAGCCCAACAAAGTTGTATAAAAAAATTCAAGGAAATGTTTATTGTGCATATCACACAGTGGACCAAAGTGTTTTGACCTAATTCCTGGTTGGAAACAAAGGACTGACACCTTGCATGGTGAAAAATCAATGCCATCATCAAAATGTGTAAAAGAAATTATATCCGAGTAAAGTTATGCATGTTAGTACTAAGGAAGTATGTCAAGAGCATGGTATAGCAGGATAATGGACTAGAGTTCAAATAATAATAATAACAACAATAATAATAATAACAACAACAATAATAGTAATAATAATAATAGCATTAATAATAAGAAGAAGAATACCAATAATTCATGTAAAGAGTTACAGAATATTTACTTGGGTAAATATTATAGCAAAAATTGTGTATGTCACATGTATAAACTGATGCCTGGCTGTAATTTTGATAAGATTGCATTAGGAAGGTTCGACTTTTTGATTTAGGCAGAACTCCTCATGAGTTTTCAATTGTAGTATCCAGTATCATTCCTTATGTGTGCGTTCTATATTGGTCCACTCCAGGTTAGATTCAATCGGTAGCATCTCGAGGGACTCGACTGAATGCCCATTCAAGTTGTAGTTGTTGGCGAGTTTCACATTGATTTTGTTGCAAATGTGGCTCTTGTGGTTATTCTTTCATTTTCTGAAATCAACGGTTTCGCTAACATATTGGGTGCCACAGATCTTGCATGTTAGAAGATAGATTACATTTTTGGTTCAACATCCTAACTTCTGATTGATAGTGTGGTCTTGTTTGAAGTTACCTTGGCACATACCAGATGGTCCTTCAGATTTTTAGGTCTACGGTACGCAACCATAGGAGCTTCTTGAAATATGCCGTTCAGATGTTCGGAGGATTCAATCTGGTTCCAATGCTTCTAAATTATCTGTTGTAACTTATATATACAGTCAAACCTGTCACTACTGACCACTCATGGGAAATGGCAAAACTGGCCGTTGCAAACATGTGACCCATGTACACACGTTCACCTTTTAAAATTGTTTTTTGAACAAATACCATGGACCAAATATCATCATCATCATTATTATTATTATTATTATTATTATTATTATTACATTATCAAGTGTTACGGAATTATATATCATTTTTCTTTTAATAATGGTATAGTTTATTAGTTTGTGATCTCTGTTATTAGTCTAACAGCTGTCGTCTTGCCGGGAGTACACATACGGTAATTTGGATTGATATTTCACTGAGTACATTGGACTAGTATATCACGTGGTTTAGCATGTGAGAGTTGAACTTCTGACCTAGATTTTATGAGTAAATACTTTATTGACTGTTAAAAACGTTAATACACTGGTACTTTAGAGATGTCACGCATAACCTAGTTTCTGATTGGTGTGGAGAAGGTTGTTTCTAGAAGGATTAAATGGATTTTTATTTAGATTCTGCGTATTAAGAAGCTATATAATAGGGTTTATTGCTGTATTTGACATTCCTAGAATAGACTAACAGCCTGAGAGGTCATAAACGAAATTGGTTCATTTTGTGTGCGGATATTCTACTTCAGATATATATCATCATATAGTACATTCTGGATTAAGTACTATTTCTTAAACCTTAGTAATTATACAGCTCCGTGGAATTCTCGGAAACATTTCTAGAACTTGTGATATTCCATTCACAGGGATTATTTGGAATTATAAAACTTGGATATAATGATTCTTATTAACACATCAGTACAGCAAAGGTTTCATTCGGAACCTACCTTCATTCGGAATATTTTGGATTAACTTCTGGATCAGTGAACTTTAGAACAATTTAGGACATTTAAGGATATTCTATACTGTAAGTTATTTTAATTATTTCACTTTGATCGTTTGTTGAAATATTTTAATATTTTAGGAAATTAAATATTTGTATTTTAAATCTTGAAAGCTTGTTTGAGTCTTTTCTTTTGCTACATTACCCCTAGTCGTAACCCTAATGATAAAAACTGCCTCGCTTTCGAATTTGACACAATGACACCTTTGAGTTACACTATCAAAGTGACTGGAGTACGGTGAGTAAAGTGAGATAAGAAACGTTTGCACATCAATTCAGATATTCCTTTATCTAAACAATGCCTTCCTCATGAAGCAAAAAACTAAAAGACTGAGTGGTCACTCCAGTAGATACTTGCCAGTGACCACATAAGTCAGAGAGAAACCATTGTTTGGTTATGAAACACCAGGCTCTTGACCATGGAAGGCAGGTAACCTTTACATACAGGACATGTATATAGGAAATTTGTTGGAGGGAAATTAGAATGGCAATTGTGAACATGTGACCATTAAGTAAAGATGACCAGTAGGACAGGTTTGACTGTATATGCATATATACATATAAAAACAGTTTCAAAATATGCAAAATATACTACTTATAATGTGAAGGAAAGTGAGAGAGAAGGAATTATTTTCTCAAAGTCAGCACTTCATTCAGTGATTACATTAACAAAAATAATTGACATTATTCACAGATATCAACTACTCCACTGTCATAATTATTGCTCTATTTCCCAATAAAATATGTTTTCACATGATTCCATTTAGTAAATAACTTTTGTACTTTTGGAATAAGACCTATTAGCTTCATTTAAATGAAATATCCAATCAAAATAGAGGTCTTGTAGACTGGGTTTTTGAATATCCAATCAAAATAGAGGTCTTGAAGACTGGGTTTTTGAATATCAAATCAAAATAGAGGTCTTGAAGACTGGGTTTTTGAATATCAAATCAAAATAGAGGTCTTGAAGACTGGGTTTTAGAATATCAAATCAAAATAGAGGTCTTGAAGACTGGGTTTTAGAATATCAAATCAAAATAGAGGTCTTGAAGACTGGGTTTTTGAATATCAAATCAAAATAGAGGTCTTGAAGACTGGGTTTTTGAATATCAAATCAAAATAGAGGTCTTGAAGACTGGGTTTTTGAATATCAAATCAAAATAGAGGTCTTGAAGACTGGGTTTTTGGATATCAAATCAAAATAGAGGTCTTGAAGACTGGGTTTTTGAATATCAAATCAAAATAGAGGTCTTGAAGACTGGGTTTTTGGATATCAAATCAAAATAGAGGTCTTGAAGACTGGGTTTTTGGATATCAAATCAAAATAGAGGTCTTGAAGACTGGGTTTTTGGTTTCGAAACTTCTATCTAAATATGACAGATCTGGCTAGTAACAATACTAGATTTACAAATCTTGATGGGTAAGATTCATTTGAATCTCTAAATAAAATTAGATTTTCTGAAATCGACTCCAGTCTCAGTTCTAAAACAATTTAAACCCAACACCAAAATTGTTTCACAACAACACGGTTGCAAAATAAATGTTTCATCATTTCTTGCTCACTATTACAGAAAGAACACTCCTTATCAGCTATAAAACCTATTTTGAATAAGAAACTATTTGTAGTCAGTATGTTATCAGTTAATTCTAAACTGGAGCCACCATAATTTTGTATCCAAGGTCATTTTATACAGAATCAAATATACTTTATTCCACCAGTCTCTATCTTTTGGAATGTGAAATTTAATAAAGAAAAGGTTTCTTGAGTTTTGGAACACTGAAAAAATGACTTTACTAAACTATTATATCTATCTGGGCTTCCTTGTCAATTCCTGAGTAGAACTTAAATATTCTTCAGGAAAAAAGGATGCATATTTTTTTTCTCTATAACCTGACTGCACTTATAATACAAAAAAACGGGGGTGAAAAAATCATATAACTCACAAAAACTTTCATATGATAAATATAAACCTTGCTCATCAAAGAAATGGTATTCAATTTTACCCTCTTCGACAACCACAATTTATACGAAATTGATCTGGAGTTAATCATGATATTTTTTTTTTCATTTTTACAAACACCTTATGTGAAATTTCAAAAAAGTCTCTATCTTTTTTGATTTTCATAATTCTACCCATGACAAAAGTACTTCCAAAATGATTTTTTAAAAATATTTTTGCATAACTGCAATATTTGCAAATTGTTTCATTGAAAAAAGTGTCATTTGAAAACTCATATTTATTGAGAAAGTAATCAATTATATTCTTCCATTCAGAATGATTAATCAACAAACGCTTTACTCAAGATATTTTTTAAGATTTTATAAACGATGCTAATGTTTCATACCTTTTAATTTATTAATAAGTGTTATTCTACTTATTTTATCATGACCGTTATTCCAGATAATTGTATAAAACATTTTTAAAATTCTTTTATAACACTTGGATTTGGCAACATTAGGAATAAATGTGTCAGTTTAGATAAAGCCATTGATTTTCATGATTTAGAACAATAATTTTCCCATATGTTGTTAATTTTTAAAAAATTACATTCTCCTAAAAGTTTTGTATATCTTGTATTTTTTTTTCAAAATTAATTTCTGCAATCTCTTGTGTATTTATTGAATAACTCAACTCCTGATGAAGAGAAATTAGAAACCCAATCAAATCCTAAATTTGTACACATCAGTGTCTGGGAATGACCCTATTTTTGTCACTTTTGTTTTGTTGATATTCATTTTTAATCCTAACATCGATGCTAATGTTTCTACCAAGGTATACAAAGAGTTCTCTGATCAATCTAATAGAAAAGATGTGTCACCTGCCAATTTATTTTCATATCCATTTATGCATATGCCTTTAATATCATTATTGTTCCGAACCATAATTCCTAAAATTTCTGCTACTGAAAAAAGCAAATAAGGAGAGAGAGGGTCCCCTTGATGACAACCACATCCAATATAGAAAAACTGCAATGCAAATCCATTTTGAATCACACTTTTGCATCTTTATTTCATTTGTTCACCAAAATTAAAAAAAGAAAAGCACTTCCTGTATAAATCTCCAAGAGACAGAGTCAAAAGATTTTCAAAATCAACTTGTACAATAATGCCATTCGTATTATTTTCTTCTGTAAAGGACATAATATCACATATCAGTCTGACTACCTCCACCATATACCTACCTTTCATACAGATTTTTTGACTTTCATGTATTAATTTTAGCAAACATTTACTTTACTCTGCTAGCTATAACTGATGATGCTATTTCATAGGAAATATTTAACAAAGTAGTAGGTCTCCAATTTTTGTCAAAAATTCCCTAGATTTATTTCCCTTTAGCAATAATGTAATAATTCCCTCCCTTTGTGTTACAGATAAAATCCCTTATTTGAATCCTTGATTTCTTGAATTTATCAAAAACTGCCCTAATTATTTATCTTTGTGTACTAAATAATGTATCACAGAACTTTTGCACTTAATTCAAAATTTTGAATTGATAAGTGATTATTTGCCCTGACTCGTCTTTCACTTTTGTTATTGTTTTGTTCATATAATGTCTTTTTTCCCAGTTACAAATATATTTTGTTCTTATTTTCTCCTTCTATCCACATACTTTTCATCATACAATCATCTTTCACTTTCTCATTTACCTAATTTTCAATTTTCAAATACATCCAAACTCAATATATTGAACATTGTTTTTAATACATTTTCCAAAAGTTCAGTTTCTTTCAACAATTCCTTTTCTTTTATTTTCTACAAAAAGAATGTTCTAATATGATGGCGCGGATTTGTAATAAAAGGATTTCAAAGAATAATTGATCATCCATAGTAGTAGTAGCAGTATACAGTAAATTTATTTCTTCTAATTTTTTCTTTACCTTTTAAACATATACTTTGTCTTTTAGCAATGAATTATTGAATTTCCAGAAACCAGTCCCTTTTACAAAATTTTATTAAATTATTTTAATAAGATTTCATAAAGCAAGGTCTATTTGGTCCTAAATGATAACGGCGTCCCACTGACGTCCGGTGTGGCTGCCAGCTTAAGAATATTGTTATTGCTACTGCTCCTAAATGGATGGTCATGCTGAGCTGGGATTTTCACTAAAAAATTTCATATGAAGTCTAGTTGGTCCTAAATTAAAACTCTTTGTTGGCTTGGGGATGTAGAATAGGCCAGATGCACTCTCCTTGTGGCTCATTGGTTAGCGTTCCGGACTCATGACCGAAAGGTGAGGGTTCGAATCTTAACATCTGATTATCCAGGGTCGACTTTTGTGGTGTGTTCTTGGGCAAGGTACTTTACTCCAGATGCCTCGGCACAATATAACCTACAGGGCTCTTGGGAACCAGAGCTTCCGCATCATATGTGCGTGAATTCTCAGGGGACCCACCTTTTCTCAGTGTAATGCGTCTCATTTTCACCCGCGACGTTCCCCTTTTTATTTTTTTGGCCGATCTACGGAATAGCTAATGGCTAGACTTAGGTAAACAGGCATAAAGTCGGTGTGACTGGCCAATCTACGGAATAGCTAATGGCTAGACTTGGGTGAACAGGCATAAAGTCGGTGTGATTAAAACACAGTTAATTCTTCTCTGATGTGATGACTTCAAAGAAAACGATATTCTCCTGTATGTGTATGTGAACACCGCGATTGTTCGTTAAATAAACGTTGTCCTTTGTTACTTTAAAGGTGTTTAAATTGGTGACGACGCATATATAAATCATGAAAGTAATCCAAGCTTTCTCAGAATTTGAGTTGGACGATACTGTCAAATCATTGTTATGCAATAATAATAATAATAAGTGCTACTTCAGTACGTGTGGTTTAGACAATGGCACTAGAGTATCAGTAGACACTTTAAAAGAGTGCAGAAAGTACTTTAACTCATAAAAAGGAGTCAGCAAAATCTGTTTTCATTTTTCTGGAAATGGACTTGCGATGAAATTTACACCAATGCTAATTAAAGGCATGGCTACCTACTTGTTTTGCTGTGCTGTAAAGCACTAAACTAAACCTAAATGAAAGTGGTGTCCATCAGACATCCATTATGGCCGCCAGCTACGGCGGCCAACTTGAAAATTTTGTTATCACAACTCCGGAAGAACGGATGGTCATATTGACATAGGAATTTCACTAAAAGACTTCTTGGCTCTCAAGTTCGTCCTAGATGAAAAAGGTGACCCTTCGACATCCAGTATGGTCGCCATGGTGGCTATCTTGAAAATCTTGTTATCACTACTACTCCCGAATGGATGGTAATATCGACATTAGGTTTTCACTAAAAGACTTCTTTTGATGTCTGGGTGGTACTAACTGAAAAATGGAGCCTATTGGACATCCAATGAAAGTGGTGCCTATTTGACGTCCAATGAAAATCTTGTTATCGTTCCTATTCCTAAATACATGGTAATGTTGACATGTGATTTTCACTAAAATACATCCTATGATCCCTAAATGAAAATGGTGCACCCGAGATATTGGAAATCTTGTTATCACTGCTCCTTCTGAATAAACTGTCATATTGGCATGGGATTTTCACTTAAAGAATTCTTATGATCTCTAGTTTGTCCTAAATGAAAATGATGCCTCATTGAGACATCCAATGTGTCCATTTTGAAAATCATGTTATTGCTACTCCTCCTGAATGGATGGTCATACTACTAAAAGACATTTATGATGTTTTGTTTATTATCTATGAAAATGGTGCCAAATCTGACATTAATTATGGCCACCTTTGCATCCATCTTGAATATCTTATCTCTGCTGCTCCAAAATGGATGATCATTTGAACATAGGATTTTCACTAAAAGACTTCTTATGATGTCTAGTTGGTCATAATTTAAAAAGGTGTCCATAGGAAATTACCTCAAAATCCAATATGGTTCCCATAATGGCCATCTTGAACATCATATCACTACTCAACCTGAACAGATGGTCGTATCAACATGGGGTTTTCACTAAAAGACTTATGATGGCTACTTGGTACTAAATGAAAATAGTGTTGATCCAACCTCCAACATGGCTGCCAAATTTTTTTATCGCTGCTTCTCCTAAACAGATGACCATGGCTACATATGATTTTTACCAAAAGACTTCTTATCATGTCTGGTTGGTCATAAATGAAAATGATGCCGATCTGACATACAGTGTGGCCGGCATGGTGGCCATCTTTAAAATCTTGTTACGGCTGCTGGAGCGAAAGAGATGGCCGTAGGGATATGGGGTGACTTCTTATGATGTCTAGTTGCTCCCAAATGGAAAACCTGCCCATCTGACATCCAATATGGCAGCTATGGTGGCTATCTTGAAAATCTTCGTTCTAAATGAAAATAATGTAAATGAAACCTCCTGGCCTTTGACTTTGAACCTTATATCATAGATAAAAGATCAATACAAGACATACCCACATGCTTAGGTTGGTCAAATCTATAATTCATATTTGTTTAAACAGCCCAATTTTTTTAAGTGGCATCATGCAATGTATTCTTTAGAACTATCCACAAAATGGGTTTGATAAAAATCCATTCATGCTTGTTTGTTATCATGCTCACAAACCATTACAGATACACCCCCCACCCCACCCCCGAGTCAAAACCTTTGACCTTTAAAATCAATATGAGAGTGCTATCAACTTGTTTATTTGAATGCAGCTAAATACAATGTCTGGTCAAAATTAATTTTTATACGAACAAGTCAACGAGTTCATAAGCTCAGTGGAGTACAACAATGCAAGCAGTGACCTTTGACTTGATCACAAGGCCAATTAGGTCTGGTGTTTAAAACTCCTTCACAAAGGTGTTTATATGTTGGTCGTCAGATGTCTACTATTTTCTTTCAGAACCAATTAAATATTGCAATAAATATTTTATTGAAAGCTCCATATCAACGCCACCATTCATATAAAGGAGTAGTGATAACGAGATATGTTAGATCGCTGTACTGCCATGTTGGAGGTCAGATGAATACGACTTTCATTCTGAAATGCTCCAGTGTTTTAGTGAAAACCCCATGTTGATACAACCGTCAGTAGCCCTATACAATTTTTCAGGGTGGGGTTTTCGCTAAAAGACCGAACGAATATTGGGTTGGTCGTAATTATAAAAAACGTGCTCAAAGCATTTGGTACAACACTTATCTTGTGATAAACAAACCGTATATAGTACCAACTGCAAACTGCATAGACCCAGATCTGCCGTCGCATAATGCGCCGGCAGATCTGGGTCTATGCAGTTTGTAAGGACTAATCAGTAGAACAAACAACATAGACCCTGATCATAGACACATCAGGGTCCATGTTGTTTGCATTTGGACCCTTAAGTATATATGGTACATACAATATTTGGTTTACCAAAGTTGGTATGTTTCTCAAGAATATCTGAGGTGGTTTCAATACTCGGCAGTTAAAAAGAATAAATATATCACAGAATCGGACTACTCGTGTTGACTTGTAAATTCTTCTCGGCCAAAAGCGCTACAGCCCCTTTCAGGGACTCGTGTTTTGAAATCAGCCCACATTAAGAGTTGTTTTGTTTTTTTCGTTTTGTTTTGTTTCTTAAATTTATTTTATTTGGTGTTCAAACCTTCCATGGGAAGTAATTATGTTTTCTTGATTTTCTACTGTCTTTTCTTCCCCTGAAGGGTGTATGTCTCAAAGTCTTGGAAGCATTCCAAATGTTCAATGGCTACTGTACACTTTATATTCCATATGCACAGACTACTTTATGCGATTTTTTAAAAATTGCTCCTTTGCTGGAAAAAAATGTTTGCCTGCCTATTTGTCAGCCCATAACCACCACTACCATCAAATGATGGGTGCCCTAAATGCATCTTGTTCAATTCCTTGAAATCCTACTCCTAAATGTTGTACACTGTATAATATATAACAAAATGGACGGCACATGCTGTAGGGTGACAAAGATAAAAGTACATGACAGTAATTATTTTCCTTATATACTTCCTTCATTTTTTCCACCTTTTTTATTAAATCTAGTGCAATCGTAATTATGCTTGACACTAACTTGGACACAACATATCCAAAAATCAGTACATGTTAGGAAATAGTTGCATTTTAATTAAATATCTGAAATTTTTAGTGCAAGTGACCTTTTCGGAACCAGTCCAATTACGCCTGTTCGCTTCATCATCATGCGCAAAAATCCAGAGGCTGAACACAATGGAAGAATAAAGCTGGCATTATCATTTCTATGGATTAGGTGATCAAGACGACTTCTTTTATATCAATAAGACTGTTTACTGATGCAATATATATTGTCATGTTTATGTAGAGATGACAACAAAATCGTATATTTGTGTTGCTATATTGTATCAACATCCAATTAAAACAAAGATATATGAATTTGTCATCATGTCTACATAATCACGTCAATTTACTGCAACCAGTAACTCGTCAAGTTGGCATAAAAGACGTCGTCTTGATCACGTATTCAATTAAAAAAAATATTTCTGTTTAGGTTTTAATTGTTCACTATTGAACACGAGTAATATTCTTCACTGGTTAGTAGATCTCCCAGAAAATCAGAGACAAAAATATTGTTGATTTTTAGGGACTACAGTAACAGCTGACTGGCTTAGTTTGTGTAATGATACCTAAAACGAGGTTCATAAACGGTAAATATTTATGTAAATTTACCGTACAAAGACTCTGAATTTGGGACTATCAGTTGTACATGTCGTTGCAGAGGTAAGCACTATGCACATCTGAAGGTACATGGAGCACCTATTTACAATCCAAACTAGATTCGCTGGATCTTTTTATTTAAATCATTGTATCCCTGTGGATATACAGTGATTCTAAATAACCAATATATCATGGACATATAACTTTATTTCGGGAAATAAAGTTTGATTCAATATCCCGAAGCCTTTTTAAAAAAAGCGTTGAATATAAAAAACTCAAGCGTCAATAATCAACAAAAATATATTTTTAAAAAGGAACCCTGAAATCTTTCAAAAGTAATATCAATATTTAGATTGCCTTTCAAAATATACGGTTAAATCTATAAAATACGAACACTTAAAATAATTATTTTATTCATTGTTTTAGTGGGGTTTTTTTTTTTTTTTTTAATCCTATATATAACTCAATGATTTGACAAAAATAGGCTGTATATTAACAAAAGTTTCCTCGTTTTATCATAAATATTAAAATAATATTACACACTATTTTGTATTACATTTGTGCATAGTTATGTCTTGGAAATCGCATTTTATCATTGGACTATTACTGTCCATTTCCACGACAAGATATAAACATATCTGTAGAAAAGAGGAAGACACCTTAGATAGCCGACTAAAACAGACAATTTGTAGAAATGCTCGAGCTGGATTAGAACAATAGCTGTTTAGAAGTGGAGATGGATGTTCACATTGTTAAGTATGTACGTATGTATAGGGTTTAATGGTACATCAGCTATGCACGAGTCCGGTATGTGTGTCCTACACGCGATCGGTACAATACCACATCTTTTCGATTTGTTTTGTATGAGGGATACCACTCTCCAGTGATCGGTTTGATGTTCCGAAGCTTGTTTGTGGAGTTTTCATTCCCAACATTTTGCCAGGTATATGGAGCATGCCGATTTATATAATATTTGAAGCCAGTATACGGAATCTTCCACTGAGAAACGGGTGGCTGCAGGGCAGCTTTGGCTGTTTAATCTGCTGTTTCGTTGCCCTTAAAACCAATGTGACTAGGCATTGTACATCAGCACAGAATACTCTTTCCAAGCTGTATAGGCAAGTTGTGTTTCTGTAAGATTTTGGATACTGGTTGTCAAATTAAAGGTTGCTGCAAGGCTTTAAGCTTGGAAAGGGAATCCGAAAAGATGATAAAATGTGTTTTGAGAGGTTTCAGTGTTATTGAAGTATTAGACTACTATCGTCATGGCGAGATATTTGTTATAACATACATGATCATGACGTCTTTTAGCGCAACAAGGCTAGTTAACGATTGCGATATGTTGACATGATTAAGCAAACATGATCATATATATATCGACATGTTGCCACAAAACAGAACAGTCTAAGTATCTAAATTTGTCGTCGTGTCTACATAATCATGTAAACGCATTGCGATCGGTAACTCGTCTTGTTGATGTAAAAGACGTCGCCTCGGTTATGTGTGTTTGTAGAAATATATTGTCATGACGATGGAAGCCTAATACTTCCATACAGTGTAGTTCGGAGATTTGTGTAGGGCTGTCATTTCTGCTGTAGAAATTGAGTTTTTTTCTGGTAGCAGCTCGAGATGGTGCAGTGGGGTGTTGCAACAGCAGCTGTCGAGATAATGCAGCGGGGTGTTGCAACAGCAGCTGTCGAGATGATGCAGTGGGGTGTTGCAACAGCAGCTGTCGAGATGATGCAGTGGGGTGTTGCAACAGAAGCTGCAACCTAGTCTCCAGCTTTTAAACCGTCTGTGTACAAGGACGTATGGTCATGATCAAAGGCCTGATTTCATTAAATTCAGGGGCTGTTAAGTCAAATAATATACATAATATTTTGCATCCTAAATGTAGGCAAGTCCTTGAAAACTCCTTTTATAACAACGCTGGTAAATTTGGTACTCCTCCATGCCGGTTTTTGTCTGAGGTCAAGCTCACAGCAAAGTAAAATGCGATTTTGTTGGTCAACCATATTTTGCTCGCTTTTCTTTTTTTTATTTTTTTTTTGTTATTGCTCGTGTACAGACAGGAGATAATTTTACGAAACTTTACCAAGGTATTTATCATAAAGTCTACATTATCTTTCTCAAAGGCCAAGATTATATCAAAGTTAAATGTTATTATTAAGCCATGTAGTTTGTGACTTTATTAAAATTATTTTACTGAAAGTTTATCTAGGCATACATTATTACATGTTTTTGCTCAAAGGTAGAGGTTCCATCAATCTCAGGTATGATGCGACTCTTTTTCATGTGTGCTCAGTGACTTTTTAAAGAAAATTGTAAGAAACAGGTACCAAGGCACGGCTTATCATTCGACGGTGTATTGTATACCACATTCAGGTGCTCCAATGTCAAGGTCACATCTCATTCAAATATAATAAATATGTCAATTTCATATTATATCACCTAGGTTGTTTTCCAGTATGTAAGATGTTCATATAATTGCCCTCATATATGGTATCATTACTTAGTGTATTGCATACCACATGCAATCATATGCCTTAAAGGCATCGCTCAAATGAGGTTAAGTATGTTATCGTATGCTCTGTGTATTCAAACATGGATGGGTAACATAGTGTTACTTGCGTCTATAATACATATGTCCAGTTGAGTTTTGCTTTTAAGATACTAGAGTTGGACATTCGTGTTCTATGAACACGTTTATAGTTCTAATTGCATCATGACTGTATCATTTATTTTTTATATTTTGCAATTACATCATGACAGTGTATCATGTACGTAGGCAAAGCATTCGTTGACAGAGTTATGCGCCTTATTCAAGTAATTATATATCATATCAGTATTTGCATTTAAGAAGACAAGCTCCGCAAAAATATTGAACGCATTCCTATGTATTTTTTAGGTATTTAAAGTTTAAACTCACAATGGCACAACAGATACAATTTGTAGATGTGTCTTTTTATGGCTTTTTTTGCCGCCTTTTGTAACAAGAGTTATTTTCTGGTCAACGTCTATTATTTTGGAAACTCATAGCTGTGCAATTATTGAAATATGTTGATACTATTTAATATGTAGACATTATGATACAGTTAGAAAACAGCTTTTGACCGATTTTGTCTGTTATTTAGGAGAGTTTATTTCATTTATTCTTTCGACTTGTTAGGTCTCAAAATGGCATGCATTGAAGAACTTTAGTATCGGGCTGTGTGTGTGTGTGTGTGAGAGAGAGAGAGAGAGAGAGAACTAGATGTCATTGTGATTTGCGAAACTATTTCTTGACTTGTCTGTGTGAACATGATTTCTAGCCACTTTGTAATCAAACTTTTCTCTGACTTCCTCGATCTATCACAGCGTTTTATGGCTCCATATTTTCGTATTTCACTCTGCCTTTACAAAACCAGGAGAGGCGGATCCCAAATTCCTTTTGATGATGGGCAGGGGAACATGGCGGGACGGTGCTGGATATATTGGAGATGCAGCATCCTCATAAATATAGATGTAAAATAGAATAACTTTTATTCGAGTTCTTCTGGGCAGATGCAAAACGTTAGGATAAACTGGAGTTGGAATCATGTATATTCTAGTTCCTTGGGGCACATGCAAAACGTTAGGATAAAGTCTAGTTAAATGCAAGAATTAGGTTTATACCGAATCTGCACGTTCAAGGACTAATACTTTTTTCGGATAACTGATAATCTTTACTGACTAGATACGGATAAACAATGTGCCACTGTAAAATGAATGACAGCTCGTCGGTGGAAGAAGAAGGTGGGAGTGTGCAGAGGTATGTGAGGCGAAATTTATTTACACCTCCAAAATCTGCCATTTAACATTCACCTATACACCCTTTCCACTTCTTTCTACTAATTTTAAGCACTTTAGTGATCTAACTAAAAAAAATAATTTGTTTACTACATTGTGGGATGGGGTGATATGATAATTGTCTCCCTTTTTCTATTTCACTGCTTTTAATATACATAAAGATAAGAATGGGTTACAGTTCATTGACAAAATTTATTGTACAAGCCTGAGTACGAAAATGAGAATCAAGCACGGTCGACCGTAGAAAGAGAGAAGTGAAGCGTATAGACACCGACCTACACCAACAACTGAACAACGATTGCGTTACAAATAATAATTTACATCTTGAAAAAGAATATAAATATACACAAAAGATATGACAACAGGCTAGAAATAAAACTGTAATTAAATAAAAGCAGGACTGTGTTAAGTTGTTTGAACGTTTCTTGATGTTGCCAATGTTATTGGAATATAGCCTTTATCAAATTTACTACATTCAGTCATTTTGTCATTTTCTTTTCTTAAAGTATCTGCACGTTTTGTATTAAAAAAAACAAAACAAAATAAACAGATGGCATTGTAAATTATGACGTCACTTTTAAGAATTTTTAGATATTGATTCATTCTAATTCTATATTGCAGATTTCAAGTTTGACAGATCTGTAGTATTTTCTACATAAACATAAATGCAAGTAATAAAAAAGTTTTAGTGTAGATGATGACGTCATATTCAAAGTTTTAGATGTTGACATTCCGTATTTGAAGTTTCAGATGTCAACTTTGAGAAATGTGTAAAAGTTCTGCATATAAAAAATCCAGTATCATGAGTAAGTGGCAGTGTAAATGATGACGTCACATGATTCCTTGCGCAGGTGACGAAGTTTATTCTCTGTCGATAAACTTGCTGATCTCTCCAGTATAAGCTGGCATAAGATTCTTGGAATTTGCCTGAAGAGAAAGACAAAAAACAAAATATTCGAGATTATTTCCTACAGAATTGAAGAAAATTGACCTCCGAATAACTTCAAATAGATACTGTCCACGAATGCTCTCTAAAGCATCTTGGCAGATAGGAGAAACAACATGAAGAAACATGGAAGACTTGTTCACATTTTACAAGCGTCCTTATTTTGCCGGCAAAATATATTCTCGCTACTCGTTAAACTTAACGCCATTTTGTAGCAAATGCAAGAAAGATGTGACGCCAAATGTTCCCATGAACACTTGCGACAAATCACTGGTTGTCGAGCAGTTTCTTTATATCCCCTTCGTACTTCGGTGACAGGTGTTTGCCATTAGCCTGTGAAGAAGAAGAACATAGAAAACCGCGGTTACTAAGCAGATTTAATTTCAATTGAGTTTTCTCCTTTTTGACCTCTTTTGCCCATTTCATTGCTTCGTTGAGAACATTGCCATCTAAATTATTTGTTTTTGTTTAGTTGGATTGCTTCAGTAGAGAACAGTGTCGTGGTCAAAATTGTTAAATTGACAGAATAAATATCTTGTGTGTAAGTTAGCTGCCATCATGATTTTGGAACATGGACCAGACATTTGCGTACATGTACAATCAAACCTGTGTACAACGATCACTGATGCCACTATAGAGAAGTGACCTTGGTAAACAGGTGGTCTTTATATATAGATAAAATGTGGAAAATTGGTTTTGTATACAGATGGACCTTATGCCGTTAAAAAAACTGCATGATTTTTCTTCCGATTGAAGCTAGCAATAGCTATTTTTGCCGTGTTTCTACCAGTTGTAAAAATGGAAAGAAAAAAAAAATGTGCATACAAATTTCTTACTACGTTGAGAGCTCGTAACACATGAGAATTCCATGCAGATCATCTCACTGCAATCTGTATCTATATGTACTTTCTACAAATATTGCAAAGGGCACAAAGCGTACGTAATTTGTACATTTGAACGGGTTTATAATAATGAGTAATTTAACATTTTTTAAATGGTGAAGTGTTGTAATGTTAAGATCAGTGGTTCCCAAACTTTTTTGATCGCGACCCTAAATACCATCTTTTGCGACCCAAAATGCAGCACCACTATAGGGTCGCAACAGTCCTCGTGACCCGGGGTTTGGGGACCACTGATTTAGATATACAAAAAGTGTTAAACTACATTTTAACTACACTTTTACATTGACTTAACTCTCTCAAAAAATGTTAAAAACTGCAAAATATAAGAGATACCAGACCATACCCGTGTTCCACAAGAGCCGCTTCACGAGTAACGGTGGAAATAAAAACCAATTAAGTGTGTAATCAATGAATCAATTAACATGTTATATTTTTTGTCGAGACTACAGACCGTGACAATTAATATGACACCACTCTCACCTTCATACTGTAGTGTACTAACGGGGGGGGGGGGGGGGGCGAGTGGTGTCGGACGGGGCGGGTGCCCCAGGGCACCATATGTTTAGGGGCGCCAAAACAGCTGATAAAAATTCGGGCCTCGTATTCTGGCCCTTTGGGCCATCATCGTCGCCCCAGTTATATGACCTCTCCTTCATAGTTATGTTATAGTTTTGGTACAAGCCTACTGTGACAGTTAATGACCTTCATATGACCTCACCATCATAGTTAGGTAATTTGATTAACTATGTATAACTTTGTAATTAATGAATTAATTAACATGTTATATTTTTTCTGTGCAAACCTACAGACTGTGACAGTTAATATGAGACCACTCTCACCTTCATATGACCTCTCCATCATTGTTAGGTAATTTGGTTAATTTTGTATAATATTGTCATTATTGAATTAATTAAGATTTTGTTTTTGTTTTTTTGCAAGCCCACAGACAGTGACAGTTAATATAAGACTACTCACACCTTCATATGACCTGTCCATCATATAGTTAGACAATTCGGTTAACTGCCTATTATAATGTAGATTTTTAAAATATTACCCAAGATTTTTCATAAAATAATTGTTCTATAATGATTTTGAAGTACTTCGCAGTTTATATTTTGTCTCGCTAATATGTACAAGTCATTCTCTACAAAATAGTCCCTATTTCTATTGAAGCAATCACAACTACAATCATTTTCAAAGGCCACTGCATTTTAGTTTGATTGGTCTTGAATTTCAGTCTAAACACTATAACTGTACATGGAGCACACATCACACGAATGCAGGTCAGACTAGATTATGAAACAAGATTTGAGGATTAGACGGAACTAAGTACCGTATTACGCGTGAAAAATAATGTAAACCCATCTGCGAACAGCGTAGACCCCGATGTGTCGTTGCATCATGCAAGTGCAGATTAGCATCTGCGCTGGCCCTTCGATATTATAAGTAGAACAGCGTAGACTCCGATCTATCGTTGCATGATGAAACTGCAGATCAGCATATGTGCTGGTCCTATGATATTATAAGTAGAACAGCATAGACCCTGATCTGACTGCGCATTATGTGTCTAAGCTGTTCGCAGTTGAATGAGGACTGTATACGAGCACACACGACATGGTGTTTGTCGGTGAAAAGGAGAAAACATGAAAGGAAAAAAAAACATGCAGAACATATACAATAATGGTCTACAGAATACATTAAATTAATGGACAAATCCTACAGAAAGTACATCCTTTTTTTTTTTTTTCGTAGATAGGTATGGACAGTTCAAAAGCAATCAACCAGTTTAGACAAACATCCTCGTAGCCCTATATCTCTAGAACACTTGTAAATTAAAATGCATCAACAAATTTTCAGAAATGTAACTACCAGCACTGTCAGTTTGTTCAATACTCAATAATACATACAGAGCTCATATTTTTAAATAAAATAATATATACTTGGGCACTGGACAGCATTCTAATCTATTTATTGTACACTGAATAGAAAGGAAAAACCTAATATATAAAGCCTGACAGAAATACAATAAACATCACAGAATATTTGGTTGTGTTCGATGGTCGCACAAACCCCAACAGATTTTCATTTACTGCTATGTGTTATAAAAAATTATTAAATGCAAAATAAATAATAGATTCAAATGCGGCCCAGTACTCGAGTGTGTTGGTTTAGAAATATACAAGTTTTCTAAAGATGTTCTCGTACCCCAACGCTGGTTGGCTGTAATATAGAAATTTACAAGTGTTCAAGTAATGTCCCTGTATAAGGTGCGGAGATGTTTAAACCGGTTTTAACTGGTGGATTGTCCTAGCTCTACACTAGTATCTTAATTTCACTAGTAGTGATAAATCGTAAATTCCTACAGTGTAAAATGGGAAAGTCTTCTGTCTGTCCATATCTATCTGCTTTTTTTTTTTTTGTAACAGACTCAGAGTTATGCAGAACATATACTAAAATGGTCTATGGAATCTATGAACTCAATGGATAATTCTACAGGAGGAACTCTCTATCATTGGGTAACTGACTCCACATTCTTGGGAAGGTGGGGCATCTTATTGACCCTGCATTCTCAAAGTCCTTGAATTTGTTCCTAATGGATTGGACATTTTTTTTATCATCTAGATTTTTAAAAACTGTTTAAAATCTAGCATATAGTAAGGAACGCATCGCAATGAAAATCACTTTTTAAAATTTTTTATTCACTAATAAAGAGCATAAAACTCATTCATCTACAATATTATAATAGAAAATCACATCTTTTTTTATACAAGTTTTCGTGCTATCAACATATAATATACCATAATGTTACCGCTTTCTGACTCATTCGAGTAAGTGATTGACTAGATTTTTATCTGTTTAGGTTTTTGACTTTGATAGGGACCAAAATCATGCTAGGATAGCATACCATTTTTGTTTGAGAAGAAACATTAACTGCTAATCAAATCTTGAAATTTATTTGTAAGTTTTTAGAAAATTAACTTTGAAAAATTCTTTGATAATGGAATTTGATAGTTTCAGGGCAATGTAAAGAGTAAGATCTGTGTAAATCAAGTGTTTTCACATTCTGGTAGCAGGAGTCTAGCCAACCCGTATGGCAAAATTAAGTATTCCTTTTGCAAACATTAAGCAACAGTTTTTGCTCAGAAAATTTCATGAAAAAATTATAGATGAAAAACTAGCTTTACCAGTCACTCAAATCATCCATTTGGCTATTAGAAGCTATTTAACTTTTATGTACAATTTCTATATATTTCTTTGTTATGAAATTATTTCATATCCTCTCTTTACATGGTTATTAATTAAAAATTGTGCCGCAAGATGTATTTCCGTTTTAAAATATGTAGCTTTGCTTACAAATGCTGAGACTTCTCTGCAAATTTACAATCTGTGTTTCCTAAATTTACGAGAAGCAAATAACATTATTGAAAATTAACTATGTATGTCATAAAACTAAATATTTAAGTCGAGTTTATTTTAAATCTTTTATTTCACTTCTTTTTATGTTTCATGAAGTTATTGGAGATAACAAAGTTGTGCATTCCAAATAGGTCAGAGACATGCTTATTCGATAACTCTGAACTATTCAGATTTAATCGATTATTAAACATAGCAATGGAAATTTCATTAAAACCCTTGTAATTATTATGCTATACTATGCCCTATTAAAGCTATATGATCTCCAAACCTACATAACTTTTGAGCACGAGTTTTAGATGGAGATTTTGCCTCCACCAATCAAAGAAGACTTTAAGTTTTAAAAGTCATTTTTGATTGGATGTGAGTTGAAACTCGCAGACCTAAGCTTTATGATCTCTGGGCCTAGAGACCAAAGAACTCTTCAGTGTGAGTTTTATTCTCATCCAATCAAAAAAGAATTTACAAAAGTAGTCGCTAGCCATTAATTGAGCACAAAATTTTCATGCGAAGTTCAAGTTCAATAGGCATATGATCATCGGGCCAAATATTCAGTGAAAATTTACAAACGTCATGGATGCGATACAAAGCTACATAATTCCACACAACCCTTCTTGAAAGATCTGTATGCAAGTGTTATGTTAGAAGTTAGATTGTGTTATTTCAACAAGCAGCCAAAGAGGGCATGTATACTTACCACAAATCCTAGACTATGTAGGCAGTTTATGACGTTGAGGAAAGGACCCTTTCTGAGCTCCCACAAATCTCCGGTCTGGAAGAGGAATTCTTTCGCTACTCCGTAAGATTCGCAACCTTTGTTAAAGTTCTCAACGTTTGTCATGGCCACGAAAGGTGATGCCACCTTCTTCTGGAAGGTAATGGGAGACTTGCCATCGACCTTCAGGAGCTTATTTATCAACCTGAAACAACCAAATATGGACACTATTATTAAACAGATAAAATATTACGCCACCCAACGTTTTCTCTGGACTTTATTTTATATCTTATTTATGAACCCTTTGTCATTACTGTACATGGCCATATATTTTTATTTTTCCTTTATTCTGACATCTGAGCAAAAAGAAAAAGTATGTTGATAACATATTTTTCAAATGCTTAATATACCATTTGCTGCACTTTTTGTACCAACACATCAACATGAATATAATTTCATAAGAAGCAAATTGTTTCAGCAAAGCTATAAGGAAATGGAAAGCTCAAACATACAAGCCAAACATCACCAACAGGTTTACAAAAATACTATGAATATAAGCCATGTCATTATCATTGAAAAATATAAATCAGGTGTGAAAGCGCTTATTTATATATATATATATATATATATATACATATACATACATACACACACACACATAATACTGTCCATGATGTATACAAATAGACTAGAATGACTTCTCGCTTTGACCTATTTGCAAAATATACAATGCAGAGCATGCATCTTGCATGCATGGTATGTAGGAATTATCTCGTTCACGTCAACCATGCACAATGCACGCATGCAGTTCTTTCATGGAATGACTAAGCCGTAATGACTATTCTCGTGAAAGGTTAACTCGACAGGTAATATAGGTCGAGCTATTATTAAGATATATAAAGGGGAGTAACTCATAGCCTGTAAACGAACTGACAATTTTATTTTCCAGAACGCGGGGGTGGGGATGGGAGGTGGGGCGGAGGGAGGGGGGAAATCTGACATTTAAAAAAAAAATCTTGATATTAAAGAAAAAGATATATATCCTGGTTGGAAACAAAATCCTAGCTCTTCCTCCACCCCCACCCCAAGGAAATTATGGTCGGTCTTTAAGTATCCAACCATTAAGAGAAAACAGGCTAGAACCAAGCAATAAAAAGAATAACAACTGAAACTAAGGAAACTAAGTGGGTCAGAAATGGTTGACCTCGATTACATTGGTTTAAAACTGAAAAGTAATGGCCACTGAGCGGTTGCTCAAGGCTGAAAAACACCCATGTCCTGACCATTCCCAACAAGTGTGGTTAAAACTGAGTTGTTTAAATGTTATTCTGTTCTTAGTGACAATGTAATAGCTGATTGTGGATCAATATATTTTATATCAATCTGAAACGTATTGAGGCTGACATGCTCTCTGTTAAATTTGTATGAGACTGCTGACGCAGTCTTCAAGAAAAATGTGTGAAACATATTCAGTAAATGATCATATTTGATGGAATCAGCATCAGTTATTAAAATGTGGAAAGTCTTGAAGCTAATTTTTTTAAATATTTTTTTTTATAAAATGTAATGGATACTAATTAAATGAGTTTTTGAGACATTAAAAGTAGAAAATGTTGATGGACAGACAACGCAAGATTGTGCACCTGCAAGGTCATAACACAAGGTCAATTCGCCTTACAGCCAGGGAGAGGTACAATTAGAAAATCGATAAGAATGGTTCTCAGCTTCTACGAACTCTAACACGGAATGAGAGTGACCCTCAACCAATACCTAGTACATATATTAGTACTGATGTCAGCTTAGTATTTGATACAGAAGATTTCTGATCTACCAATTCCTGTTTAAAGCAGCGATTTAATATAGCAACTTTGATTGCCATTGGCTGGGTCAAATACAAGTTTTATGTTAAAGAAACACACAACATATAGCAAGAACCAAATACAAATTATCTTGCTTGCAACTACCAACAACTGGTATTTAAATATAATATCGTCATTCGAAAGTTTTCCCTACTGGAATTCATCATTGCACCGGAGATAACCACTGTAATATATAAATAAACGGTTTCTTTATCCCCAGGCACAAATCCAATGCATAGTACGGAAATAAATGTACAATATAAATAAAGGAATTTAAGCAATTAAGAATGTCTATAATTTCAAGTTTAGCATATTTTGTCCCCTGAAGTTGACCCACTTCATATTATTAGGTACAATTTGAACCCTTTGGATGAAGACAAAAAATTGACGAACCAGTTAATTTTTCATTTTGTATAGTGATTGTTTAAACTGAAAATGTCTGTGTTAATAATAGAAGCGTTGGAAATGGTTGGATAGGTTGGAGTAGCATGGGGCATGTTAGTACTATTGTCCTTGGGTAAGGAGGAGATGAATAATCGAGTCTATTTGGGACATGTTTAAGATATTTAAACCTTAGGTGCAAGACCAAATTCTGCGTGTTTGCAGTGTGGGACTGATAAGCACTTGCATACCGTATATATTTGCGTATAATACGGACCCAAATGCAACCAACATAGACCCTGATCTGCTGTTACATAATGTGCTGGCAGATCAGGGTCTATGTTGTATGTTCAATTTATTAGTCCTTACAAACTGCACAGGCCCAGATTTGTCATCGCATTATGCAATGGCAGGTCTGGGTCTATGCAGTTTGCAGTTGGTATTGGATTATATGCGAGTATATATGGTACTGGTTCAGGTACCATATAGCCATTACTTCGCTGAGGTACCGTTAAATGCCAAAACATACATAATCATATACGTGCATGCGATTTCTGAACACCACTAGTACTCAGCTTAATATGTACGCCAGCAAACGACATTAGCCAAAGCGGATGTTATTACGAACTTGATACCTGCAGCAAAGCGGAATGTCCCCAAGCTTTTCTTAGCTATTCAGTCCTCCTCACCACCTCTAACACTCACCCACCCACTCCTCCGATAGGTCAAACTTATTTCACAACTGTTCAATTGTACAAACCATCCAGAAACATTTACATGTTCTTAAAAATATATATCTTACAAAATGTAGAAGGCACGTAACACATCATGCGTGTACGCATACGCACGCACGGACAAGATCTCACAGCCCCAGTGTTTTCTAAGAAGAGCGCAGAGACTAAAAACACCGAGCCAGCTACATGCGTCGTGCAAGAAAGGGTGTACTTACTTGCACAACACTACACCATCTCGCAAGTAATTGCAAATTGTTTTCCAATCATCTCCTGGCTAGAAGGGAAAGGTAAGGATAAAACAGGTGAAAATTGGTTACGTGATCAATTGATGAAATCCAACGTATGGCCAATCTTTTTGTTATGAAATACCAAACAGTACATGCCTCGTATATACATTTGCATACATAACGAGTATACATATGGAGTTACTATTACTTTTCTCAGTGCAAACGTCACTGGAGCGAACAGAGCGAACACAGTAGTTTGAAATATTATACAGGCTTAAACGTCATCCGTGATTATTTTTACTAAAATTTTAAACCGCTATTCAAGTTTATATTCACAAAGCCATTTAAGCGAAACCCAAGGCATCAGTCGGTCTTTTCGCGTTTTCTCTTTCTCATTTCAACATCATTTACATTCGGAACACCTCGGCTATTTCTGCGAAACAAAAATGTGCCATGGAAATATGATGAGTAGGATCGACTTCGAAGTTGCGAATGCATCATTTATCATTCGAAACTTCTCGGTCAATCGTACGGATCATGCAGATTCTGACCACATTGACCATTAGCGAAACATAAATTAACCGAGAAGTTGCGAATGCGACTATTTTTTTCGTTCACAACTGCGCTCTGAATCCTATTTTGCTAGTGCCTGGACTAAATTGGCAAACCAATATCATTGACCGGTAACTAATAAATCTGTGTCTCCCGATTAGTTACTAGTGTATGGAATAAATAACAGAGTATACAAAGCAAGGAACCAGACTAATGGGTGCGGTCCATCGAGCGGAAAAAGTAGAGATTTATTACTTCCACTAAGATGGAGGATGCTAATTCTTTGCGGTCTCACAAGCACCGGAAGTGACGCAGTTGTCAACGAATCAATCCTACCGTCAATCCAATCGTAGAAACAGCAGAGGTGGTCTTATATAGATTGCGCTTTCTTGTTTTTCGAAGAAATTTTCGGCGAATAAAATGTATGAATTTTTTTCCGCAAATTACTACGCCTACATACATCTATGGCCGAGGTGGTCTGAATGGTCGTTTATGACTTGAAACTGCAAACCAATTGGCCATACGTTCAGATAAGGCTATAAAGGGAAGATAGACACGGGTGAGCTAGTGAATATAATGATCAAATAGGTACTGAATTTAAGATTACAACTTAAAGAAAGATCCGTCTGAAAATAATGCTTGGATGCAATGTAGTGTAATATACAATAATAACTTCGTTTTTACTGTCTCCATGTCAATCGCAACATCTCGAGCCTTTCAGATTATGGCAAAAGCCTGGAATGTAATACAGTTATCGCCATGGTGAAATACTTATATCACATGACTAAAACATCACTGCACACCAAGTAAGATGCCATATTGTTCACATCCGTTGGCAGAGAAGGCACGAGATGCTAGGATGGTGACTAACTTATGAGTGAGTGACCGTACTTCCGGCGAATGTACAAAGCTAACAGCGTATTACGTTCAATTTTTTTTTTTTGCTCGTGGAAAGGTGCGACCGGTGTCCAATATAGTGAAAAAAATCTTCTAACGCAAGTTTTTTGTTAACTGATAAATGCAATCGGCTTCATTTTTCAATATTGTAAGAAGTGTATCCTTGTACCCTATATCATGAGTATGTGAAAAAGAGAGCTATAGAACAGACAAACAGCGACTCCTCAAAATAGAAATATGAAAGTCTAAGTCTATCAAAAATTATACACAAGGTATCCATATCAAAAATTATATACGAGGTATGCATATAAAAAAACAAAAACAGCTACTGATTAAACGCCAATCATTAAAAAAGCAATTAAAAATTACTTCTGGTCCAACTATTTATCACACAATTTTCATTTACTTGTTTATGGTTAGCTTTATCTAAAGACTGCATACATTTCTCAATAGTTCGATATTTTTGTAACCCGATTTAATATTGAAAATTTATAGTATGTATTAATTAAATTAATAAAGATTTCAGTTGCTATTGAAGACACTCTATTTGCTGTTATTAATTGACATGGCCTTTCATGGCGTCTGACAACACTACTATATTGAATAAATTATCTGGAAAAAAAAATCAAAATTTTATATGATAAAAGATTATGGTTAATAACTTGGATTTTTAATACCTGTATTTCAGGAGAAAGAGGCAACAATTCAAGTATTGTTTACATTAATATTAATTATATCAGAGACAATGCATTTTAATAACCCATGCAAAAACTCTTGTTATGACATACGCCCCTGATTTCAGTTACAAGCCATTTATGTACAAACGAATCAAGATTACAATCTTTAGTTATTTTATTTTATGCACAGAGAGAGAGAGAGAGAGAGAGAGAGAGTTACTTACGCATGGGTCATGTTCGCCTTGAATATGAGCATTCAACCAAGTAACGATGTGTTTTGGTGTACCGGCTTGATCCTCCCGGTCATAATTCTAAAATAAGCCAATTGATCAATTTTTTTTAAAAATGTCAATCAACAATAAAATCAACAGATTTCCACAATTACTCTATTGTTCAAATAAAGACATCTTAATCAAAAGTGATGAATTCATCAAGTCACTAAAATTTTCGATCTAACCACAAAATCAAATTGGTGTCCTATGAAAAATGAATAATAATAATAATCAATATATATTTTATAACTAAACAGTAGCATTACATTAAAACGTGTATTTGGAATTCAATCAAACAATTTAAGACTTTCTTGTGAACTTTAAAGGCTTTAGAAGTTATAATTTTTGCAACATACTATTCTAACAATCTCAAGAAAGTGGAAAATCTTTATCTAGAATGGTTAGCGATATTCATTGTCCATCGTCATATGTATTTAATTATACAGTATATTCAATCAAGTATAATGCAATCATTTGTATTCTAATGGTTGCTCGAACGGAAGCTATTTTTAGTGCAAATTATTCAGTTCAAAGTACATATTTTACAACATTTGACACGTGTTATCAATGTATATAAGAAAATATTTAATCACATATTTTGAATATTTTGCATCTTCTGATGACATTTTCTTGTAAAAGTTAACGTTTAAAATGCACATCAATCTGATTGTGCACGAAAGTAATTTAATTTTTCTTGGACCTTTTTTCCGTCAGGATAAAAGTTGTCCACTACCAATTGGACATTAAAATGCAATCATTCCACTCAGTAGTACAAAAGAATGGATGCATAGAGGATATCTATGTTTTTTGAGTAGATATACGGAAATATTTGTATGATATATTTTTAAAGTCAAAAACCGTCGACTTGCATAGATTTGTTTCCCCTTCTGTGCCAGTGCGATTTACGTCATCATTACTACGTCGATAAAAATAAGTTCCGAAATTTTACAATTAATTTAGGACAGTAACAAAAGATTTTTTTTTTTTCGTTAGCACAATTCTTGCGCGGATTGATACAGTGAACATTGTTGGATGGTTGCCACAGGTTTCAGAGGGTAACATCTTTAAACGTACAAATTTAATGATTGTGAGTTTACCTATTAGAATTTTTGTTCTTTATTTTGCTTATTTCAGCATTCAAACGTGAATTATATGGACTCGGCAAACTTGCAGTCAAGTTTGGAAGTAGACGCTGCACTTAAATTTTAATAGTCACTTAATTTCGGTTTTCAATTATCACTCATCTTTCCACGATTTCCTATTCGTTTTCAGACATGATGAGACATAAAAGCGTTAATTAAACAATTTTAGTGTTATATTTTATCAAGAGTTTTCCCTTCAAAAATTGTACCGTTTGTCGTAGAGTGTAACAGGTACTGTACGGGTGACAATGAATATCGAATTAAAAACAGGTCTTGTAAGTTCAGTCACTGATAATTTGCGTGATTCATATGGGAAACCATTTTTAAAACGTTCATACTTGAAGTCTACTTTTTGTTGCTTGGAATTATAAATTAGACAATTTTTTTTATGGTACCTCCTCATTGCTTACATAATTGTACAGTCTTGACATATTTTAAGATCTGTTAATTCTAATGGAGAGAGAGAGCGAGAGAGAGAGAGAGAGAGAGCGAGAGAGAGAGAGAGAGAGAGAGAGAGAGAGAGAGAGAGAGAGAGAGAGAGAAGAAAAATGAAATATGCTGATATATGGAAATATATGTTTAAATAACATACATTAGGGCAGATATATTTATTTCCTAAATGGGGAAATAAAGTAACTGTGTCGATATAAATTTTCTCGTAGTGATACATTTCAATATCTCATTATGAAATATATAATAAACATTCTTACACATGACAATCACCCAAACTGCGGATAATCTGTATCAGCAATATTTTGTACAATGACAAATTCTTTATTACACTCAGGTTGCAATACCCAACGTATGTGGGAAAATATTAGTATCTCACTTTGCATGCGTATACATCACCCATGGACAATATATTTTTTTTTCACAATAATTGCAATTAAACTCATGTTGCAAAATATGTATAGCTTTTGCTTATTATAAACTGTCAAAACGTCAACACCATTTGACCAGTTTTCGCTTTCCCTAAACGTTTATAAACACGAAAGTCGAACTTAACAAATTCTAACACTTCGTAACTTTTCTGCAAATAGAATAGGAAAGATTGAATATGTGCATACAATAAAATCGGAATATTAATCTGGATATCATTACGGGGTGAGGCAAAGGTAGTCGTTATGCTAGGATTCGAATTTACAGTAAGAACTTGAATTTCTAATTTAAATAGAAATAGTATTCCATAATTGTGGACCTGATGCAGCTTGATGATACCCACGTCATTGCGTTATTTTATTTTTTTATACTGAATTAAAGGTAGAAATGACTGCATATATCTGTATATTAATTTATTTACACAGTATTACGTGTATATCAAACAGTGGCTCCAGGAATCATCATAAGTGTTCTTACTTCTTGCATTTTCTTGTCAATGTCATATCCTATGCCAGACTTGGTCGCTCGGAACGACATCTCGGTATACAAATCCCTATGTTAATCGGCAATTGTTATAACTCTGTGGAAAGACAAACACAACCAACACATTTACGAGCAGCAAAAAGGGTGATGGGAAGCAAACCTTTTGCCTAGGGATCAGGGTTGATATGATTTCAGCAGAAATTATCAAATTCACTGAAAAGGAGGTGTGAAGGAAAAAAAACATCTTTAAAAAGGAACTTTCATCATGTCTAAATGGCGTTTAATCTACAGCAGACCATCTGGTTCAAATGAGTCGTCCGAAGTTTTCGTCGACATAGAGACCCTTTTCCGGCTGTGGTCGATGTTCACCTGCTTGGATTTATAATTGTTTTTATGAAACTCTTTTGTTGACAATTAATATTAACATCAGCTACTAGTGCACTTCAAGTGCCCTTGAGCATACTCCAAATTGCTAATATAAAAATACGTCATGAGTACCATTCAGAAATTTTAATTCTGATTTTGAGAATCACACTTTGAAGTGTAGGAAGCGTACGGAAGTTGCCTTCCAGTCAAGATGGCGGATTTATGTAACTTCGTCAAAAATAGCAATTTTCTCAGTTTAATATGTTTGCTCCATACAAATGTTGATAACAAAATTGTCGTGAACTATATTCGGAAAGCTTTGGAATCATAAGTTGATGTATCTACCATGTTCAAAGGAGGAGTCAAATCTGAAATCGGATTCACCATTATAACATCATATTAAGATTGGGGGTGGGGGGGTGGGGGGTAGTGGTGGCTACGATTTCTATTTCATTTTCTTTATGTTTAAATTGATGATCACACCTTTGAAAATTTTCTTGGAGTATGGAAATACGATTTTGGAACCAGGAATTTCTGCTGAAACACATTTCCCAGAAGTCAATGAGTAACTACACGTTTGCAAAACTTTCAACTCAATACAGGTAAGTGAGCATGATGATGAATGCATCCCACTAAAACCACTTAGTTTTTAAATATTGGATTTAAAAACTCATTCTAAATACATTTACGCTGGTAATTGTCTCAATGTGATAAAATCACGCTTATTTTACGTTTAAATTTCAGCCGATATAGATAGACATATATTCTTTGAAACAAGCAGGTGTGGGATGCTTTCAACATATGTTAATGTTACATAAAATAAACTTTCAGACAAGTAATAACTTCATTCTGAGCTGAAAAAAATTTCTGAAAATAGAGTGTTTATTAGCATTGAAGCCATGCAATACCTACGATAAAAAGAAAGACAGAAAAACTTTACTCGCAAAAACATTACTCATGATCACGTTGATTGCACGTTTGCCTCAATTATATAGTCAGTAAATAGAGAATGTGCTTCTTTTATGCTGAACGGAATGATTAAAGTTACGGCTGAAAACTAAGAGGAACGGTCTCATTTTTTTGCGAAAATGTACACAAAGTACTGAAAGATTAACTGCTGATATTTTACGAAAATTACCTCAAATATGTTTTCCCCAATTTTTCTCCAACAAACACAAGAGGTCGTTTACAATTAAATCAGACATATTTTTCTTGAATTGTTAGTCTTTACTATGAAATTTTTACATACAGCATATCGCTGACAATAACGAAGCACCTTTATTCTACTGCTTTTGAAAAAGAGATGGAATGAATTAGCAAGTGATTGAAAACTTGCATTAGTACTTCGAAAAGGTGATTAAAGCTATAACAATCGAGGTAATAAACAACAAACCTCGGATGTAACTGATAAAAAAATGATTATTTTTTGTGCTTTAAATTAAAAGTTTTCGTTTAAGATGTTCGAGATGGCAGACCGATTTAAATTATTTATTGCAGGGATAATGAAATAAAACATAATACTCAATGTTATTTTTTAATTATGATAAAATCACGAACGTTATCAATATTAAAGGTATCTTTGTTTGTTTATTTATTTTTTCAATAACCCCTCTAAATTGTTGAGCATAAATTACTTGCACAAATATTTGAGAAAACAGCTGCTGAGACTAAACTGTGGCACAAAGCACCATGCAAGAAAAACAAAGAACTTGTTCTCCATAAGTTAACGGAGAACAAAAGCTTCAAACCGTTCATGGTAAAAGCAGGGTGTAGCGCCATTAAATTAGACAATTAATTATTACTTCCGGCAGTATGCCAAAATTTGGTTGCGTGAACAAATTAATGTAAGCTATCAGTAACTACTAGGTCTCTTTAAATCTGCATCTGATCTAACAATGCGGGTCTTGCCATAATGCCTAGCTTACATCTTCCATTTTTTTCTCGACCGCATACCCGATCCCAGATTTGGACGCTCTTGTCTTGTCGGCCATCTTGGAAATTAGGTTGATAAACTCTGTAGAGAAAACACACACATATATCAGACAGGTACGGACATGAAATGTGCAAACTCAGCTCAGCAACCAACATTGGTCTTACTTGCTCCAGTTTCTTTATAACTTCAAATCCCAAACCCGATTTGCCTGCACGTTTGTCGCTGAAAGCCATCTTGAAGACGAATCTCAATCTATAAACTTGTGCAAAAGAGAAATTTTTTAATGTCAGTCAGGTCCAGGTTAGGTCTTATTACCTTTACAGATCTGCAAGGGAAACAATGAAACGGTTTAATTAGAAGTTTAGTCTGAGACTCTTGTATTGGCGATTTGTTTTGCTATACAAATCGTGACATCGAGTTTCAGCAAGTTCTTCAAATCACAATCGGTGAAGCACTAGTGATGACACTGCTGAAACCAATCTTTTTCTAAATATTGATTGAATTTAATAGATAATGTGTCCAAGTTTTCGTAACTTTATCTAGTATCTTTAAATGTTTTTCTTATGTCAATGTGTACACAGTCTTCACGGTGAAAAGCATATGTCATAGTGCTTAAATGTATGCTTTGTAAAAGTATTGCTCATAGTCGTAAAAGTATAGCTCATAGTCGTAAAAGTATAGCTCATTGTCGCAAAAGTATGGCTCATAGTCGCAAAAGTATGGCTTATAGTCGTAGAATTATAGTTCATAGTCGTAAAAGTGTACTTTTTAGTTCTGCATAACACAGGAACATAGAGACTGCAGAATTCGAAATATTGCTGACATCACGTAATTTATTTATCAGCAACATAATGACGAAAAAAAAATCATTTACAAGTGCTCGCTACATTTCTGACTGTGTAAATATTCCATCCGAAATTGTTCAGTGTCGAAAAAAAGCCTTACAAAGACAAACTTCCTTTTTCATTTTTCCGGTACTAATAAGCTCACCAGAAGCTGAGCCAATACCAAAGGAATCCCAGAAATGCAGTGCCTAAGTCATTATCCCGTTATCTTGAAGGAATACACTTATTCTCTCTTCCTAGATACAGCAACATCCAGCTCCCGAATAAGCGATTTCTAAATATAGCTTAGCAAGCAAACACGGCCTCGTTTTCAACTATTGCCTGGTAATATATCGCCGAGTTTTCCTGAAAACCGAGATTAAGAGATTTGCAGAGAAAAACAACACTCCAGCACTGTTCCGACTAATAACAAAATTACTAGGTGAAGATAACATTTACCACCTTCTTGCTTTACAAAAAGATTAATTGCGTTGTCTCAATGTCTCTATATATAGTGAATTTTTTATTTTGCAAGAAACAAGTTTATTTTCCTTTAAGAGTTAAATTCGTTCAGTCGTAATGCATTCTTTATTCACCTTCTAAGTGATATATTTCATATAGTGTGTATGCATGAGTTGACACGTTTTGGATTTTGCTAAGCAGGAATAAATCTACCATGACCTTATAATTAGGCATGGGCCAGCCTTATGGTGTTTTGGCCAGTCAGGGGCACAACTAGTATTTAATTGAAGTTGAAACATTATTTTCATGATAACCTTTTTTACTTGTAATTCTGATATAATGTTTTAGCGTGAAATAAACTGTACAAACATACTCAGAATGTGAAAGGGTGGTGATTTCAAACCGTTGTGTAACTTTCTGCATTTCATGTATCACCACACAAGCATTACCATCTCCATTTTTTTTTTAGTTGTTCGTTTGTTTGTTTGTTTGTTTTGTTTTGTCTTTTTTCTTTTCTTTTCTTGTTAAAACTGACATTATTAAATGGTGTAGAATAAAAGGCCTTTGTCCATTTTATTTCTCTGGTATTCTCGAAAATTTTTGGAACTCATCATCATCTTCATCTCCCTCTTGATAGTTAATCATAAGCTTTTTCAAAATGTGTACATTGTACATTAATTATTTGTATCGTCATACCAACTCATTTGAGAAATATTCTTTCAAGAGAACGCAACTGCAAGTCAACACCTACATTGGCGCCCAGTGAAAAAAAGAGAAGAAAAACAGCTTATAAGCAAACGTCCAGAATGTTATAGCACCACTTTCATATAACCCAATGCATCTGGCAGCCTGTACAGAAAAGTCCAGAATGTTATAGTACCACTTTCATATAGCCCAGTGCATCTGGCAGCTTCCCAAGCATGGCATTCAGCCATCGCATTGAGTTGAGGTTATGAGGTTATGTGATTCAACGCTATACTCGCTATTTGCCATTTTGAATGTTGGCATGTTTGAATTTATTGGTTTGTCGGGACATTAAAATACGGTTTTAGATTTTTAGATAAATGTATTTGAATCTTGCAACAAATGTGATAGTGATTTGGCATTAAACTATTAGAAGATAATGTATTGCGGAAAGTATATTAAAACTTCGTGTTTACATAATACATAATTTAAATGCAATCAATCAATCAATCAATCTTTATTTCCTCCTTTAGGATGTTAATAACAACATAAAGAAATGGTACAGATACGAGAATGACAATGACATGACATACAATTACATATATCAATCACAAACTCATGCATACATAAACAAGAATAAATTTGTTAAAAACTTTTTGTAATGTTTGATTGGTATGATCCCCAGTACCATACCAGCGTGATCCGATGAGGAATGCTTCCAACCATTTGGCGACGCTACAATCTCCACTCGTAAGGAGAAAGGCGATACGGTCATCCCCTACCTTTAATTAGATTCCATTCAAATGTAATAAACCACGTATTTTAAACCGAACATATTGAAGATTGCTTTTGTGACGTTGTGATTTTATTATTCACTTTCTAGAGATCGCTATACGGTTCATTTATTAATGCAATGCTCATAGCACATGTCTAATATTCAATATTTTTCATTTTATATCTAGACAGAGATTATATGACTGTGTGTATATATATATATATATATATATATATATATATATATATATATATATATATATATATATATATATATATATATTTATATAAATACATCCATACAGTTAAGGTCATCATCATCATCGTCGTCTTCATCCACAGGACATAAGGTACATACCAAGAATTCAATGATAAATGTATTTTTCTTCATAAACGAAACAAAGGAAAATTATGATACACACACATTTATGGTACTTATACACACATTATATAATAACAAATAAAAGTTTTCATCAATGTATTTTATTATCTTGGTGTAAAAGAAACAACATACATACATACATACATACATACATACATACATACATACATACATACATACATACATACATACATAGGACTGCAAGTACAGATGCATTACTTTTTCCGACTGAAAATGAATCATATAGAAATATAAGATAATCAATCATCTAAACGTTTAGTATTGCTGAGATCATTCTGCACTTCATACGTTCTCTTCAACTGGTAAGTTCATATATGTTCTCTTCAACAGATAATATTCCTTTCCCCATACACGTGTATGGAAATCCATTGGGTCGGCACAAGATAGTATTCCTTTCCTCCATAAAAGCGAAGCCACGAGTGACAATACAAAATGTTTCCACTTCACGAGTGAAATATTTCCTTATATCTACTAAAAAAAACCCTAGATTTTCTTTTTATTATATATTTTTTAAAGACAATGCCGTCGATTTACATGGATTATTTCACCATTCTGTGGCAATGCGATTAACGGCTGCTTTACTACATCGATAAAAAGAAGTTCCGAAATTTACAATAATTTGAGGACAGCGGCCTTTTACAAATTTATCTCGTACAAATAATGCTTCAAATAGTGTATTTTGTCAAATTAATGACTGTTTTCAAACAAATATGAAGAGATTTTCCTTAACACATTTCTTGCGCGGATTAATACAGTAAACATTGGTCGGTTGGGTTTAAATAGAAACATAGAAATATCACGGAGAGGTCACATCCGACAGATTTCAGAGCGTAACATCTTTAACCAAAAGATTTAATGGTTGTGATTGTACTTGTATGGATTTTGGTTCTTTATTTTGTTCATTTCTGTATTCAAACGTGAATTTTTGGCCTTGGCAACCTTGCAGTCTAGTTCGGTAACAGACGCTGCACACACATTTCGGTTGTCACATAATTTCGGTTTGCAATCAACATTCATTAATGCCCGATTTCTCCATCGTTTTCAAACATGATTATGATTGTGTTGAGAGTTCAAATCGCTACTTAAACAATTTAATTACTATATTTAACCAAATTTTTTTCCTAAAAGTGAGTCCGTTTGTCGTGGAGTGTAAAAGGCACACTGTATGGGAGATAAAATATCTCATAGCACAGTTCATGTAAAAGTTTAGTCACTAATAATTTGCAGGATTCATTTTGGAAAACGAAAAGAGTTAATGCTTGAAGCTTACTTTTGTTTTCTGAAGTTCGTTTTAAGGCATTTATTTTTAAATGGCGTCTCCTTATTGATTAAATAAATATATACTAGAGGGTCTACAGTCTTAACACATTTTAAGATCTGTTCATCTGTTCATCCTGATGGAGAGAGAGAGAAAAAGAGAGAGAGAGAGAGTAAGAAGGAAAAATTATATAAGCCTAAATATAGAAATACAGATTTGAATAATATACATAAGGACAGATATATTTCCTGAATTGGAAAAGAAAGTAGTTCAAAAAGTGATATCGCTATTGTGGCGATAAAGGTGGTATAGCCACTGCGGCGACATCATTTTTATCCCACTGATATATTTCAATATCTCATTATGAAATATATAATAAAATCTTTTCTGTTGTGTACTGTATATCGACCAATAATTATCAGGATTGTGTACGGAACAGTTTTTCCGATTCAGTTGATGCAGCACTCGATATTTCATCGTACTTAATCATAATGGTTGATTTAAACACAGATCTGTTCAACCTGGCTCGCAACAGGTTATACGAGCACTGAGTTTTTTTGCTTGATTCTGTCGTAATTTCCTGAAGCGAAAAGGTTACTGAGCACTCAATTACTTTGCTTGATTCTGTCTGAAGTGACACGGTTACTTAGCACTTAGTTACTTTGCTTGATTCTGTCTGAAGCGACAAGGTTACTGAGCACTCAGTTACTTTGCTTGATTCTGTCTGAAGCGACACAGTTACTGAGCACTCAGTTACTTTGCTTGATTCTGTCTGAAGCGACACGGTTACTGAGCACTCAGTTACTTTGCTTGATCATGTCTGAAGCGACACGGTTACTGAGCACTCAGTTACTTTGCTTGATTCTGTCTGAAGCGACACGGTTACTGCGCACTCAGTGACTTTTCTTGATTCTGTCTGAAGCGACACGGTTACTGAGCACTCAGTTACTTTTGCTTGATTCTGTCTGAAGTGACACGGTTACTGAGCACACAGTTACTTTGCTTGATTCTGTCTGAAGTGACACGGTTACTGAGCACTCAGTTACTTTGCTTGATTGTGTCTAAAATGACAACGTTACTGAGCACTCAGTTACTTTGCTTGATTCTGTCGTGATTTCCTGAAGCGACGCTGTTACTGAGCACTCAGTTACTTTGCTTGATTCTGTCTGAAGTGACACGGTTACTTAGCACTTGTTACTTTGCTTGATTCTGTCTGAAGTGACACAGTTACTGAGCACTCAGTTACTTTGCTTGATTCTGTCGTGATTTTCTGAAGCAACACGGTTACTGAGCACTCAATTACTTTGCTTGATCCTCTCGAGATTTCTGATCATTTGGGCGTGTCTGAGTCAGGCGTTTTGGAAATTGACCAAAATATCAGTGATCACTGTGGGACTTTTCTCCCAAACATACTCGACTAACATGTACACAACTAATTTACAAGGAAAGTCATGTTGTATAAAAAGAGGCGATAATGAGATATTAAACCAACGCATTATTGACTGTAATTGGAGTGAAATGTTTAGTAGCAGCACTGACCTAAACGAAGCATGTATACGTTCCTTATATATATATATATATATATATATATATATATATATATATATATATATATATATATATATATATATATATATATATATATATATAATAAACTAAAGAATTTTACTAGTGCGGGCATACGTTCCCAGATTATAACAATTAGACCTCCTTCAGATAAGGTTTGGTGAGAGATCAGGAAAAGAGACAGACTCTGAAAAAAGAGCTTTAAAATCGAATAACCCTGTTCACGTGTATATAAACAATCAAGTACAAAGGTAATACTTTCAAGAAAATTGCAAAGATAACATTTCTAACAAATTTAGATTAACGACTATTGGATCTCAGCAGTAACAATTCAAAGTGAATTGCCATATTTGATTGACTCTGACAGATGTATACAATGAACTCCGAATAGTGAGTCGAATACAGTCTTCTTTCATTACATGTAAATGGCAGAAATTACGTTGAAAAGAATACTCCACTGTTGCATTTTTGAAAATAGCATTAATTTCGTCGCAATATTTCTAAATATTTAATCGCGTTATTACTTCTTCCTCTTAGTTTAAACATATTTTACTGCCACAAACGTAACGTTTTGCAAAATGATAGGAAACTAGTTCACAATAACTTACATGTTCATCTCCATTAAACAAAACAAAATCACATGAAAGGTAGAAAATAACGAATAACTTAAATAGAAGATTAAATATAGAATAGATAGAAAAGGAAAAAGAAAATGTAAAGTAGAAAATAGCTGAAGACTATGCCAAAGGAAATTAAAGTAAATTGGTTATTTTTAACCCAGGTTATGTTTTGTATAAATTTCAATCCATAAAATTTGTTCTTGAATAAATATGTATATTACAGTATAAAACAAATGTATAGTGTTACTACTGGTCACATCAGACACACTTATAATCCTACAATTTTAGGAAGTCTTTCTCTCCCATGATGATCAGAGAGAGAGAGAGAGAGAGAGAGAGAGAGAGAGAGTAGTTAGGACAGGTAAAACATACTGTTTTCTGTGTATACAGTAAAAGGCTGTTATCTTCCACTTTTGATTATTTTCGAACAATTCTGATTGTGACAAGCCATGTGAGAAAATGATACACAGTGGCAGATAAAAATTTGTTGGTGAGATCGTTCGGGCTGTGAAATGAAAATGAAAAATACCCTGTTTGTATCAGCACAATATCATTCTTGCAAATCCGTGACAGCTGTGCTTTGTGTCTTCTTTGGCCTAATCAACTGACGTTCTATTTAAATCATTTATCCTTGATAAGGAAATTATGTACATACTAGACTACACCATCATCTTTCATGTAAGCAGCCGATCGCTTGTCTGACATCACTGACCATTGCCTCATACCGAAGAAATATAGCTCTCTCGAAAAACTCTATTGTACTAGTTTTTGATGGAATTTCTTGTGAAAGAAACTGATTCATGATCTAATATACCGCCATTGTTAATTGAAAACTTGGAACCAGTCTATAGGGATATAGAGAGAGCAAATATCTTCAATGAGTACTATTTGTAAAATTTCTTTAATTGAAAATAATGATCACAATCCACCTACACTTGAAAAAATTAGCGCTGAAACAATGGATAATTGAGTCATTCAAGAACAAAAGGTTATATATACAATTTCGATTTTACTTACCTAGATAAACATTAGTGACATTGTACTTGAAAAAAGGAAAAATAATTACTTTACTTTTCAATATGTCTCTACGTAAATTAAAATTTCCAAATCAATGGAAAATCGCAACTGTTATTCCTCTGATTAAAAGGGGAGATCGATTAACGCTTCTAATTACAGACCTATCTCATTACTCAGTTGCACTGGTAAAGTTTTTGAGAGGATTGTTTTCAAGCACGTGTACAATTACTTTCATCGCAATACATTTCTATGTAAGTACCAGTCTAGATTTATTCCTGTCCATTCAACCACTAATAAGTTAATAGATATTTATAAAATTCTATATGCTTAGCTGTAAATAATCATGAATATTCCGGTGTTATTGTTTGTGATATATCCAAGGCATTTAACTGGGTTTGGCATAAGGGTCTCATAACTAAACTTGAAAAATATGGTGTCGCCGCTAACCTCTTGTATTGGTTTAAAGATCACATATGTGATATAAAACAAAAGGTTATTGTTGGCAACAGCGTTTTACAAGAATTACAACTATCTACTGGTGTACCTCAAGAATCAGTTTGGGGCTAAATTTTCGACATTGCTGATGAGGTAAGATCATTAGCAAGAGTTTTTGTTGATGATTCATCTTTCAAATTTTCTTTCCGTGATTCTTTCGAGATACAAAACTGTACTAAAGGATGATCTAGATAAGATTAAATACTGTGAAATAAATGGCTCGTTAACTTTAATCCAACGAAAACTGAGTGTATACATTTTAGTAATAGAAACCCGCCTATCTTCCAAAGTTTAAAAGTATTCGATGAATAACTTAACTTTGTGAATTCACACCACAATTTGTGAGTAACACAATCTTCGAATGGCTCATAGACTCAACATAATGATAATATTATTAATTTTACCTCGAAAGGAATTGGAAACCTAAAAAAAATAAAAAAATGTAAAAAAAATACTGAATACCTTTTTTTCAAATTCAACTTTAAACTAATTCTACGTCATTCTTATTAGACCAACACTTGAGTATGCATCCAAGGCCTGGTCATCGTGCAGTCAAAAAGATACTGAAGGACTTAAAACAAAAGAAAATACAAGCAACCCTGTTAGAAACCGGCTTATTTAAATTTGCCAGCCAAAAAATCGCTTTAACTTGAAACCGAATGAACCACACTGGCAGAAATGAGGTCAGCCCAAAATTCTCTGTATGTTTTACAAATCATCAATAACACTGCACCAGCATATCTCTCAGATCAGTTGCCCCATACTGTTAGAAAAACTATACACTGCAATGCAATACATACAGATCATTTTCGCGATACCGCGCAGCATAATCTCGAAACCAGGTTAATGTAAACAAACGGTCGAAGCAGTACCATATTTGGACTAAGCGACGTGACGTAAGCTGACAAATTCGACCAAAGTCTCAAAGATTCAAGGGAATGTTCGAGACTTACAAATGTCTGACCACTCGAAATATGGCTTGAGAAGCTGATTCGGCGAAAACTTGGCTTGAGAAGCTGATTTGGCGAAAACTTCACGCAGGATTGGAACGACAGGTGTCTGAACGCGAAGATGGATGATCCGGCTACCTATATATTTAATATTGTCTTTCCTAAATGGAGGTTAGCCACTGAAAACACCTGCCATACAGAAGAAAAAAAAAATTTGGCAAATTTTATTTTTCTCCACATATGATTTATGTGCATCATGTACTTTGTTGGAAATGGACAGTAAAACAATTTCCAAGACGGAAGAAACTCAGTCTTGAACATTCAATAATGGAAAGGTATAAACAAATTCACGCACGTACGATGATCTAGGAAACGAACTATCGAGTAGGTTTCATGCTATAAACCAAAAAAGTAGCCAGGTGGAGCCTCAATATGTCTATTTTTAAAATAGATTACTGCCGAAAATTACGCCCTAGGACAAGTTATTTTATGTGAAACTGAATAGAAGTACAAGTATTTGTTATGAGAAAATTGTTGTAGGAAGTTAGCTTTCAAACATCAAACTGAAGGATAAACGATACGGGTGCAAATAATAATAATAATAATAATAATAATACATGTAGCTGAAATAGGTCACGAAATTTTCTTATGTTGGATTACGCATTGAAACTATTGTATAATCATATTTTGTCTGTAATAGTGTTATATATATATATATATATATATATATATATATATATATATATATATATATATATATATATATATATGGCACATTTACATGCCAATATTTTCATGGGAAGACTCGTACAAAAGTTCCCCATTGAGGCACCCAATAAACCTCTAAGCTACTGCAGATTCACTGACGACAAAGAATCAAAGTGGATCGAAACTGGCGACAATTTCAAAATATATTTTTGAATTCCACAATAACTTCAATCCTCCGATTACGATTAAATGTACCTCAGAGTCATGAAACAGGTCTTCTTGGATTCTCAATCTATTATCCTGGATGGGAACATAGAAACTGATATGTATTCTAAGCCAACTGACTCTCACCAGTATTTTACTCCAGAACAGCTGCCACCCCAAGCACGTAATAAAAAAAAATCTTCCTTACGGCATGTGCTTTCGGAGGAAATGCATATGATCTTTGAGACTCGGAGAGCTCAAGTGGCACCTTAGTAGGAGAGGACTTAAAAGAAGAGGATACAGAAGGAGATAAATTGACGATGCCATTAACAAAACTAAACTCCTCGATAGAGGGGCACTCTTGAAATATAAAACCAAGAAAACCAACAAGCACGTTCCCTTCGTATATACGTTCCACTCCAATGCCCCAAACTTGCAACAGATCATTCGGAAGCATTGGCACAAGATCGAATCTTCCGAACGTCTGAAGGGCATATTTCAAGACGTTCCTATGGTTGCGTACCATAGACCTAAGAATTTCAAGGTAACTTCAGACAAGACCACAGATATAGGCACATACTGATGCAAAGACAAACGTTGCCTAATTTGCAAACATAAGCCCGAGACCAAAATGTTCAGAAGTTCGCCATCAGGAGTAAGCTTTAACATCAATCAGAAGTTAGGATGTCGAACCAAAAATGTAATCAGTCTCCTGACATACAAAATCTGTCCAACTCAGTATGTTAGCGAAACCGGTGATTAAAAACAAAAACAAAAAAAAAAATAATGAATAACCACAAGCGGCACATTCGCAACAAAATCAATGCGAAAGTCGCTAACCACTACAACTCAAATGGGCATTCAGTCGAGTCCCTCGAATTGCTACCGACTGAGTCTAACCTGGGTGAACCGATGTAGAATGCAGGCGTAAGGAACTATACTAAATACTGCAATTGAAAACTCATGGGGAATTTGTCCTAAATGATAAAGTTTAACCTTCCCAATGCAATCTTACAAAAATTCTAATTAGGCGTCAGCATATCACCCGTACGCAATTCTTGCGATAATATTTACCTAAGTAAATATTCCGTAACTCTTTCGATGAATTATTATTATTATTATTATTATTATTATTATTATTATTATAACTCTTGTCCATTACCCCGCTACACCATTCTCATGATATATTTCCTTTAGTACCGCCATGTATATATCTTTAAAACATTTTGTAGATGGCGTTGATTTTTTCGTCACGCATGGTTTCCGTCCTTTGTCCCCAGCCTGGAATTGGGTCAAAACATTTTGGTTCTCTGCGATAGACACGATCATCCCTTCTTTGATTTTTCTTATAAAACTATGTTGGTCTGACGGCAGTGGAAAATAGACGCGTAATTTACCCATTTTAAGACCGTTTTTCAACTATTCTTCTTTCTTTCTTCCATCTTTTTACTCTTGTATTTAGGTTCTCCGTCATTCAAACATGTAGGAATCCAGACTTTCTCTCGGCTTTTGTGTTTCATGTTTATTTTGTGGATGTAAGTTACTTGATCCCCTGACAAAGAACTTGTTTAGCTCGAAACGTTGTCAAAAACTGTTTGTATTTACACCGTTATCAATTTTTGTGTCAATATATATATATATATATATATATATATATATATATATATATATATATATATATATATATATATATATATATATATATATATATATCCATGGCGAAACTGTGGGCTTAAAAAAGCGTATAATTAACTGTATAGAGACATATTGTCACGCCTGTGTTTCTTGTTGACCAAAATTATTAACATTATATTGTGTGCTTTAGTATGATATACTGCATACTCGTTGTTTTTTGTACTTCCCTGTATGGCTCATTGGCAAGCAGGGAGCCGTGGTAAATCGTTTGGTAGGTCTTTGAACTCATAATTCAAGGGTCGCAGGTTGGATCCGCGCCTATCCCAGCCCGAGTTGGCTGCCTCGATGTATCCTTGCGGAAAGTAATTGCTCTCATTTTCTCTGCATGATATAGCCGCATAAAGAATGAACGTGCTGTTAAAAACCAACTAAAAACAATTTTTGGCAAGAACATATATTTGTTCTCTCTCCCCACTGCTTTTGTAGTTATTTTGGGGGAGGGGGATAAGCCACGGGTTGTAGTTTTTATGTAATCTCAACTGATTCATTGTTTGTGGAAGAAGACTGTGATTTCTGTATGACTAATAGGTGAACCAAATTTCTGCATTAAGACGGCAACTGAAGTATACACTCTACAATGACAAATCTTATCACTGATGGGATTTACAGTTTATATATATTTACCATATCCCGATGGTGTAGACCTTCGCGTATTTGCACATACAATCTTTAACTACATACATTTTTATCTGCAACACACAGAACTCGAATCTCTAAGACAGTCGAGTCTAAAACACAATCAATTCTGAGCCTGCAATGCAATGGACCAAATCCGAGACATGAAAAATCCGAATCTGCAGCATGAAACAAGTTTGTACTGTAATATAACATCTAGAAAGAAGCGCAATAATACGCGATAATGCAAGACAATAAACCCTTACTTGAATACAGTAAATCCAACAACTATTATGGAATGTAGTTAAGTCTGGAACAAAAGTAAATTTCGTTGTCAGACAAGAAATTCAGATAAGCACCACATTTTTTTTTTTTTTTTTTTTTTTTGCCAGAAAATAAATTCGAATAGGCACCACATTACATTTTTCTTGTCAGAATACTTATGCTGATTCTGCAAGTTTACAAAGCAGTATTTCCATCATTACAGAACAGAGTCCGATATTTCTGTACATTGTGCTCGGTCATCTTCAAGTGTCTTCCTTTTCTCAGAAAATATAGGCTACTTTGGAACGGTCTACTTGTTAAAAAAATATAATGTGCAAATAGTTTTATCCTGAGTCACTCCTGTATTCTTCTGATTGAAATGCGATATCAGCATTTCCAGTCCTCTCTTCCATCAATAGAAATTTGGCAGCAGAGTAAAGTTCATCTGCTGAAGTTAACGAAGGGATCTATACAATGCAGATATATGCAGACCTGGAAAACCTGACGGTTCTACCTTGCCATTTACCTTTAGTCTAATCATCGAATGCAGAAAGCTCTACAAAAAAAGAACCCCTGCTATAGCTAGACACTGTTTGACAATCTGCCAGACACTAACAATGGGTGGCGTTTGAGAGTGTTAAACATACAAGACTTATTTTAATATGAATTGCAAGTCAAATTATCATTATAACACTTACAATAATTAATTTTTATTTTAAATAACGGTTACGCGTCAAATTTTTGTTTAGGAATTTTTGGAGGTATCGAACCTCATCGAATAGTGACAAAGAGATCATTTTGTAACGAAAAACACGGCGTTAGCTTTGACGAACTTACTTCAAATGCAGTGACTGAATAAGGTGCATTTTCATAGATCAGTCTGGGAATATCTGAATGTAACTCAAACTAAGTCTAATTGAACTAGTTCACCTTCTAAATAAGAAGGTCATAATCGCGCACAATCATGAGAGTTTGTCAATGCACTATAGTTCATTGTACTAATAAGACACGCTCTCTGAGGAACTTTTGAAACTCTTCCAACAATCAGATAGGGAGTTATTTGCTTTTAATTTTATGTATAACAATATGTACGAACTTTATGTCTTATTATCAATATGAAATACGACATAGATAAGGAATATTGCCAGAAGTCAAACCGTATTAAATACAACATCAACATCCTTTTAGAACGAGACTCTGACCAGACTTACTCTTTAATGCCGAGAATCTTTATCAGACAAGAAAGTAATAGTGAATGACGTCATCGGGCATATGGCTAATGTTTCACTGGATGAAACCCATTTAATCAACTTGTTTTTTTTTTTGTTTTTGTTTTTTAAGTTCATGGAAGGAGGGGTGGACATGGGGGGGCATATATTAAACTCTATCCTCCATCTAGCATTAGCAAGTATACTCCAGCCGTCATTGCAGTATGTTGACTTCACATAGTTTCTGAGCTCCATAAGCATAATTTATGTCGCAAAAGAATTTATAACAATAACATTAGATGTCTGAATCAATTTGAGAACATGACTTCGATAAAAAAACAACAATTTCCTGTAGTTTCTTCTTGGATGTTTACTCAATTGACCAGTCTTAAGTACGATATTTCTTAAAATAATAGCTTCTTGTTTTCTTATCATCCATAATAAACAATCAATGCACTGTAATTAAAACACAAATTGCCCATGCACACAGCAAGTATGTTATGAATCGAATAGTTTCTTGTCTCACTATATCGAAGTAAGGTTCCATTTCAGCACTATATAAAGCATGTTTGCTATTATCCCCATTCCAACAGCATCGCTATGCTAATTGTCTTTCCTTGCGGATGCCTGTTACCTCTCATTTACGTCTACAAATCAAATGGGCTCGTGACCACAGGTTGGAGAGTAGATTGACTTCGCATGATATTTTTCCATCGAGCATGGAGGAACATACGAGAAATCCATTGTTTACAAATGGAAACGTAACGAAGGCACTATTGTTTAAGGGGCACCCGTTTAGGGATCTGTGATTATTCATAAACTCAGTTCTGAAACCAACCCTCAGCTAGGAATACAATCAAAACTGTGCATTGAACTGTTCACAAACTCGCCATGAAATTTTGAGCACACAATTTCATATAACATTAATAAGTCTTCTTGTAAATTTTCGAAGCTATGACTTAAATTCAAGTCTGATTTTTAAACACGAGTTCGGAGTCTAAATTGCGTTTAGTGCCCTAAAACATATGAATTCGATGACCAGGCATTGTCATGATTTTTAAAGAGAATCCGTCCAAACTGCCCGTTGAAGAAGAAGAAAAAGACGAAGAAGGATATGTCATCCCAAATTTTTAATCCTTTAATGATTTGATCAATGTGACAAATTTATATCCAAAGGACACAGAATTATATATACATATATATATATTTGTACTAAGTAACCATGGGTACGAATATGTATGCTCTAAATATTAAATAACGTGTGCGCCATTTCATACGTATACATTAACATACAATAACCATTTTCCAGGAACGTGTACGCCATTTCATACGTATTCAGTAACATACAATAACCATGTTCCAGGAACAAACATATGACAATAATTTTAAAGTTTGTTTATAATTAAAGAAATTAGGATTTTTTTCCGTGGGAAATCCAAGGAAAATTTTGAATTACCTTATCAGGTGGGAGCAGAAAAACCTGAGATTATGTTACTATTCCAGTATGATCACATATGCAAGAAATCCACCTGAGACAATGTTACTATTCAAGTATGATCAAAGATGCAAGAAATCCACCTGAGACTATATTACTGTTCAAGTATGATCATAGATGCAAGAAATCCACCTGAGACTATGTTACTATTCAAGTATGATCATAGATGCAAGAAATCCACCTGAGACTATGTTACTATTCAAGTATGATCATAGATGAAAGAAATCCACCTGAGACTATGTTACTATTAAAGTATGATCATAGATGCAAGAAATCCACCTGAGACTATGTTACTATTTAAGTATGATCATAGATGCAAGCGTATAACTTCCGTATAAATCATGTATTTGCTTTCAACAAGTGGCCTACAAATACTGCTAAAGTAATAATAATAATAATGCTATGGTGTTTTCTCTTTTCATCCCTACGGGAAGCCCCAACAAAGGGTAGAGTGATACTCTAGAGCCCCAGCAAAGGGTAGAGTGATACTCTAGAGCCCCATCAAAGGGTAGAGTGATACTCAGCAATTTCCTCGCTGAAGGCTACGTCCATATTTAAACATGCGTATTGGAATGATGCACCTACAATGCATATCTTCTGTGATATTTATAGAATATCTCAGGAGATTACCATCTCGCTTATCTGCTACGCTAGCACTTTCGAATTCTGTCGCTTGTATCATTGCCAAATTTTGTAAATACAGATAAAATGAACGAAACTATATATATTTTTATAAATGCCACTGGTTTCGTCACGCTTTAAAAATTTTATTCATTAATTTCAATTGTTTTAAATTTAAAGTTTCTCATGTTCATAGATACAAGTATGACAATTATTTTAAATATTAAAATCCAACAGAATTTTGTTCTATTAAGATAAGTGGTCTAGGATACATTTTTTACTTCACAGTATCTTTTAATTATATGTACTAATAATCTTAATGCACTAATAACTCGTCTACAGTATAAATGCTGTGTTGATAATGCAGGGAAAAATACAATATGTTCCACTGGTATACAATAAACACAGTCTATTCTCTATACGAATTTATCAACCGCGCTCAGCCACAATGACCTTGATACCATCTATACATTGAAAACATGCCTGGTCTACTCGTGGTTTTGCCAGCAACGCTCTGTGGTTCGTAAATAGCAAACAGATAGTCTTGCTGATGCACGAGAAAATACTTTTTATGTTTTATCATGTTTGTCTTTTTTTTGGGGGTGGGTGGGGGGATACATACTTCCGCAAGAGGAAAAAACACGCAAAGAAAGAAACTTACAAACTCGAAGACAATTGAATAAATCGGGTTATAATAAATAAAAATATATGTATTTACTAATTAGGATGGATTTAAATGAAACTGTTATAACTCGGGCTTACATTACTGTACTAAAAATCAATATGGTTGACGCAAGAAACTGATTCGATACTCTAGTTCTTTCAACAGAAACAAAATGAAATTCTGTGACAGTGGTACAGATGCTTTTTTTTTAGAAAATAGAACTTTCCCGGAAACAAGAAGAAAAAAAAGTGACGGTGAATACAAAATTATACAGATATCTGTTACAAAACAGTCGTGTGCCAAACAATCTTTCTCTAAGGCGAATTTCCCTAATCACTGCTAATTTTCTTTTAAATAGAGAATTAGAATAGTCATTGCTCGCTTGTACATAAAGTAATCTTACAATGCACCTGTTTCAATTTAAAATTGTAATTTTCCCAGTAATTCCATGTTACTGAATTAAAACATCTGAAGCTCTGGAAATGTTGTAATGTTAAATACAAGTAAAACTATATTATTTATATGACCTAGCTTTACTTCCATTGATAGTACCTGTAATATAATAAAGGTATGCAATTGACATTTTATGTTACTAGGGTCGATTATAATTACTTATAATATACCACGTAATGAGCTTGAATAAGTTTCGATGCTCAATTTTACATGCACAACAGAATCAATATTATACTGAAAGATGGAAGCGCCAAAAACAATACAAATAACAATATAACCTATAGTCACCGAGACTTCCATGGGTCTCACCTATTCATAGTAATCTCTTTAATCTATAAATAAAAGCTGCACAAATATTTATTTTTCAAAAGTGCGATCATTTATATTAATTTCTGATGAAAAAAATATAAACAAGGGTCACATTCATGCTTTATCTTTATACTGCGCTCCTGCACGTTGCATACATAATGTTGTCTATATATTTTAAGTATGTATTCTCATGTAGATATCTGTAACTGGACAATTTGAAATATTTTATTCGTACTTAGACATCAAAATTCTTCTGATAAAAAAAGCAACTTCTTTCACTTTTTGAAGGAGTTTCTAATGTAACAATCTTCAACATGTTCTTAAATTTTAATCTCTACTGATGACTGATATCAGAGAAAGATGTACTAGTACAGTCCTAATTTGAAGAAAAAAAAAGTTTCATTACTCAATTTTACATGTACTTTTTGTTCCTGCTTACTATCATAAACTCTATGTGAAATAGGTCGTGCTTGATCTGGAATACAAAGATAAATAACACCTATGTCTAATAAATATCAGCAAAGTTTCAGATAAATGAAATCAAGTTCATTATTTATTATTAAATTGTAATATTTTAAAAGTACTTACGCCGGATTCACACAATTCCTCTTCCTCTAACTTTTCCCTTCCTGTTTCCTACCTGTAAACTTGTCTGCCTTCCGACTAAGATCCTTCTATGAAAACCTGTGTCGGCAACCAAATGCCTTTTATAGACAACTCCGCCGTCAGATGGTACCTTGGTGCTGTAACCCGAGATCGCTGCTCATTTCGCGTAGGTATATGTACATAGGGAAAAGTATATGGTCTCGTACCTCGGCCGGAGTTAGTAGCATCCTCAACAGCTCACGTGACTCACAGGGGCTAAATTCAGTAACAGGTCTGACTCATTAGATGCCGAGGTTGAACTCGGATTCTGAGTTTAGCAGTAGATAAATTCTATCTTAATTGGAGAACAGTCAGACTAGCATGTGATGGGAATTTTAAATCAGCATCACTCTCAACACGGAAGTAGGTTTTGCCTAGTTGATGCTTTATCACAGTGAAAACAAATCAATTCCATCTAGAATGGGATGCGGTGATTTAATTTACTGTATACAACCAATATATATTTAAATCACAGTGTCAATGTCAATATCAGACTCATTGAAACCTATATGAGATGTATGCAAGATATTATTGTAAACAAAATTGTATTAGAACAGGATATTTTGTACTGAACTACAAGATCTATTGAACGTTGCGGAAATGAGCGTATATATATATTTGTGATCTGTTTTGAACAACTTGCTCACAAAGAACCTTTGGAACTAAAGTTTACCTTTTTCAGGATTCTTCGTGATTTTCTGATAAGATTTTGGACAAATTATTTGATGTTAAATGAAATGCACTCTGTAAGTCACTACGTGACTATAGATCCTAATTTATTTCGTACAAACAAAATGTTTGCACAAATTCTCCAATGTGTGACTTTCATGTATGTTGCTATATGTTGGATATGAAATGATTATATGGACATTTATGCTATACAACACTATGTTATAGGGAAAATGTAAAACTCCGTTATAGGAAAAATGTCATGCTTGAATTAAATTATAATCATTTATCGACATTTGGAAAAGTTATTAAATGAATATATATATATATATATATATATATATATATATATATATATATATATATATATATATATATATATATGTATGTATGTATGTATGTATGTATGTATGTGATTTTTTCTAAGAAAAGTATAATGGATTAGTTTAGATTCTTTGAAAGCTGGACCACTGATTCACAGTAACATTCGTGTACTGAGGTAAAAATCTGCCGATAAAGTTGAAAGGTCTTTTTTCCACCAAGGATGCAAGTTCATGCACTGGGAATGATAAAGTGTTTTGTAACACGAACCACATAATGTGCAGCAGGTAGATAGGTTTTACCATTGTCTTCAAAAGCGTTCGAGCCTGAACTCCATGTCAGATATTTTGTCAATCTTTTCTCTAAGTATAAACCATGTTCCAGAGGGGGGACAAGTTTCAATCATGTTCCAGAAGGGTGACAAGTTTCAACCATGTTCCAGAAGGGTGACAATTTTCAGCGATGTTTCAGAAGGGGGACAAGTTTCAACCATGTTCCAGAAGGGGGACAAGTTTCAACCATGTTCCAGAAGGGGGACAAGTTTCTAAATAGTTGGTAATAAATACATAACGTCATGAATCCTTGTCAGTAATCCTGTATAGCAACCCCAAATTCCACCACTTATGTATTATAGTACATGATCTCTCATACCCTTGAAAGTTGGATTAACGAGAAGAGGTTTACGTCAATTAAATACAGTAAATTTGGGTTTAGAAAACGATCCGAGCACTTTAGATTGGGTCACAATTGTCGGTCTTGGAACGCTTTGAAAGTAGATGATATTAAAGCAAACTGTCAGTGTGAACAACTACAGAAATGTAGATTGTATGTATCCCCCCCTTACCCCCAATTCAGATTGTAGTATTTAGAAATAATATCTTATCGAGGAAACTATTAGCACAGAGGCATGAAATTCGAACTAAAATGAATATATATTTTTAATTCAATTAACTTATAAGTAATTTTCCATCTGTAATTTTAATTTTCTTGGTAATTTAATAACAAAAGCGTTGACAATACCTGCCTACCAGGATTTCATTTAAGTTATGAATTGTGTATTCATACGATATATTGAGGTTTCTCAGTCATAATTAACTGCCCTCCCTATCCCCCCCCCCCCACACACACACAAAGAATATACGTATGAGTTTACTACTGGTGTACTGGTTGCTGGTAAAATTTTATGTGAATCAGAAATGTTGTGTTTTTAACGGACCCTGTTATAATTATATTCATCAAGAGCAAGGGCACAATTCAAAATTGCTTTGAGTAGGTCTGTGACTCAAATAGCGACAGAAATCCCAATACAACAATATTGTTGCAATATGTGAATAATGTACAGTATAGCGTTCAAACATTCTGATCCGTTCTTATAAAACATAATCAGCTAAAGACACAAGGAAGTTTCATTTTAAGAATGCATCATTTCCCCCTCCCCGTCGAAGATGAAACAGTTAATACCATAACATTGTGTTGTGTACGGTAAGTCAGTTCAGGGCTTGGATGCCTTAACATCAAGTGCCTAGGAAGCAGTTTAGACTAGATGGATCCAGATACGCAGTAGTTACAGGAATTAATTATGCATGTGGTTATTTCTAAAAAGAAAGCGCTAATCCCAGGTTTTGATGCTACCAGTATTCTAGCTTATTGAAAATGGGTAGATCAGTTCACGCTGAAATATTATTTTATTTTTTCAGCATTTAATCTCAAACCTGTTTGAGCAACTTACATGTTGAAATGGTTGAAACATTCCACCAACTGCAGCATGCGTTACATTTTAACTTTTTAATCCACGAGTGCATATTCGTGCGAACCTTTGCTTTATAATTAGCTCAACAGTTTGTATAAAGCACTTGTGTGCGGGCTATTCGTCAGCAAACTAAAAGGAAAATAAAAAAAAAATTCGTTATTAGATTTTTTTAAAAACACTTTCTCAACAATCTGAACTCTCTATAAATTAAATCTCCTTGCTTAAATAATATCAGCAGGTAGGTAAATATGTAGGTAGGTAAGTAAGTAGGCAAACATACGAACACACTTTACCATGCAAATAATACATGAGACTTTTTCTATTAAGTCTAAATTCTAATTGCGATATGATGTTCATATTTGTTATCAGAGAGAGAGAGAGAGAGAGAGAGAGAGAGAGAGAGAGAGAGAGAGAGAGAGAGAGAGAGAGAGAGAGAATTGGATGTTAGAGACGCTCAGATACTAGTAATAGTTTCGTCTGATACCCTTGCCCTTTTTCCACTCTTACCTCGTTCCAAGTCTGGTACCCTTGCCTTTTTTCCACTCTTACCTCGTTTCAAGTCTACACCCTGGCCTTTGTTCCACTCGTACGTCGTTCCATGTCTGGTAACCTGACCTTTGTTTCACTCTTTCCTCGTTCCAATGAATTGAAATAAAGTGGAATAAAGAGTGGAATAAAAGGTCAAGGTACCACGCCCAAGTTTCACTAAACATCTCAAATTCTCTTCCTCAACTTGAGATTTTTGAATATATTCTTATTGATTGGTTGAAAACAATGATAATTATTTTGTCCACAGAATATTCAGCAGGCATCAGAGATTAAAATACATTTCATAAAATCTTGAATTTTTCTGAAAGAAGTCTCGCCTTATCTCAAAGGAAACTCTTTTTCTTTCCAACAATAAAAAGGTTTTCATGTGTTAAAATGTAAAACTAACAAGTGATTTTGCATCCTTTCCGCTATTTCTACCTATGGGAAAATATTGTGTGTGTGTGTGTGTGTGTGTGTGTGTGTGTGTTCTATTTTCATTACAGAAGTATACTTTAAAATAAAATGGAAGAGTTTTGGCTGAGGTCTCAGTTATGACATTTGCTTTGAAGAGTTTTACCAACGCTAAAAATTTAAGGCAACTTTTTCTTAAGATTCACTTTCCCTGTTGGGAGGATTCTTCTTTATTGGAAGATATCATCATTATCCTCCTACGTCACGTACAGAGGGCGCTGCAGAAAGAAATGCATAACTCTGTTAGCATCCACCAAAAATTAAAAGTAAGGCAATAAATGTACAAATTACCAATAGTTGTACCCACCCACCCCCACACACAATGCGGAATTGGCATATAATGTTATCCTTGTCTGTGCATACATACATACATACATACATACATACATACATACATACATACATACATACATACATACATACATACATACATACATACATACATACATACATATATATCTCCAATACCCTACCTTTAACCCCACGATGGAGATGAATCTATAGTCAAAAAAGTGCACAACTCTTCCGAAAATAGTGTGAGTATAATGGTTGGTCAACAGCCTATGTCTTCTGATGATGACTATAATATGTACTAAGTTTCAAAACAATCCACTGAAAACAGATCGAGTTATTACAGTCACAAAATGGTGTCAGATATTGCATTCAGATTTAAGTCAAAAGGCCAAATAAGTCTTTAAAACAATTCTATGGAGCACAACGTATTTTTTAGTATGCGCGTCTTTGATGGGGACCATACAGCTTTGTTTGGGCGGTTCATTAAAAAATGCAAGACACGCGACGTTCGCAAGAGTCTATCTTACATTGCATTCAGATGCAGGACAAAAAGGGCAAAAGGTCTAAAAACAAACTGCAAGCGAACAGTGATTTGTTGATATGTCCATCTTCAGATGATGGCCATGATGTGTACGAAGTTTCATGGTGATCCGTTGAAAACTGTGAGACTAGTTGTGCTCACTATGCTCTGTCATTACACTACATCAGCGGTGCACAACATAACGACCGCGCACCGCATGCGGCCCACCAACACATTTTGTGCAGCAGTCCATCACAATCTCTGAGACTAGTTCAGTTCACTGCATTCATCTACAAGACAAAAAAGGGGCAATACCTCAAGCAAAACTTGAAGGCGCAAAGTGATTTGTCGACATCCGTATCTTCAGGTGGGACTAGTTGTGTTCACAATTTACCAAGTGGGACTAGTTGTGTTCACAAGATTGTGTGACGAACGGATGGACGGACACGAGGATTCCTTTATACCCCTGCTTTTACAGAGGCGGCAGGCATATAAAAAGAAGCACGACGGGATTCGAACTCGACACCTCTGGCATATAGTTTATTCTCTATATCCACAATCTGCTGAGAGGTCTAATGCGCTCGCTTTTACAGATCACTCACACTTCTCACCTGTGTCCGCGTCAGTTCGAGTCTCGGTTCGACCAACCTGGGTATTTGAGAAAGCTTGTCGGTAGCTTCCCGTGGGTCGGTGGTTCTTCTCAGGGCATTCCCGGGTTTTTCCTCCACCAAACAGACTGCCCGCCATGTATAGACTATCATATGCTGAAAAATGGCGTTAAACACCACAAAAGCAAACCATATCCATAATCTATAACGTGGAAAATTTGATAAACGATCACAGAGTCAAACTGTATTTTTTGATTTTGTTCAGAAAGTAACGTTTACGTATTGACCGCAGCTGTGTGTCTCTGTAATTATTCCCGCGCTTTTTGCTGCCCGTCCGGACATGTGTTCCTCTGTGTGTGTGTGTGTGTGTGTGTGTGTGTGTGTGTGTGTGTGTGTGTGTGTGTGTGAATAATGTCGTGCAAGTCCCCCTACACTGTTCAATATTGCGACTTTAAACCTTGTGATATGTTGGGTGTGGTCTGTAGTTGTACACGACAGTTTTACGATTTTGAAACAGACCCCTGAGGGTGGAGATGTGCACAACTGCTTTTTAATTTTGAAACAGCCCCTGGGGATGGGGCTAGAAGGTGGGGTTTGTTTTACATGAATTCAATATAATTCCCATATTATGAGACTGGCTTGTCTGAGAATCGGTGTGTGTAATTATCAACCCAGGTGTCAATATATGTCAGCTGGATCATAACATAAAAATATTGAGATTCTCACCTAATGGCCATATATACATTTACTTGGCATGAAAAGACAATTGTATAAATGACTACCATCATGAGCTTAGCCCCTGTGTCATAACTTGGAAACAGTTGAGATTACCACCCATAACCATGTATACATTTACTGGGCATGACAAGACAAATTCACATATGCAAGTAAAATTGGGCCTGCGATCTATTCTTATCCCCTGGGAGTTGATCCATGGGTCACACATTTTAGTTGTTAAAGGGATAAAGCTGTGAAGCACGGGGTGTGTGTTGAGAAAATATTATAAGATTCTTCAGAGCGATAATTGTGGAGGTACTCACTTGCACTCTTTGGTAATATTGTTTAAAAGTCGGGAAAATCCCCTTTTAAAAAACAACAATTGAACAAGATGACCTAACCCATACTTTATTCGAGTCCAAATTAAGGCTAAAATCTCACTTTTTTTAAAACACCTATTTCGACAATCGTACAATAATTTACGCAAAATATCATAAAAGATTGTGCATTTTCGTAAAAGAAAACGGGGGTTAAAAACCCAGCCTCTTTTGGGACAATAACTACTGAGTGTGGCCTTGTCCTTTTGCTTTTCAGTCACTTTCTCACTCATTATTGGCTTCAATGTCATACTGCCGTGTGTGTGGATGCCTTGTGGTCAGAGCAACACCTTCCACCAAAAGTAGCTCGGTTAGTGTGACCTATAATTTTAAAATTCTTTCATTAGTAACATAATTAATTTTGCCTTTAACAATGGAAGTGCAACAAAGGAAGTGGCAGGGTATTCATATATTGCACACATAAAAAAGAAAAGGAGGGGGCGTTTGTGTTCTATGAATACAACAGTCGTAAAATAGTGTGCTATTCGTGGCATGCATACCAGTGCGGAATTTGCAGACGATAGATTTTTGAGCTTTTGACACATTCAAGGCGAAAGAGTATGTTTGCGCCTAAGGCGAATTAGAAAATAGTTATTGTTTTCAATATCCTGGCGTCTACCACAGAATATTATTATTATTATTATTATTATTATTATTATTGTTGTTGTTGTTGTTGTTGTTGTTGTTGTTGTTGTTGTTATTATTATTATTATTATTATTATTATTATTATTATTATTATTATTATTGATGTGAGATTTTATGGATTGTGTTCTGATAGTTCTCTTGCTTGGAGTGTTCAGCTTTGTGTTAAATTCTTGAATAAGACAAGATTGAAGATTGCCCCCTCCCACTCAACTGTATTATAAAACATGATCTTACATGAGTGCTCATTTCAAATAAAGTGTATGAAGTGAGTTGAATAATTGCATCTTTTTAGAGCCTTGCCGATTTCATAAATCTTATTTGTAATGAGCACAGATGTAAGATTATATTCAGGACACGAAGAACAATACTGAGTTTGTTATGACGAAACCGCAGAATAGTGTGGTGCAATGACTTTGAAAATACATTCTCATGATCAAGGAGCCCTGGGTGGCCGAGTTGTCTAAGAACCTCGCATTTACAGACCACTCACACAATCTCACTTCTGTCCACTTGTGTTCGAGTCTAGACTCGACCAGCGTGGGTATGTGAGAAAGCTTGCCAGCAGCAGCCGTGGGTCGGTGGTTCTTTTCGGGATCTTCTCGGGTTATTCTTCAACGAAATATACTGATCGCAATGTGTAGCTTATCATGTGCTGAAAAATGGCGTTAAACCCCACAAAGTCAAGCCCAAAATCTTACATGATCAGACCTATTTCAGGTGCTGAAAAATGGCGTTAAACCCCACAAAGTCAAGCCCAAAATCTTACATTATCAGACCTATTTCAGGTGCTGAAAAATGGCGTTAAACCCCACAAAGTCAAGCCCAAAATCTTACATGATCAGATCTATTTCAGGTGCTGAAAAATGGCGTTAAACCCCATAAAGTCAAGCCCAAAATCTTACATGATCAGACCTATTTCAGGTGGTTTTGCGGTGTGCGCTTTCGTAACGTCGGCTGTAATATGGGAATTCGCGTGCTGTGTTTGTTCGGTTTTTGTTTTCCTTAACACAAATCAAGGACAGTCTGAACGAGTTGTATATACGGTAGGTAATAATGTACGCGTTAGTGATCAGACAGTCGGCAAAAGTGTTGTTTTGTCAGCAGTTTGATAGGACTGCGCGTGAGATTCAAGTTTTTTTTTATAGTGGTTGTTGTTGTTGTTAAAAAATATACATCAGGGTTACTGATAATGTAAGAATAGCGACCATTCACGGTTTGCTTTGTGCAAGCGATTCCCTGAGCACTCGGCAAAGACTTTAAACCATCACCTTAAAAGTATTCCCTCGTGTTCCGTCAAAGGTTTGCACACAGCCAACTGTGTTAGCCTCGGTCTGCCCAAACTGTATCTGCATAGAAAATGTGCAGATATTAGACTGGGAAAAGTTTTGTGGATTGTTTACATCTAGCAATAAGCATTGATCCCATCCCTTGAGCAAGTATTACCACCATTAAAAGATTATGAAGTCATAATGTGCATGACGTCAAAAATGAAAATTTGCCTAAAATACAATTAGATTTATCTTTACGACATTCTTTCTGACTGATAGAAATGTTACCTGTCTTTACCTTTAATTTGGCATGCTTTTTTTTCCTGATTTTTAATGTAACTTGCCCTAGTCAACACTTATGGCGCGGTCGAGCGCCTTAAAATTTAGGGCGCTTCATTTTAGTTTCACCCCCCCCCCCCACCCCGCTGGCTTTGGGTTGGCTTTTCATTGCATAGGGATGAAAGTCAAAGCAAGCCGGGTGATCCAGCCAACCCAATTTGCTCCCTAGAGGGCGTTCCCGATTTCTCACGAAACGCTACTGCCATCAGAAGTCGAATCAGTCAATTTCTTGCAAAAACGCCTACTCTTGTGTTTGCCTAATTTTTCATGGGATTCTAAAAAAAAAAAGATAGTGGAACCTATATACATTTTAAGACGTAGCCAGCAACCTTAACACTGTTTTCCTTAACATTTCCTCTTTTCTTTTCGCCAAATTTCAACGCAAAACGACTGAAATGACAACTCAAAACGAGGCTGCCACTGCGGTCAAACGGATTGTGCAGACGCTGGTATTATTTAACTTACGTTACGGCCCTTGGGCCAAATTGGTTTTTATAAGGAATTATATTAAAATTTATTCTAGCAAGATTTACTCGCCTTGGGTACCTTTCAAATAAAAGAATAACTTTCTTAGTTAAAAACAGACAGCTTTCAATGTTTTTGTTTTAATTGAAGTGAAATAATTGGTTCCTTCATTTTATTTTGAACTTTGAATATAGAGATGAAAAGTATTTCCTTTAAAATTAATTTCACGTCGACCACTGTTGTTGTTTGTTGCTAGGCTTTTCCCTATTTATTTAAAGCACAGTGTCAGACGTATGTATATACATTATGACGTCACAAATAACATTTGTGCATGCATCCAATCAGCGCAACCGTTACATGGATGCATAACGGACGTACTAGTCTGCCAAGTTGACTGTAGACATAAGTATCTCATTCTTGCAGACTGAACGAGACTATTTCGTTCCTTCCGTCATATGTTTTTTTTTTATTAATTAATTTATTATTATTATTATTATTATTATTATAAGGAGTTCCTTATACATTTATTCTACGAAGATTTACTCCTCTTGAGTACTCTTCTTATAAAAGAGGTATGCCTTTCTTAATGAAAAACAGATTTCTGTCAAAATTTTTGTTTTATTTCTGTGAAAAACTATTTTTCTTGTTTTATTGAGCTTTAAATATAGTAATTTAATTTATTTCCTTTCGAATTAATTTAACGTCGACCATTGTTGCTATGTTGTTGTCTGTTGCTAGGCTTTTCCCTGTCTATTTAAAGATTCGTGTAAGACGTGTGGGTAAACATTATGATGTCACAAATGAAAACACTTTTGCATGCATCCAATCAGAGCACTTATTATATAGGTACATACATGCTCCTCACAGCTCATACTCTTTTAGAATACATCGCCGCCGGAAGGCTGCTTTGACCCCAGGGTCATCTAAACCTTAGTGTATCGTCCTTGAGCATTAATACACGAGCACGTTGACCAAATCATATCTTATATCTATGGAAAATTAACCAGACTGTGTTTGGCGGCTCAGAGGTTCTTCATTGTGATGTCATTGGTATATTGTGACGTAAGCCACGTACTACCTTGTAACAATATCAGCCATGTGTTCCATCACTGCAAGTAAAGGATTCCTGGCCTTTACCTCCAATGTATTTGGCAAAATTTCCCATTTTGCACTAAAGCTACCGTAGAGAAAATATCGCACCAAGCGCAATCTAAATTGAGTGTGCTGAAGTTATTCAAGTGTACGGCTTTCTCCAGGTGGCATTTTACCACCTAATTCACGTTGTTATGGCAGAGGTTGTATCCCACTGAGAGGCGTTTGAGGTACATAACATAATGGTCGTATTGGGTCAGCCCAGTTGTCCGTGTACATACTAAGTTGTCCGGATATAGATTGGTTAGATTTCAAGACTGATTCTTTGTTTTAGAAGCTTTGCTAATAAGCAAAATGTGTAACACTGGAAAATTATAGGATCCATTTTACACATCCGTTATCTGGAAGAGTAGTGTGTGGGTGAATTCCATTCACGAGACCATTGTCCAACCAAACTTTATATATGCAGTCATTTGCCTAAAGACAGCATATATGTGACGTATGCCGCATTATGACCCCAGGTCACTCTCTCGGGGTGGGGACATTGTGGATGGAATATGCAATAAAAAAGCGTGGGGTTTGGAATGGCGAACCATTGCAGTTGCTCTAGTTTATGTCTTGTCTTTCTTTGTCTGAAAATTACTCATGTAAAAATTAATAGCTTGAAGGAAAGATAATTTAGTTTTGATAATCGTGTATAGTTTTGTTGGCCAAAACCTAATTTTGATTTCGGCTAGCACAACTTTGTTTCTGCACTAGAGTCGCACCCTTGTGCAACATGCATTCAAGATACCACTGCAAATAACGAAGGAGAAACATAAAGATGACGTATGGATGTCTCCTCGATAACAACTTTTACTTCATGGCCAATGGTACGCAACTGTTAAGAGCTACCCTAACGGATTTTGATGCATTTCACTGCGTTCAGTTTTCTAGTCTTAGAGTTATATGTCGAGAAAAATTCCATTAAAAATGCGTCTTCATCTGAGAACTCTAAAACATACGCTATTCCCAGGGCCGGATTATCCATTGGTCAAGGTGGGCAACGTCCCCAGGGCCCCCGAGGCTTAAGGGGCCCCGGACCGGGGCTTAAGGGGCCCCCGTATATTATCGTATGCTTTTCACAGGCAGTGTTTTTAACAGTACTGTAACTAAGGTCTTGGAACCATTTTATTGCATCGGCTTCGTCATCGCCTATAACGATCCGCCGATATCTATGGACAAGGCATAGATAGCTATGGGTCCCTATGTTGGCTGTGCCCAGGGCCCCTAAAGGCCTTAATCCGGCATTGGCTATTCCCGATCAGTAATGTATCGATTAATAGCTATTTTGATTGGAAGCACATAAATCTCCATCAATGGTTATCATTATTAATCAAGGAAGAGAGATATGTACTAGCATGCACTAATCTGCCTTCCTTGCTAATTGCTGCAGACGACCCAGAGAATTCCAAAGCTAAATGGCGGGCAAGTGCCAAACCCCGTTAACGTCGAGTGTAACGGACTAGTACATTTTGCTTGCCTCGCAGAACTGTAGTCGACCAGCCTCCCCTACATGTCAAGAAGTAATAGCTGTCAAAAGCGATGGTCGTTTATTTCAATGGCAGTTGAAAGTATTATAAATATGTTGCATGTACGTGCTTCTTACAGTGTAAAACGATGTTACTGGAGTACCGAAAGGAAATAATTGTGAGTAAAATATATAATTTAATCTCTGATTCTCCAGATGTTATGATAATACTTGTTGCAAACTATCGGATGTTAAGAAAAATTGGCGAGGTCCCGAGTGCATCTGTTCTTGTTGTATAGCGAAATTGCTATGATCATCTACATTTTAAACCATTCAATCCTGAAAGACTCTATACATTGCTCAGTTAAAGTCATTCGAAGTTTTGAATAACAATTCCGGATCTTTAAGTTTGTTACACAAATATTCATTTACGTTGGACATTCTCTCACTCACGCTGGATTCTCCGAGCTATTCAGAAAGAAAATGAAACGAATAAAGTAATATTAAAGTGCTATAACAAGATATTGTCGGGGATGATATAATAATAATAATAATAATAATAATAATAATAATAATAATAATAATAATAATAATTAAAAAAACTAATGCCTCTAAAAATACTTTTGATTTTATTCATAACCCGGCAAACAACAAAAACATTCCAGACCCAATTGATATACTTTCAAAGGTGCTAATGCAACTCACAAATTTTGCTAAATTCTCCAGTACTTTCGGTTTCTGCATATAACGAAGTGGGATTTTTTTACGGTCCGCTTGACATCGTTATAAGCTATACATACATACATACATACATACATACATACATACATACATACATACATACATACATACATACATACATACATACATACATACATACATACATACATACATACATACATACATACATACATACATATCGGGACCTAGTGATACTTTTGTAAAAGGCAAACACTCACCAAAACACAAAAAGAACACAACAACTAATACACACACACATACAGAGACAGACACATTCGTAAAACACAAAACCCCACACGACACTACTTGTTTCTTCAGTTTTATTAAGTTACACTGAATAAACTTCCTGAAGCTTATTAAAGTCTTGAGACCATTACATGTGGTCTCGTTGAGTGGTGATTCCCACCGTCTTCACCCCTCAGCTTTCAATAAAGACATAGTTATGGTAGTATCTCTGTTGCTATGACTACACATTATAATAGAACTATCAAACTCTCTCAAAAATCGTATTTGTACACGTTTTTCGGCTATGACGTTATTTTTGTTATCTGATGGGAAAATGTCAGTATCAAACACTGCACACTTGACCCAGCACGCTATTACAGTGCACCCGTTTTAGCCGAATTTTAAAGATCGAACTTTTGATCGATTATGTAAAGTTTATAATGACTGAGGGTGGACTTTGTGGTAGAAATTAGTTTAATACTACATAGATACACAATGTGGTAGAAATTAGTTTAATGCTACATAGATACACAATGTGGTAGAAATTAGTTTAATACTACATAGATACACAATGTGGTAGAAATTAGTTTAATACTACATAGATACACAATGTGGTAGAAATTAGTTTACGCAATATGGTAGAAATTAGTTTAATACTACATAGATACGCAATGTGGTAGAAATTAGTTTAATACTACATAGATACACAATGTGGTAGAAATTAGTTTACGCAATATGGTAGAAATTAGTTTAATACTACATAGATACACAATATGGTAGAAATTAGTTTAATACTACATAGATACACAATGTGGTAGAAATTAGTTTAATACTACATAGATACACAATGTGGTAGAAATTAGTTTAATACTACATAGATACGCAATGTGGTAGAAATTAGTTTAATACAACATAGATACACAATGTGGTAGAAATTAGTTTACGCAATATGGTAGAAATTAGTTTAATATTCCATAGATACACAATGTGGTAGAAATTAGTTTAATACTACATAGATACACAATGTGGTAGAAATTAGTTTAATACTACATAGATACACAATGTGGTAGAAATTAGTTTAATACTACATAGATACACAATGTGGTAGAAATTAGTTTAATACTACATAGATACACAATGTGGTAGAAATTAGTTTAATACTACACAGATACACAATGTGGTAGAAATTAGTTTAATACTACATAGATACACAATGTGATAGAAATTAGTTTACGCAATATGGTAGAAATTAGTTTAATACTACATAGATACGCAATGTGGTAGAAATTAGTTTAATACTACATAGATACACAATGTGGTAGAAATTAGTTTACGCAATATGGTAGAAATTAGTTTAATACTACATAGATACACAATATGGTAGAAATTAGTTTAATACTACATAGATACACAATGTGGTAGAAATTAGTTTAATACTACATAGATACACAATGTGGTAGAAATTAGTTTAATACTACATAGATACACAATGTGGTAGAAATTAGTTTAATACTACATAGATACACAATGTGGTAGAAATTAGTTTACGCAATATGGTAGAAATTAGTTTAATACTACATAGATACACAATGTGGTAGAAATTAGTTTAATACTACATAGATACACAATGTGGTAGAAATTAGTTTAATACTACATAGACACACAATGTGGTAGAAATTAGTTTAATACTACATAGATACACAATGTGGTAGAAATTAGTTTAATACTACATAGATACACAATATGGTAGAAATTAGTTTAATACTACATAGATACACAATGTGGTAGAAATTAGTTTAATACTACATAGATACACAATGTGGTAGAAATTAGTTTACGCAATATGGTAGAAATTAGTTTAATACTACATAGATACGCAATGTGGTAGAAATTAGTTTAATACTACATAGATACACAATGTGGTAGAAATTAGTTTAATACAACATAGATACACAATGTGGTAGAAATTAGTTTAATACTACATAGATACACAATGTGGTAGAAATTAGTTTAATACTACATAGATACACAATGTGGTAGAAATTAGTTTACGCAATATGTAGAAATTAGTTTAATACTACATAGATACGCAATGTGGTAGAAATTAGTTTAATACTACATAGATACACAATGTGGTAGAAATTAGTTTACGCAATATGGTAGAAATTAGTTTAATACTACATAGATACACAATATGGTAGAAATTAGTTTAATACTACATAGATACACAATGTGGTAGAAATTAGTTTAATACTACATAGATACACAATGTGGTAGAAATTAGTTTAATACTACATAGATACGCAATGTGGTAGAAATTAGTTTAATACTACATAGATACACAATGTGGTAGAAATTAGTTTAATACTACATAGATACACAAAAGCAGATAGGAAATAGTATGCGGTTAGCGAAGCTAGGACAAAGTTCGATGATGGAGGAAAACTTAAATTGATAGAGAGTTAGATGAGTCAAAAACAAAATCATATAATATGCACCTAGAATCCAGTATATTATATTATATTATTGGGCCTTGAGCCAATATATGCCGGTAAATAACTTTAGATGGTCAAATAATGAACAAATTAGAGGTTAAGAAGCAAATATGTTTAATATACACGATAATAGTGATACTGGTTGCATATTAGAAGTAGATTTGGAGTTTCCATTACAAGGGTACAAAAACAACAGTACCAAAACTATTGGGTACATTGAAAATGAAAACAAGTAATTCATTCACTACAAACACATAAAGCTTTATGTGCAGTTAGGTTTAAAACTGAAAACGATACGTAGAGTTGTTGTGTCTGATCAACAACCTTAGTTAAAGACATACATTGAGTTAAATGCCAGTTTAAGACAACAAGTTAATAGTGATATCGAGAAAGACTTCTGTTCAAATTAATGAATAACAGTGTATTTGCTAAAAGAGGGAGAATTTGAAAACAAAAAGTAAAACAGTAAAGTTATGTACAAATAAAAAAAAAACAATTTCAAAAACCAAAAAAGATATATCATTTGCCAAGAGAGCGATAACAGATGAAGATTTGGTGCTAGTCATTTTGAAAAAGGAAAAGATCAAATTAACCAAACCAATCTATGGTGGATTTAAAGTATTCGATTTGTCAAAGTGGTTGAATTCTACGACAACAAGTTGAAAAACAACCACGGTGATAGAATGAAGCTGAATTTCGCTGATACAGATTCTCCGTGCATTCATGTTGAGACAGAAATCTTCTACAATGACACGAAATAAATTATCAAGCTTTTTGACACTAGTGACTATCCAAATGTAGTGTAGGTCGACACTGGGTGGCACAACGGTTAGTCTTGTGTTAACAATGCCCATAGGTTTAACATTAGGCAACACTTGGTGGCACAACAGGAAAATATATGTTAAAAATGTTCATAGGTTTAACATTTGTCGACAATTTTTTAAAGTTATATTCCGTTTTCATTTTGAAAAATGTATGTGGCACCCTGGAAATGGTAATGTTAAAATGTTTAGATACTATCCAGCACCTTCTTTTTATATTAGTATCCAGTACCTAATTTTTCATATACTATCCAACACAATTTTGTATATACTATCCAGCACCTACTTTTTGATTACTATCCCACACACACATACACTCTACTATTTAACGAAATAGGTAGAAGTGTTTACACACACGCTATACTTACATACATATCACCATACCGCTTAATGTGAGCTGCATAATGTTCCACCAATCAGAATGCGTGCAACATAATTCACTCAGGGTGTGTTGTCTCACTTCCAGTCAGAAGACAGTGGATGCGTGACGTCACTTTCAATATATATGCGCACCAGCGTTCCTACGATTTATCATTGCTGAACATTTTTATTACAATGCCTCTGGCTGATAAAAAGGACGATATATTGGGGTGCGCCTGCTGGAGATACATCGTATACTCGAAGTGGTAGTACAATGACTACTACTACTGTAGTCAGTATTCTTCTTCCAAAAGAAGATGACATCAGTTTAGCTTTGGCTGATTTCTTATCGTCTCTGCAAGAATTTTGCCTGCGGCGTTAGTACCACATTAACCTCCCTTCTCCATCATTACCAGTGTAAGATGATTTCAGAAAGAAACCGAAGGAGATTTTTTGCAACGTCAGAAAGAAGAAGAACAAGTATTTGTTCAACAACAACAACAAAAGGAAAATAGAAAGCGAGAAGAAGAAGAAGAACAGAAGATGAAAATTCTCATGAGTGAGGCAGAGAGTGAAAACAAAACGGTGAGTCTGCTACAAGACATTTTGTCAGAGTTAAGGCATCTGAGAGAAATCTATCAGACTTCTTTAGCCATGCAAAGAGAACGAGACCTTCAGGATCCAAGACTTCTAAACTTTCTATAACTACATCGACGTTGCAAACTGAGACGACAGCAGCAGTTACTACTATCACTACCACAACAACAGCAGCAGGAGTACCTTGGCCGTGGAAAATGATTAAAACAGTTACAGCTGATGATGTCAAGCCTCTACATATTTTTAATATATTTTTTATAAAAAAATTTGTTTTTTTTTTTAATAAAAAAAAAAAAAAAAAAAAATCCAACGGTTCTATTTAGGGCCACCTATATCTCTTAGAAAAGAAGTGCTGTTCATTGATTGCCAAATCAAAAAAAACTTCAATCCCTCCATGATACAATGTGTGCGTGTATGAGTGTGTGAAGATTGTATCCATACTAAAAGTAAAAAATCAAGACAAAGGGACGCTTACGTTTTCTTTTTGGCATATTCTTGTGAAATCAGAATCACAATGAAATGTCACAACACAACACAAAAATCAACTTTTTTTTACTGTCTTTCTCTTTTAAATTTCTTCATGCTTCAGTTTCTTCTATTTGTCTTGCCTTCTTTAATTCTTTACGGTTATTGGTACTTCTTCTATTTGTTTTTTTTTTTTTTTCTGCTGCTTCTGCTTGTTCTCTTTATTCTTGGGAGACTCTGAAGACCAATGCTCTTTTTCTTGACCTTGATAACTGGTATCTTTAGTTTTTGTCTCTCATTTCTGCGCTTGTAGTTGTAGGGTTCCGTTTTTTCTTTTTCTTTCTTTTTTTTTTTTTAAGTTGTGGACATTCCGGAGCCCAACGTCCCTTTTTTTGACAGATAAGTAGTAAAGTGGGGGTAAATAGGGCACCCCTCTGCGCCTGCGCGACGGTTGGGGCTCTCTGGGGCAGTAATGGGAGTTTAACATAGTGCCCCAGACAGGCCCAAAAAGTGCTTAACTGGGCAGTGGGGCAGTCTGGGGCAGTAACGGGAAGACAACGTGCACTACCATCAAACAAGTGGGGGGTGTTTGTTTTATAGTAGTGGACGTTGTCTTCGTCACTACATTACGGGGGGAGGGGGAATAGAATTAATCTTTCTTGAAAAAGGGTGGTCCTCATAAGGACCGTTGGATTTTTTTGTTTGGTTAAAGTTCATTTTAGAGGAGGTGTGGGCACCTTCTGGCTTTGCCCTACATGCAGGGCAGCTCCCCCTCCATGTTTTTAAACTCATACATCTTTTGTTTGAGTTTAGGATAAAGGGAGGATGGTCCGCTTTGGGATCCCAATTTTCTTTATTGGAATCCTCCATCATCTAGTGTGGTTTGATGGGGATATTCTTCTCTTTCTCCTCCTTCTCCCTCTCCTCCTTCTCCTTCTTCTCTAAGTCATGGAGGAGGTGCCACGCCACCTCTAAATGCACTCTAACTTGTCTGATTATTTCAGTTCGGTTCATTCTCTTGAATAAAACTGGATAGCTTAACCGGTGAAGACGTTGTTTTAATATACTAGAAGTGCGGACGTGAAGGAAAACATCCCTTACACCTAAAAAACATCACCCCACTACCCCGCGTCTGACGTCATTCTTTCTACGTCATTCTTGGCTTCGCGGAGTTTACACTCCATGACCCCTGACTCTAAAAAGCGCGGACCTAAAAGAAACTACTTTTGATAAAAAACAAGTGTGAGTGCGTGCGTGCGTGCATCTCTACTCTAAAACAAAATAACACAAAACCATTAGATCGATAGAAAGAGAGAGAAAGAACATATTCATTATTTTCAAATTCAATAAAAAAACCACACAACACCATTTTTTTCAACAATCCACAAAATTTTTTATTCAACAAGAACTATTCTAACATTTAAAAAAACTAACTATTCAACCAGAAATTTTCAAACAGGAACATATTTACAAGGTTGACAACGTTGGGAAGGTAAAGTAAATGTCAAACTTTCTACATCGACATCATTTTGATGTACACTACGATTGTGAGCTAAAGACAAGAGATAACCATAACGTTGACAAAACCATTGTTGTACTTTAGCATCGTTTCGAACATAGTCACTATCAAAAAAAGTCAGTAAATGTTCTAAGGAATATCCAAAACTGCGTTGATGAAGATAATGAACACAATATTGTCCACACACCATAGAATCAGATCCTTGTAGTCTCACATTATTGAATCGAGTCGAGACGGCATTTCTTCTCATAAACTCGATGATGTCTTTTTCCAAAGGAGGTAATCCATAAGAATCAAAATATTCCACACCATCATTGTGATCGTTGGGAAAGTACACGGCAATCCAATGGGTTCCTGGTAGATCACTGTCGTCAGTATTGATGACATAGGCATGAACGTTTTTTGGTTTACGATGAGGTAGTTCATCTTTAGCACATACCACAGGATTCCAAGAAGAAGTATAGGAACTGCGATTCAATAAGTAATGAAGTTCCCTGGTATCCATTTTTTTTTCAACAATGGAAATATTGAGTCACCAATGCACACCTGACTTTAAACTTGAATGTATCTGTCTTGTAATTCCACGAATATTCACGTTGGATAGGTTCTGCACTCTGATGAATGAGTCCTTCGATCCGTTTGATCTCCAGAGAAGTAAGTGGAGGAAAAGAAGAAGTCTGCAAGACTTTATACCACTGTTTCAACACGTGTTCATCTGAGAGTTGTGACCAGGCCGTTTCCAAATATTCATCCAATTTTTCTTCTCCTGTCATCATCATACATTTGTCGTGTTGTATCTGACTGGGATGATCGGTTTGACATCCATAACATTGTTCTTTAATCAGACTGTTAATGATTGGACTCAATTCCTGAGCATAACAGGTCACTAACTGTTTTTCGTGTTCTGGCCATCGACAAACCATAAATCCAGTAAACACAGGAACTGAATGGTTTTCTTCTTCTTCTTCTTCTTCTTCTTCTTCTTCTTCTTCTTCTTCTTCTATTCGAGGTACTGAATGAATGACTTCGTCATTATCATCATCCTTTGTGGTAGTTGGTGACTGTTGAATCACTTCACAAAATCCCCCTTCTATCTCCATAGGTTCTACGTTCTGCATCTTTTTTCTTCTAATAGTCTAGAATGACTTCTCTCAAACTGTTGATCTCTAGAGTATTATCAAATTCTGCAAACAAGACGACGTTCACTGTCTCAGGTAGAGGATTTGTAAACTGAAGTTCCACTCGAAGGGGGCCTGATTTTATAGGGTGGAAATGTCCTTCATCGCTACCTTGGTCCGGAGTGAAATCAAATCCCCACAAGGCATACCCTCCTGCATAATCGACGTACGAAATGCTGTGGCTGGTGTTGGTGCCTAACTGTCCTGTGGCTTCATACAGGGTCAAGTAAGATCGTAAGTAATTTTTTGCGTTGACGCTAAAGTCAGGTTCAAAAGGTCTGGTACACAAGGTCTTGCCATCTCGACTGACTTCTATCTTGGAGACGTTGAAGTGCTGAAACTGGAACGGATTCTGATCGTGGACTCCGTTGAAGGCTGAATTTCTGACCATACCAATGATCAATCGTTTGGGGAGCTGCCCTTGGAAGATGTGATCTTCGACAATGGATCGGAGTCCAGCGGCCACAGTAAAGGTTTTCACTTCCACACGTCTAAGAGGATACTTAGCAGTGGTTCTGCTGAAGGTTTGACTGATGTCGTTAGCTACTTTTGGTAAGATTTCTACACGTCGCACATAAAGTTTGGCTTCTTGGATGACAGTTTTCCACTCGTTAGCATTAGCCATCAAATGGAAAGCGGCACTACTGCGATTTAGTCTCAGACGTACATCTACTCCGTTCAACAAATACTTGTCTTGCAACCACATGTCCAAATGTAAACGATCCATCAATTCTAAACTGTGCCCTCTGATTTTCTTTCGACGGTCGTTAAATCCCACATTGTGTGGGTCTGCTGGAGTTATATATCTAACAAGATGACCACTACCATCAACAACAGCAGCAACCCTCGCCGGTACTGACACCTCTGTGTCGTTGAAGGTATTCTCTCCTGAGGTGTCAGGTTTCCAGACCACGGAAGCATCCAGATGAGTGTTCTTGGCTTCTTTTCCATACGTCAAGAGATTTTCCAAGTAAGCACGGTAAGGGTAAGTATCCAAACTGCTGCTGACCAGTTTGTTATTCAAGTACAAATCTATTCCACTGAACAAGGAATGCGTGAAATTATTGACTGGAGCGACTCTGGAATTGCAATCAGGAAGGCTGCTGTCCGCCGTTTTGATCACTTTGAGTTTCAGGAACAAGTAGCTGTCATTCAGATCGATGTAATCTTCGGTTTGTCCTTTGATTTCAAATTCGATAGGAGCTGAATCCGACAAAGACGATACAGGATGAAATTCCACCCATTGGGATTCTTGCATCGTCATCATGGTGGGAGGCATGGTAAACATATCCAGTTCTGACTTGGTACATTCGCAAGAATCTCGGTGCATCATTTTCACAGTTTAATAATCAAATACGTCTAATTCTCTACCAGTTCTTCTTCTTTTCCTATTCTTTCTGGAAGTACCGTGTGTTCTTTTATGAACTTTGAAAGGATTTCGATGTCGTCGTCTCTTTCTACCTTGTCCTTCCTGCTGTGAAGTAATGCCAGAGCCTGAAGCGTGAAGCGTATTTATAGGATTTTCTCAGAGACCTAAAAGATCTTTACCAGTGGTCATCAACACATTTTTGCCTGCTCTCATAAAAGCTTCTTTAGGATTTTGTTTGTCGATGAGGACGTTTTGCAAAAATTCTTTTCCTTTTTCCTTGCGTCAAAGCGGCATCTTTTAAGGCATGAAATCCTCGAGTTACCATCGGTTTCAAAATAGGAGCTACCGTCCGAAAAGCCGATCTTAACATATCTCCTAAACCATGTCCTCGTTGTCGAGCCACTCCTCGGTACACTGGATACATTTTTTGGGTTACAAGGCGTTAGAGAACTTTTTTTCGAAAATGTAGTTTCACCGTGACTTTTCCTTTGTCAATGAATGGCACACTTTGTCCCAAATCTCCTTTTATACTAATGTGGACACTGTCAAAATACAATTTACTGACTGGAAGATAATGAGTATGTACAAATTCACGGTGAACGTGAAACGTGTTTCCACCTTCTTCGTACGCACCAGCAGCAGTATCCACTTTGAAAGGAATGACTCTCAGTAAGGGAGCAGCTGTGTGGCCCACCACGTTGTACTCTACCACATCGGAGTACACAAACATTAAATTCAGTCCCACGTTCAATTCGATAGGGGTGCGAAAACCATCTCCGAATTCTACGTTGCTTGCGACTTTTTTATTAGTATACTTTTTATTTCCACCCAAAATAGCATACAACCCAGGAGAAAATTCAATGGTCATGAATTTTCTGTCCTGCTCGGGTAAGTTTTTGTCTTTTTTGTCGTCAATGAGTTCCCCCTTCTCTTTAAAAAATTGCAAGATGAAACGGCGTGCCACATCATGGTAAGCGATTCGTACCCCTTTTTGGTTTTTTTTCCAAGGCTTTGGCAAATTGGGCTTCGAAGACGGCTTGAATCGTCTCCACCAAATGTTTAGCACTAAAATAATACCCCTTAGGAATTCTCATGGTATGGCTCGCAAAGGGAGGAGTCATCTTCGTGAATACCTTTCTGGAATGATCAAGGCCAGGTTGAATTTTCTCCAACTCATCATGCACTCCCTTGTTCAAGATTTCCACGATGAAAGTGTTTTGACCATCGCCGATGTTCATGATTTGCGTAGGATGAATGATTTCTACCAAAGCCACTTCCCAATGAGTGTCGTGATCCAATTGGATGGATTGAGGTAATTTGGCCGTGAAACAACATAAGGTGTTGTTGGGAAACACATCCATGGAACTGTCACTAGGTAACGTTAAATAAAATTGGTCATTCATAGTTCCAAAGTGGTTCTGGTGTCCGAGGAGTCACTCAAGTGGACAGAAGAAGAAGAATGATGTTCAAAAGGTTCCAAAAGAGGACTGGTATTTTGGTGGTGGTAACTGGACGAAGAAGAAGGTGGACTGGCGTTGCTCGTACTCCCGTTGTTGTGGTGACTGTTGTCGGTCGTTGTCGTAAATTTCAAAGAGGGACTGGGTAAAAGATAACCGATGCAACTGCTCAGTAAAATGGTCCACAATTGTTTGTCTCCTTGTTGTAAACTCAAATTGGCAATGGCTGCTCCGATGACACAATACACTACAAAGATTTGGCAGAAAAAGACGATTTGATTTTTAGGCACACGTTCTCCACACCACACCCAAAGTGGTTGTTTTTGTAATTCTTGAAGAGAAGAACTCTGTGAAGGAGTCGTTGAAGTCGTCTGGGTGGCTACTGTGTTGAATGGCATGTTGTGAGTTTACTTCTTTTTCTTTTTATAGTCGACGACTTGAGAAGCCGCAATCCAAGAATCAAAACTAGGGGGATATCCTTTCCAACGTACTTTGACTTCTTCTACTCGTCGTTTACCTACTTTACGTGTTCTTTGTTCGAGAATGCTTTCGATGTCGTACAAGGTGTCTTCTTTTTTAGTCACTCGTTGTAACTCAGGCAAGTAAAATGTTCCTTTGAGTACTTCACCGTGCATGTCTTCCAATTTATAGACGGGAGGATCACGACCACGTACAGGGGTAGTGACACGAAACAATTCGGTAGTCCAGTTAGGTAAAAAACCTTTGTCAAAAGTACGTTTGGTTTTTCCGATGCGAACCCAATCTCCCGTCTTTAACTCCAACAAAGGTGCCTTTTTTTTTTTTTTTTGGTCTGCTGGGGTGAACCAAATAATTTATCAAACACAGACACTTCGTTTTCAGGGCTGACCTCTTCGGGGGCACATCCGATGCTACGATGGTACGATTGATTGTACGCTTTGACCAAACGAGGTAACACGTCGATGTACTTGAGAGTATGTTGATGTGTAAAATATTTCCACATGCGTTCTTTCAAAGTTCTTTGAATACGTTTCACGATACTGGCTTTGGCTTCAGGATTTTCGGTAGTAAAAAAATGAATTTGTCTTTGTTTCAATTCTTTTTGAAAAGCTTGGTTTAGAAATTCGGTGCCTTTGTCAGTTTGCCATCGTAAAGGTTGACGTCCACTTTGTTTCAAGACCAATTTTAAGGCCCGTACCAATTCGGTACTGCTTTTAGAAGTCAAAGGCACGACCCAAGCAAATTTGGAAAACACGTCGATGACACAAAACAAATATTTGTGACCACGATTGTAAGTGGCTAAATGAGAGACGTCAGCTAAATCGGCTTGCCATTGATGATCGATGACTTCCACTTGAGTGGTACTTCTAGAAAATTTACGTCGAATGGGTTTGTGTAACGTGTACGTCGATTGTTCTTGTAACCATCGTCGTACTTCGGGCAAACGTACACTTTTCAATTGACTTTTAGCAGCTCGATATAATTTTTGAACTCCTCCGTAACCAGCAGCATGGCCAGGATTGTAGGTGGCTAACAGTTTCTCCATGATTTTCTCAAGAATAAGTTAACCAAGTCCCAATACTCTTTTCTTCGTGAGGTATCTTTTTGGATTGTTGTTGTTTACGTGTCCGACGTGCTACTGGGGTAAAGGTAGTTTGAACAGGGGTCATCGGTTCTGTTTTGACTTCTTTCTTCACTTCTTTCTTTTTCTCTTCTGAGGGTAAAGGGGTAGACCTCTTCTTTTTCATCCAATCCGGTGTGGCTAACTTTTTTATTTTTTTAAGAGGTGGAGTTAGTAAAAACTCTTCTTCTTCTTCTTCTTCTTTGACGGTCATCCCTGTACCGGTGTCTGTTTTAGCCACTTTAGGTTCGCTTTTCATTAGAGCCTTAAAATCTCTCAGAGTGGGTGAAGCTGTTTCGTCGACTGCTTTTCGACGAAAGAGTTGTAGACGTTGTAAAAGTTGACCGTACCGATGGGATTTTTCTGTTTCGGACACATCGTTACGTTCCATCAGGGATTGTATTTCTTGTTGTAACTGAGACATTTCGTTAAGATTAGGATTGGGTGGTAAATGAGGTATCCGTTGTTCGTTCCAACGATGAAATTCCATCCATCGTTTGTAAGGTACTAAAGTCAGTTTTCGTCCTTCCATTTCATCCAAAGGTACCAAAAAGGTGTGGTCTTTTCAGAGAAGGGTGGTCCTTTTTATCTTCTTTTTTGGTTATCGCATGACCCCTCCTAAAAGCGGTCCAGCAATCGTTCCTAACAAAGGAGCGGCTATTTTTAACAACGGACCTATCAACATAGGTAGAAATCCTCCTCGTTGTACCAACATTTTTTTCTTTTGTTGAAGTGATATTTTCTTTTTTACCATTTGACGAAGAACGTTCCGATGTTTCCCTAATTTTTGTTTCTGTATCTTGGACAAAGGTAACGTTCCTTTCAACACGTTCAAACAACATTCACACACGGTATCGATGATTTCTTTAGGAGCTGTTTGAATGAGTTGTTTTCGCATGGGAGGATTGGATTTGGTCAAGACAGACAAGACATCCCAATGTTTGGCTAGACGAGGGGGAAGTCGTCCTTTTTTGGTGGTTTTACTTTTCTTCTTTTTTTGGTGGTGTGCACGTTTGGGAGCCATCTTTAGAGGTGAGGAGGAAGTAAGTCTGAAGTCTTTGGCATTTCACCCTTCTATTTTATACTGGAATACGTCTCCACTGATTGTCTGCACGACGTACCAACTTCACGACAGGTCTCACTCGACGTTGAGGTGTTTTCAATGGACTAAATCGTCTCAATTCATCTTTGGATAAATCCACTAAACTTTGTAAGATGCCAGTTCTTTCTTGGACTTTGGTTTTAGGGGATGGTACTTTGTTGGAGGCTGCTGCCATGGCTAAATCAGCTGAAGTCGACGGTCCCGACGGGGTGACTTTAGAAATAGGTTTCCATTTTTGCATCAAATTAGGAAACACGGATCTTAAGTCTGGTTTGACAGGCATCATGGTAAAAGAGGGTGAAGAAGAAGAAGAGGAAGAGGAAGAGGTGGACGCAAAAGGAGACCTCATCATCATTGGGGACTGTGATGGTGATGGTAAGGGTGGTGGTGTTTTGCGGGTGTACGTTTGCGTCCTGGCTGCAGTACCTCTTTTACGTCAGGTGTTAGTGGTGGTGGTGGTAGGTGTGGTTTTCTTCTTCTTCTGGGCACGACTTTTCTTTTTCTGAGGGCTGCCTTTCTTCTTTTTCTTGGGGCTGGTTTTCTTCTTTGGACTTTTCTTCTTCTTTTTAGGTGTTTGTTTTGGTTTTTTGGCTTTGGCATCATTAGGATCCCATTTCAAAAGGGAACGAATCATGACCCCTCCTAAAGAACCACTTCCACCAGGAGTTAAAATGATTTGTTTTTTAGTCCGTGAATCGATTCTAGGATCAGCCAGTTGTGACAATGCCACTTTATGTCTTTGAAAAAAACGTTGAGTTTGATGAGGGATGTGAATGATGCCTTGTAGTAATTGACGTGCTGTCAAAGTAAACCATCGTAACACTTCTTTAAGACTCGCTTCTAACAAATGAGCACGGACTTGTGCATTTTTTTCACGACTGATGCCATACAAGGCACGAATCAATTTAGCCGAGGGATGAGATTGAAAGGAAGTCATCTTCTCTCAAAAGAGTGTGAGACAGAAATGACGTAGTAGGTTGTTTTTATAGTTTTTTTTAAAAAATGGGCTGAAGGGGACGTGTAAATGACAGGACCCCCTTCTTCACCCCAAGGGTGAAACAATTGGGCACGAAATCTCAAATAGTCAGGAGTGGTCGGTTTAAAGTCAATGAGTTAAACTCGTGAGGGTTTTGAGTGGCATCGTCGTACGCATAATTGAGCCAAGGAGCCCCTAACTGTTTGGCTAACACTTGTACTTGAGATTTGTCTCTGGGGCTTTTAAACAAGACCACGTAATGAGCATTCAAACTAATGGTTCGATGGGCTTTACTTTGTTGAAATAAATTTTGTGTAATGTAGACAATACTAGCATCACTATGGTGACCTTTTCGTGTAAACCAAAGTTTAATTTCTTCTTCGTCTTCTCCTAACATGTCATCAAAAATAACTAAATGAGTTTGACTCACGTCAGACACGATTCCATCGTCTTCGTGAGGAATACCATCCACAAAGGAAATGATTTCTCCTTGACTTTCTTTCAATAACGTGTAAGACGGTTGCCACTCTTTGTAACACCACACGATACGTTGAGGTGGACGATCAAACAAATCAGCTTTGTGTTCGATCAATCGTTTGACAAATTCGGTTTTCCCTGAACCACTCGGTCCAGCAATCAACATGTTAAATGGATGGCGCAGATACAAAGCATTCCAACTTTGACGATCTAACTTTTCGTCAATCACTTTGACCACAGAGGAAGCAGAAGAAGAGGTAGACGAGGCAGAAGAGGAGGATGTAGCCATGATTGAGGTAAGAAGATTTTTGAGAAGAAGACAAAAGAGCCAAGGCATTTTATACATTTTCATACACGTTTATTTAAAAAAATAAAAAAAAATAACCAACCAACAAAAACATATTTTACAAGTCATTAACATAACGAGTGATAAAATAGCAAAGTAAAATCATCAGGTACACAATGAAGGCTCCTACTGAAACAATCAAACTGTCATATAAACACGTCAATGTACAACAATAGTTTCGTGTCCTAGTCATGAAAGACACAGACACTGTTTGGGGTGGTGGCAGTATTCTTCTGGTCGTCTTTTGTTTTTTTGAATCCTCTGACGGTAGCGGCGGTGGTAAAGAAGGGTTGTTGTGTTCCTCAAGAGGTATTGGAACCACAGTGGTGGTGGTGGTGTCAGGTTCTTCTTTTTCTTCTTTTAGGGTTTCCAATCGAGGTTCCCATTTTTTCACTTTTGGACCCTTATGGACAAGTGGCCAAATCTTGGGCAAACTGAGCCACTTCTTGTAACCAATATTGGAAACCAAGGTTTCTCCAGGGTCGTACATCTTTCCAATGGAAAAGGTGTTGGTGTAACTCACTAGCAAAACACACTTCTTGAAATGTTTTATACACAGATAAAGTGTGACGAATGTCTTCTTCACATGGAAGTGCGTCACTAATTTTCATCACCACTCTCAACGCTTTACGTACAATGTTTCTTTCTTGGACTGATAAAATCAAGTTTTTATAGTCTTCTTCTTCTACTAAGTCCGAAAAAGAACACAGGGTCATATTGTTTTTTTGGAACTCAACAATTGAGTCCAAAACAACCACGGATCCTCCAAAAGAATCCAAGGCAAACACTTGTCCTCAAAAATACTCCACAATGAATGTCCTGGAAAACGAATTCCAAGAAAGGTAGTCACTAAGACACACACCACATAACGTCCAAAATTCAATGGAAACAGTTCTTGTATCACTTTTTTATAATCCTCTAAGGTCTGAACATGATCTGTGATTTCTTTCCACGGAATCCGTTTCACGAGTGACGTGTAGAGTTCAGGCATACGCACTCTTTTATAGCCAGGCTGCCTAATAGACACTTAGTGGTTACGGGCTAGATCTTTGGCAAACTGTGGTACATCTTGTAGCCAAGCATCGAAGCCAACACTTTTCCAGTCACGTACATCTTTCCAACCGCTAAGTTGTTGGTGCATCCAACTAACAAGGCACACTTCTTCAAACGTGTCAAGGCAAGATAAATTTTGACTAATGTCTTCTTCCCCACTTGGAATGTTCATCACCACTCTCAACACTTTGAGTATAATTTCTCTTTCGTGTACCGATAAAGCATGAAGGCTCATGTTTGACTTTCCTTCCACGGAATCCGTTTCACGAGTGACGTGAAAGGTACAGACGTGCCGCCTCTTTATAGGGGTCGATGGCTAAGGTAGGTATCTTGGGTGGCATGTTTTTATAGCCAGGCTCCCAAGGTTGGTACCTTTTGAGACAGTCTCCTTCAACGTGGTACCACCGATAGACGTTTCCCATGACCATTCTTCTATGCCCTTGAAAGAGGGTATAGTGTAAAAATCGAGAAATGACTTTGATTTTACGTTTCACTTGGATTTTGACAAACTCTCGGTAAATCCTTTGGCGCACATTCAAAGGCATGCCAGCAATGTACTTGGGTAAAGTTTCCGATTTGGAAAGAAGTAACTCTCTTTTGTATTCTTCACGATACTGGTGATAGTCGTTGTTCAGAATCAGATTTCTGATGCGGCGAAAGTAGCCATAGCATTGAAATCGAGGAATCACTTGAAGTTTACGTTTCACTTGAATCTGAACCAACTCATCGTAAATCCGTTTTTGCAACTTCGAAGGCAAGTCACGAATGCGGTCTTCTAAAGTAGTCTTCTTGGTGACAAAATACTCACACACCAACCAAACGGAATCGGTAGGTAAAGGATATGATCCAAACCAAGTTTGAGTGATTATCCTATCTAATTTCAAACCACGTAAAGGCGATTCGTCTTGAGGGGTCAGTTCTTCTAACAGCTTTTGGTATTCTTGTATGTTAGTCACATTTTTTTCCTTCACTTCATTCCATCGAATTCTATATTCCACTGCTACATTGTAGGTGGCCCCCACCAATTTCTTAAAATGGTGATGTAGATCTTCATCAATGTCTGACCATTTGAATATCTTATTAGCAATCAAATGTCTTATCGTCTTCAAATACCATTGGTTACAACAGGTCTGTCGTAAAGGATGTAACTGTTCTTTACGTTTCACTTGAATCTGAACAAATTCTTGGTAAATCCGTTCTCGTATCTCCAAAGGTAATCTACCAATGCGATCTTCTAAGGTAGGAATATACTGAAAAATGCGTTCTTGCAACTCCAAAGGTAAACCAGTAATGTATTCTTCTAAAGAAGAAGTATTCTCCTTCTCCGCCATGAATTTTTTTACTTCTTCTTTTGTTGGGCATCTGGCTCATCGTACCCGTACTGTTCTAAAGCCACTAAAGGTAAGAAGTGACAGTGCGGAGACCATCTGGCATGTTCAATGTAAGCTGAGTCGGTGGGCTCCCAATGGTGAAGTTTCACACCACAACTAAAACATTGAACTTTATCTCCTTCTCCCGTGTATTTAAATCCAGATCTAGCTAAACCTTCCGGTTTAGGTCCTTGTAGAAATTTTGGCCACTTGTCTTTGAATGACTCGAGTCGACTTTCATACTTGGAATAACCAAGTAAACTCACAGGTATTCTGATATGCGAATATGGACCCACATTCACCTTGTTGTCATCAACGTCAATACCAGTTCCTTTAGTATTTCCAGTAAAACATAAAGGGCGTACTGCCTCTTTAGAGGGTGGCCGATGAGTGGTGGTGATGTGACAAGCTACGGAATCCTTTTGGACGTGTGAATCGGGAATACCAAACCGTACAGAATCCGTTTCATCGCATGGTACTGCATCACACTCCAAGTCGTGACTCATCTTTTTTTTTTTCTTCTTCTTGCTTCTTGGTTAACGTTGAAAGTGAGAATGAAGGGTTAGCTTTGGAAGGGTTTCCTTTTTTTATACTTCTCCAAATCGGCGTGTCCGTAAGGTAAAGTCGTGTGATCTGGAAGTCTCACTCGTTTTTGGTACACGATGCGATACACTTTTTGAACAGGTCGAGTCACGATTTGATGATTAGGTAGGCGTACAATCTTGTGAGGTTCTAACGTGGCTACTTGAAAATCTTTCACTTGTCCAGACAGTAAAGCATTTTTAAAACCTCAAAGTTCACGACTTGGTTAGTTCGATAGTTCAGAGTCAACCCTTTGACTTTACAGGAGGTGTGAAGTTGACCTTGAGGGTCTCGGTATCGGTACCCATAATTTTTAGGGCCACCGCTAGCAAAACTCAAAATGGTATCTTGAGGGTGCTCGTCTGTCCAGGCTCCTAAACGATCTCCTTGGATGGTAGGGTGGGGGCAACCGGGTCGATGAATGTACATGCAGCTGTCAGTATCAAAATACAAGACGCGATCTCCCAAGACTTCTAACGCTTCGTCGTACAATTTCAAGCGAGCATGAGCGGTCACGTAAGCGGCAATGACTACGTTGCTAAAGTCGTCAGGTTTGACAAACTTGGGTTCTTCTTCGAAATTGACATAGATCAAATTCTCACGGACGATTTCGACGTGTTTAACTAGTATACTTTTGTCGTCCACCAATTCAAAGTAACGATAAGGATCGTCCACGTATTCAGTCTTGGGTAAGATCGTACGTTGGGCCATTTTTCCCCACGAACAATTCAACATCACTTTAGCAAACGATCTTTTTCCTTCATTTTTTTCTACGTCTTCTAAAGTGATTCCTTCGACGTTAAAGTACTCTTCTTTGAATCGAACTTGGTCTTCGGGAGTCTGACACCACGAAGGATAACCACTAGCTTCTTGTTTCAGTTTGAGAAATTGGTTCACGTACCCCGAGAAAATGCCTGGATGATTAGTGGCGTCGTCTTTTTGGTATTGGGCTGTAGTTGGAAAGTGCCAAATTTCATACACGTTCAATAAACGGTATCCACGATCCAGAGCCCGAAACAATTCGGCACTGACCCACGTTCCTGTCAACGACCGTTCTTCCTTCGTGTGGCGACAGGGATGATCTTGGTTGCACGTTTCGGCACACGTCCGACATAAAGGAAACATCAATTTTCCTTGACAATGGTGAGGCAAGATGGGATGAAACAAGTTTGTCAGAGGTAAGACTTTACATTTAATTAATCCTTCGTATTGACGAATGTGTTCCACGTCAATGTGTTCTGTCAAAATTTCAGCGTGCCCAGTGGGAAAACGAGCATATTTGCACACCCAAGGATACAAAGAACACACGTCAATGTATTTGATTTCTTCTCCTTGGGATTCATTCACGTCGTACAACAAACGAGTGGCATTGGTTCGTCCTCCAAATAAACTGTGGCGTGGATCCAAAGGTTCGATGTCGGCCGCGTCGTAACTTTGAGTGATGGTCTTAAATTCAGGATCGGTTTTCAAACGTCGATCGTATTCGTGCTCCCACATTTCTACCACTTGGTATCCTTGACTTTCTAAGTGAAGTCGTCGTTGGTAAGTGTGTTCGTATAACTGATCCATGGTAGAATCTGAATAAGGACCTTTCATCTCTCGGTCAGGATAACAGGTTGGGCATCCGTGAAACAAACAACCCTGAAACTCGTACACTATGTGCGGGTTTTCTAAATCCCAACAATCCACGGAATAACCTCCAATCTTCTTTTCTCCTCCTCCGTTTCTAGCATGTTGTATCCATTTGTCTTCTTTTTGACACAAGTAATGAAGCCAACGTAAAGCTTTGGCCGAATATTGACGACTGGCAAAGAGAGACGTGTTGGAATCGATGATGGCTAGTTGGTTCTCGGGCATGAAATTTTGCCTGTAGACTAAGGAACAAGCTTTAGGTAGGGTGGCTGCATCTTTCAAAGGATCGACCTCTCCGTGATCGAGAAATAACTCTCGAAACTTTCCACAACAACGTCTTAAAATATCTACATCCGATCGACAATATTTGAGCATCTCCTCTTGAAAGTCAAAGGGATCGTTCTGGTGAGCACGGTACCAAGCGTGAAAAGCTTCTCGCTGTTCGGGGCGCATTCCGTCGGGGTCGTAATCACGAAGGTCAGGCAAATGAGGTAGGACAACATGTTGATTAGCTTCCGTGTTGAAAAAGTGAGGAAAGTAGCCTTTAGCCATTTATGTCATGCCAAACGTTTTAGGCATTCGACTCAAAGGCATGGCCAAATAACTCATCGAATCTTTAAATTTGACTTGTCCTACTTTCATGTAGATGAGTTTTTTTCCGTTCATGGTGACTTCAGGGCGTTCGGTTCCATGGTTCAAATAATAATGGAGTAAAAACTGTCCATCGTATCCCGAAAAATTGTGAGCTATGACGGTCGCATACCGATGACAACTTCCGTAACGTTGAATGTCTTCTTCACTCCAAATGTCGTGGGTGGTGGGGTCTAAAATCCATTCAGCAAACTCAGACAAAGTATTCACTCCACGAAAGATTTTTTCACGTCCTCCCGGAATCGGACTACAATGAGGACAGTGAAAATGAATCGATTCTTGAATGCACTGATTACAAGCCCGATGTGAAATTTGGAATGTGAATGCTTGTTTCTTGCATGCATTCAAAATCAAAGAAGATGAAATCTACTTGGTTCTTGTTCTTCTTCATCTTTATTTCTTTCTTCTTTATCTTGTCGTGCTTTTGAATAAAACATCGATGATCAAAATCGACAATCTTCTTGCAAATAGAACATTTTTTCTTGCCAGCACAAACGTGTCTCTCGTTAGTGTTGGTACGAATCAGTTGTCCACACGTAGAACACAATTTCAATAACTCGCAAGCACATTTTTGTTGGTGTCGTCTTTGGGTCTTGAGATGCTGTTGGTAACAAGTAGGACTGACAAATTCACGTCGACAGGTTTCACAATGAACGTGCTGTTGTTGTGGTTCAGGAAGACATGGTTGGTCTGCTAAACATCCCCGACATCTCTGACCACAATGAATGTGTTGCTCCCGGCTGTTAAACCCTTTGTTACATTTCTCACAGAAGTAAGAGTATCCTAAAAATCCTGTGATACTGGTAATGGTATCAAAATGTTCTTGATGGTGATAAAGATGAATGTATTTTCCCTCAGGAAAATCAGGGCCTCGAAACAGTAGAGCTCCGCGCACTTCTTGAGGGTGAACTTTTAACGTATAATGAGGAGCCAAAACATCTTGAAGTTGCTGCATTTGAGAAATGCCACACACGGTCTCTTTAGGGATCCCTGCTTGTTTCAACAAGAGTTCTGCCTCATTTCGTTGTTTGGTTCTGTCCGACTTTCAAATTTTTTCCCAGGCTTTTTTCCATTCTTTGCTCTCGTTCTTGTTAGCATACGTACGCCCCACCACGATAGCTCGAGCTAAACACATCTGGTCTTCAGTATTGTTAATTTGGACGACACTATGTTTGGTAGTACGAAGATCGTCCACCAATAACGGTTTCCTACTTCGTCCACTTCCTCGAGGTGGAGCAACGTGTGTCATGTAAAGGGTCGCCTTTCCATCGGTGATGGTATACTTGTCATTGGATTGTTGTACATGTTCTATTTTAGACATGACTTTGTCTGGCGTTAATTCTGCCGGGGTGATAAACTCAATCCAAACGGGACTCTTCAAGTGGTCATGATGGATGGCCAGTCTCAAGCGATCCTCTTCTTTGGCTCCACATTGCCGTTTCAAGTTGATTAAGACAGATTCCCACAAATCGCTAATGAACCCCGCCGCTTTCTCTGGAGGTACTTCGGACTTGAAGTCTTTGAAGTGTACTGTGTGAGTATAAGCCGTGGTTCTAAATTTTCGAGAAGTGATTTTTTGCGTCTCTCGAATCCTATAGTAATTTTCAGGAGCCACAGTAGGACTTTCTTGGTCAGGGGTTATGGTGTTGGTGGTTTTTGTTTTGGGTGGTAGTGGTTTGGAAGTTTGGGTTTCAGGTTCACTCATCTCTTCTTCGAAGTCACTGGCATGGACTTGAGCTAGCACTTCATCTAGCGGTGTTTCAGGCGGCACGGAAAATCGTCGTCGTGGCCTCTTCGTTTCTTCTTCTGTTTTCTCATAGTTTTTGCGTGATCTTTTCATCTTGAACTTTACTTTGAAACTGATTCAGTTTTCACCCAGGTACCTTTATATAGAGAGAGGAGAGTATATAAAGAGAGACCTTCGTACCTTCAGAATCAGTCTTTAGGATTGCACTTTCAAACTGTGAAGATGGAAAAGTACTGCGATCAAGATAAAAGTCAAGATACTTGCTATATCTACCAAGAGAAAGGACATTGGTCTTCAGAATGTCCACCACGTCCACAAAAAAGAGATTTTGGAATTGAATTGAATAAGTACGTTCATAAAGTGTATGATAAATATGCTGCGGACATACTTGGTAATGTCTATCATTTGAAGTCTGGAAGGAAAGTCAAAGGAATTTTGAGATCAACTGGATTGATAGATATTAAGGTTGCTGGTAAGGAAGGAAAGAAGAGAAAAGATATAAATAGAGGAAGATTTGTCTTTGAAGCAGTGAATGGAGTGGATCTACCAAGACAGAGTCGAGTGGTACATCTCAATGATGTACTTGATGATGATAGAATAGAAAATCTTCAAGTGATGACTGCTAGTGAACAAACATGTTTACACAAGCATGTGAAGAATGATAAAGAAAAAAGGAGAGTTAATTTTGGAAGTGCTAAAAGTGTGTTGTGCCAGTTTGTTGGTGAGACAGAGGAAAGAAGATTTGAAAGTATGACAAAGGCTGCTCAATATTTTGATTGTCATACAGGAAGTATCTACAATTGCTGTACTGGGATTTATAAGTCAGTCTTTTCGAAGAAGTTCCAAAAAAGATTTCAAGCTAGATGGGAAGAGCCAGAGAAGAAGAGTCAAGTCATTGGAGGATTTGTGAGACCTGTGAAATTAACTGACTTGAATTCAGGATTATATAGTCGAATGGATTCCACTAGTGATGTGGCAAGATGTTTTGGATTAGATCCTAGTGAAGTTTACAGGATTTGTCAAAAACGGCAGTGGATTCAAGATGATAATGGACATTTTATTAAGTTGGAGTTTATTAATGAGAGTCCAGAAGAAAGTTATGAGAGAATTGTCGACAAGAATCTTACTGAAGTGTCAGAACAAGAAGAAGATGAAATGGTAAATATGGAAGTGTATTGAACTGTATTGGACTTATATGAAATTGTTTATTACCACGAGTAACATAATGTATATAGATTGAATAAAATATAATTATTATTGATGTATATCTCGGCTCTTGTTTGTTTTTTTAGATCCGAGCAATGGATGGTGTATGTGTTGGATAGTATGTTGGCGTGATTTCATCCCTTCGTCATACCCTTTCGTCGGATAGCAGGTTTTTTGGGGGGCTTTTTTAGGTGTAAGGGATGTTTTCCTTCACGTCCACACTTCATATATATTAAAACAACGTCTTCACCGGTTAAGCTATCTAGAGCTGCCCTGCATGTAGGGCAAAGCCAGGGAGGTGCCCACACCTCCTCTAAAATGAACTTTAACCAAACAAAGAATCCAACGGTCCTTCTAAGGACCACCCTTTTTCAAGAAAGATTAATTCTATTCCCTCACTCCCCACTCCCACCACGTTAAAAAACTCCCATTACTGCCCCAGAGTGCCCCACTGCCCAGTTAAGCACTTTTTGGGCCTGTCTGGGGCACTATGTTAAACTCCCATTACTGCCCCAGAGAGCCCCAAACGTCGCGCAGGCGCAGAGGGGTGTCCTATTTACCCCCACCTTACTACTCAGATATGGCAGTTAATTTGACGTTAATCTCTGGTGGAGTGGTCCGTAGTCTTGTTAGAAGTATACTTTGGAATGACTCTCTGTAAATCTCTGACGAGAAGTACGATCTGTTGTGACTCCTCCATATTCACAAATTGAAAGCTGGATGAGTAAATTGTCATAGGGTAAGGAAATCTCTCAATATATAGGGAGATAGTGTGTACTTTAGTCAAGTCAAATCATTATATGTCGAACATATATTTAGAACAACTATTTTAATATGAAATTGTTAGATGAAAACAGTGATGCAATAATAAATGGTTAGAGTTATTAATTAGTGTTTATCAAGGAAAATACTTTTGTTTCTTATTGATGACTGTGCTAATTTAGAAGGCAATAAACTTAACTAAACTAGCATTTAGCGGTAGACGCTATAGTATATCTGTTTGGTTAATATTTCAGAAATACAATTCCGCAAAATAATGTTGTATCTTTACTCCTGAAAGATTAAATAGTTGAAAAGCTAAATTAAAATAAAAGAAATAAACTTGTAATGAGACTGGAATTCCCTTATCAAAACAAGTTAGTGGAAACTCCTTATGGTCGAGAATAACCATATGGAAGTGTGTTTATGTTATCAAATAAATATCCATAGAACGAGTGGTATATCTAAGATACAGTGTACAACCTTTGCACATATACACATGCTTACGTTTCCAACATAGCTTAAGATTTACTATAGGAAACTGTATTGACCGAGGGAGTGAACTCTTCTCTCTCTCTCTCTCTCTCTCTCTCTCTCTCTGTTGATCAGCTTGTCCGTCAGTTTTACCATCATAGGACCAGAGACAGAGACCGCTACGTTTCTTTTTCACGCAGTTTTGCCTCTGGCTTTTGCGACGATGGTACAGAGAGAGAGAGAGAGAGAGAGAGAGAGAGAGAGAGAGAGAGGCATTCAGGCATAAAATAGATTACAGTACGCCTGGGCCAAGGAATGTACAGTACGGCCTTCTCGTCTTGACAGGCTATTGCAGCTTATATCATTGGTATCGATTAACATTATAAACAAATCCAATGGAAACTCATACCATTATAACGATTCGGTTTCTTCTTGGTTATTTGGTGTAGTTCAAGGTTTTCATCCAGATCAAAATTCGTTTTTTCTCTCTCACTCCACAGATTTCCGTGTAATTTTGTGTCTTATGGCGAGAGAGAGAGAGAGAGAGAGAGAGAGAGAGAGAGAGAGAGAGAGAGAGAGAGAGAGAGGAGAAAAAGTTGACTAGATTTTGATGAAAGTGTGTAGAATGTTTAATTCATTTCGAAAACGGGGGAATTTTTTTTTTCTCCTTATTTTTTGTTTTATTAATGATTAATAACTTGAAATTCGTCACTGTTCTATAGAGTAAAGAAGCAATTGTCTGCTGTTGAAACCATAATTATATGCGTATTCATACGCCATGTGCGAATGACAATTCGATATACCAACAGTATTGGTATACCAAATTGCTTTATACCAACACTTTAAAAGCAATGCTAATTTTAATGTATGTGGTATACATACATACATACATACATACATACATACTTATATATATATATATATATATATATATATATATATATATATATATATATATATATATATATATATATATATATATATGTATACCACATACATTAAAATGAACAATGCTGGAATACTGGAAGGGAGAAGATATATACATTTTGAAGGTTTGATGATCTACGTTGTTTTTTTGTTTGTTTGTTTGTTTGTTTTTTTCGTTGTTTTTTAATATTTGGTATATTTTTTTATTTTAAAACAGAAACTTGGTAGTCTAGGAAATATTGTAAATTTGGTGGACTATAATTTTGTATGAAAGTTTGTAGGTCTGGGTTTTAAAGTAACATATTAAAACTCGGTAGTCTAGGATATCTTTAAAAATGTTTTAAAATTTAGTCTACCGTTTTTAGAAAAATGCAAACGTATAGTACTCGTACCTATAACAGTTTTTAAATATTTTTTTTAAATATTTGTTTTATAAGTAAACGGTAAACTGATTTAAAGTTAATAGTACAGGCATGCAGTCTAGGACCCTAGGTATCTATCTACTTTCATGTGTACCATTTTCTTATTTACCTGTGATGGTTTTGGATCTATCTACTTTCATGTGTACCATTTTCTTATTTACCTGTGATGGTTTTGTATCTATCTACTTTCATGTGTACCATGTTCTTATTTACCTGTGATGGTTTTGGATCTATCTACTTTCATGTGTACCATGTTCTTATTTACCTGTGATGGTTTTGGATCTATCTACTTTCATGTGTACCATGTTCTTATTTACCTGTGATGGTTTTGGATCTATCTACTTTCATGTGTACCATTTTCTTATTTACCTGTGATGGTTTTGGATCTATCTACTTTCATGTGTACCATGTTCTTATTTACCTGTGATGGTTTTGGATCTATCTACTTTCATGTGTACCATGTTCTTATTTACCTGTGATGGTTTTGGATCTATCTACTTTCATGTGTACCATTTTCTTATTTACCTGTGATGGTTTTGGATCTATCTACTTTCATGTGTACCATTTTCTTATTTACCTGTGATGGTTTTGGATGCATTTTCTTTATTACCTCTGCTATTTTACATATCATGAAATTTTTTACTCCTTCAGTTTCTATTACATCCTTTTTTCCACATCTGTCACATTCGAGAAACTCATAATCGTTCAAAACTTGATGTTTTCATGCTGATTGATTCTGCTATTTATGTATTTGTTGTTCAATCATTTATTCAATGGTATAATATTTTCATCCGGTTCCCAACTGTTAAACAATTCATCATACCCTTTTCATTCACTAGTACATATTGTTTACTGTTCTTTTTTTAAAAATCTTTTCAACTTTGTATATGTTATCTTGTTTGTTGCATAGAGATAACTCATGGTCTTAAATCTGCCTTTATATCTTCTCCCTTCCAGTATTCCAGTTTATAAAGGATTGTATTACCTAAATTACTTGCCTGATTTTAAATATTTCCTTGTTAAAGTTAGATAGTAGGCCCTTTGCAAAGATTGTTTTGCATTTCGAAATTGTGTTGCACCTATTTTAAATTTAGGCGTTCCAAATGTATCAATTGTCAGTTAATAGATTGATCCACAATATTGATTTGTTTCTTTCTTGATTGCTTCAATAGGAATCATATCTATTAATATGTAATGATAGTTATTGTAGCCATAAAGTAAATTCGATAAAACATCAACTCATTTTCTGGTTTCATTTTGAGTGAAATACATCCACGTTTTAGTCTTTAGGGTTCGGGTAAACCTTTCAACCTCAGATGTTTTTCTGTCTGAATAACCCAAATAACTGCATGGTCGGCGTTGGGTAAATGACGTTTGGCTAACGTCAGACCATTCTTCAATTGCCGACGTTGGAAAAGCACTAGTTGGGCTAACGTTGTTCTGTGGTTTTAATGCAGACATCGGGATACATGCGTTAGCCCAAAGTTGGGCTATGTTTTTCCAGGTTTAATATTTTCCTTTGTTAAATTGTTGTAGATTGACCTTGTAAAATTATGAGATCTTAAATTGTACTGTAAATTGAGCCTGATGCAAATGTGTGTATCTACCCACATCAAATGTGTAATTTATTGTTTCATCATATTGCACTGTTTTAACCGTCTAGCTTATTTCAATGTCATCATCACTGACAGTTAGCTGTAAATCTGCATCTTTTGTGAAACATTGAAATATATCTTTTTATGTTTGAAATCAGCAAAATAACGCTTTTGTTCTCATGAATGTCATTTTGTAACACATCTAGCTTTGACTACACTTTTATCCTGTCCAAACTTGTAAACAGATAAGCATGATGTCTTGATACGGACATTGCTGCTTTTATGTTAAACTCATGAAATGTCTCAAACACCTGTCTGAAAACTGTTGAATTAAATACAATGTAGCTCTGTGCCATTATATATGAAGCGCAAAATAAATAAATAAATAATAAAAAAAAAAAAATAAATAAAAAAACTTTGTGTTTCATAGTCTGATTGGCATTATCATTTTTAACTTTTATGTTACTTGTAATACAGGAAGAAAATATAAGTGGTCTAGTAGTTTGTTCATTTTGATGTTTAATGTTTTCATATTCCTTATCTTATACGGGGTTTGAAAACGAAAAAAAAAGAGCAGAAGATGATTGGCATTCTGTCGGCGTGTATTCACTTTTCATATGATCTGATATTCACTTCTCATATGATCTGATATTCACTTCTCATATGATCTGATCCACAACTAATGGCCATCTCACTCGTAATCTTCATAGATCAGAACTTTTTTATGTCGGTTTTTAAGCAGTCCTTTTGTTTTTTTTATTCAATGTGTTCGCTGAAATGATGACAGGATTATATAAAACTTCGGAATAAAAGTACAATTTCATTTTCATACCTCGTTACTCTGAATATTTTCCCTAGTATTTAGACAAACTTTTACTGAAAATGCATACTTTCAATTCCACATTTTTCTCTGTACTTTTAATAAAGATAATTCAATACAATTATGGTTGAAAAATTTAATACAAAGTCAGAGTTACTGACCCCATCTTTTGGTTCTGATGGCTGACAAAAATCTCTTAATGTGAAAAGAATTAATTATTACTAGTATTTCACTTTGTTATTTTCTCAAAAGTGATTAGACGATGGAATTTGTGTGGCTTACAATATTTACAGTAAAGCGAAACTAGACCTCTTTTCCGAAAAATCGGAACAGAGGTCTCAGAATGGGATCAAGAGGTATATTGCAAGGTGGGAGTGGTATCTCATTTAGCATTATGAAAAGATTTTGCGCTGACTCCTTTTATTTAAAATTATCTACAACAATTTTAGTTGACATTTATGATTAACATAACCATGAACAGGCGATGTTGATGACAGAAAATGAACGACTATCAGTCTACTGCCTCATTGGAAAAACTCAGCTACAAGTAACTATAATATATGTGGAAGTGTTCAGTACCTAAATGGACACTTTCATGGGGTTTATAAATGTACCAACACAATTGACATTGATTTTCTGATAGATAGATATATAGACAGACAGACAGACAGACAGATAGATAGATAGATAGATAGATAGATAGATAGATAGATAGATAGATAGATAGATAGATAGATAGATAGATAGATAGATAGATAGATAGATAGATTAGATTGATAGATAGATAGATAGATAGATAGATAGATAGATAGATAGATAGATAGATAGATAGATAGATAGATAGATAGATAGATAGATAGATAGATAGATGCGTACTAAATAGTTTGCTATGTTTTTTAATCCCTAGTTTTACTAATAAGAAGAAATTATTGATACGAAATACATTTTAGTCGCAAAGTCATGCAGTATGTGAGGAAATAATAGTTTGATTTTATTTATTAATTATGTTATAGCTAGAGCAGCTTAGGACTACAAAATGAGATTCTTGAAAATAATAGATGCACTAATCGTAAATCTACCAAACTGGCTGTCGGTTCCATTTTTTTCCCCATAGATCTTTTCTGACCTAGCCCACTGTTAAAATAGGTTTAGCACATCACGTGCGCGTCAAGGGCTACCGGTGCGACCATAAGCCTTCAAACCACACTAAAGTTTTCGCAACTTATGATTTTCTATGTTGATGAACATCCCATGACCGCCTAATTTACTAGTATTTGACCCCCCCCCCCTTTTTTTTTCTTTTGGAAGAGCAGCTTCATCGCCCCTGCATACCATGGTCGGATCAGATTTAGCAATTTTGAATCATAATCGTAAAGTAGATTTAGCGCCAATCTATACTCTTGGGGAAGGTCGGGATGACAGTTCACTTTGGATAATAATCTATGAATCTGATATTGTATCAGTTCAGCTGTGCAAAGTTTCATACGGTAGGCGTGATTCATAATTATCGGTATCAGTTTTGGGTAAATGGTACTGGTGATTGGCTAAGACTTTAGGTATAAGTACTAGTAACGTTCTATACATCTTGTCTACAAGAAGAATTTGCAAGTCATAAGCATGCAGGTAAAATTAAAATAAAAAATAGTTTTTGGCCTTGAATTTATAAAACTTCTAAGCTAAAGGGAAAGGAAACAAAGTTCCAATTAAGCAAAGGCTTTCAAAATTGTAGAAATATTATATCTGACAAACGTAACTAGAGTTGACAAATTTAATGCAGGTATGACTTATAGCAAGTGAGATTTTTTATGCCAAAGTTTTGAGTAATTTCTCAGTTTCAGTCTAGAAAGTTTTATGTTCAAAGTAAGGTTATGTTAATTGTGATGGCACATAGAACAGTAGAGATAAATTAAGTTGTAATTTGTTTGTGAACTGCTATAAAATGATAATTTTTGTCAATTTTTGCATTGACTTTCATACAGACTTTTTCTCAAAATATATCGCAGACTTATAAATGTATTCGTTGATCGAAGAAATTTTAAAAAATAAATTTAAGACAGATTGCATCATACCAGAGAGCAGCTCTGTATTATTAGATTATTTAAACTACCTTCTGTATTATTATTTTTTTAAGTTTGTCCAGTAAACAGCTCTCCACCGTAAAGAATAAGATAAAACATACAAATTCTTTATGGAACGAGCAAGCGAGAGAGACTTTATCTAAATTTTGATCTTTACGTTAAGGAATTATATCTCATTGGAGCTATTTTTATTAGTAATGGGTAATCCAACATTTAATATTTAAGGACTAGGATGGGCTGGTGGGAACATGCTTGTTTGTTTGATTCAAAGTTTATTTTCGAATCCTTTATCAGCTTTCTTCATGGAATATTTTGCTTGCTTAGCTTGTTTGTGTCGTACTTTCGGTTTCGGTTATTAGAGACAAGATCTCAGATCATATGAACGTTTGCAATATTCATTGTACGAGTAATATAAGCATCTTGCCTGTGTGAAATCAATTCCTGATCACGTGACAAATATGGCGAGCAACTCGCAGAACTTGCGTTCACAAATATTGAATTTACTCCAAACACGACAGTCGTTGAAACTAAATGTAATTGTTGCAACATTAAACACCAACAAAAAGGCAGTGAACCAGGAACTATACAAGTTAAAGAGGGAAAATATCGCCCACAAGTTACAGGACACCCCTCCCGTCTGGTCACTTAATGCTGGCGGGGCTGTTTTTCATACCGGGCTAGGCAAATCAGCCCTAGGATTCCCTTACAGAATGGGCCGTGGACGGGGAAGTGGAAAAGGAAGAGGGTTCAATAAAGCCATTTCTCGTGGTCTGGGAAAAGGTCAAAAAAGAAAGGTTGCTAGATCTTTATGATTTAATTGTGTATACTCTGCCATCCACTACACATGCCTTTATTTAGGCCCTCGCTTACAGATAGAAAACATAAGTACAGTCAGACCTATCCTAACGGTCACCTTTACTCAGCGGTCACCTGTTCATAACAGCCATTCTAATTTCCCGCCAGTACATTTCCTATATAAATGTCCTATATATAATGGTCACCTGCCTTAAGCGGTCAGTGGCGTATCTACAGCAGCGACTGCTCAGTCTTTTGCTTCATGAGGAAGGTATTGTTTTGATAAAGGAATATCATGTGAATTGATGTGCAAACATTTCTTATCTCACTTGTACTCACCGTACTCTAGTCTTGTTGATAGTGTAACTCAAAGGTGTAACTATGTCAAATTAAAAAGCGAGGCAGTTTTTATCATTAGGGTAGAGGGTCGAAGCAATTTTATTGCAAATGGTGGGAAAAGTTTTATCGCAGCAGAAATGGAAGTCACCTTTTTTTGCCAATGTGACAGGTCGAGCTAGATATCTTCATCTATTTGCCTGTGAATTAAAACTCTCTGAAGAAAAAAAGTCCATCTTTGAGAAGAGGTATGAGTTACTTCCTTTTTCATTAGGGTCAGGGATCATTCAACATTAAAAATGTGTCTGTAAAGGCAGGTGAAGTTTCGGTTCATGGGTCAAAACGAATAGCCATATACGGCTTCTTTTGATTCCCTATTCTTCACGGGTTTCTCATAAGCTGACTGTCTTTAGATCTTGGCAAGTTGAGCAACTGACTAATCCAGATATTGTTTTTAAAGTGTGAACAAACTAAGATCAGTGTATATTTTAAGTCGGTGATGATTTCATTTATAAGATGTATTAAAGTGAGCAGGATATAGTAATCTTGCTTGGAACATAAATTTGTGAGAGAACAACATACCTGTAATAATGCTTTTGTTGTACAGTACACATAAAACACTCTTGATAACATAAAAATAATAATAATAATAATAATGATAATGGTATTCGGTGCATAGTATTTGTTAAAAACCCAATTTTTAAAGGTGAACATGTGTACAGTGATCACCTCTGTGCAACAGCCAGCTTTTGCCTTTTCGCGTGAGTGGCCACTAGTGACAGGTTTGACTGTAGTCTACAGATGCTTTTTTTAGATATACACCTTTGAATTAGACTTTATCTGGGAGCATTTAGAACTCCTCACCCCTCCCCCTCCATAGAAAGTCTATATACTGTGGCAAATGAAGCATCACTTTATCTCAGTGAAAATTGCCTATTCAGTTAGTCCTACAATGTAAGACCATGACCCTGATATTTATGATAGGAGGGGGGTTGATGTCTTACTGCCTAAACAATCAGTGCAGGATAGTATGTTTTATCATCAGTCTACATCAGAACTAGAGGCCAAATGTTCATATTAGTCTAATTGCTTTAGTCATACTATACCTAGTCTGATGGCTTTTACCTTACAGAAGTATATCCAGACACATTCAAGTGCTTTGTTTTTAAAATTATGTTGACCGCCATTTGAGTTGGTTGAAGAGTGATGGTAGCCGAGGAATGCCAAATATGGTTGAACTAACGGTTACATTTCGTGAACAAAATGAATATAGCTAATCACATTTGACCAAATGAAAATAGACATATTTGTTTTCTTAAAGAAAATACACCACTAGTTCATCTGACTTCGGCATTCCTCAGCTACCATTGCTCTTCAACAACTGAAATGGCAGTCAACAGATTTTGAAAAATGAAACCACTTGATTGTGTCCGAATATCATACCATAAGGAAAGTTCTATTATGAGTAAAGCCATTAGACTATAATCTGGGCAATAATATCAATCTGGGCAATAATGCCAATCTGGGCAATAATGCCAATCAGAACAATAATGTCAATCTGTGCAATAATGCCAATCTGGACAATAATGTCAATCTGGGCAATAATGCCAATCTGGACAATAATGCCAATCAGGACAATAATGTCAATCTGGGCAATAATGCCAATCTGGACAATAATGTAAATCTGGGCAATAATGCCAATCTGGACAATAATGTCAATCTGGGCAATAATGCCATTCTGGGCTGCCAAATATGTGAGATACTCTTGAAATTTTTGCCTCAAGTTTCGATGTTGACTTGTGTCAGAACATGCTATACAGCACCAATTGCTTAGGCAGTAAGACATCAATCTAACCTAATCCAACCCTCATCAAACATATCAGGGTCAACATCTTACATTGTAGGACCAGCTATTCAGTTTACTTCCAAACTTTCTGCTAAAGTCATACATTGATATAGGCATGTGGTACTGCCTCTTTCAGCTTTACAGATAGTAGTCATTTTTAGCTCTGCTGATCATAGACCAGAAGAGCTTATGGAATGGCCTGTTGTCCATCATCTGACGTCAGTCCATCTGTTAGCACAAGTTTAATATTGCTACTCCTCTTAAACTACTTGGAGGATTGCCATCAAATTTGGCACACATATTCGTCTGAAGGTCTGGTTGGTCCTAAATGAAATGGTGCTGTTTAGGCATCCAATATGGAAGCCACAGCAACTATCTTGAATGGATGGTCATATCAACGTTGGGTTTTCACTGAAAAACTTCTTATGATATCTAGTTGGTCTTAAATGAAAATGGTGCTTATCTAATGGCCAATATAGCTACCATGGAAGCCATCTTGAAAATCTTGTTATTGCTACTTCTCCTGAATGGATGGTAATATCAACATGGGGTTTCACTAAAATACTCCTTATGATGTTTAGAAGGTCTTAAATACACAATGACACATGTCACACGTAAGTTTTCCCAATGTAAATTTTTAGATGAGGCCAACCAAGAGGTGTGATCCAGTGTAAACTTAATTGAACATAGTATGCTATGACACAATGAAAGTGTAATGATTTGGAAAAAATGTGTGCTACCCCAGCACTGTTAACGATTAGACCTTATGTTAAATTTTCTTGGCCCAGTTTAGTGCCTTGCTGCCATTGTAAAAGTCCATAGTGATCAAAAAATTTCTTCAGGAAGTTTTGTGATGACAACTAACGTGCAGAGTACTCAAAAGTTAGGAAAAAACAGTGTTTGGTAAAACTGTATTAGTGTGAAATTTACGAATAATAATTAATATTGTATTTAAGATCAATAAAGGCACCGATATAACCATATTGATAAACTCTTTAACAGGGTTCTCCTGAATGCCAAAATGTACCTAAAAATAAGAGTTTTTTTAATTTTCGACACATGAAAATTCTAATAGCTGAGTCCTGCAGACACAGCCATTGGAATTATTTATACGTCCAAAATTAAAGGTAGTAAGTACACAAGTTTTTGTTTCGGTGAACATATGTTTTATATGTTCTACAAAAGCAACTATCAGTCATGTAGTGCACAGGCTACCAAAAAGAATCCAAGTGATTATAAAGGGATTCTGTGAAATTGCATAGATCAGACTCTTCTCAAATTGAGATTGTATATTATCTTGCTTGTGATCAATATTTTTGTCAGATGTATGGAAAGGATCCAAATAACTTTTTAGTTTTAAAATTTAACATTAATTTCAAATAAAGTTGAGGGATTCCTCGAAATTTTCCTCAAAATTTCCTCGGATATAAGGCAAGACTCATTTAAGGAAAAAAAGAGATTTTATGAATGAATTTGAATTCCCGATGCCAGCAAATTATATTGTGAAAAATAATTGTTACGAAACAAGCAATAGGAAAGATATTCACAAATCTCAATTTGAGGAATAAATATTTTGATGTTTAATGAAACTAGTGCCAGATCTTAGTAGAAAAGTAGATTAAAACTACTTTTGATTGTCAGTACTTTATCATCACTTTGATCAGTCGAATTATTACATGTGTGTACTTTGAAACTTTGCTTTCATAAACACGACTCAGCACAGTACTTGAAATCCTTCAGTGATATTTGGAACTCTCATATTTTATCACAGACCATATTTACACAAATACATGTAGTGCTGAAATACTGGGACTTCTTGGTATTCTTCCCTCCAATGTAATTGATTTGTGTTTTTATCAGAGAAATAAGAACTCTCATGTAGTAGTCATCAAATCAACTGTTTTTCAGTGTCATATGCAGAGATATGCTTTTGTTTTCTAACGATTATCAAATGTGTGGTTTTCTGATGTCAACATTACATACTTTCTTTGGTACTAGACACAATGCTGCAGATGACCATGATTCTTGTGAGACTGGTTAACAGAAAGTAGATAATGGATCCAATTCTGATAAAGAAACAGATAATGGATCCAATTCTGATAAAGAAACAGAACACCCATGAAACTGATAGATGCTTGGAATGAATCATGGAATTGGACATTCCATGGGTCACACAATTCATTTATGTTAGTTAGGATTGAATGAAAAAGTGATTATAGTATGTTAATTTGTTTCTGCTTTAAGTGTGTTGTAGTATTCTATGTAAAAAATCACATTGTGTTGATTAAAGATGAAATGGAATTAAGCTAATTAAATAAATTAATATATAATAGAAACTTTAATCTCTTCTTTGATTACTTCTTGCAGCACACAAAATTAACCAATGGCAATGTAAAGCGATTAGTTGTAATATCACAATCACAATTATCGCAGTTTTTATTTGCCTTAGATTTTCACTGTTGTATAATAATAGTAAACATTTCACAATGAATGAGCAATAGCAACCTGATATTGATATTATTGACACAATAATATACACATAATGCCCAGAATTAATGAGCAATAGCAATCTGATATTGATATTATTGACACAATAATATACACATAATGCCCAGAATTGTTGCAAAGGAAAAATGGTCTCATTGTTGCGACTCCTATTTTTAGGACTTGGACTTTAACTATTTTCAAGAAAGGAGTCCTCATCTCCAGCTTTCAAAATCATAGTGAGAACCCTGCTCTAATTAACCTAATACAGCATACCGGTATATGTTGTCTTTAAGCCCAAGTACAAAGCCTTGTATGCTCTTACATGGGTTGGCATTGCTGGGGGTTACTATAGATCAGATAAAGACATATGAGGGTATAAAAGGAGGATTAACTCAGCGGTGTCATTTCTCACTGACTGTGGAGTTGAAAAGAACTCTGTATTGGTACCTAGTTCATGCATTAAGTGCTTGATTGTATTTTATAGTTGGGCCTGGCATCTCACTCATGCTTTTGCAACCACCTGGTTTTAAAATCCTTTCTTTGATAGGCACAGTGAAATGGTTTTAGTCACAGAGATAATGTTTGCATTTGAAAGCATTTGGGATGACATGAATTTATTATTTGGGCATATAGGTGGAAGAAAGGCAGTGTTATTCCAAAAATGGAAAAAGTGGGGTCCAGTGGCCTCTACCAGGTCAAAAAGGGGGGTAATTTAGAGATAAACGGGTTGAAAATACCCTTGAAGGTATCATTATTACAGGCACTACATGGATTTATTGATTTTTGCAATAAATCTGTACTTTTCCAGAATTATATTCTTTGAATTAGTCATTGTAGAGTCGGAGTACAGCACAGTTTCTAAAATTTCCACAGTTTTTTTAGTCAACATGGAAATTGTAGCAAACTGTGCCATAGTCTGACTCAAATGTGGCTGATTCAAAGTATATAATGCTGGAAAATGCTGAAGATTTATTGCAGAAATGAATAAATCCATGACTGGAGCATCTGTGATCCTTATCAGCCTCTCCTGTTGTGACCCTTCCTTACTGGGGTTTGAATTCCTCATATTTGAGTAACCATTCTCCTCTATCAGGAAGTTATTTGTGGACATTTCAGCCTACATTTGTTTTCTCCCAGTGCACTACTTTGGAAATAAATGCAGCAGTGGTTTCACTGAAGATTTCATGTTCTTATATTTTCTTTCAGTGATTATTGACCATATGCTATTGATTGGTACCAAAGCTTATCAAAATTAGTAAGACATTCTGTCAGCAATGAAACTGATCATCTAACGCATCTCTAGTAATGAGCACACTCTATTCAGTAAGCTTGGGATGTGCTCATTTCAGTCTAAAATCAACCATAACGATCTTTTTTATCTTTATTTTCTTGGGTCTTTTTTATGCAGCCTGTGGGCACCATAGAGGGAAATTTCTTACGCCAAAAATAAAAAGTAAAGATAATTGGTGCAAAGGTGCAGCCTAGAATGAACCCTGGAATCCCTTTCCAGGGTTCATTCTAGGCTGCACCCTTGCACCAATTATCCTTACTTTTTATTTTTGGAATAGGTCATGCAGTAGTATAATTCTTGACATCCTGGAGAAAAAATTAGGCATATAATACACTGTAACATATATTAATTAAAGCCCTGAATTACATTTTTGTTGGTACTTAAACTTGTGGGTGTACCTCTTATGTTTAATGGATCCAGCTGTCTCCTCATTTCTCAGAAGCAGAGGTATACTGAGGAGCTTTATAATGAGGGACAGTGGCTTTATTATGAGGTACCACTGTAATAGTTTTATAATTTAATTTTAAGGTTAATTTTGATACATGCATCTGATGTACCAAGTTGAATATTTCTTTCGGAAGTGTTGGCAAGGGGAAAACAAAAAAATTAAGACTAATTTTTATCTTTTAAAATGAATACTTTAACCCCAGGCTGAGTGTGGCTGCCTAAGTTTGTAAATAAAAAAAAATAAAAGATTGAATTTGAACTCTGACATCTCCAACCGTGCTTGAAATCCTTGAAATTAGACCACTTATTCTTAAAGACCACATTTTGCCATTCATGTAATTATGTAATGTAAAACAAAAATTATTGTTGCAAAATTATTCTCTAAAATTTGAGTACACCTCTCAGTTTTGATCACTTTTTCCCATTCTGATAAGTTGTCTCAGTTGTTTCATTTTACCATATATACTCGTGTATAAGCTAATACTAACTGCAAACTGCATAGACCCAGATCTGCCATCACATAATGCACCAGCAAATCTGGGTCTATGCAGTTTGTAAGGACTAATCAGTAGAACAAACATAGACCCTGATCTGCCAGTGCATTATGTGACGGCAGATCAGGATCTATGTTGTTTGTATTTTGACCTGGATTATACGCGAGTATATACAGTACTGTACCATAAAGACTGACATGCTTATTTTAACATCTCAATTTATTCCAGGACTTAGGAGCAAAGGTGAACAAGGAAACGATAGGAAGGATCTATCAATATCTGTCTCAGAATCAAAATCCTGTGCAAACCAAAGATATTGTCAAAGGCTTGGGACTTCAGAGTGCTAAGGATATCAATCCAACCTTGTATTTTATGCAGTCTAGAAACTTGATCTGTAAAGGGCTAGAGAATCCACCAACATGGTCTCTTAACACTTCGGCTTCCACGCCAGGATTCTTCGAGGATACACTTTCTAGTATACCACAGTCTGGTCCAGAGGGACCTGAGTTTGTTGATTCACCAGCATCCAATATCTCAGACTCTGGAAGTATTGATCAAATTAGTTTTTTATGCATGTCAAATATATCTTTGAGTGGTGATGATGAAACTTGGGATGTGAGCCACAATCCTCAATTACATAGTGATCATGCTAGTTCCAGTCATCCCATGGATTCATCTCGTTTTATGGATTCACTTGCACAACAATCTGCTAGGCATCATGCAGAAAAAGAAGAGGAATCAGAAGATCCTCTAAGTGAAACAAGTACCAGTCTAAATATATCATGTGATGTAGCTGATACTGATACAGACACAGACTATAATGCCATGGCTGACATTATTTTGCCTTGTATGACACCAGATTCTCTTCCTGTGATAGATTGCCAAGATTTGGAAACGGAATATAAAGTCAAAGTTGAGAGTGCAATAGGAAATATTAGCAGCTCATATGACTCTCAGAATATTGAAATGATTGATGAATTTGTCAAACATTCAGCAATATATGGAAATTACAGTAGTAGAGATGGACCAAATAGTTTGTATATAAGTGGTCAGACTGCGGATCTGTATTCTCTGAAAGGGAGACAACTTTCACAGGATTCAGAGCTCTCTGAATATGACAAAGTCATGCAGTCTCTTGCATCTTGCCCATTTTGTTCAGCAGCTTCATTTGTGTTGGTGGACAAGTTGAAATTGAGGAAGGAGATAATTGAATCCATTCTTTGTGACCTCAAAAAGGAAAAATATGTCCAATTTCAAGATCCGCTGTGGGTATTGACACCAACAGGAGAGAAGTACATTAAGAGTAAAACAGGGAACAGCTCTGTAGTAAAAGCTGCAGAGAAACCACCAGTTAGAGTCACACTTTTCAAGGGACCACCACCTTCTCCCCATGCATTGTTACAAGCTAAAAGTCTTTCTGTAGCAGGATCTGCTAGTTTGCTGAATACACCAACCAAAATATCAGTTTCAAATAGTGTTCACCAAGCACAACCTTTTGGTGCTCCAACCATTATGTCAACTCAACCAAGCAGCTCATCTCCAATGTCACAGTTGATGAAAGCTTTTAATAAACAGACTCCTGCAAGTACATATTCTGGGAACATTAATAATGACCTTTCAAAAGTAAATCAAGCAAACTTTCCTTCAGATTCATCATTCTCATTTTTGAATGCCACATCAGCAAATTCTGTTCGGATGGCATCAAGTATCCCAAACAGTGTGTCTTCATCTTCCTTCAAACTTCCACCATCTCCACTAGAAATGATAAGAAAACAGCTGAAACATACTGACATAAGTCCTCGATTTTTATTAGCAGGTCCTCAGTCATTGCCTTTGCTATTGACACCCCAGATTGACGAGAGATCCCCCAGATTTTCGTCACTACCTGAGTCTGTAAATCTTGTACCATCTGCGTCTTCGCAGTCATGCCGGACTCTGTCGGGACCAGATCTAGGTGTTGGTTTAAGTGATGATTTTTTCAAAGCATTGAACAAAAACCCAGTTAGTGCTCTCATGGAGTATGCTCAGTCAAGACATACAGTTGCCAGGATAGAAGTTCTAAGTCAGCAAGGTGCTTCTCACCGACCAGTGTAAGTGTCAATTAGATTAAAGTACACACAAAGTGGATTGGTCATGTTACACTCTCACTGGTGTAGGGTGAAGTTGAGTGTAGTTCAGTGACATATTCTGCACTGGCTGTACTACCCTCACCAGATGTAAATTACACTCAGCTTCACTAGCACAAATGGGATCTACCTGATCAATTTGTGGATTACTTTGAACAGCAGATTACAAGTCCCTAAAGACTTCCAGCAAGGTGGTAACTGCATGGGCTATAACTTGTTTAAAGTCTTACACCCCACAGCACAGTAGAGTCCGCCTGACTCCCTGTTACACCTGGATATTACACAATGTTGTGGGTTTTAAATCAGTGGTAGCTACATCGGCATGGTTGGAAAATGGTTAATATAACTTTTTCATACTGTATTTTGCCATTTTTGTCTCATCTGCAAAGCATAGGCAAGGTTTTATTATACTGGTATGCATCCACTGCTTGCTGCAAGGGCAACTTACTCTGCTCCTGTCTGTCCTTCCATCTGTATGTACATTCATCCATCTGTCCTGAATAGATTGTTAGCAATTTTGTGTGAAAAACACTCAGTGTAGACAAATGAAATTTGGTTGGCATATTTGATCCATATGTAGATGACCAGACACAGGTGGAAAAATTGCCCACTGGACAACCAGACTAAATCAATTATCCAGTTAATGAATCAGAAATTCCACCACGCAAATCAACTGAAATTGATTACTCAAAAGTAAATAAAAAATTTGTTGCCAAATGTCTAATCAAATTATTCATTTAATTGGTCAGTAAATGATATAAGAAAAATGTATGATTTAATTAACACCAGAATTATTAAAATTTATTATTCATTAGTTTTTCTATATGCACTTAGAGCACAAAGGAACTCAAACATTGATATAAAGGAATTGATTTCATAGTTATAAAATCAACATCAGTTTGGATTTCAGTTTATTCTACTTTGGCTTGTGTACACACACACACACACATACACACACAGACACCTACCTTCAGAATACCCTTGTACATGCCACACATATACCATAGTAAAGATATTTTTTTACATTTGTAGTTATGAATGTAAATCATATTCTTTTGCTAATATTTAACTTCACAACTGTAAAAGTGAATAATTTCAAACCACATATCTGACAGAACAAGCAAAGGATGGCAAATCGTTATATGACAGGTGCCCGACTGCCTTGAGCATCGGTCATAATTGCTCCCTAATCCTGACTTTGCACATCTATCAACAAAGCAGATTAAGGTATACACTGCTACGTCCGATTGATCCCATCTATACTGCTATGCATTCTGTCCAGCATAAAAGAGAATCTTCATTTTAAATTGTTGGCAGTGCAATAACAATGAATACCATTGCAACTTTGTTTAAAATAAAATAATGATGCAGAGGACAATAGGAAACTAAAGATCAATCAAGCAGACAATGCACCCATCTGAGTTTTGTTAATTGGTTGTTCACTCGTAAATACAGCCAATCAAATAAGTTTTAAAGCATAAATTGCCACTGGTTACTGTATATACTCATGTATAATCCGGGTCCAAATGCAAACAACATAGACCCTGATCTGCCATCGCATAATGCACCTTCAGATCAGGGTCTATGTTGTTTGTTCTACTGATTAGCCTTACAAACTGCATAGACCCAGATCTGCCGGCACATTATTCGATGGCAGATCTGGGTCTATGCAGTTTCCAGTTGGTATTTGATTATACTGGAGTATATACGGTAAGTATTTAACAAATAATAACATCATAGGAAAGACACAGCACTATTATTTTCATCCGAGTTATCTTGGAGAACATTAACCATAAATAAATAAGAGAAAGAGAGATGATTGGAATGAAAATTTAAGTCCAGAGATGTCAGAAAGTTTCAACAGCAAGTAGTCTTTTGTCCAAGCATTTAAAATTTTGTTTAAAGTCGGCGCTTGGTGACCATGCAGGATATAATGAACATATAAATTCCTCAAAAGTTGAAACTGTGGCAGAAATCATTACTCTTATTACTATGTTTGACAAAGTGTCAGACAAAGTCAGATGAATCTGTAACAACATAATTTTGAAATGCCTGTCAATAATGAACCTTTTCTGTGTTGAACACCGCTAACCGCTTATAGTATTGGTCACTGTAAGCTCAACATTTGAGAGAAAAAACACGTTACACAGTTGCAGCATAGGATTTTGATATTTCACACATAAAAAGATGCAGAAAGGTTAAATATATACAAATAACTATACAGTGTATATATAGTGTAAATATATTTATAGTATATATATATACATGTATTTCATTCTTTTTTTATAACTTTTTGTCTTTTGTTATGCAAGACACATCAAACTCATGTGGATACAATAATCTCATCTTCCAGCTTTTCCAGTCAAAGTATTGATATTACATTGTTGTTTATGAATTTATTTGAGTAATTTTTAGTTTTGTTTGGATTGAAGTGATAGTAAGTATATATGACTGAACAGTTGCTGGAGACATTAACATGGACATGCATGCCTCCCCACCCCCAGGCCACTGCCAAGAAATAAATGCCCAAAGTGCCAACACCATATCAAAACTTTACACATCTCTGATATATATATATATATATATATATATATATATATATATATATATATATATATATATATATATCTATATATATATATATATATATATATATATATATATATATATATTAACATATAATATATATAACCTTTCTGGAGTTTTATATAGTCAGATCTTTCTCTGTATGTACAAGATAATAATTTTACTGTTAGTTTTTATGTTTTTATGATTTTTTTCTGATATAATCATTAAGCACATGCCAAAATTGTTTCTTTTTTTCACACCAGATATTAGTGTTATATTTTTTACGAAAATTTTCGTTTTATTTTATTTTATTTACATCATTTGTTTTTTAACCTTTTATGGAGGATATTTCCCCATGTACTGTGAGTTACCATAACCATACTTACGGGTTAAATTATCTCCCTTTATGTTATCTTGCATCTCCTAAGAAAAGAAAAGCCAGAATTAACACACAATAGGTACTCATAATTATAATGTAGTTTAACAGAATTATGAAAGTGTAATTGCCTTTTGAAGATATACATATCCGTAGATGCTATGTAAAGCACTAATTTGTGCTGTAGTAGGATTTGGAAAAAAATACTGTCTGTGTATGTAATGGTCTAAGAATGCTGGCTAGAGGGAACATGATTACTTTTAGTAAAGATGTGCTCCTGATGTCTCTTCCTTGGTAGTTATTGTTTTATAATACTCTAATCAGTGTCAGAAAGTAAGCATGACTCCTACTACAGTGAGCTTAACATCTGACATTATTGACTCCTGAACGGCTGGATGATGGCTGGAAGTGGATTATTATGCATATATGTATTACATCTTTTTGTGAACATTAAGACCTGGCATAAATAACATTTAACAGACCTGTTGGGAGTCATGGTAGCTAAGTTGCTAGAACATTGGACTCGTAATCCAAGAGTCATTGGTTTGATACCTGCCCAGGCTAGCCTGGGTCGGCTACCTCAGTGTGTCCTTGGGGAACGGCACTTAGCTCCCATTTCCTTAGCATGTTATAGCCAGTAATTTGTTAAAAGTGCCATTAAAACCCACAAAAACAAACAAACTAATGTACAACTCTACAGTGATAGTGGTTCTTTAGGCAGCTCATTTAATTGATTTTGCATCATAGTAATCAGGTTTATCATAAACCTAAGCCATCAAATTCTAGTCAGTCCAGAACCACTGGGTGGCAGCAGAAAGTGACTGTGCCCAAAGCTAAATTTTAATTGTCCAAGTCTGCCAGGCAATTAATTTTTCTGCCCCTGCCTGATTAGATTTTCAGGCCATTGCAGCCATTTTTTATTTTTTTACACATTTGACAAAAAGTCTTGTTGGCAGAATTAAGCAAAAGCCACTTGATGTAGGCAAATAAAATTTGGCAGGCATGTTTATATTCATATGTAGATGATCTGAGTAGATTTTCAGCCAATTATAGTAATATTTCAAACTTTTTCAAAATTTTTTAAACTTTTTTTTTTACTTTTTGGTCTGCAGTATGTTAGAATTACAAATCTAGTGGAATTTAGCTCTATCTTTGAAAGTGGTCCAAGCAGATATGAAACATCGTGGCCTTGTGCATCTTAAAGATTACTACTCACAGTTAGCAAAAGTAGGTAACAGTGACTTACTTTTCATGATGAGGGTTAAAAATCATGCAACATCATAGCAGGTGAAATACAGAATTCTGCTTAATATTGTTATGCACCAGCCATATTCTGTGAGGGGGTCATATGGTATTACCATGTGCATCCTGTCTTGCCACATCATGTCCCAGCCATTGCAAATTTAATTTCCACTCGGTAGCTTTTGAGGACTGTATGTATTGAAACCAAATGTGGTATGGGGGTTTTCTATCACAAAAATCAAAGTCAGGTTTGATTTTCATTGATAAAGAAATGCCTTTGACTATTTGATCATGAGTTATTTGATCATGAGTTATTTGGTGCACAAATAGATTACATGATAGTTTCTGCTCCGCCTTACACTGTTACAGAAAACTAGTTTAAAACTTAGCAAGTGATTAGATCACATTTGTAGACGTAAGAATATTGTATTCCCCCTATATGGAAATAGTCTGGAGAGATATAGTGATTTTTATGTCCTTCTGTCTCTCCATTCATATGCAAACAAGGCATTTCTGTCTGTCTGTCTGTTCATATGCAAGCAATGCATTTTCTGCAGTGTTGGTGACTTGCTATTATCAAATAAATGCTTTTTATAAAGATGCCTGATCAGAGCTTTTGCCATTTGCCAGATACACTTGTCCTTGACCTTCCCACATTGGCTCTTACAAAACCATTATATAAATCCTCCAATCAGTATTCTCAATACTTTGATTACAAATGACACCAAATTAGGATAGACTATAATTACACATGACACCAAATTAGGATAGACTATAATTACACATGACACCAAATTAGGATATACTATAATTACTGTTGTTGCCCATCCTATAGAATCATAATGACATGCTACGTGTTAAGAGAAACCTGTCCATACATGACACTCAAGGAATTAATTTTTTTTGTATTTTTCAAACAGGTATCCCTTATATCCCTTATATAGAGTTTGAATATTTAAATGAAATTATGAAAAGGGTTTTAAAAATATTTTCAGTTATGAGCAGGTGCCCATTATATGGAGGTGTCCACTAAGACAGGTTTTATTTGTCATCTTTACATGGTATTGACTCAAGCCATAGTGTAATCAAATAGATGCAGAGTTTTGGACTATTATTATAAAATGTTTCTATAGGTTCATAATGGCAGCATTTGTGGGAGATCGTCAGTTTCCCTCCATCACCTGCAGCAACAAGAAAGATGGACGCATGGAGGCTGCAGATCTGGCTTTGAGAAAGTTGATTGCAGAGGGCCAGTATCAGACTGCCCAGAACACAGCATTGGTAAGACCAATTATCCTTCAGTATAATAGAAGTCACAGGATGAAAACTGCTGTCTAGGCCACATTAAAAAAAAAAAAAAAAACAAGAAACAAACTAGGAGTCTAGTTTATAAAAGACTGTTGATCCAGTTTTTATAATAGAGAGAGTTAAGCTGAGTTTTCTCTAGGATTTTTTAAAAGAGAAAGTCCAGGACCATATTTCACCTCAGATTGAGAGTACATTTGATATGAAACTGTTGACTGGATTTTGAAAACCAAGAGTCCAAGCTAGAAACTGAAAACTGCAAGCAAGGTCCTCCAAGCAGTGACTGCCACTACCTGAGGGATCTGATACTATATATACATATATATATATATTGTTAAGTCCATTGCTTAGAAAATGATCAGATAAGCACACAAATTGTAGGGATAGTCAGAAACCTCAAGTTCAAGCATATGGCCAGTTTGTTTGAGTCAATCTTGAAACCACAGCATATTTAAATATGCAGAGTTGAGAGAGGGAGAGAGTAAGAGAGAGAGAAAACAATGTCAGATCTTTGCTTCAACAAGATGAATATTTTTTCTTCAACCAGACAACCAAGCCAAGTGTATCCGTGTCCAAAATGACCCACTTTGACAGGATTGCTGCACTCACCCACCAGGGCTTTAACAAGCTTATAGCCAGTATTGCAGAGAACTTTGCTGGACGAAAAGTGATTGCTGGCATGGTGATGACCAGGTCACCTGATGACATGGGGATTCTGATCAGCCTTGGATCAGGTACTACAAAAAGCACACAGTTTTAATAAGCATATAATTTTTGTAAATTTAGCAAGACTGTTTAAAAGGACTATTTTGAATAAGGGCTGTTTTCTGCCCCCCCCCCCCCTCCTTCTTCCACAGATTTTCTTCATGTGATGTATATTACATGTATGATGTGGTGTTATTTCATTTCTGACATAAATTTTGTGTTCACATGCCAGTTGCCTTGGAAACAGTATGCTGAAAAGAGATAAAAGAACAGATTTACATTTTCCAACTTTTCCATATATTTCTCAGTGATATCCATAAATTATTCACTAAATTTAAAATGATGACATTTCTACAGTGTATCTTGATGTTGAGAATACTAGACTGCTGTATTTTGCATTTATTTCTGAAATTAATATTGTAACAATATGAAAAAAGATAGACTCATTGAAACTTTCTTAAATATATTTCAATCTTATCCTGGTTTTTTAAAATATTTAGTAGTTTTTTTTCAGGAGTCATAAATATCAAACAGTTGGATCCTGATGGAAGAGACTAATAACAGATTTGAGCATAAAATATTGTATTCTTTCATTATATTTTGTTTGGAACCTAATTGGATATCTACTCATCTTTCTTATAGTTACTGGCTCATTTCAGTGATAAGACAGCAATATTCCAATTTGTTGAACAACAAAATGCAAATTGGAAGAATACCTCTTAGTCCATTTTAAATCTTCACTGGTGCCTCTAAAAAAAGATCAAGCTATGCATGCAAGGAAAAAAAATAAAGTGAATATGATTTTTTAAGACAATCTAAATTCATTTGTTTCTCTGTCTTTTTAAAGTAATACCGCTAGGAATACAAATAAAATGAGGTGAGCAACTGTAGTTCAGTTACTTTACATGTGGTGGTTCTCTGACTTGAAGGTGGTTGTGATGCAACAACAACAAAATGCCAATGCTACATAGTCAATTTGTTTAACATTTTAGTTTTTAGACACCAGCATGACTTTGCTGCATGATGATATTTTTAAAATAAGTTTATCCATAATAGTTTAACATGGACAGTATATTGTATTCCCTTTAGGTTACCGGTATTTACCCAATTTTAGGTAGCAACTTTTATTTTTTCTTCTTTTTCAGGAAATCGCTGCATTACAGGACCACAGTTAAGCTTGGAGGGTAACACTGTAAATGACTCACATGCTGAAATAATTACAAGAAGGGGATTTCTAAGGTAGACAAAAATATTTTTGACTAGTGATTTTTTTAGCTCACCTCTATGAATTAAAGTACAATTGTACTATTCCCCCATCATCGGTATTGGCATCCACATGTATAAAAGCATATACATATGTACAGTCTCACAACATCTCAGCCATTCTTTCTTCCTAGATCTTTGGCAACAGTTTCGAGTAGATTTCACAGCAGGCTGACTTTGTACATTATTTGTACATTCTTGGTTAAGTTTTTGTGTTTAGCACAATGTTTTTGCACTCTGTATACATACTGTTATACCTGGAATCATGAAACTTGGTAGGAGATGCATCTTGATGAGTACAACAACCCCATTACAAAAGTAGGCCATTGTTTTTTTCTGTTAATTTCTTGAGCTCTGTTCACGCTAGAATCATCAAACTAGATAATTGAATACATCCCAATTAGTAGCATACATTTTCAATAAAGGAAGGTCACTGTGACCTACATTTCACATTTTACCGGCTTAGGTTAAGTTTTGCATTTATTTTATGACCAAATAGGTTTTTTTGGCACTCGGGATATCAGAGGTCCCTAAATCACTGTATTTGCCAGACATGTCAGGGAAATTGAAGGTTTTGACTGGCACATACTCTGCACAACTGGACATCAATTATAGGGTATCTCAAATATCATATCAAATTGTCTTTGATTTGTTTATCCATTAAACTGCCAATGAAGTAAAATTCAAAGGTCACTAGGTCTAGCTTACAGATTGTTTCTTTGTCAGACAGTCAATAAAGGTGTCACTGACTATGGTTAATTCAGAGGTCACAAGGTCTTGTTTACACATTCTTTGTCAGACAATCAATAAAGGTGTCACCAACTAAGCTTAATTCAGAGGTCACTAGGTCTTGCTTACACATTCTTTGTCAGACAATCAATAAAGGTGTCACTGACTAAGCTTAATTCAGAGGTCACTAGGTTTTGTTTACACACTCTTTGTCAGACAATCAATAGAGGTGTTTCCGACTAAGCTTGTTCGCTTATTACATCTTCCCAGCTGTTTAAACAATCTCTGGCCACAAAGAACAAGACAAAGGATGTGTGAAAGCTTATCTCCTGGACTTATCAAAAACACTATTACTGAACGATTGCCCTAGGGTCTGTACTAAAGGCATTACATCATTCCCTCAAACTACATGGTTTTTAACTATATTGTGTCGCAGTTTGTCAGCACATCATACCTTTAGAACAAAATATGTGAATCCTACACATGAATTAAGAGAAAAAGATTCTAGCAACACCAACTAACTTTTATTATCATCCTCCAAGACTTTTTGGGGTCAATTAGGTATTACATATCTTTGAGGTTGCAAGTCAGCTTGTTGTCAATTAAAAATTCCTTCTTAAAAACAGTAGAGTGGAATAAAATACTGTTCTTAGGTAAAATTCTGCAGTATAGTTTTCTGAAAGAATTTTTTTTTTTATAAATAATTAGTTTGAGGGGAAACCAGTTAATCACGGAAGGATAATGCCAACACTAAAGCAACAGCAAATCCAGAACCAAAAATGACACATTTTCTGGTATATTGAATAATTAGGTATATCAATGTTCTCTTTTTTCCCCACAGCTTGTTGTATCTCCTTTGAATGTTTTTACATTAAATTTTACAAATATATGGCCACCACATTCATTTTTGGGAAAAAATGTATGGCATTAGCCATGAGAATTTCAGGATCCTGCTATATACATACTGTTATATCTGGAATAATGAAATTTGGTGAGGGGATGCATGAGTACTACACCCTCCTCAAAAAAGTCAGTCAGTCAGTGTGATCCATATTTTACACATCACTGACTTGGGTTCAGTTTTAAGTTTATTTCTCAAGCATTGTTGATGCTAGAATCATCAGACTAGATTATTGTATGCATCTGTTAGTACCACACTTTTACAATAAAAGAAGGTCACTGTGACCTACATTTCACATTTTACTGACATAGAGAGGATGTTAAGGTCAAAGGTGGGGTTAATATGTTGCAGGGTTTGTTGGTGACCCAGTATAGAATGAAACAGAGTAAATAGGAAGCTTTCCTGGCCTCAGTGCAAGTGCCTCACCTGCTAAGTTTCCTACTGACTCTCTAACATTCAGTACTGGTTCACTAACAAACCATGTAAATAATAAAACTGACCTACCAATTTTGCATCTATTGTCCTTTACAGATTTCTTTACAAGCACCTTCTGCAGTATGACCCCAGTAAACCTAGTCAGATGTTTGAGATGGGACCCACTGGCAAACTGAAAATCAGAGATGGTATCAAGTTTCACCTTTATATTTCTACAGCTCCATGTGGAGATGGGGCCCTCTTCTCTCCAAGGTAAGTATAAGCTAGAAGTCATCCAAATATCCTAAAGCTGCATTTTCGGTAATATACAGTAAAACCTGTCCATAGTGGAATATAAAGGGATAGGACAAATTTCACCTTTATTAACATGCATCTAATATACGAGGGCTAGTATGATGAAACAAAGCATTATTGTATCTCAGTGCTCAATGAACAAGCTATAACTCTGGAAATAGATGCACGCATAAACTTAGATGAATCATAATCCACTGTATAATGAGCTCTCACACACTCTGATTCGGTTAATTATCCACACAGGTGACACTATATAGAATTAGCAGATGGTTAACATTATCTACAGAGTAATTAACTGTCTAAACAAGCAGAACCTTAATGGGGTTAACAACAAAGCATCTGTAGTGAGCTCAAGGGAGACACATTTGCAAATTCTTCGGTAACTAATGTCCATTAAATAGAGCAATTTGAACCAGAAATCAGAGTCCATTATCAATGTTAGACATTTCTCTGCTAAATAAAAACAAATATATAAGGATTTTCAAATGGTGTCCCCAACTTTTATGGAGAGGTGTCCATGATATGTAGGTATTAGCTAAGGCAGGTTTTACTGTACTGTAAACCTACTTTATTTTCATGCTACTGTAAACCCTTGCTATTATGAACCTCACATTTTATGAATCTTTGATATAACAAACACACACATTGGACATCAGAGAGCAATTATACATAAATACAATTTATTTCCTTATAATAAATGCCTTTGTATGTACCCAAAATTGTTGTTATAGCAAGAGACGACTGTGTATCTTTTGGTGGAATTTGCAAGGGAAATAATTCAGCTAAACTAAATACTGTATTTAGCTGTGTATAACGCGCACTTTTTTCACCTAATTTTTTTTTTTTAAGTCAGGGGTGCACGTTTTATAGAAGAACTGAAAAAAAAGTTTTTTACCAGGTCGATCTGACGAAAGGATGAAGGCACTACAACTGCCTACATGTGTCACATTCACTCCTTGTGTAATATTAAATTTGTTGCAAGTTGCATTATAATTAAATTGTTTACCGGTACTAGCCTTATTAATGAAATAAATAATGATTACAAACCTTGATAGTCATGTTCTTTGATTGCTTATGTTAATAAACTCATTTCATTTCGCATCTCTGTGTAGCATTTTGTTCTGTGCCTCAGCCGGAAATACATGTACATAACAACTGGTAACTTGTTGTCCTAAAGCTGTGCAAGGCACTGCATTGCAGCAGAACGAATGTGATTACCGTACCTGTACCGTTAATGTTCAGTATTCCATAACTGTGGATCTAATGCATTTTGTCTTAATTTATTCTTGGTTGAACTGAAATATAATATTTATAATTCAAGCAGTGTTAGTGTTCTCATCAGAGGCACCTTTAGGGCACATATTTTTTGCGACTACGGTTTGTCTGTTACGGTAATGCTGACATATTGTGAAATAAAATAATCAATTAATGTATGAAGTTGGAAAACATTCTTTATTTTTTAATTTGGAAAATAAATTTAGTTCTTAGTTTTATTTCTCATCTTAAATGATAGTATTTATATTTCTTTGTGACTATACATTGATCAATGCTTCACTGACTTCACTGACTCGGTGTGGTCTTTTCAAGGTTATCAGCGGAGCTAATATATGATTACCGTACCTGTAAATATTCAATATTCGATAACTGTGGATCGAATTATTGTTTTCATCATTTATTCTTATTTGAATTTAAAAATAATATTTAGAATTAAAGCAGTGTTCATTTTCTCATTAGAGGCACATTTAGGGTACATCTTTTTCCTGACTACGGTTAATCTGTTACGGTAACATTGACACATCATGAAATAAAATAATCAATTATTGTATAAAGTTGGAAAACATTTTTTTTTTCCTATGGAAATTAAGCTTGGTTCTTAGTTTTATTCTCATCTTAAATCATAGTATTTGATATATTTTTGTAACTATACAGTGATCAATGCTTCATTGACTCTGTGATCTTTTCATGGTAATCAGCGCCGGCTAAGCATTGATGTGCTGAACATAGTTACAATGCTTTGTCTAGGTAAACTTCCAATTTATTTACATTTCTTCAGAAAATAACCTTGGTTCTTTGTTTTATTTCTCATCTTAAATCATAGTATTTGATATATCTTTGCGACTATACAGTGATCAATGCTTCATTGACTCAGTGTGATCTTTTCACGGTAATCAGTGCTGGCTTAGCTTTGATGTGCTGAAAATAGTTACAATGCTTTGTCTAGGTAAACTTGCAATTTATTTCCTTTTCTGCAGAAAATAAGCTTTGTTCTTTGTTTTATTTCTAATCTTAAACCACAGCATTTGATCCTTCTTTGTTACAATAGAGTGAGTAATATTTATTTGACTCAGTGTGGTGTTTTTAAAGGTAATCAGCGCCTGCTAAAGTTTTGATGTGCCAAACATAATTATGAAGTATTGTCTTGGTAAATTCTATCTAGGGCACTGAGATATATTTTAGAAGCCTTGAACAAAGGTTGATTTACAGTAACGTGCTTTGGACAGAACCCAGAAAAAAGCACACAGTCCACTCTAAAGAAATCACTCAATCCACTTCTATAAAGAAAGCACACAATCCACTTTAAAGAAATCACTCAATCCACTCTAAAAAAAATCACTCAATCTACTGTAAAGAAAGCACACAACCCACTCTAAAGAAAGCACACAATCCACTCTATAAAGAAAGTACACAATCCACTTTTAAAAAATCACTCAATCCACTGTAAAGAAAACACACAATCCACTCTAAAGAAATCACTCAATCCACTCTACAGAAATCACTCAATCCACTCTAAAGAAAGCACTCCATCCACTATAAAGAAAGTGCACAATCCACTCTAAAGAAAGCACACAATCCACTCTAAAGAAAGTGCTCAATCCACTCTAAAGAAAGCACACAATCCATTCTAAAGAAATCACTAAATCCACTCTAAAGAAAGCACACAATCAACTCTAAAGAAAGCGCACAATCCACTCTAAAGAAAGCACTAAATCGACAGTTAAAAATGCTGTTTTAAAAAAAGGGTTTGCGACTCTTGGTGAGTATAACATAATTTAGAGTAAGTGTTTGGTTTTAGACAGAGCATGTAACAAGATTACTTAGGTCAGAGATGTCACTGATTAGGTCAGAGATGTCACTGATTAGGTCAGAGATGTCACTGATTAGGTCAGAGATGTCACTGATTAGGTCAGACATGTCACTGATTAGGTCAGACATGTCACTGATTGTCAGGGTCTACATTTTTCAGTATTTAGTTGATCATAATTAAGATCACTTATTGCTAATGTCTTATGATTTATTTCTGTGGCTTTCCTTACTAAATATTCTCATATAAATTTAGTAGAAAACTGTGCACTAAAAAAGTTGCTTTCAAAGAAAAGATGTACAGAGCATGCTCAATGATTACACATCACATGGTTTGTTCAACCTTGAAAAATCCTTGAATTTGAGGGGTTGTCTTGAAAACTCTTTGAACTTCGAAAAGTATTTCCATGAAAAAGTTCTTGAAATTTGACCACAATTCCTCAAATTTTTCGGAGGGAATACAACATTGGGTGGATCCAATGACTTTTTATGTAGTGATAAACTAAGAGATGGCGCAAATTCGATTTCCATGAGAGAAAAATATACTCCTTGAAAATTTTTGGCAGTCCTTGAAATGTCCTTGAAATCCTCAAAGCTGTACAAAGCATGACATCAGAATGACATGTATACAGTTTATGTTTTTAATACAACTTGTAGTAGGTTCAGTTAGTGGTGGAACATACACATGGCTAGCTTAAAAATAATCTTGTCTATTAATTTGAAGTGTATTCACTCTGTTTACCAATACTTCAGCAAATGAACAATTTTGCTAAGTTTTATTCATGGAACTATACAAAATATTTATTTTGGAATCTATTTTATAGAGTATCTCTCACTTCTTTTTATTTTATTTCAAGAAAATTATTTATAATCATTCAGCTGGATTCCTGAGCACAAACACACAAACAAATTGTGGACAAATGTTGTTTGTTTTTGGAAACCAGACTAGTTTAGAAATAGAGATTTATGAACTTTCTGGTAATTTTAACTAAACTCCATTTTTCCCAGTACACAATGTATGTAAATTTAGAGGGCATGGAGAAATGTAACATAATACCTTTTGAAGATGGAAATGATGCTTAAAATTGATGTCATCAAATTCTACAGTGTATATATAATAACTAGTTTATGCTTTACATAGACGTTTCTTTTCATTTCACAGGGATACAGCTTCCAACAATGCCCCTCTTCAGAGTCTCATTAATAGGGAACACAATCCCACAATCACCAGCAATGTGCAGGGCCTTCTCAGGACAAAGGTGGAAGGAGGTGGGTCTAGAACAATGAAAAATATATTATTATACTTTATCCATGTAAAAAAAAATCCCATTTTTTAAAAAAACCCAGATACTGAAAGATGTAGTATATGTTTAACTTGTGTTCTGTGCCACCGTCACCAGTCTATTTTACCTCACAATACTTAATGAAATAATTGATATATTTAGTCAGTTAGCCGAAAATATCATGTTAGAACTATGATGTCATAGCAATGCGTCATAATAATACCATGATTGTACCAAAGCATCATACACCGAATGCACATTCCATATATACTCGCTTATAAGCCAGGTCCTAATGTAAACAACATATACCCTGATCTGCCGTCGCATAATGTGCCGGCAGATCAGGGTCTATGTTGTTTGTTCTACTGATTAGTCCTTACAAACTGAATAGACCCAGATGCGACGGAAGATTTGTGTCTATGCAGTTTGCAGTTGCTATAGACTTATATGCGAGTAAATTTATGGTATTCATTGACACTGTAGATGATATGAGTATGCTTATGACAAATTGTCTGCCCATGTGTGTTTTTTCTGGTTCAGTATTAAAAGGACACAATTTGCCAGCCTTTTAAAAATTAATCCATATTTACAACAAATTTGTTTTTGTTGTAAACTAAACATTTTTATGCTTTTTCTAATAATGTAAAAAAAACTCTTAGAAAATACTTTGTTTCTAAACCTATGTCAATACCGACAATGCACCATCTTTTTTTCTCTGATTATGTTTTCTAGTGAGAAATGAGAGAAAAATAATCCATCATATGTGTTGGTGTGGGATAGGAGTTCTCACCCTTGGGCAGGAACTCTGCAAAGTCTTTTTTCTGCCTACTAATTCTGATCCTTGAGTGAGATTTTCATATCATACAACAATGCATATGATGGATTTTATTGGTCTTACTCAAGATGACTTTCATATTTGTGTGACCTAGTGGTTGCAGCGTCATGTATTCATCTCTTGTCCAGCATCCATGTAACTTAAAAATTTGGCTTTTCTTCATAAGCAGATAGTGAGGCTGAGATAGTGTCTGTTCTAAGAAGGATGATAGTGGGAGTCATCTAAATTTTATTAACATAGTGTCTGTAGAAAATTCCCCATTTCTTGTATATGCCTGCCTTACTAATTTCGTTTCTGCACAATAACTCAAGTTGTCCACCATCTACAGTTACCAGACTTTATGGATGGCTTCCAATTGGTAAGGAAGAACCTGATTGATTTTGGGGTCAAGGTCACTGTGACTGAAAGCAGAAAAATGGTTTCTGCACACAAGCTTTCCAATCATGTGCAATTACCAAATTTTGATGATGGCTTGCACTTGGAGTAAGAAAGGACCCTATTAATTTTGGGGTTGAAAGTTCAAAGGTCAAGGTCACTGTGACTGAACAAAAAGTGGTTTCCACACAAAAAAATTTCAGTTATGTACATAGAGGACTATTAAACACAGGGCAGGCATATACAGTGGCATTTACAGTACTCTTATTCAAATCAGAGGAGTACTCTTTACAGTACTCTTACAGTACTCTTGTTCAAATCAGAGGGGGGCCCTAAATTTTCAGTTCAAGAATAGACTGTTTAGGTATTGCTGTGATGGGATCAGTGTTATCAAAGATATTAAGATATAGCATGAAGGAGTGTCAAAGTCATATACCATTCACTATAGTGCAGCTTGCATTCACAACATAGTGTTTCATGGAACCTTTGTTTTCTATGGACCTGCATCTATTGAGGTGGTATGTAGTGTTACTAATATACTAATAATTATCCATATCTACATTCATAAAGCCAGTACACCATGTATTTTGTTTCCGCTCAGGAACTTTGTAAGAACTTCATAGATGAAAAGCACATAAGGTATGAAGCCAAATATCAAGAAGACCTACGCTCAGAATTGATTTTCACCTTTTTATGTATTGACTCAGCTGTGGCCCCTGTTTGACATAGAAGTTTGCCACTTCATTATGAATTATATTCCCACTCAATAACTCAATAACCTTCTTAGGACTTAATGGATTGCAACAATCTGATCTGGTATGAGGCTGAATATGAATAAGACCCTGGCTCAGGTTTGATTTTCACCTTTTTCATCAAAGTTTGAATGAGTTACTGACCCTGTTTGGCAGTTTTGTTGGTTAAAAAAAAAAATTTATACCATGTTGGCAGGAGCATCTGTGGCATATGGATACATTTCAAGTTGTTTTATGCTGTATGTCCAGTCCTCAATAGTTGAATGTCACCAGACTTCACTTTTCAGTAATTCACAATAATAGATAGAACATGTAAAGTACTATGAATTATTATTCATTGGGTACCAATTTTCATAGGGTACCAATTTTATAGGCATTAGGTACCAGTTTTTATAGGCTGGGGTACCAATTTTATAGGCATTAGGTACCAGTTTTTATAGGCATTAGGTACCAATTTTATAGGCATTAGGTACCAGTTTTTATAGGCATTAGGTACCAGTTTTTATAGGCATTAGGTACCAGTTTTTATAGGCTGGGGTACCAATTTGTATAGGCATGTACCAATTTGTATAGGCATTAGGTACCAGTTTTTTTAGGCATGTACCAATTTTTATAGGCATGTACCAGTTTTTATAGGCATTAGGTACCAGTTTTTATAGGCATTAGGTACCAGTTTTTATAAGCATGTACCAATTTGTATAGGCATGTACCAATTTTTATAGGCAAGCTTGACCATGGATTTAAAGTCACAACAAAGTATGAACCAAGCATTGATATTCCCATCCCCACCTGCACTGTTGCCATATGTGATGGTAAAGCATCACTCATTTCTTGGTTTTAATACCAATGCTATTTATAGTGCAGAGAAATATATATCTCATAATACATTATGAAAGATGAGGAACAAGGGAAATTGATTGATTACGAGTTCATTCGCATGCACAATTGCATGACCTTTAAAGCTCTGTACTAATGTAATGACTCTGTTGCTATGGAAATAAATGCAAAATTACTGTTTGTGTCCTTCTTTACTCCCCAAAGCACATATTTATATACACTTATGATAATTAATATTCACTAAAACTTCATGCAATCCAATGAGATTTGGAAACATATGAGAAATGTAACAAATAAAGTTCAAGAAAAGTAAATGTCAATCAGAGTTTGTGCCTTCCTCATGGTTTATACAAGATTGAAAAAACCATGAATTTGAGGGGTTGCCTTGAATGCCTATGTATGCTTCTGCCATTAAAACTGTCATCTTTATTGCAGCCTGAACACAAAATAAACTGGATCTACTGATAACTACCTTTGATATCATGATCTACTAATAACTGTCATGATACCACTCAAAACACTGACCTGTCAGAACAGCACAATACTCAAATGCATGAAACAAACCAATCTCTTTCTTGTCAGACACAGCATTGATTGGGTCATGTGCTGTGGTGACTTTATGAGTGATAATCTTTTACTTGAAAATTCTCTAGACATCGTGTTGCATATACCATTGTAACGACACAAGACCTGTACTGCAACTGTTAAACACATTTACTTGTATTTATAAAGAATTTTATCTTTTACTTTTTAAAAGAGAGAAAACTTTTTATTCACCAGGTGAGGGAACAATTCCTATTGAGCCAAACTTCGCTGGACAGACTTGGGATGGTATTCAGAGGGGTGAAAGGCTACGAACGATGTCATGCACTGATAAGATTTGCCGATGGAATGTTGTGGGAATGCAGGGAGCTTTGTTAAGTCACTTCCTTGAGCCAATCTATCTGGATTCTCTTACTCTTGGTAAATGATTCATTTTGATAAAACTTTTACCACTGAGTCTAAAATAGTTGTTTTAGGTAAATTTAGGTCACAGGCAACACATTGGCTGAATATAATTACCAGAAAAAATTAACTTAATTTTTCAGATGGGTAAATTGTACGCATTAGTAGGCTTGAATTTTTATAGTGGGCACCTACACTGGAATTTTTTTCAAAAACGAGGCACGCAGCATATCATTTCCATCCTTTTAAAAGTTTCCACTTGGATAGATTATTCATAAGTAGTAAGAGTGATTTGCCAATCTTACCACTAAAGTATAATAATTTGGCTAGATATTAATGTTACAGTCTATGGGATTTGAAAATTAGTATTCTGTGCCTTATAACAACAGATACACCTAATGCAAAAAGACCCTGATAAAATATGGACAAGCCCTTTCTCACCCATTTTATTAGCTTGTTATTTATTTGTAATTTTAGGAATAAGTTGTCTTTTGTGTAAGTTTTAGACATTTTACTTACAGCACCAATTATTTGTCACACTGGATTTTAAAAACAGATATCCAGGGATTGTTTAATGAAATGCAGTGTAATGCATTTTCTCAGCAGTGCCATGAATAATATGTGTTCCCAAAAACCTTTCTTTTGTAAATTCGAGCACATAAATGTTTGAGTAACAATTCTTGGCTTTCAAAAGTGGAACTATATGATTGCAATTATTAAAGTCTAGGGATGAAAAATGTACAGTTCTTATACTAAAGTTTGTATAAAAACAATTCATTTCTCCCTGTTTTGTCAAACTGGGTACATCTACCCAGACAAAACCAGACCACTAAATGAGGTTGCATGATCACTATCTGTTAGGTGTCATATCTTGCATCTGTAACTTAGCAATTTATTTATGATCATTTTTTTCTGTTTTTCTATCATTTTCAGCTATTTTTCTCAAATGTTTCACTGATTTTTATTATGGGTGGATCTCACTCTGTCTCGGGTACAATAATGCAAATGGTCAAGGAAACATTTTCCTTTGATAATCAATAAAATATTTAACTTGGGATTTCATTAACACCGAAAGGGACATTTGGTTTCTCAAATGTGGTGAAAATTGAAATCTGTGGAGAAAGAGGAGTGGGTTTCAAAATTTACTTATCTTTTCTACAGCAATCGCTGAACACACACACCTTTCATATAAGGATTTGCCAGACATCACCCTCTAAATGAAGAAAGGCAAATGATACTGATTTTATGTAAGCACATTCAATGACATTGAGTAATGTTTTGAGAAACACAGAAATTTTGAATATTTTATATTGACCTGGAGCATATGTATGAATCCTGGATTACCTCCCTTTGTCAGAGTCCTGTTCCATTATGCATTGCAATTCATTTAGCTCAAGATCTGCACTACAGATCCACATAGGAATCAAAATACTTCTTTTGGGATATATTAGCAAGTTTCAGAGGAAACTTTGATTCCTTTGTGGAATCACAAATCATTTCAGCTGGCTGCCAAATTTAAAAAAATTCCGCAATATCGTCAAAACAGTAATTGCAAGACAACTGTGCTTTTGTAGGAGGTTTCAAGGAAAAGTGCTGTTGACTATGAATACAAATTTTATTTTAGGTACAGCTACATAACCAGCCTATGTGTGGTGGTATGTTAAATACCATATTTAAAAGAATGGAGGTCACTCATTGGCTGAAAATAATTACCAGAAAAAAATTAAGGTAATTTTTCAGAAGAAGCGTGCATACGGTAAATTGTATGCATCAGGTGCTGACCATATTTGATGGATTGTTGGCATGAAAGCTCCCAGTTGAAAGGAAAATATAATGATACCAACATGCAAAGTACTTTTGCTAACAGAAAAGATAATAAGAAAGACTTATTAATAATTATGGAATACAATTCTGGAACAGAGAATATCATATGCCTAAAATGGTGACAATTTGCATTTTTGGCTGAAATACTTGTGAAGATGGATGAAAAGATGTTTTCAAGATCTGGTGATATTGATGTTCCATGCAAACTGGATACTGAATAAAATGAAAATCACACACACAAATATCTAGATATTATTTTGTACAAGAGGTCAGTACATGCTATGAGATAACTATGTTATCTTGTACAAGAGAGCAATAACAGGATCTCTGATCTGCTTGGGGATTAACTGCATATTTTGTAAAATTAGAAACTATGTTTGGCAAATATTGATGTCTGCTATTTAATTATCTAGAACACCCAGGAATATGTAATTGTACCAGTAACACACCTATACATACCATGAAATGGGTAATTTTAATTATGTAGAACACCTATACAAACCTTGAAATGGGTAATTTTTCCAGTAAAACACCTGTACAAACCCTGAAATGGGTAATTTTACCAGTATACACCTATACAAACCCTGAAATGGGTAAATTTACCAGTAAAACACCTATACAAACCCAGAAACAGGTAATTTTACCAGTAAAACACCTATACAAACCCTGAAATGAGTAATTTTACCAGTAAAACACCTATACAAGACCTGAAATGGGTAATTTTACCAGTAAAACACCTATACAAATCCTGAAATGGGTAATTTTAATTATCTAAAACACCTATACAAACCCCAAAATGGGTAATTTTACCAGTAAAACTCCTATACAAACCCTGAAATGGGTAATTTTATCAGTAAAATGAAAACAGAATGCAGGAGAAATGCAAATGAAATGATGAATGCATTTTGAAGGAAACAGTGCAAATAATAACTGCAGAACAATGAAGAATAAATGAAAAAGGGAATGAAATATGGATGCATTTCATGAGTGGATTTGAAAATCTATTATTTTTAAGCTGCTTTTAAATTTCCACAATCAAAAATTCATTTGCATGATCATTCAGGATTTGACAGACAGTTTTTCACTCCTTACAAATTATGACATTGTTTTTGTTGAGGCGGACAAAAAACAATTGCTGTTTATGTGATGACATCACCAGTACAATCTTTATTTGAATGAAACGAAATAAGAAATAAAATTTGCTGGCAAATACTCTTCAGCTATATTTTTATATTTATTGCAGTTGCACTTATTTTATCAATGAAGAATCTGATATGTTCCACAGAGAAAATCTTCGACATTTTGAGGGAATTCAGTTATTGAACAAATTTTTACCATATCTTTTAAGAATTTTAAATTTTTGCCTTTGCATTTCTTTTTGTTTTATACATTTTACAGAACATAAACATCTTTATCATTTATCAGTTATCTACTTCATGCTTACATTTATTTGGAAGGGTAATCTTCCTAAAGTTTTTGTGTAATTCTTCATTTTGTACATTGTTAGAACTTTCCTTTTTATTGGCACCATGTAACCATTTTTTGTGTTTAGTTGCCATTAAACCCTAATACATACATATATATTTATCATAAATTCAATTCTGTCTTTTGCAATTTATCCATTTACTATTTCATTAAAGAACACTTTCATAGGACAAGATGCAAAAGCTATAGTTCTGTCCCTTTAACACTTTCAAAAACAAAAAACTGAGCTTCAATAAATGCATTTCTGTTAATTCCAAATGAGTGAAAACAAAGAAACAGTGGATGAAAGTGATATATGCAAAATTTCAAAGTATGTTGGTCTCAGATAAATGAAAAACAACATGATGATTGGTGAAATGCAAATGTCAGTAGAATGCAGATGGAAAAATAAATGAAACACAAATGGAGCACAGACAGAATGCAGGTGGAATGCAGATAAAGTGGAAATGATGTGCAGATCTGATAAAATTACTTTTAAGGATCTGTACATATGCAGCAGGACAGAAGTGTTCATTTATATAACAGAGCAGGAACCAGCCTTCTTTATAAGGGAAAAAATAGATGCTGGAGAAAATTTGAAATCTCATAAATACAGTAAATTCTAGATACATGTGTAAGGTCCAAACCATTTTCATTGTTTTAATGCGTTTGCCATCATACAGATTATGGCATTTTCTTCACAAGAGTTAAATTAAAATTGATTTGTTGTTCCTCACCTTTTCAAAGAAAAACAATGAATGTAGTATCCACATTTTTCTCCATCCATCAGTCCCTCTGTCCATCCATCAGTCCCTCTGTCCATCCATCACACTTTCATTTCGTCTCTATACCTTTAAAGATTTTTGAGATTAAGGAATGAAACTTGGCATACTTACACATCATCATTAGAAACTGTGTATCACATTGGGAATCCTATCATCCAGTTCGAGGCGCAACATTTTATATTTTTCATCACCCTTTTCCTTCAGCTTTATAACTCTCAAGCCATTTGAGATTATGGAATGAAACTTGGTCTTCTTATACATCATCACTAGGTGTGTCATGAGCCACATTGGGGACCTATCTCCCTGTGGGCTTGGGGCTGTAGAATAGACCTGATGCCTGATGTGTCATGAACCACATTGAGGACCTATCCCCCTGTGGGCTTGGGGCTGTAGAATAGACCTGATGCCTGATATGTCATGAACCACATTGGGGACCTATCTCCCTGTGGGCTTGGGGCTGCTGAATAGACCTGATGCCTGATGTGTCATGAACCACAATGGGGACCTATCTCCCTGTGGGCTTGGGGCTATAGAATAGACCTGATGTCTGATGTGTCATGAACCACATTGGGGACCTATCTCCCTGTGGACTTTGCGCCTGGAGATATAGAATAGACCTGATGCCTGATGCATCCTCTTGCATATTCTAACAGGTGACTAATATAGGCAGGATTCAGGTTGCATCAGTGGTTAGCATGCTGGACTAGTGACCAAAAGGGTGCAGCTTAAGATTCTACCATTGGATCAGCCAAAATCAGCAACCTGGTGTGTCCTTGGGCATGACACTTTACTTCAATTATCTTGGCATTAAATAGCCTATTAGTGTTGCTATGTTGTAAAACACCAAACCCTATATTCAAGGTTAGGTCATGGCTTAGTATTCAAGGTTAGGTCACGGTTTAGTATTTTATGTTTTCATCACACTTTACCTCTGCTTCCTAACTTTAAAGTCATTTGAGATTAAGTGATGAAACTTAGTATACTTGTACATCATCGCTTGAAGTTGAGTCACATGCCACTTTGGGGATCCTTCCATAATGGTCAAGGTGATGGTTCAATATTTTAAGTTTTCCATAATCCTTTCCCTTCTGCTCTATAACTTTTAATGGTTTGAAATTAAGAGATGAAACTTAGTATGCTTGTACATCATTGCTTGAAGTTGAGTCACATGCTACTCTCTGGATGCTACCATGATGGTAAGGGTCATGGCTCAATATTTTAAGTTTTCCTTCATACTTTCCCTTCTGCTCTATAACTTTATGGTCATTTGAGATTAATGGATGAAACTTTGTATACTCATACATCAACACTAGAAGGTGTCTTTTGCCACAATAGGGTTCCTATCTTCACGGTCAAGGTCATGACTCAATATTTACTTTTCCATCATGCTTTCCTTTTGGCTCTGTAACTGCAGAGTCATTGGAGATTAAGGTATGTAACTTTGTATACTTTTACATCATTATTAGAATGTATGTCGAGTACCACATATGGATTCTATCTTGAAGATTAAGCTTATAACTCAATATCTGGAAGATTTCCACTCTATAATTTTAGATCCTTTTGAGATTAAGGAATAAAACTTGGTATACTTATGTATAACATCTTTCAAAGATGTGTTGTGAACCACCTTGTCATTATATCTTTATTGTCAAGGTCATAGTTCAATATTTAGTTGGGTTTTTTTTTTGTTTTCTTAAGTTTTCTTTCTTGTTTGAAATTAAGTGATGCATCTTGGTTTAGATATATGTCATCATTAGCAGGTGTGTTGTGTATCACATTGGGGATATTCTCTTTCAAGGTCAGTGTCAACATATTATATGTTGAATTTTTATACGTCTGCCATAAGGTGAAGTGTGTAGTGTTATGATGTCCACCTGTCCTTGTTACCAATTTATTTTCCATACAATAACTTTAGTTGTCCACCATCTACAGTTACCAAACTTTGTGGATGGCTTGTAATTGAGGTAAGGAAGAACCCTAATGATTTCAGGCTCAAAAGCTCAGAGGTCAAGGTCACTGTGACTGAAAAAAGGAAAATGGTTTCTGCACAGGATCTCAAGTTTTCCACCATCTATAGTTATCAAATGTCAAAGTCGCTGATCAATATTGTTACCCCTTTTCTCCATTTTTCCTCTAATGCCCTTTGAGATAGGGTAATGAAACTTGTTTACTGTTCATGTCTGCCCAGTAACTGAAAGGTCATTGTCAGATTTTATTATTATGAACTTTTGTGACCTCACCATGGTAAGAGGGGGAGACAGACATTCACAGAATTTGTTTGTTTGTTTCAGAAATCAAACTGTGTCCATCTTCTTTTCTCTGTGGACTTTGACATCTTTAAGATAGTAATTTTAAATACAATTATTTACCACCACCATTTCTACCACCACCACCATTTCTACGTATTTATTTTGTATACATTTATTCAAATTAAGTGGATCTGAATATTTTACCCTATCCTAGTTGACTTCCCACAGACCTAAAACAAACCAATAGTTACATGTGTTTATCTCAACAAAAAGCACCCAACATGTCAGTTACATGAGCTTATCCCAGCCAAAGCAGATAATGTGCTCTGTGCCATTTCAGAGAGATAGAAGTGGAGCAGAAATTGGTTGTTGATAATTAAACTGGTCTTAATACTTTGTCCATTGAGTTCATACCTTGGAACAATGTTATTTTAAAGATCAGTTTATTTAGGTAATTTACATCTTTCTTACCAACAAAAATAAATACTCTGTACTAAATATCAAATTGACTTATGTACTATTGTTCCTGTCAGTTTCTAGCTGGCAATAGAATATCCTGCTAACACAAAAGCCCTTATAATAAGAGTTGACTTTCTAGGTCTGCTCTTTTTTTTCTGCTTTATTGATTAATGCATTTTAGGAATTCATATGCAATATACAAATAATGTCTTCTTATACATGTATAGATTTAAGTACTAATCAGATTGATGACTTTCTAATGTTGACTTAGTGAAGTGTGTTATAGCTGAAGTGGGTGGAGGTGGCTGACTTTCTACCAGGAGAAGATGAATTCCACTAGAATATTTTTCAGAAGGTGCAGGGATGCTGCTTTTATTCACTACAAGTTTAAAGATTATTCTAATGAACTCAACATTTTCATTTTAATTCAGGATTCCTCTATGATCATGGACATCTTGCAAGGGCAGTCTGCTGTCGTTTGGCTCAGGGAGATACAAAAATAGATGATCACCTTCCAGTGGAATACAAGCTAAACCATCCATGGTTAGGGAGAGTCACTGCATGTGAACCCTCCAGAGAGACCCAGAAAACTAAAGCTTTAAGTATCAACTGGGCCTTAGGGGATGAAAGACCTGAAGTAACAGATGGATCATTAGGTCTTTGCTATACAGGGTAAACCAGTTGAGAGTAAAATTTACCGTATATACTCGCGTATAATCCGGGTCCAAATGCAAACAGCATAGGCCCTGATCTGCCATCACATAATGCGCTGGCAGATCAGGGTCTATGTTGTTTGTTCTACTGATTAGTCCTTACAAACTGCATGGACCCAGTGCAGTTTGCAGTTGGTATCAGCTTATATGCAAGTATATAATCCTCTTTCTTATATACTATATGTTTTTTTTTATTATATCCTATTTTTTAATTTCTACACGTTTCCTAATTCTTAATCAATTATTGATTTTTAATCCATTTAAGTAATCATCATGGGATTCTCAAACTTTGATATTCAAACTGTCTTTCTTTAAAGATCATGAGTAGAGAAATGAACTCTGGACATGAAACTTTTAATATAACTGAGGATACCTGCACACTAAATGTTGACCTTTGACCCTTTTGTTTGAATGCTTGATGTTGGTCCAGAAGTCCAAGATGTTACAGAATTTTATAGGATTCCAAATTACTCAGATTGGAAACTTTCTGATATTAAACAATCATTAAAATATATGCACTACCAAGAAACTTCCTGTTCTCCAACCATATTGTAGAATTTCCATGGTATGAAGACATAATAAGTTTGTATTTATTCACCACTGAGTGACTAAATAGATCAGAAAGTCCAGCTTTGTTAAGTAAGCTAGACAAATCTTATATTTTCATATCCTATGCAGCTTTGATATTTTTGCAAGGGCAGTAAAGTCCTACCTCCTCTTCATACCATGGATGTGCTAAGAAATGGTTAGAGAGCTGTGGAATTTCTTGGTAGTGCATCATATTTTAGCAATTCTGTCATATTGGAAACTTCCAGATCTGAATGATCGGGATTCCTTTACAGATTTTTAGGGTCATGGGCCGTATTGCCAATGTTGAGCACCCAAGACAAGCAGTCAAAGTTTGACGTTAGCACTAAGGCATCCTCAGCTACTTTTACTAATATTCCTAATACCAGGTAAAATCAACATTTAAATAATTAATACATGGAAATACAGTAATTACTTAATGGGTGCTTTTTCGCTCAATGAAACATAATTTGTGTATTTTATTATCGAACTGGAATTCCATATTTATCAAACTAATTACCTTGTCTATGAGATAGGACCAAAGATCATAGGAACAACTCATTTTAATCTCATACTAGAAACTTGATGGTCATTTATGGTTACAAATAGCCTGGTATTAAAAGCAATCAGTGCAATAATATAGACAACTTTATGTAAGAAAATGGCACAATATAAAAATATAATTTTAACTATTAAAATTCTTCCTAGCCGAACAAAAAGTGAAATATCACTTTGATCTGTACACATTAAAAATATTCTTAAATGCATCAAATAAGGGATTAAGTTGGATGTTCTTAGTCGTGTACATTCTTATTCTTGAAATTGTAAAGAGATCCTTTGATATGCTTTTGCATGAGTCTGAACTTTTGACACATCTATGTATCTGTATCTGCAATTAGGTCTTTTTGAGTATTTAATTTAAATGAGGTAACCATTGTACTAAAAAGGACTGTGTAATAAGTTTGTCTATACATGTACCGAATCTTTCTTTGCAGCATTGAAAAAGGGTTCTTTTCCCGTTGTTCCAAGAGGAATCTGTATGACAGCTTTAAGAGAGTGTGTGAGAGATTTGGCAAACAAGATCTTCTTGCAGCAAGCAGCTATCATGAATCCAAGGAGATGGCCAAGGATTTTGTACAGGCTAAGAAGACCATGTTGATGAAGTTCAAGGAAAACAAATGTGGCATCTGGGTGTCAAAACCTATTGAGGAGGAGATGTTCAATTAGATATGAAGTGTTTCAGTAACAGTTCACATGTAATAAGGATGTTATTAACTCTACCAGCCAGCAGAGCATCAGACCCTTCATGGGACCCTTGTTTGTGAATCAGAAGTTTGTTTTGACTTAAGAGCATCTTGTTCGTGAATCAGAAGTTTGTTTCGACTCAAGAGATTTATGGCTACTATAATTTCATGGAATGATCTCAGTTATGCCTGCTGGTGCTTTTACTTTACCAATTTTTTATTTCTTGTAACAATATTTTGGATCTGTACAAATGTAGATGCAATATTCCTATAAGCTTCTTGTTTCTATCACTGTTTACTACTATGGAACAAAGATATGTCTTAAATATGTAAATCACACCCCTGATGGTACTTTCAACAGAGTGTAAACTTACCAGTATGTAACACATAACACAATGACAGTTTTTGATAATATGAATAGCAGAGTAATTAAAAATGCATGTAATTTGAAATAAATGTTGTGTGACCCTATTGTAATAGTATGTCCTGTATATACTTGTATATGGTTGTGCAAAGAGAGATTGGATGTACAGTATTTCGTAGGAGTTTTGAACCGTTGTACAGACAATGTACTACATTTGGATGTACAATATTTCATAGGAGTTTTGAACCGTTGTACAGACAATGTACTACATTTGGATGTACAGTATTTCATAGGAGTTTTGAACCGTTGTACAGACAATGTACTACATTGTATTTTCTTTGAATTGCTTTTTATCCCCCAGTATGTAATATGGAGGATGGATATAGATATTGCTTTGTCTGTTTATCTGCCTGTCTGTCCATAATCTGTCTGTTCATAAAACATTTTTGTTTCTGGAGTAGAATTCTCAAACCATTCAAGGTGTTTCAATCAAACCTTGTACTTATGTCAAGCAAGTTGCACAGAGTAGTGTTTTGATGCTTAGAATTTTCTGCATTCTATTCAACCCCATTCTCCACTTTGTTTATGAACTCTCTCAAGTAATTATCTGTTATTACATGAACTCTCTCAAGTAATTATCTGTTATTACATGTTGTAAGATCAATCCTGTAATTTCCATTTTCATTTTTCTTTCTTCATAGCATCCCGTTTATAGTAAGTGCAATACAATGCTTGACTGATTTCAGTATGCCATTGTTTTGCTCTTGATATTTACAGGTGTCATCACAATGGGCAGGATTAAATGTGTGGGGTGCAAGCAGTTCTTGCTGGCTAAAGATGATAATTTTACTTGTATAAATTGAATGGGGTATATTCGGGCCATCATGTAAAATGTGTTTCTGCTGGTCTGGGGATATCTGGGCAACCATCACTGCTAAACAACTAACTTAGGCAAATGAGAGCCATGAAAGATCAAGGATGCAGACATCATCAGTCTTGCCACCAATGCCACTTCCATCAAATAATTTCCTTATGACTGAGCCCCTAAAAGCTCACCCAGTCTAAAGAAAATTCAGTAATCCTGCCCATCATGAGCTTCTCACATAGCACCAGCCCTACCAGTGTCCTTGTTGCTGCAAACAGACAATATCTGCTAGTCACTACCTATTGGGCCAGTACCAACATGGTGCAGTGGCCCATCTGGACCAGTGGTAGATATACCATCAACAGACACACCCCAGTGTTGGCTATGGTGATCTTTCCCAGAATAGCCAGTACTGAACTTCAGCACCAGACACCAACCAGCTGCAGACCACACAAGCTCTGGTACAGTCTAGACCTAAGCCTTCACCTTCCAGGGCTGGGTATGGTGATCCATTTTCCTGGTACACCCAGTCCCAGCTTCAAGACATAGATATAGTCCAGCACCCAGTCAGTACCAACTATGGTGACCCACTTAAACCATTCCTAGACATTCCACCACCTCGTATAGACCATGATACTGACTATGGTGATCTGTCCCTCAATAGCTGATACCAGACTTAGACACCAGAAGTGACGCAGCTCTGGACCAAGTCTCCCAGCTCCGTCTCAGCCTTGACCTATACTATCAATCTCTGGGACTGAGTATGGTGATCTGTTTTTCCACTATCGCCAGTCCACAGCCACAACCAGAGCATTCCATCATGGCACAAACCACCAAGGCAGAACCGTCATGGTATGGAGGCCCTCCTAAACCATTCCTGGACATTCCATCACCTCGTACAGATCCTGGTATTGTAAATGGTGATCATTCCCTCAATAGCCAGTACCGGTCTTAGGCACCAGAAGTCAGCTGGCCCAGAAAAATATATCCAGGTCTGGAACTGCCTTGACCATAGCCATCTATCACTGGGACTAGGTACAATGATCTCCCTTTCTGGTATACCCAGTCCCAGGCCCATAATACAGTGTCCAGCACTTTCCTATGTCTTATCTGGACTCAGCTCCATCTTAGATGCATGGCTGGCACCGGATTTAGTGAATCTTTCACCCACACTATCCTTTCCCAGACCAATTGAAGCATCGTTGACCAGCATTAAAAATGTCCGTGTCTAATCATGGCTCAGTCACAACCCAGTATTGGCTATGGTGACTCCCCGTTCTGAGATACCCAGTACACACATGGACATTTTGGCGACACTCAAGAAAATGCTCAAAGATCACCATGTCTCAGCATGGACAGACTCCCAGCTTCATTCACCATCCCTGACACCCTGCTTAACCAGTTTAGTTGTCACTACCAATGCAAGAGGTTCCCTTGCCATCAGACACTTACAAGGTTGGTGACACAAGCACACAAGCTCCTCTATCCAACATTGTCAAGGGAAGGCCCAAATTGACTGAATAGTCTTCTGGCCCCTGCCTCCTCCTGCTCAATCAGTGACCTTTCACACAATTTCTGAACCCATCAATCTCTTTAAAAAACATTTTTTTAAACCTGGCCTTTTTCAAAATGGTTTATTCAGTCTGGTCAAGTTGCTGACAACTTCAAGACCCAGGCATCATCAGGCCTCTTCACAGTGACAACTCCCATAAAACCGTAACATGATTTTTTACAAGACAGACACGACAATCTTTTACACCGTAGACCCAGCTGTTGACAAAGACATTGTGGGCCTGGGAATGTTCAAATGTTTCTCTTTGTGCATTGACTGGAAACCCTTTTCAACATGTAACTGCTGCTCTGGAATGTCATAGTGATTGGTTTCATGCTCTAATTGGTCTTTATGGCTATAATTCAACAACCTGAATATAGCCTAGACTCCTTCTATGTTCAGGAGTCAGTCTCATGTATGGCTGATATACTCGGTAGGGAAACTTGACACTTGCTCTCTAATGCCATAGAAGCATCCATTAAGCTCAAGCTTGCATAAAAGAGATGCTTTTCTATCCATGTCTGTGCTGCTAAAAGACCATTAAAAATACATCTTTAGATTATACCCTGTATCTTCCAACCACTTGTTTAACAGCCAGAAAGAAGAGGCCAGAAAATAGGTAGCCAGATAAATTGAGAGAATGTCCAGTTTCAATCCAGCTTCTCTTCATAGCAGCCTTCTTACTGAAAATGATGCCATGCCAATGTTACCCATTTCTGATACCCCGACTGGGGGAAGTCTTCACTTTTTACAATGGAATGGAAGACATCCTGCACTTACAATCCATGGCTGTCACTAGAATATACACTCTCCTCATGAAAAGAGCTATCAAGTTCATTCACAACACAACCTTACAAGGATCTTACTCCAGGCCTTTTCAGGATTGTAACTCTGTCAACCAACACCTTCTGGCATCTGAGTGCAGCATGGAGATATTACAGCCAAAACAACAGGGTTAGAGCATCTCTTAGTAGCAAGTCACAGAACCTTTTGTTTTGCTCCTGCTTCATCTTCAATTCCTTATCAACAATGACAAATCCTATCTCATTCAGTCCCAGTTCTTTATTCATCTGACATCGGGCCCAAGAACCCCTTTGGTTTCAAGTTTGTCTCCCTCAAGGATGCCTCTTGGCTTTCACTTGAAGAGCCATATCTTAGTTGGAGAATCTCTTGGCCTCTTGGGTCTTCTCCGTGGGGTTGCAAACCCTCCCACACTGTACCACTAATTCATGAAACTTTTTACAGATTACACTTGTCTTCTCATTGGTGGTCAAAACATTGCCTTCAAGAACTAAAGATCAAAGTTTCAGACTATATGAGGTACCATCTCAGCAAATGGAAGGACTTCCTCCTGTTCATGACAGGTATCTCGCTGAAGCATCAACTGCTGGACATCATGGTCTGCATGGATGCCAGCATGACTGCTTGTGGAACCCACATACTGCCCTCCTTCCATGTGTGCAGGGTTTGGCCCCTTTAGCAGTAAGTCATGCATATCATCCTACTGGAGATGAAGGCCATGGCACATAAGAGGCACCAGATAGTTGAGTTGTTTATGGTGCTCACCTTTACAGATCACTCATATCTCACCTCTGTCCATTTGAGCTCAAGTCTCAGCTTGACCAGCACGGGTATGTAAGAAAGCTTGCTAGTAGCTTCCCATGGGTCGGTGGTTCTTCCCGGGTTCTTCCTCCAGCATATATACTGGCTGCCATATATGGCCTATCATGTGCTAAAAAAATGTCGTTAAACCCACAAAACCAAAAAAGCATAGCAAATGCCTTTCAATCACAGCAGGACATGTTATCTGGGAAGGGTATTTTAATTCTTGCTGTCATATAGTCAGATGAATCAGCCACCAAACCTGTGCTGATATGTTTGGTGGTTTGGGGGCCTGATCTCACCTATTCATAAACCCTGCAATTATTGCAGACAGATCCGCAACATGAGTCCACATATCAATAATTTTTAGACACTTGCAAGTATTTCTTGCGACTACGATCAGTTGAAGAGGCCTTTCAGTAATCATACAGCATATTTCCGGATCAATTCCAATGTTTGACAACTTGTAAATCCATGTAGAATAACACAACATTACCTCCTGTCACCATTTGGAATTACCTGGCTACACTGGCAGATAATCAGCTCTTCTGTCAATGTAGAGGAACCAATTACATGAGATTTCAATTAGATGTGACTTTGCACATTCAAAATGTTTGTTATGGTCATATGACTTGAGCGTCTGTGGATTTGTCATGCGATGAATATCTGATCATATGATTATTATCTTGGTTCAACAATGCATCAATGTGCAGATTAATTGTAACCAGAACATTGTCAATTAATCCACCCATTTTGTTATTGTATGCATTAACCATGATAAGAGTCACATGATGAGATATTCATCATGTGACAGTCACATGACAAATCCACATGTTCAGGTCAGATGGCCATAACAACCATTTTGAATGTGCAAAGTCACATCTTATTGGTTCCTTTATATTGATTGAACAGCTGATTATTTGCTGAGGTTACCTGGTAATTTGAAATGGTAACAGGAGGCAAGGTTGTTATTCCACATGGATTGTCAGAAATCAGATTTAATCAGGAAATATGCTGTACAGATTACCAAAATGCTCCTTCAACCATAACTCAAGAGCCATGAGAAATACTGGTGTCTAAAAATGATCAATGTGTGCATTCGTGTTGCAGACAGACAGATCTGTCATAATTGCAGGGTTTTATGAATAGGTGAGATCATACCCTCATACCAACCAACATATCACCACAGGTTTGGGGGATGATTTATCAGACACACCATCATCTTGACTGTCATCTGTTAATTTAGAAGGCAAGGGAGAACCCAGTCCCCAGACCTCTGCCTTCTCCTTTGGGATTCTCTCACTTGGTGTCCTTGTCGAAAAATCCACATTCTAGTCTGCCGTGTCTTAGGCATGCTCAAGTTCATATCAGACTCAGTCCTAACAGAATCAGCTGATCCACACTGTATTGTCATTTCACCCCTCAGTCTTAGTTGAATCTCTACTCACTGGAGCCACCCTTTGTGGTCCTCATTGTCATGAGGTGGAATGTCTAGCTAATGTCTGGTCATCATCTTGCCAGCATCAGACCTGAAAGTTGAGGTAGCCATTGCTCTTTTTCCAAACTAGAGCAGTCTTGCTAAACATGCATCTCCCTTTACCCCACTGATTCCTAAAGACTTGTAGAAGAATGGGAATCTTAGTGCTGACTAATCCTGATGACAAACAGCTACCTTTTCAATCTGATTATGGAGATTCCCAGGACAGTCCTGCCTTCTCCATGTCTGCTGAATCAACTATGAATGCAGGTTTCCACCCAAAACCAGAGTTGTTGAACCAGCATGCCTGACTCATATAAAACAAGTCCTCGGGAAGAAACATTTCTCTGAACAAGTGGGGGACTGAATTGCTCAAGCAAGCCGGCCCCCCACTTTGGACTGCGAGGCATAATACCATAAATAGCTAACTTCCTGTGCTCTTTGAGGAGAAGTTAGGTCCCATCACAATCAAAGGCTACCGTTCCATGATCCCAGATATGTTTCACCCACATGGAAGACAGGATATAGGCCAGAACAAAGACCTCTCTGCTGCTTGTGAATTTCAAATTGTCTCGAGCAAAGGTTTTCACCTTTGATCCAAAATGAAATTTCCCATGGGGTCTGGCATGGTTGATTACGGCACTCTTTGAAATATATTCCAGAGCATTTATGACTCATCTATCATACAAGACATGCTTCCTAATCACCTTAGCTACAGCAAGCAGAATCAACAAAGATACAAGCCTTGTAGGTCTATTTCAGTTTTGCCTTGATGGTTTAATTTCTTTCATAATAGTTCCTCCTTTAGTTGCCAAAAACAGGCTCCCACTCATGAGGAATCAGCCCTTGGTCTTGACAGCACTTTCTTCTTTGGATCCTTTGTCCCAGGGGCTGTCTACAGGACCCTCTCAGGGTTCCAAAGGGGTACCTGGAGCAAACTGAGCTATTCAGAAGAGAGAGATCTCTCATGTTCTTACCACTCATAGTAGGAATGGATGATATTTCTGCTCAAGCTGTGTTGTCCTGGATATGATGGGTTATCAGCTTAACCTACAAAGAACTTACCCAAGTTCAGTTGAATTTCTTACATCGGCTTGAGAGGTTTGGATGGTTGCCACTATTATAGCATCAAGCGCAACTGCTCGCTAACTGACATCATCCAAGCTGTGAGATGGTGGTCAGACATGGCATTCTCAATCTTTTACCTTGGAGGCCTTTCATCCTGAAGGGTTCAGTTTGACCTGGTGTGACCTGTACCAGCAACACAACAGGCTATCTTCTCAGGTCGTTCAGCAGCTTCATAATGACAAGGCTTACTATACTTCAGCTTGCTTTGTGGGTGTGTAAATATTTTGTCTAAACCATGTTCATACATAAACCCTGTGCTAACCACAGCCTGTATCTCTGATAAAACTTGAAGCTGCTTCACGTACTTTAGGAAGGAGTGCCAACTATGGGGTAAGAAGATGTAACTTTCTCTTCCTCCTACCTGTACTCCTAACATGTTATAATTGGGTAACATGTTTAAGAAGAAATCAGTAGTTAGAGTAAAATACGTTTCTTCAATAATAAGTACCTGATTGTAAAGAAGACACACACAATCCATGCTCTCCCTGTACTTACATCCCTTGAGGAGTATACAAAAAAATTCCAGGAGTAACTGATAGTTGATGGGATTTGCCATGAATCACTCTATTCTAGGGGAGACCAATCTAGTCTGACCTCTATGTTGCAAGCAGATAATCTTTTATCACTTCAGTTGGTAAAACAAGCCAAAAGACATGGTTAACGTCTTTTTTTTGTTTGGGAGAGCTGGATTTGTGAGGTAATGGATGTATTCATAACATAATATGATTGAGTAAATATTATTAAAGCAACATATTTTACTCTAAAATAAATTTGTAATTAAGGATAGACAAATGATAAGCCGATTTAATTGTTTAGAATAATTCTGTTAGTTTTGTTTTGTATTTAATTTAAATATGATATAAATGTTTTAGTTTCAGACCGGTAATGAAGATTATTTTCTTTATCCTGGATCATTTTGATGCATGAAGTTCCTTTTGTTCAAAAAGCTTTCAACTCAAGCACCCATAGATAGGCAAAGGAAAGTCAGCTTGCCTAGATTAATTAGCTTATCTGATCATAAGGTGATAAAAAAGGGGATAAGGTATACCTTTACATAATCTGTATGAAAGATCCATGCCAGGGGATGAAAATTCCCTGGCCCAACTAGCCTGGACAACTAAAAATTATGGTTGGGCTAGTGAAATTTCATGTAAGTAGCCCAATGTTTACCTGTAAACAAGAACAAAAACTCAAATTTTGAGACAATTTACTTTGCATAATCATGGCCTGGCCATTCAGTCAAAGTTACAGTTGTAGCCCCTGGCATGCCCTGTGAGTTTACATTTATTTCAATACGACTTACATGTATTATGTTATCTTGTATCCTAATTTAATTCTGATTGTCAAGCCCACCTTTGGAAGCTAGACATAGTGATCACTTTGGTGTTCATGTGCATGTCTCTCCATCTGTCTGCACCTTTGATTAAGGTCAGTGTTAAAGTTTTTAGATCATACTCTATTAAAGTTTGTTACTTTCTGGTAGAATAAAAGGTGGTTCGTAAAAAAAGGGAGTGTATTGATTTTTAATAAAAGCTGTGGCAGCCCTACTCGTTTCGAGGCATCCCTACTTGTTGACGTCTTTATGAAAGCTGAGGCATTACTACTCATTGAGAGGCATCGCTACTTGTTGACCTCTTTATGAAAGCTGAGGCATCCCTACTCACTGTGAGGCATCCCTATTCATTGACCTCTTTACGAAAGCTGAGGCACCCCAACTTGTTGACCTCTGGCTCAAAACTTGAAAGAAAACTTAGTAAATGCTTACCATCTATACTCATGTATAATTCAGTTCCAACTGCAAACAACATAGACCCTGATCAGCCATCACATAATGCACTGGCAGATCAGGGTCTATGTTGTTTGTTCTACTGTTTACTTTTAACAAACTGCATAGACCCAGATCTGCCAGCGCATTATGCGACGGCAGATCTGGGTCTATGCAGTTTGCAGTTGGATCTGTCTTATATGCGAGTATAGATGATATTTCTTATTTTGTTGGCAGAAAACAGGAATAAGTGATACAGTGTTTTCTTATCTTTCATTCATTTCAAAAGATGCCAGAAGAAAAAAAAAGTGTGGCTTCCATTTCTTGTAGTATACTTCACACAGTACAGTTACTGGAATAGTGTCAAACCAACTAATGACTTTATCATTCTATCAGGAACATTATTGACAGATACATGAGGATGACATCTCTTTTGGGGCAAAATTCTTGTGGGAAGCCAAGCTTATTTCTTTTTATATCCAAGGTAATTGAGCAAGTGAGCATATTAAAATTCCTTTTAAAGTTTATCTCGATTTCTTCAATATTTGTCACGTGACAGATTAGCGTGATAGTAGGAAATTACTTGTAATATTGCATTTTCCCATATTTGCTTGTTCATACTAGTCTATCAATGATAGTACGGTAATAAAATAATGTCACCAAATGTGTACAGTTGTCATCAGACTTTTTAATTACTCCTTGTAGACAAGTGCGGGAAGCTTGTTGAGTATTCTCAGTCACTTACAGATCTGGTTCATAAGGTGAAAGGGCATTATATATGCTGCCACTTTTAGATCTGGTTCATAAGGTGAGGGGCATTCCATATGCAGTCACAGATGTAGTTCAAATTGTGAGGGGCATTCCATATGCAGTCACAGATGTAGTTCTAATTGTGAGGGGCATTCCATATGCAGTCACTTACAGATCTAGTTCACATGGTGAGGGGCATTCCATATGCAGTCACTTACAGATCTAGTTCACATGGTGAGGGACATTCCATATGCAGTCACTTACAGATCTAATTCACATGGTGAGGGGCATTCCATATACAGTCACTTACAGATCTAGTTCACATGGTTGGGGGCATTCCATAAGTAGTCACTTACAGATCTAGTTCCTAAGGTGAGGGGCATTCCATATGCAGTCACCTACAGATTTAGTTCATGCTTACTCTTACCTGTTTGGCATGAAATGAAGTCTGCATATGCTTCCAGATGGTACTTAAAATGTCACTGTGATCAGATTTGTATGATGATAGTTATGTCCATCTGTGTGTAAGTGGATGCCTAAGTATATTTAATCTATCTGTCCATCTGCAAGTCAGTTCTTTTAACCTGAATTTAGTTGACACAAAATGAAAGAATGTCATCATATCATGTATGATGTTTTTGACAAGAATGAGCAGACAATAAAGGTTTCAGAATACAGGATGCAATCACAAGGGTAGATGGAGTGGGGGTGTCAAAAGTCACATTTTCATAAGTAATGTGAAATTTTGCTTGCAACATGAACTGTGTAGGAGATGATCACATTTGATATCATATTTCATGAGGATGTATCGATTATGACAAAGGTTTCATATCCTGGATTCATCATCTTTGGAGTGAAGTCAAATGCCATTGGTCAAATCTGCAATAGAGAGGGTATTTTCACTGTCTTCAGTCTCTAGTTTTTGTATAGATCCATATCTATGAAACTCAATCCTATGATCTCGTGAAATTTTTATGTCTATTTGAATCCTTATGCATACTCAAAACTAGGTCAGAATTTGTCTCAGGGTATACATTTATACAAGTGGGCATTGCTTTTTCTATGTCTAATACAAACCTGATACAGTAATGTTAGGAATTTAACTCTGCTACCTCTCAAATCCAGCTCTCCCAGAAAGGTTTGTTTTTTTTTGTCTTTTGTCTTCTTTTAAAATCACATTTTTAGCTCCCCTGGCTGAAGTACAGGTGGGCTTCTGATATGGCTTCCAGTGATCTCCCCAGAAATTTTTGATAGCATCAGGGTAAGCGCATGGTATTGTCATAAAATGTTCCAAAAATGCTTGTTATCATCTTAGAAGTGAAAAACTTAATATCAATTCAATATTAACAGGACTATATATATATTTACATAGTATTCTTTACTTCCATAAGTTATAACATGACTTAATGTCAAAACTACTTAGCCTTTGAATTTAAATGATATTCTGGAAGACAAAAATTGCTCCTTTTCTTACATGGATAGACAGAAAAGAGAAATTCATAGGACAGCACCCACTTAAGGTTTACTGGTCAAACGATTTTTTTTTTCTTGCCCAAAGTATATTATGTAAATATAGAAGCAACTTGTGGGTAAGATGCAGTTTTCATTTGATAAATTGTCCTCATCACATTTTCCAGAAAAGAACAAGAATGACAACAATGACAACAATCACAACTACTACTACTATAAAAACAAAAATAATAGATTGTAATAGTGCCCTAGGAATTGTATACCATCCTCCCCACTGCACCCCTCCCACAATCTCACCCATTGGCAACTAAGCAGATCTGAACCAAAATTTAACAATATGGAAAACTTGCCATCCAATCCAGTGATTTCCACCCAAGGATAGGAGTTCTTCAAGTCAGTGTTAAAACTTGTCCTTCAGTTCTTATGCTATTTATTTGAGGAAATCCTGCCATCTGAATTGGAATCACCACTGGTGACACAAATCTCTTACTTTTGTAGCCAGGCCAACATGGTAATTTTAAGCTTTTTTGTAGATGGTGTGTCCATTTTTCAGAATGAGCATTAAGAATTTGTGTAACTTTAAAGTAATATGTGTAACATTTTGAGCTGGGTGGAAATGACACACACACACACACACACACACATATATATATATATATATATATAGTGACTATGTTAGTGCAAAGACAAAACCAACCTGAGGTTGCAATAGCAGCAGTCAGGTGAAGGCAGGTACAAAAGATAATAAGTAAGCGAGTAATTATCCTGGATTATCTTGATTACATTTCTATGAAGAGGTAAGAACAGGTGTCATTTGAGTGATAGGGCTTTGAATTAAGTGACAGGATATTTATTTAAAAGTTACATTTTTAAATGGTAGTGTGAAGCATAAAGCATATCAGCAATGGTGGAATGTATATCGGCAGGTCCTAAAGCATAGCGGGCTGAAATGATAGAGTATTTGGACTGCTACGGTAAAAGGTCTATGGGAGAACACTGGCCCCATGTCTCTTGTTTGTCGCACATTGTACATCACCTGTCCATCAACTCATGCTTGTTTACATTCTAGAGCCTTTATTTCTTAAGATATTTTGATCAAACTTGGGATGTAGACATTTGTATCCTCAAGATCTCAGACAAGTTGAATTTTGAGCAACATTCTACGCATATTAATGAGGTGTTCTGGCATCTGATTGGCTAAGCTTCTTTACAATTCATTGGCTTTTAGTTTGAACATAATTTGCTCAATCTGGGCTAATATGAACTACATCTTTGATTAATTTTATTATGAGCAAGATCAAAATTTCTGTGCATATTAATGAGATTATATGGTATCTTATACGGGTATGCTAGTGGCAGCAATTAAAGCATTATGGCAAAAATGTATTCAGTATTTCAATTCGTGGCTTGTGATAAAACAAAAATCAATTAAAATTGTTATCTCCATGAATACCAGTGACTTAATGGTAAAATGAATAATGAAATCTTCCAGGCTCCAAGTTTGGTTGCTAGAGGCTTATGTCATTTAAGGATTATCACTTGTGAAATGTTGGAGCATTTAACTTTTTAAAAATTTATATTTTTATATATCTAAGGGTCCAAAATCAATAAAACAAAGATAATTGGATGTGCAGTTTCTCACACTACTCACAGTTGTTTTTTTAACCTGCAGTAAGGATCATTATATAGAAAAGTATGGGAAAATGGACTGTTACGACTAGGGGTTAGATGTAACAAAAGAAAGAACGACTCAAACAAGCTTTCACAATTTCTAAAATATAAATTTAATTTCCTAAAATATAAAATATTTTAAACAAACAAAGTGAAAGAATTAAAAAGTAACTTACAGGTTATAATTTCCTTAATTAGTCCTAAATTGTATTATAGAATACACTAATCTGGAAGTTATCAGAATGAATGAATGTTCCGAATGAATGGGTCTGGAATGTCCTGATGTACCAATGATTTTCAGTTCTAAATCCAAATGTTAATTACAGGTAAACTCCTGTGAATGTAGAATATTGTTAAGTTCCTTGAGCAATAGTACTTAAATCCAAATTGTACTATGGAGAGAATAGATTTTCCACCAGCTGATTTGACAAACAATAAACAATCTTCCTCAACAACCTTATGATCTGGAATAACGGTATACGAATGAATGTTCCATCACTACATGGCATTATATAGCATTCTCCTAAGTAAAAGAGAATAACCCTTAACTCTGAAACTACGTTCTAAAACAATTCCATCTTCCTGTAAACAACTTTTACTGAACCAGTCAGAAACTAGGTCGCGCATGTCAGCCTAAAAGTACTTTCACACTACAGTAACAGTACCTTAATTTCAAATCAACAAGATGTTGAACCAGGTCATGAACAGCATGCATTACTCACATGATTTACCATTGTTGTGTTAAGTTGACCGACATAATTATTGATTTTCCCTGGACATAAACAATGACTCATTGTTGACATATGTACTTTAGTGTAGGCTACTGAATTAAGGAATTATAATACAATGGTTATAAACCCAAATGAAAACTATTTTATAATTTAAAGATGATACATAATTCCGTAACAGGACACTGAATAATAGCTGAATCAGTACTAAAAAACTTTATCAAATTTGCACAGGCTGAAGATCAAGAAAGCCAGCATGGTTGATTTCCAGCAGAAAGCCATCATAGTTGATTTCCAGCAGAAAGCCAGCATGGTTGATTTCCAGCAGATCATAAGTCACTAAAGATTTCCAAAATGGTTTAATATACATTTTGTTGACTTTATTGTTTTCTTTCACAGTACTGTTATTGCAATTATTAAAATTGGATCCAAATTTGTATTTTTCATTATTTAATCAAAGTCAGAAGTCATAACCATGTCATTTCAAGTCCAATCTCTCCCATGGCACTAAGATACACCTAGATAAAAGGTGGAATCGTATCGATTACATCATAATGTAATTACCATATATACTCGCATATAGGCCCGGTCCAAATGCAAACAACATAGACCCTGATCTGCTGTTGCATAATGCGCTGGCAGATCAGGGTCTATGTTGTTTGTTCTACTGATTTGTCCTTACAAACTGCATAGACCCAGATCTGCCGGTGCATTATGCGACAGCAGAACTGGGTCTGTTCAGTTGCTATCCGCTTATACACGAGTATATACGGTATGTCATCTTGAGCTGCACATTGAGTGTTGATTTTGCCTTAATGTATAACCTAAATATGACTAATTATAGAACTCCAGATTTAGGTCACTTTTAGGCATCTATAGGACAATTACATGTAGTTTTGAAGACACAGTCCTAACTTAATCAGCAAGCAATGTCCCTCTGACTTGGAAAGTATGCATATCACTTTAAGGCAAAATTAAACAGATATTGGAGTGATATAGACAAGTGATCATAAAAGTTATACTGTACAGTAATATCTCATATAAAATGAACTTATGGCTATGAACAGTTTTTTTTTTGTCTTGTCTGCAAATCACAAGTTAGACATAGGGATTTCTTTTCAAATGGCATTGTTGTTGTCATTGTTGTAGACATCAGCATGAAATTTTTGCATTTGGCTCAGTTTCTCTGACACTGCAGTATGTATAGGAATGAATTGTGATGGGTGTATTCATCTTGGAGGATACTTCTTGCCACGGGCAACAGTAGGTCACAGTGACAAATGACTATGTAAGGATTTTGGATTATGCCATGATGGAGCAGGCAAGAGATAGCATTCCAAAGAATTCTATTTTTTTTAGTCAAATGACTTTCAACCATGCAGTGAGGTATCAGGATATCAAGGTATCGATAAAAGTCACCATGATTTAATTCTGGTCAGAGATTGATAGAACTTTTAAATCCATAATTCCTAGATCCAATATTCAATTTTAGAATTAAAGTTTCTTATCTCTGAAAGCTAAACAAACGAGCAAAAATATTTCAAAGGGAAAATGATGGCAAGAGTTGCAAACTGAATTCCATAGTCTACAGCAATCTTCTATGGAGATGCAAGTATTTTACTTCAAATTGTATGTATTTTTTAATTGAAAATAATGTTGAATGTTACACATACACTTCATACTTATGTCAGCAATAGAGAACATCAGTTTAAACTAGCTTTAATCTGATACATAATCATGACACATACAAGCAGTATAAGAAAATATATTTCTTATGAATAAGAAAATGAGAATCAGAGGTCAGAAAGAGGATGAGACATAAGAAAGGTATTTTTTTCAGTCTTTTTTTACCTATATACCTACATAAGTCCATAATAGAAGTCCCTGATTAAAGAGTTTTATGAATTTACCTGACTCTTTATTATGTTTGGAAGTGGTTTCCAAAGGTGAAATTTGGTGTAATGATAGAGGGGATATTTTTAATTTTTTTATTAAAAAATGAAATGTTAAAGTTACTTTAAATGACATCAATAGAAGGTCAAATTCCGTCTGTACAAGACTTGGTGTATTTTTTAACAATTTATATTTGAAAAAAATCTACAACTTTACATGAAATTAAATGGTTTCCAAATTATCCCTAAATTTAAGTTGTTACTTCTTTATAAAATGGCAAAAAGAGGGATAAAGTGAATAAATATTCAAATAAAAATGATATAATTACATAATGCCTGTAGAATATACCCCTATAAGTTTTATTCCTCTATTACTGATACAAAAAGAGCAGAGTGGTTTACAGAAAGGTTGACTATTGGTTGATGAGCAAAATGTTCAGTCAACTCAAAGGTTTCACTTTCATTAACATTTTTAATTGTAACCTGAAAACAGTAAGAATAAATTACATCAGTACATTTTCAAATCTTTTACAAATTTAAATACACTTGTATAAAATTTGTAAATAAAAAAAATACTGTGGTGTACAAATCAAATACTGTAACATAATGTGTAAAGTGCCTGGAAGTGACACAACAGATATAACTGGTGAGTCAGGGAAGGGAAAGTAGATTCCTTTGTAAATCTACTTCCAGGTATATCTTGGTTACAAAATCAAGAACTGGATCAATATTCTGATTTTGATTCAGGTTTAGCTTATGGTCATTTTATTTTATTTTTGTTAATCTGCAATTCTTTTTGCATTTATTATAAAGAAAGAGTGAAGACATCTATCATCTCACAATTGTTTCTCAGGGTCTCTTGGTAAATAACAAAATTGATCTGCTTTACCAGCAGTTATTGTTTGAAGTTTTTTCGGGGGACGAGGGGGGGGGGGGGGGTAAAAAAAGAAAACACTTACAAGTGAAAGAGAATCCAATATTTTATTAGTGGTTGAAGAAAACGGTTTCTAAAAAAGTTGGAAAGATGCCCACAGCCATCTCCCTGCAACATTGTTCTATCCGGGAGAAAATATGCCTGGGAGAAAATCTGTCTTCGCACTAGTAGGCAAATCGTCTGCAAAACTTGATATGCAACAGAGACGCCGATATGTTTTTGTACGTTCCTGTAACTATTTGCGGGTATTGAAAAGTCAACATGTCGAAAAATGAGAGTGGCTTAAAGCATGAGTGACAGTTAAGGTTTTAAAAAAATATGAAAAATATTGACAGACTCGTCGCACAGTATGCCCATTTTTCGAGCAGTCAGATGGCGGGTCATCACCGTCTTTTTCGATACGCTCATTACCATCGTTGACCACTTTGCCAAGGACTGACCCAGCGTATCCAGGCTGGTTTTCGAAAAATCAGTTTCAGTATTTCCAACTTGTCGCTCATCAACAAAGCAGTTTCGTAATCCTTTTTTTTTCTGAAGGAAAGGGGGAGGGGGTATAGCCAGAGGAGTCGGAGTTGTTTGTAGACCAGCAAGTTGTTCTCCACTTTTTTTTCTGATGTGACTGGTGGCGGAACAGGAAGGCGGAGAATAACTTATTGGTATAAGTTTTTTTTTTTTTTGTAGACAGAAACGTCACATTGTATGTTTGCTCTATCATTGAGCAAAGTAGGGCTGATGATTGCGGTGGGTATAAAGTGCGAGAAGAACTTTTCGCAAAAAGGACTTACCGTCTACGAAAAGGACTGAGGATGTTTTTACTAACACTTTCAATCAATATTTCTATTTCGCAAATTAAATTATTTTGTGTAGTAACTCAATTTACATATCATTTAATATATATTTTTACTATAAAGTGTTAAAAATGGGTCCTTTTCGACAAAAGGACTTACCGTCTGCGAAAAGGACCAAGTACGTTTTTACAAACAGTATCAATCAATATTTCTATTTCACGAATGAATTTAATTTGTGTATTAACTCATTTTACATAGCATTTAATATTTCTTTTTAATATAAAGTGTTAAAAATGGGTCCTTTTCGCAAAAAGAACTTGCTGTCTGCAAAAAGGACCCAGTATATTTTTGCTAACAGTTTCAATGAATATTTCTATTTGACGAATGAAATAATTTGTGTATTAACTGATTCTACATAGCATTAAATTTATCTTTTTTCTATAAAGTGTGAAAATGGAACTTTTTCGTTAAAAGGACCCAGTAGTGGTATATATACAGATTTTGGCACTTTCTTTTATTTTTTCATTTTTTCAATAAAAAAAGTAAGTCATTTTGGGACATCGCTCTTGCTCTGTCCCTTAATGCCTTACTTTTTACAATGAAAAAATGAAAAAAATCAAAAAAATGTTATGAGATTAAAACGGAACATATTTACCAAGATTTGTATAAGGATCGTGAGCCATTTGACTTAAGTGATTTTCCTGACAATTCTAGACTTAAATGTAATGATAATAAAAAAGTAATAGGCAAGTGTAAAGACGAAACTAATTTTATTCCAATTAAAGCATTTATCGGGCTAAGAAGTAAGATGAACTTGATTAAAAAGGACGATGAAAAAATAAAGAAGCGAGCTAAAGGAATAAAGAAAAGAATTGTGAATAATGTTATTGGTTTAAATGATTATCGTGAGGCGTTAAAAGAACAAAGACAACATTTTGAGATGACTGTGATAAGAAGCAACAAGCATAAGTTAGAAACTCAGGTGATAAACAAAATTGGATTGTTGGTGTTTGTTGATAAAAGATTCTGGACAGGTGGACCCGATACGTTAGCATTTGGTCATTGTCAAATTACTGGAGAATATTGCCAGGAATCAGAAGAAATGAACAAGTTCCTTAGAGAAATGGGACTAATAGATTAAAAGTGCTAATAACACAAAACTTTGTCAAAACAATAAAAATAATAAATATTATTAATAATTACCTGTGGAAGTGGGTTAAGTAGTGGTATATATACAGCATTTTGGCACTTTTTTGATTTTTTAATTTTTTCAATATAAAAAGAAGGCGTTGAGGGACAGAGCAAAAGCGATGTCCCAAAATGACTGACTTTTTATTTTGAAAAATCAAAAAGTGCAAAAATCTGTATATTTACCACTACTGACCCAGTATGTTTTTACTAACAGTTTCAGTCAATATTTCTATTTCAATGATAGGTGATGAACACAGGTTTATAAAATGGCCCTATCAAATTTCTTAAATTAAGGTTATGGTCTGAATGTTTCCGATAATAGTGTTTAATAATTGAAAATAAGTGCAAAGTTGTGGATTGGTCTGTGCTTTGAGTTCATTTTTGGCGCATATGGCTAGGGCTGGCCTCATGGAGGCAAACCGCCTTATATCAACACAAACTCTATACATGTAGTTTTTGTTTAGCATTAGGTGTACGTGACCGCTCTGCGCGTTTACGTTTCTTCTGTTTTGGCTTTTTTCCTGCTGAAGCAGATATGTGTACCAATCGCCTTCTGTCTCTAGAAACTACAATGTTTGTATTTGTTTTACCAATGTCATTGAGAAATTGTCTTACTCTCCCGTCTTTCTGTTCCTGTGAAATTTTTGTCCATTGATCTATATCAATCCAGTGATGTTGAAATGTCGTGCTCAACTTAAAATTTCCCATATCTCAAAGAGCACAACAACGCTCAATTTGTTCACAGGCAACAATATCATACAGTGTTTTGATGAATTTAGGCAAGTCACATGATTTCCAGTTTGTTGCTGATTTCAAAATATGGTATTATAATTATAATAGTATGTTATTAAATTCAGTAAATTGGCAAATGTCATCAATAGTGCTTTGATTATAGCAGCGTTGATCAAACAGGGTTTTTGCCAATTAAGGACACACTGATCAAACAAAGTATTAAACAAATTATATTAATATGATGTTTAATTGCAGCGGCATTAATCAAACAGGTTTTGCACATTGATGGTTAGATGCTGTCACTATTATTGTTTGCAATTAAACTAATTAAGGGCTTCTTTTTATCTTTGCTCTAGTACAGTGAACACTTTCAATAATAATGTGCATACAATTAAATAATACATTATAAATTCAGCTAATGAAATAACTTACGGTGCTCATTGTTTTAGAATACAAGGCTTATTTAGTATCCAGATAAATCCTAAATAAATCTACTTTTAAAAAGGGCATTAACATATTCAGACCAGTATATAGAGACGAAAAAAATCGAACCAAAACATTAGCATACTGAAACCAATATATATAGACGAAAAAAAATTAACCACATGGCCACTGTTTTCACGATTGTTTTTCAGTGTTATTAATTGTATTATTTCTCAATGCAATAAGGTAAATTGTTTGAATTTTGCACAAAGGTGAATGAGATAAACAGTCTTACATCATTTCATTTCATCATGTATAACAACGCAATTATCTTGTGTAAAATCATGGCTTGTTTCATTAAATGCAGATTTTAACTGATGAATGTACCTGGGAAATAATGAGAAATATCATATTTTAAACAAATATAAATATCACTTTTAAATCCAAGTCGAAACTTAATAATATTTCACATGGTCCGAATCAGCCCGTGATTTGGGCCGAAGAATCAGCCTGGTCCGAATCAGCCTGTTCCCCCATTTTTAGCACTATATAGTATATATATATATATATATATATATATATATATATATATATATATATATATATATATATATATATATATATATATATATATATATATATATATATATATATATATATATATATATATATATATTAAATGCTATGTAAAATGAGTCACTACACAAAATAATTTCATTTGTGAAATAGAAATATTTATTGAAACTGTTAGTAAAATCATCATCTGTCCTTTTCGTAGACGGTAAGTCCTTTTCGCGAAAAGGACTAATTTTTAACACTTTATAGTAAATATATATATTAAATACTAGGTAAAATGAGTTACTACACAAATTTCATTTGTGAAATAGAAATATTGATTGAAACTGTTAGTAAAAACATCCTCAGTCCTTTTTGTAGACGGTAAGTCCTTTTCGCACTTTATACCCACCCCTGATGATTGAAATAAATCTTCATTTATACACAATTTTTTTAAAATAAAAAAAAATCTATGAGACTTGGTTACGGCACAGTCATCTGCCAGTCTGTATGTCATAAATTGTATCTGCCTGATACTCCAAACCCTTTTTACAGAATATTACTTGGAGTGCACACTCTGTAGCATAGGGAGTGAACATAATGTGTTTAGAAAATAACTTTTAGGCCAAAAAAAGAAAATATGTCATTGCTGGAATTTTAACTGCAATGTGGGTGATACAAACGGTAACTGCTTAATGTTCCGTAGGTTCATTTGTCCGAAGGTTCATAAGTCCGAACTATTTTTCTTCAATTTGAGCTCTATTTTCCGAACATTTTAGCCGAAAGTTCCATTGTTCTCAAGGTTCACAAGTTAGAAGAATATAGGGGTCAATAGTCCAAAGGTTCATTGATCTGAGGGTTCATAACTTTGAAGGAAAAGGTTCAAAGGTTCTCGAGTTCAAAGGTTTGTTAGTCTGAAGGTTTTTGACAGCAAGGAGCCCATTGGTCTGAAGGGTTATAGTGCAAAAATATTTGAAAAAGGGTTCACAAATCTGAAGGTTCTTTCGGTATGAAGGTATGTGAAATTGGGCTCATTGGATTGAACATTAAATATTTCAAATATATTGTTATTGGGCCAGACTAACGCACCTTCAGACCAATGAACCTTCGAAACAAAGAACCTTTCTTTTGGACCATAGAAACTTCTGACTAATGAACTTTGGACTATCCAAATGTAACCAAAAAGAAACAGTAAACTTGGGATTGAGATGAGGGGTGCTTAAATAATATGGACTGCGTATTCCATAAAACTGGAAATAGCAGGTACAGATTTTAAAGTAATGGGGGTTTGGGGGTCCTGTCCAACTGGGTTACAGGGGACAGCAAAAAGTTGCTGGTTGCTCAGGCAGATTTAGGTTGGTAAATTACCTGGCTACTGGCCATTATGGAAAGACATGATGGAAGAAGAAGAATGATGAGTAGGTGGATGAATTATATGAAAGATGAATGACTGATGATGTAAATGAATAATGAGTTGAATAATTGTAGACCAGCCTTGAAAGGTGCAAGGTCTGGTTAGTTTACCAGCTCAGGAGGTAAGTTGTTCTAGATTTTAGCAGTTCTAGGGAAGAAAGAGCATTTGTGAAGGTCTGTTTTGGAGTATAGAATACTATACCTATGTCTTGTCCTCCCAGGCCCACCCCGCATCCGCTGCCTCGGTGTGTTCTTGATAATGGATTTGGCTTCCATTTCCTTGGCATGATAAAGCCAATAATGTGTTAAAAGTGCCATTACAAAATATTTGGTGATACAGTGTTGCACATATAGTGTGGGATTGGGTGTTTCCCGCAATTTTGTGTCACATGTCCTCCAAATCTTGATCCAGTGTGCCTACCTGGCCGTTCTTTTCATCAGGAAAAAAAACAAAAAAACAACTACAACTTTTCTTTAGTGGATGTCCATCCACATCTATGCTGATGCTAGCAATAGCCAAAGTCGTTAAAGGTGATAAAAACTGTAAGATGGCAATGAATACCCATTTTAAATTAATGTATCAGGCAATGAAAACATTAAAGGTTTGTGGTAGTCAGCCAAGTTGCAATTTAAAGTCCCTGACAGATGTTAATGTAACATATTTTCAAGGTGAAAGTCATGCCTGCGGTAAGGAAGACTGAATTTATTTTGAGGTTGAATTAATGATAAAACTGACTAAATGTATGCAAATACACAATTTGTCATTTAATGAATGATTTATTAATTTGAAAAGAAAAGTACTTAAGAAAACATGGGTATTTATTATAATAAATGCTGGTAGAGAATGAGTGAACTCTAAAGTTAAATGATCCAAAATGGAAAATTCCATGGTGCAGCTCATTTCAGATTAAGCAGATATTTCAGATATTTAAACATGTTCATGTTTTCATGAGTTACTTGAGCACATGATAAAATGTTTAACGTAAGTGTCCAAGGAAAATATTATAGTACTGTGCAGATGACAAAGTTCAGGTGGCAAAACTGTAAAAGTAAATAAGATTGTCTCATTTTGTAAGACTACTAGTGCATTATATACTACTTTTCTTTCTCCCCTTAAAATGTTGTGTGTCCCCCAAATTTGGAGGGTTGGGGACATAGTGTACCCTGCCCTTGGGATTCTAGGTGCAACACTGGTGATATGGATGTACAGTGTAGAAGGAAAATCTATATTGACCAGTTTGTTTATAATTTTATTGAACATGCAAAGACAAAAACATATTGCCTCTGTCCTTGATTGTTGGAAGGTTAAGTTTTTCTAGCATTATAGATGTTATACTACTGGTGTGGTTGTTTTTGTTAAATAAATGTCTGAGAGCTTTATTTTTAATCATTTCAGTTCGGTTGATGTATTTCATTTGCCAAAGCTCCTAAACAGTAAAGGAGTACTCTAAAAGAAGTCTTTCATATGTTTTGTATGGTGTTTCTTTTATCTATGTTTTGTTTCTATGAATGTTAATATTCTCTTGATAAATATTTGTGTGTTATTCAATACATTGGTTGTAATATTATTAATGTGTTTTTTTCCAGGACAAGTCTTGGGACATAGTTATTCCCAAATACTTTACTGTGTCTGATGATATCAGGGTAGTACGGTTTAAGTTATAATTAAATATGGTTGGTTTCTTCTTTTTTATAATTCTGATAACCTCCCATTTGTCAGTATTGAAGGACATTAACCAGTCAGATTCCAATTTTTATAATTTATATTGATCAGTTTGTGAGTGTTTGCACTCACTGCCAATGAAGCATAAGACGATCAATTTTTTGGCTGACAGAAATGTCTTAATTATTTGTATTAGAATGGGCACCATTCAAAAACACTGGTCAAAAAGCAAGGAAAGAAAATGTAAAGAAGGGAGAAAAATATGTGGACTCAGATGTTGAAAATAAATTTGAGAAGGGTATCATTGCTCAAGCATGAGGAATTCAAATCCCAGCATGGAGGGCTCCTAGCAGGGGAGGCTAATAATATGTGTTTCAAGATAACTAAACAAGAAACAAGTAAGGATATTTGTGACCCATTTTTTTCTAAATGACCCCACTTTTTTACCTGGTACATGTACTTTCCACTCTTGGAATGAACACCGAGTCAGGTTTACAATTGTGTCGTCAGCAAATAGTCTACTGTTACTGCTGATGGAAGTGGCCATATCACAATATGTAGATTAAGAAGAGTAAAGGTTCTAAACTAAGCCCTGTGGGACTTGATTTTATAGTTCTCAGGATCTTCATACACGATGTTGATGTACAGGCATTCTACAGAAGAGTTGCCATCAAGGATGACTCTTCAAGGTTGTCCTGTCAGGAAGGCCTTGACCCTTTGGGACTTAACCTCTTTTAAAGGAGGAGGTAAAAATGTTGCAAAAAATTGGGGCTATTTCATTGTGGAGTTTGGATGCAAAGTGACCTGCTGCTTTGCCTGGGTTTAGATTTGAAAGCTGATTAACTACACCTTCAGTTGTGATACTATAATGATGGTAAATCTTGGGACACTATAAGTCTTAGGACACCCTAATTATTTTCAAAAATATTTTTTTTTATGACCTCTAAAAGTTGTGACACGAAATTATAGCAATTATTTCATGTACTCTAAGTCTTGAAACACCTTAGACATTGTTTTTTGTTTTTTGTTTTCCTACTGATTTCTTTCTCTGCATATTTTATCGATCGTAACGTTATTTGTGGGTTAATTTACCATTTTTCATATGATCTCCTCCTTTTTCCAGTCGTCATGGGGTAGATTAAAATCTCCAGAGACCCAAATGTGGCCTCTAGGAGGAATTTTTTATAGGGATTCATCAGATGATTCTCTTTAGGTTTATAGAAGGAGCAGAAATGTATACATTTTTTAAATCTGGTATATCTTTTTTTGTTAAGACTATTTCTGCATCAGAGCCATGGCCAGGCTGTTCAGTGGTTTGTGGACTTTGGTGAATTGCTAAGTAGACACCACCGCCTTTTGGAGTTTACAGTCTTTCCTAAAAATTGTATATGTTGGTATCAAAATTTCATTATTTGTATGCCATGGCTTTCATTTAGCCATGATTCAGTTCCAACTAATGTCTGGTTTGATTTGCAGTGTGAGAGATTTGAATGCAGTTTTCTTATCCACAACTCTGTGATAGTTGACAATGATAATTGTCAATCTTTTTGATGTAGCTCTTTTAATCTTTTTCTTTACTTTGTTTCCCTGTGCAGGATTTGAGGATGAGCTTGCTTGGGGAGAGTCAATGTTGTTTAAAGGTTTGGGTGAGGTAAAGTGGGAACTTGGTTGTGACATTAATCAGAGTGACTAAGATATGAGGTGTTAGTATAGGTATGAAGAAAATCAATAGGCTATGCGAGTAACTGGGAAAGTTACATTTCATAAATGCCATATTGCCTTTCTTTGTGATATGATACTAAAAGTGGTATTTACAATACCTTGGCAATCTCTGTGATACTGTTGGTTGCAACTGTCACACATGAGGAACATTATATTTGACCAAGTAACTTTCTGCACTAACCACAGGGATAGTATTTGGTATCATTGCTATCACAACTGCAATCAGGTGAGTACGATGAGTTGTACCCAAAATCGGGATCTGGGTTTAAGAAAATATATCAGAAGATGTGGCAGTAGGGATGGAGCATAAGTACAGTAAGCCTAGTCGATGTTTATTTTGTGAAGTTTGCTTGGGCTGTTTTCTAGTGGGCAACTATATGTGGTGAAGATTTGAAACCTGAAAGATCCTAAAATCAGTTTTAATGAATTGGGTGTGGTTTGGTTGCATGAGATATTTCATTGTAGTCATGTCTCAGTGTGAAATTTCAGGAAACTTGGTCATATTTGTGGCTTCATGTTTTGAGATCAACTGATACAGTCCAGCTACCATGCATGTCAGCATGATGTATGTAAAAATGATAATTACCTTACAAACCATGATTTTCTAGTCCTGAGGATCTTCATACAGGATGTTGCTGTATGTGTCAATCTTGATCATTGTCAGTTTTAGGGTTGCTTTTTACTTGCAGAAATAGGCATGGGTGGGATTGGGTACCTGTCCTGGAAAATATATGTGTTTAGCAAGGTTAGTGAATGGGAGTTCATTTGATTTTCAGATATTATGGACAAATATTGCATCCAAAATTAGATTCAGACATGCAATGAATGGTCTGAAATGACTATAATTCTCTGAATGCTGCCTCTTTTTTCAGGGTGTTTTTGACAAGAACTCCCACCGCTTCAGCGCACGTGCAACTATGGTAAGTTTATTTTACATTTAAAAAAATATTACATAAATGACAGACTTGCCTCTTCAATCATATAAAAATAAAAATATCTTTTTATGTTTGTATATTTATGCAAATAAAAACTGTAACCAAACAAACATAAAAAGGGTTAATATATTCTCGTCATACTTGACATGAATCAATAAGAAGCTAATTCATTCTACAACATGCTTAAATACCCCTATTACCTTGGGGTCAAGGTCTCAGTCACAGAAGATTTATGTTTAGGTTTAGTTTATTTCCTAAACCCCTTGATGGATTTTCTTCATACTTGGGATGAATCTTTATGAAACTAAGACATTTCATCCTGTGACATGGACTTTCACTCCATTGATCTTGGGTTAAGGTCATAGTCATAGAAAAATTGCATGAATGTTTGGGTTACATTTTTTTCATTTTCTTATGTTTCCTAAACCCCTTGATGGATTTTGTTCATACATTGAGTGAATCGTGATAAAGCTAAGACAATTCATTTTGCAACATGCTCGCACTCCCCTTTTGACCTTGTGGTCAAGGTCACATGTTTTAAACCATTGCTTTGATTGTTGGTTTGATATGCAGGCCTTTGCCTTCTTGTTTTGTTAATAAACACAACATACCTAAATAACATCAGTTATACAATCTATTAGCAAAGTAATGACTTGGAAAAGCTAGGGTTGGTAAGGACTACACCACATTTTTTATAGTCTACAAGAAAACTGATGACAGATTTTGTCCATGGTACACCACACATGATATGATGTGTTCTTGGTCTCACAACTTCAGCAGTAGGAAATTACTCTCAGAATTGGCCACTATGTTTGTTCTGGAATTCACAGAAAATCTTCATTAACCCTAATCATTTTGCGGTATGGGCTTATTCTAATTATGAATACAATTCCTTATCACGGTCATTTTATTGAAAAGTACTCAAATTTAAGGTTTGTACATCTCTTTTCCAAACTGGATTTCGGTTTTTGAAAAAAAATTGAAATAAACGCCAGTATTAGCTCATCTTGCATGTACTATAGTTGCAGTCACTTATACTGCAGATTTATGTGTGAGGTTTCTGACATTGTTTCTTTTTCTTCAGATTTGAGAAAGGGAAATGGATAAGCAGAAATTACATGGTAAGAATATTTTCCTACATTTATATAATACTAGTGTAGTAATTTAGTATTCATATATCTTGCTTCTCTTCCAAGATGATCCTTGGAAAGACAAGATGTGCCTCAGAGGTGCAACAAACATTAATAATTAAACAATTGCATTTTAGTTTGGCTTTAGTATAACTTGCAGTCACCATAGGGAACAAATTACTACCAACAACAATACCTATAATCACTAAACCTCACAGAGAACCAACATTTTCAATCAGTATTAAATAAACACATTTAAAAGCAGATAATGATGTATGTTAAACTTCATTACATGGGTAAACATTTGGTGCAGAAGGAGATGATGTTGGTTGGTTTTTAACAGTACTTTTCAAAACATTATTGGCTATATCATGCCAAAGAAGTGGGAGCTATGTGCCTTTCCGAAGGACACATCGAGGCAAGCTACCCGAGCTAGCCTGGGCAGGTATGAAACCTGCATCCTATGGATTATGAATCCAATGCTCTACCAACTGAGCTACTGCAGCTCCACATAGAAGCAAATGACAGTTGCAAGTTTATGTTAAATTAGTAGCACAAAAATTGAGTCGAGAGATATTAGTAGTATAGATTTTTGTCAGATAATGCAGATTTCTATTTTGAATAAGAAATCAATTAATAATATATTTACTAATTTCAGAAATTAAGTGTTTCTTCCAACAACAACATGACAAAATTGATGTAGAGCCTCGTGACTTGACATTTTTCCAGTTAATTATTGCACTGTTGATGTAATTATACTAATTAGATGAGAAATTGAATATGAATGTTAAATGACCAGGTTACAAACAATAATCTGTACACATTTTTTTGGCCAAGATTTGTAGTCTTGTGGGTGTTTTTCTATTTCAGAACTGAAGACAGACATCAGTCTTCTTGTTGACTGTTTGAAATTTCAGATTGACAATCCAGGTGCTGTAAAACAAGCGCTCATCACTCTTTCATCCATTCTTTCAAGTTATTGTAAGTGCAATTGTCAACAAAATTCCTTTTCTTCTAAAATCTTAAATAATGTGACTTACAGTTATTTATAAATGCTGTTCTTAGATTTTGTTTTTGAGAAATGATGATAACTGGCCCCATTTTATAAATTCGTACATGATGTTTAATAGTGTCATTACTTCCATCATCCGTCTGTCACACTTTCTATTCTGTTCCACAACTTTAAAGCTGTTTGAGTTTAACGGATGAAACTTGGGTATACTTATACATCATCACTAGAAGGTGTGTTGCATATTACATTGTGTGTCCTACCTTCAAGATCAAGGTCATGGCTCAGTATTTTGCATTTTCCATTACACTTTCCCTTCTGCTATATAACTGTAAAGCCAGGGATTTACAAATCCACTTGCCCGACTTCTAGGACAAGCTCAAATTTGGCTCAGGCAAGCTCAAGTTTCCAAGGTACTTGCGCACAGGGAAGTCCAAAAATTTGAGAGAGAGAGAGGGCGTGAGGGAGAAAGGAGTTGTGTTCCATTCTTAATGCTTTATGTTCTGCAAGTGGGCAAGCTGACTTTTATGAAATGTTTAAATCCCTGAAAGCCATTTGAGATTAAGAGATGAAACTTGGCATACTTATACACTATCAGTAGAAGGTGTGTTGTGTACCAGTTTGGGGGTCATATCTTCAAGGCCACAGCTCATTATTGTACATTTCCACCACACTTTACCTTCCACTCTATAACTTTAAAGCTGTTTGAGATTAAAGGATGAAGCTTGGTATACTTGTATATCAACACTAGAAGGTGTGTCCCATACCACATTGGCGATGCTACCTTCAAGGTCAAGGTCACAGTTTAATATTTTACATTTTCCATTGCACTTTCCATTTCGTTTTCTAACTTAATGGCCATTTGAGATAAGGTGATGAAACTTGGTGTACTTGTACATCATCACTTGAAGGTGTGTTATGTACCACGTTGGGGCTTCTATTTTCAAGGTCAAGGTCACAGCTTAATACTTTACATTTTTCATCACACTTTCCCGTTTACTCTATAACTTTAAAGATGTTTGAGATTAAGGGTTGCATGCCACATTGGGGGTCCTATTTTCAAAGTCAAGGTAGTGGCAAAATATTGCACATTTTCATCACACTTTTTTTCTGCTGTATAATTTTTAAGCCATTTGAGATTAAGGCATGAAACTTGGTATACTTGCACATCATCACTAGAAGGTGTGTTGTGTACCACATTGAGGGTGCTATCTTCAAGGTCAAGTTGACAACTCGGTATGTATGTTTTCCATCACACTTTCTTATCCTCTCTATATATCTTTAGAGTGGTGTGAGATTAAGCAATGCAGCTTGGTATACATATGTCATCATTATCAGGTGTGTTGTATACCCCATTGGTGGTCTTATTTTCAAGGTCAGTGTCAGGATGTTATATGTTACATTTTTCAATTACACTTTCCTTTCCACTCTTTTATTTTAGAGCCATTTCAGATGAAGGGATGAAACTTGGTATAACTATATATCATCACTAAAGGGGGTGTTGCATACCACATTAGGGTTCTATCTTCAAGGTCACCGGTCAATAGTTTAGGCTTCAGTCACATTTGCTATTCTGCTTTCTAACTTAACAGCTGTTTAAGATAAATGGATGAAGTTTGGTATACATATATATTGTCACTAGAAGATGTGTTACAATGCATGTTTGAGGTCTTATTCTGAAGGTCAAGGTCACAGCTGACAGCTGAATATTGTATGGTTCTTTTGTTTATGCTTTATGTCATAAATGCTTTTGGAAGAACAGGGATGAACCATGGTACACTTATGTTTCTTAGTATAATGGCATCTCGTGTATCACAGTTAAGGTTGTATATCCAAGGTCACTTATCAATTTTTTTCTTGCCCTTTTCTGCACTCAGCCTTTAATTATCTTTAAGATGGAGCAGTGCAGCTTGGTTACTTTCAATGTCTGCCCAGTAACTTTACAGCTCTGTCTTAGAGGTCATAGTCAGATTTCATGGTTGCAAACTTTTATGACCTCACATGGTAGGCAGGGGACAAAAATTCACTGAATTTGCTTGTTTGAATGTGAGTGTAGCTTATATTAGCATATCAATTTGTGGGAATGGAATTTGAAATTAACCTAAAGCAAGGTTAATCTAACTCTAACTTCATTAACTCAGATGTGCCATTCTGTTATTGATTTCTTTGATGCTGCATTCAGTACCCATTACATTGTGTATCTATAATGGAAGCTTATTGAATGGTGTAACAGAATGTAATGTTATTTTAATCCCATTGAGTAAAGTGTGCACTTTCAGCAGTAAAATCTGTAGCAAAAAAAGTTATAATTTGTATAATTTCCATCTTTATGTAAAAATAGTTACTTATTTTAGCAGTACTTTTAAATCTAAGAACACTCTCAGTACCAGTATTAATTGTCTATTTTTTAAGTGTCATTATAACTAGGCTTAAAATCTTTTAGTTCATCATTGATACAATATTCACAGCTAGTAAAAATACATTTTATTTCAGATTGCTATGAGATATCTCTGTACTATATTTATGTATGAATACTGCATACCTAACTATAAATGGCATAGAACCAGATCTGCAGCACATAATGATCAGTAGATCAGGGTCTACATTGTTCACTTTAAATTATGAGTAGAATGAACAGCATAGACCCTGATCTGTGCCAGATTATGTGATGGCAAATCTGGGTCTGTGCTGTTTGTAATTTCATGTGCATTACTGACAAGCAAATACAACACTGTTGTTCTCTTTAAAACCAATTAGAATGTACAGAATTTTTATATTTACAATTTCGTTTTGCAGCTGAGATCAAAGACTATTTCAGAGAGTCTGAGAGTCTGCAGTATGTCTTTGACTTGCTCACATCCACCAAGTATACAGATGTCAGGGAAGCAGCCATATTCTGCTTGGCGAGTGCTGTGGAATCAAATGGTAATTGAAGTTACCTTGAGGTTCTTCTTATAAAGACACAGGTTTCTTGTCTTAGGTACAACGATGTAGAATAATTAGTTTCAGAGTTAGTTAAAAAACTTATGGAATTAATGTGGCTTTTATACCTTTCATTCTTGAGCTTCATTTCTATCATGAGTTTTTATTATTTGACAGAAAAATGGAAGGTGTCTTTTTCATCTTAGAGCCCCACTCAACAAATTTGGCAGAGCCCTACAGTAATTATGTTTTCTCTCCGTCCATCTCTCTGTCTACAATTTGGTTTCTGTGAGGTAACTTTACTGAGAATTGTTGAATTTTAATCAGATTTAGTCTGCAGCTATATATTGAGGAGACATCTATAGACTTTGATTTCCAGCCTTGTGTATCAACCTTTAAAAGAGTTATGACCCCTGATTGCCTGGCCACCTAACTTTCATTTTTGCAGCTTAACTTTACCAAAGATTGTTGGATTTCAACCAAAATTTGGCATGCAGCTCTGTGTTGACAAGACCTTGAACAAGTTTGATTCCCATCCACAGCATTTATGTGAGTTGTGCCCCCTTATTGCCCATCCTCCTGACTTTGGTCCAAAGCATAATTTTACCAAGGTTTGTTGGATTTCAGCCAAATTTTGTTGGCTTCAATGAATTACATTTCCAGCATTCCACATAATCATTTACAGGAGTTATGGCCCCCAATTATCTTCCTAAGTTTGGTTTCCACAGACCTTGAATGAGTTGTATTTTAAGTAATCCACATCATAATTTAGTGGAGTTGTGACCCCTGAATGCATGATTTCCTTATTTTACTTTCCTAACACAAGATCCTGTAGCCAATAATGTGCTCAGAAGTGCTGTTAAAAACCAACAACCAACCAACCAACCTCTGTTTAAGGCCCTTAAGAACAAATTGTAGTGAGCAGAGCCCTTTGTGATGCATACATTGCTGATATCTAAAGTTAATTATCTTAATTGTGTAAAATTTCTGATTTACTACTTATATGATAATTTAGCAGACAAAAATTCAGTGTACAAGATGTCACTATATATGTTAGTTGACTGATTACCAGCTTTAATACCTTGGTTCTTGACTCTTTCTATTAAGTTCAGTGTAATTAAATGAACTAGTCAACATTCAGTGATAAAGCAGAAATAACAATCATGGTGATATCTCGCACACTGGATTTTCATCTGCTGAAATATCAAATCAGTAATTAATCAGAATTTTTCCTTGGCAGATATATTCAAAAGACATGTTATAGGTAAATTACAATTATTTCTAAATCGGTTATTACATTTTTAGAAAATTCTAGAAACTTTGAATCATGGTCAAGTGACCAATACTTCTGAAATATTATAAACATGATAGTAAATATTTCTTTTGCAGTGTTTTCACAGAAGCTGTTGACATCAGCCAGCACCTTCACATTTCTTCATTCCCTCCTGTCAACCACCAACAGCTCTGTGCGACTGAAGCAAACAGCTGCATATCTGATTCTTTGTTTAGTCTCCAACAATGGTGATTTCCAATTTTGTTTGCAAATATTTTGTATAAAAAATAAAGAATTAAAAAGTACAATCAAACCCTGATAGTTGGCACTGAACATGACAAATAATCATCTTGCATGAGTGATTTGAGAGTAGTTTTATAAATTTAAAACTTTTTGATTTTAACACTTTGGTCTAAAAATTTTATTGATCCTTTGACTTTTACCGAAAAAAACCTAAAATTGAGTGGCAGTTAGTATACATTTAGTCTGTCTTTTTTATCATTCCTTTCAATTTTTGGCATAACCAATGTAGCTGTACAGCATTCAATATGCTTTGAAGCCATAGGGCTTGACAGTGCCTAATATTAAGTGTACATGTAGATTTTCCACTTAAGAGTTTGCCCCTGTTTGCCTCTCATTGATAGTTGCTGTCATTTTATCTGCTGATTTCACGTTTGAAATTCCTTAAAGCAGATGGTAGTTTCAGTTTATCTTCCTAGCATCTGTTCTGCCTTTATTATCATCTTTTGGGAACTTTTGTGCAATCCACCTTTTCAGTTCAATATAACCTAAGCTAACTATTTATAGCTTGGGCTATATAAATGATAAGCTCTTCATATAATATGGTTTAAATGCTTTCTGCAGCTACTGACATGCTGACATTTACATGTGTCACATTGCATTTGATGCTTGAGTATTGATTAACATGCATAGTATTTATATACCATATATAGTCACATATAAGCTGATACCAACTGCAAACTGCATAGACCCAGATCTGCCATCACATAATGCGCCAGCAGATCTGGGTCTATGCAGTTTGTAAGGACTAATTAGTAGAACAAACAACATAGACCCTGATCTGCTGGCACATTATGCAACGGCAGATCAGGGTCTGTGTTGTTTGCATTTGGATCTCACTTATATACAAATATATCATAATATTTTTTATTTCATTATGCATCGAGCAATAGAATTTTGATGGCCTGATAGTGAAATCTGTATCATTGTTCAGAACATTATTGATGTAACTGAGATAAACAAATATCAATATTAATTTTTTTAGCATGATTTTTTTATCATATTTTTTTAAATTACAGGTCATGGCCAAAACCTTGCCAGAATTTCATCCTGTTTACATGATTTATTAACGCTTATCAGGTAAATAAGAAGAATAGATAAAATTAGTGATATAGATACTTTAATCTTTGGTCTTCACTTGCTGACTTTAACAAATGCCCATAAGATCTTGATTGTGTTCTCATATGTCTTTTTTCTTTTCTTGCCTAAAATTCATAACCCTTTCTCAAATAAATGTCAGTGTTGGAAAAACACAAGGTATCGATACACTCCTGAGTCAAGGTATCATACAGGACAAATGGACCTTTCTGACATGAGTCAACTTTACTTAGCAGCTTCTTATCTAACAGTGATTATTTTCCTATCTTAAAGCAGAATTCCACTTTTCTTCTGGCCTGAATCTGATTTTCCTCAATATGGTCCATTTTTCCTATCGTCTCGATCTGGTTTTTAGATAGCACTCCATACCAATCCATTCCACAATAATTTCACAGTATAAAGAGGATTGTTGTAACAGTGTCCATTCTGCATTTTATAAAATTGACAATCATTGTAAGAAGCATTTGGTCAAATGTTTCTGTTCGTTCATTGAATCTTTGCATCCCGAAAAGTTTTGGAAATGGAAAGAAAGATGCATGCTTGCCAAGCATGGTATCTCGAATTGTTGATAGAGACTTGATAAAAAAATTTGGATAAAAATTTGAAAAAATATGTGGAAATGGGAATGGCTGGATCGCAATGTCAGTGGGAACTTAGTTGGCCTGTTCATAAGAAAATGAATGCCTGAGAACTAACATTTTGCAGTTATTACCAAAAGAATGTGAATTTCTCCAATTGTGGCATGAAAAGTTTGGATCAGCATCTGCAGAAGAAATTATTACAACTGAATTGTCGTGTGAACACTGACATGTACATGTAATAATTTCAACACTAATACCATGCAGAATGTGGGACAACATGTGGGAATGTTTCCTACATATAGGACTAAGCTATAGGAAATATATCATAATTTAAGCAGGAATAACTTGAAAACTGTAATTCAGTATTTTCTCAAAGTTGAGAGTTATCTAACTTGCAGTTGAAGATAAAAATCTGTAACATTTGATACTTTTTGATACATTAAGAATCATTCCTTTATGTAAAAGAATGGGCAGAGCTTAGAAAAAAATTTCAGAAAGGTCTCTTCTTAGGCATATATGAAGACTTGTGTGAGCATACATCAAGGAATGTGGCAAGATATTGATAAAAGTGTCTTTCCTTTGTGTGACTGACTAACATGGGTTCCCTGAAAGTCTTTCTCTGATCTGTATGCAGTGCTGTTGAGTAATATCCTTGTTTATGACTTTAAGAACCTAGAACAATAAATCTGTCCTGATATTATTATTATTATGATATTTTTGATCAGGTCAGATATAGATCCCTTTACTTGTCTTTGGGGGGGGGGGGGCAAATCTGGCCTACAAAGTGCTTGGAGCAATTTCATGCATGTATTGTTCAAAAATCACACTCCTATTGCACAAGCAAAAAAAAAATGGCAGTCCTTTTTCTATTCATGCATTACTAATTTTACACTAAAATGACAATTTTACTCACTTTCTACAATTAAGATTTATTTCCAGGACCCCTAGATTGACGATTTATGACTCATGATCCTCCATTTTATTCTTTCATCTAGCAAAGAGCCAATCAAATTTCAGCATCCCTGATGCAGTCTGTCCATGGATATGTGATTTGAGACTATCAACAAACTCATGTTTTTCTAGCACTTGATTCTTTTTATCCATCAGATTTACAGAGGTCTTGCTTTCTGAGATGTTATAAAACTACAGATATTGAGGAAAGCTCAAGTTTTCCAATCTGTGGACATTATTTTTAAGTAGAGGCTACAATGCATTTTCTTTGACATTGAATTGAAAAGACAACAGGGGAGTGCCATTAATGTTTTAAAGAATTGTCAATAGCATTACATGGTTCACATGGGTCTTGAAAAACCCTATATTTGATGCCTGGTCTTCAAAAACTCTTGAAAAATAAAAAATGTGGAAAAAGCTCTTGAAAATTTCTAAAATTTACACTGACAGTCCTTTAAAAGCCATTGAATATTTATAATATTTGATGTATCACTATTAGGTGTTTCATTTTTAGCTCTACTGTTCATAGAGCAGAAGAGCTTATGGTATGGCCTGTTGTCTGCCTGTCCATTAGCGCAAGTTTGTTGTCACTACTCCACCTAAACTACTTGGAGGATTGCTATGAAACTTTACACACATTTATCCCAAGGTCTAGTTGGTTCTTAATGAAAATGGTGCTGCTCAGACATCCAACATGGCCACCACAGCAGCCATCTTGAAAATCTTAACAACTCAAGCTGAGCAGAAAGTCATATTGGCATGAGATTTTCAGCAGAAGACTTCTTATGATGTCTAGTTGGTCCTGTTTGAAAAAAGTGCCGCCCAGACATCCCATATGGCCACCATAGTGGCCATCTTGAAAATCTTGTTATCGCTACTCCTCCTAAATGGAAAGTCAATTCGCCGAATTTTAAAATCTTATCACTCAAGAATATCAGAGATGGTTTCAACACTCGGCAGTTAAAAAGAAGAAATGGTCTTTTTTTTTGAATTCCTGGAAACTCTTTTCAGACAGTAGAGGGACTTTTGTTATCTATTTAATTACTTTCGTGGAAAGCTGAGCATTAAAGATCATTCTATTCTTTCAATTTATCACACATTATGTTTTTTTGAATAGTTTTTTGATATTATGCTTTGTCATATGGCCAGACTATGATACATTTTTACTCAAACTTCCCAAAGCATAGTTTAGGTGTTACTGTTGGTAAATAAAAACAGTCAGTGCAAATGGTGGATGAATCATGGTGAACATCAACCTCATGGTCTGCTTTAATGAAGGCAAAATGTGGGTTCAATCGGAAATGGATCACAGATCCCAGATTCATTGATTAGTGAGTTCAAAGGGGATAAGTCCAATTGGCGATGTGTAATAAGTTGATAGATTTGGAAAAATGGAGGATTATGCCCTTTCCTTGCATATGAGAAGTAAAAAAACACTGATTGTTAGTGAGCACTTTGGAATACTCTGAACCATCAATGATGATTTCTTTTTGTAAGACAGATTTGTGAGAAAAATGGTATTTGTCAGATACAGATCCCCTCAACCTAATGATACAGCTGGTGGATCAAAACCTGTATTTGGTCCAGATCTCTCTTCCCAGCAATCACAGTTTAAGTTAACAGCCTCAGTGAAAAGGCAGAAACCACAAGGCAACTAACATCTACCATTCAGTCAAACTGTCTTAAGAACATATCGCAAGAAAAGGCCCAAAAATTACATAATCTGGAAGAAAAATTGATTGGTATGGTAGAATCCCTTTAGAAGTAAAATGTAAATATTGGACTCAGCTTGAAAGATAGAATACAGTGATTTGATAAAGCACATATGCAACTGAAAAATTAGTAATGGCAGTAACTTTTGTTGACAGTGCCATTATTGTAAATATGTTGATGTTTATATTTCAAGATTTAATCTTTTCACACTCTATTTTTTAATTTGAAAGATGGACTCAACACAAATACAGTAAAAGAGGTTTTAGAGTCAACTTTAAAAGTGGGTAAGTTAATTTAAGCAAGCCCTCTACAAAATTTTTTTAACAAGCTCTTGAAAAATCCCTAAATTTGGTCCTGTGAATTTTTTATGAACCTTTGTATTACTCTTATCTTACCAAAACTTACATTGCCCATATATGTTCTGCAATAATAGACCAGTGACCAATCCTCAAGAACAACAGTAGTAATAATAATAGCAATAATAATAATAGTAATAATGGTGATGATGATGTTGATGTTGACAATAATAATAGTAATAATAAAACAAAGAACAACAATAAAATTGATAATAATAACAATAAGAAGAAGAAACAAAAAAACAGCAACAATAACAATAATAATAATTTTTAGATTTGATGATTATGATGATGATGATGATTATGCTGGTGGTGTTGTAATGATGATGGTGAAGATGATGATGATTATTAAGCTTGTTCAGAAATTGTAAATAATTTTTTTGTGTTCTAATCATTGTTATTTCCCTAACATACAGGAAAGTTGAAGATACATAAAAAAAAAATTTGAGATGATCTTTATTTGAATTCATGATTAATTTCTAAATTAAGTGATGGGAAAAATAAAAAGATACATTTTCATGTACATCATCTTTTCTCCTGACATTTTTCATTTTATCAAGATATGTATGATAATTAAAAATATATTGTGCATATTTGATACATTAGTAAGAACATAAACATTATTTAACTGTATGAGATTTGGTATTTAAGTGCAAAAATAATATTTAATGTAATATTTTTCCTTATTGCTTTCCCTTCAGGTAAACAGGTGTATATAGGAAGTCCTACTGTTTGGTGTGTCTATTTTTGTCCTTACATGATGACATTAGATTTTCTATTGTTATTACTGTTTCACTTTTGGTGTATTCTATTTTTGCAAAAAGTCTTCCTTTTCATCTAAATACTCAGATATAATTGTAATGAATAGGAAATTATACCCTGCTTATTCAAAAATAATAATAATAACATTTATAATAATAATAATTGATCATAATAGAGTATATAACATATATCAGACAACAAGAAGATGATGATGATGATGATGCTCAACATGTCTTCATTTGCTCACTTTAATCTCTTTTGTTTTTTTCTTAACTGTCCATTTCAAGACCTTCTATGTGAGGACATAAAGTGCAATTTATTTCAAAATTGAAGAATGCAACATATAGAGTGAAACCTCTAATACTGTAACCAACACCTTCATATACTTGCTAAGGATGGTCAAATTTGCTTTGTCTCAATTATTAATTATCAAATATTATATAGTGTGTATCATAGAAGTAGAAGATGGTGATGATGATTAAAACAGTAATTATTATTATTATTACTAATATTATTATTATTATTATTATTATTATTATTATTATTATTATTTATTCCTGCACTTTTAAAAAAGCATGGATATATCATTATACAGTCCAACTTTCTGTTTGTACTGTATTGCTCACACCTTTACTTCATCTCTCATAAACTAGAATAAAGCAACTTAAAATCCTTGGTAACCCTACACATGCACACAAAGTTCAACAATATATATAAGAAAATAGTATAATTCCTCAGTAAGCATTGTTCATAAACAAATAATCACAAATGATATGGTTTGTCAACAGATATGATCAGTGCAGGGATTTTTATCAACATATATGATTGATATATGGATTTATCAACAGATGTGATCAAATTATGGATTTATCAACAAATATGATCAAAGTATGGATTTGTCAACAGATATGATCAAGGTATGGATTTGTCAATAAATAAAATATTGTGATCAATGTATTGATCATCAACAAGTTTGATGGTGTATTAGATCATCACACATATAATGACATTGACTTTAAAGTTAAAAACCTAATGTATATTCCAACAACATAGATGATACTGTTGTCTTGTAGCATCCAAGCAATGACCAGGAATACTTCTGATCCAACGTTCCTAATGACTGGTCAAGGAATGATCTCATGTAGTCCACTCCTTCCGGCCTGCTGAAGGATCCCTTGGGAACCTCCCTACCCTGCATTGGTCCAGAACCTTTAGCCCCTTACACTGAGTTAACCACTGTCGTTCCTCAAACCAGTGTTACCATTGATCCCAGTATCCGGATTAAACAGCCCCATAGTGTTCAACGACTCACCATAACAGCTAAAAAGCAACTGTACGAGATTATTATAATAACAACGTTTGTACATGAATCTGTCTACGACAAGAACAATCAAACTGGATTATGAAAACTCAAATGTTTCTCAACATTTAATGCATACAAACATAATTGAATTCAGCTTGTATGTTTAGCTATAAAATGTCTAACCTGGAACCAACTATATTCTGTCTGATAGTTTGGCGTTGTGTGACATGGGTCTGACTTTCTAGAAATTGAGAATAAATTCTGAAACATTCAGTATATAAACAATTTCATCACATAGAATGGATAGCAAGAAAGAAGAAAGTTTTGTATTGTAACATACCTCTACAGCCAAAGATTGCTTCCGTAAAGTGGACAAATTCCATACAAGGCTTGTCTGCATTGTGACAATACACAGGAAAATAACACTATTAATTCTATGGACATAGTGAAATCCACAGCCAGAGAACTGGATAAACACCCCCCTTCCCCTCTGCTGGCACTTTTTGTGTGTTGTGGTGAGTGAACAGAAAGCAATATTTCAAAATCGCCAAAGTTAAAACCATACACTCAGTGTAACGTTTTATGCAGCTATGAAACCAAATTTAAATTTATGTTTATAAATAATACAAAAGGTATTTTCATGCACACAATTCTATGACATGTATGTCCATACATAGTCGTATGTGTGTAATGTTCTTGAACTCGTCCTACACTGTTAAAGCTAGACACATGAAACTTTAGTAAATGATAGTCCTATGGGTGTGGATTGTGCCAACACTTCTAAAATTTTTATCTCTCTCCTGGGGGTGGAGCTAAAGTGGTAGGGATGATTTTACATAAATCTCTAATAATTTATGAGCTGTATATCTTGCATATCTAAGAATTGCATATGTTATCAATAACATAAGTGTCAAGACATTTCAGACTGGAACCTTTCGATACCCTGGGGTATTTCCCTACCACAAGAAGCTTAACTCCTGGGTCATAACATAGACATTATTGCAATCCCCACCCTATAACCAAATATACACTTACTAGACATGAAAGACAAATTTATGCATGCAACTGGCATTGACCTCAGTCGCCATCCATACCCTCGGGGACTTAACTCTTGGGTCATATCTTGGAACTTTTGAGATCTCCACCCTGCCATTTACCCTGGGGTCCATCCTTACCCTGCCTTCTCAAGTGACTAATCTTGGCCCCTGATCATAGCTTGAAAACCATCAAGTTCATAAAAAGACAAATACAGTCCTTACCCTTCGTGACTACCAAAACCCTCAAACTTCATGGTGGAGGTCAAAACGAGGAAGCATGGGATATGTGTTTTACAAACACAGAATTCTTGTAATTGCTATTATTATTATTATTATTATCAAAATTTCCTTATTTGTTGCTCCTTGTCTTGCACTGTTTAAAAGGGTGCAGTTTGTATCAAATATATGACTTTCTATTTTAAGGATTTTATCCATTTTTATTTTATCTTTGCTTTATTTCACTTTTTGGAGATACCTGAACTTTTATCTGCACAGAGTAGTCATGATGATGCTGATGTACCATTAAACCATGTACATGTATGCATTCCTTTTTTGTTTATTTGTATTTTTCTTCATCCTGCTTTCATATGCTTATTAACTTGTCCCAGTATAATAACAGATTTAGGGAATGGGAACATATATTAATGTCCACTTCAAAATAATGATTATGCATTCATAATGATCAAATTCACTCTGTCACAACACTTGTTTGTGCTTTATGGCAATTATGCAAATTTTTATTTATTTATTGGCATACATCCAGGCAGCTTTTAGTGCCAGCATCAAAATGACGTGAACAATCGGTGCCCAACTCCATCATGATATCGAAGAACAGGCAGGTAATTGACATTCTTTTGCCAGGTGTGCAGATGTTATAGTTCAAACATGGTACTGGCCTAACATTGCATGAACACATGGTGAATGGATGACAGTTACCTATCTGCATTTTGTTATTTTGACTGAGTCCGGCATTGATTGTTTTACCATTTTGACTTTATGTCTTGATAAGTTGTGAGTTATAAAAGTTCTTTTGCTTCAAATGAAAATATTAAACAACAAGAGGTCCATGTGGACCTAATATTGCTTATCTTGTTCTCACTGGTCTGCAAGCCAATATAAGACCAGTTGACCATGTAATTTTAGTTGGAATGTATTTTTCACTTGGTTTGCAAGGAAGCCAAGCAGGTGAGAGACTTCTAAAAGCTCTACCTTGATAGAACATTGGTAAAACATGTTATATGAAATGTTCCTGCAAGGTTTTCTTCACATTTCGCAGGAAGGAGATGAGAAAATAATATTTTCCACCTGGTTTATTTAAAAGCAAAAATCTTGCATGTAAGGCCACCAAAGATATGTATTTGGTAGTACATGTACATGTTATAAGAAAGATTTGGTCCAGTGTATTTTTAGAAGAAATCACAAATGCATTTTCCACTTGTTTCTCTCAAAACCACATGGGTGCTAGGGAAGACACCACAAAATAAACTTTCGTAAAAATAAAATGTTTTAATGAATATTCCCACAAAGTTTGGTCAAAATTGGCCTTCAATTTTTTTGGAGTTGTCAGAAATACTTTTTTTCACTTGGTTGCTATGGAAACCAAACAGTGGCTAGGAAAGCCACCAAAAACATGACTTCAGTCAGAACATGTTCCCACAAAGTCTGATTAAAATTAGCTCAGTAGTTTTCCATCTGGTTGCTAGGGAAGCCACCAAAAACACAAATTAGGTAGGACATCTGAGAAGCATTTCTACAAGTCTGATCAAACATTGGCTCAGCAGTTAGAAGAATGTCAAATATCGATGAACACATGACTGACAATGCACATTGCACAACAGATGCACCCGGTCATACAGTATGCTTACATGGCCATAGGCCAGGTGAGAAAAGAATATGTGTATAATCAGTTTTCTTTAGTCAGAATTCTAAATTCTGCTTCAGCTTTCCCTTGCCACTCTTGTTCTCTATCATACATCTCTTGGATAATCCAGTTAGGGGATCCTTTGTACAAAGGCCACCTGGCTTTAGGGAAATTTGTCCAACCCAATGATGGCCACTATGCAAAGGCTTGACTGTACTAGAATATTACCAGATAATATAAACATTTAATGTACAAAATCTCCACCACATCCCCCACTTTTTTTCATTGAATGAATTCACATTGATTGGACAAAAGTAATCAAAAGGAGCCACTCCATCTCTGAATGACTCTGACAAGAGGTGATTATTGAATAATTTTAGAAGCTTCGACCACCATATTCTTTACTCCAAGATCATATTAACAGATGAAGAGTTGTCAGCATGCTGATGTCAAACCAATAAAACTATGGAAATCTATACTATACTTCTGAATTACTATCAACACCTCAAACATGCATACACACAAGAAATTGGTTTAAGTTTCATCTGAGCTTAAAAGAATGTGTTCGCACCTGTTTTGTAAATAGATAGTTTCTCTCAGATCAATGATTAAAGGGTTTATAAGACTAAAAATAGTACACAAATTAGACATGGAGTAGGTAATTAGTTTATCACATTTGTTTGTATCAATCCACCTTTCTACTTGTCAATTTTCTAATCAATTCTATATTGTATATCTGTTTCTCAACATCTATAGAGAGAACAAGTATCGCTAATGAATGTTTGAGGCTAATTGAGTTTTTTGGAAAAGATAACCTTCTCAAGATTGTTGTAAAATTAGTGTGAAGATTTAAAGTGGTTATCATTTCTATATCACACATCGGGGAGTTTACAATTGTTTGTTTACATGTATGTTTGTGTATTGTTTCTTAAAATCTTTGATAAAAAGAATAAAAGGAGGAGAAGAAATTTAATTTCTCAAGTATCTATATTTATCTTTAGGCTTTTCAAAATGTTTGCAAAAAAAAAAAAAAAAAACACATTGTAGAACATCAACAATTTCTGAATTGGTTCTATAATAATAATTATTACAAGGACAACAATAATGATGATGATGTTTATTATTATTATTGGTATTGTTGATTTTGTAAAGGATTGGTCCATTGCCTATTCTATTATAGCAGAATATATATGAATGAAGTTTTTGTAAGAGTAATTCTCTATCATCATCACAATCATCATCATCATCATCATTATTATTATTACTGTTGTTATTAAGGATTGGCCCCTTGTCTATTATGGCAGAAAACATTGGAAATGCGAGTTTTTGTAAGAGTAATACTAATGGCAATTTTCCAACAGCATCATCATCATTTGTTGTTGTTGTTGTTGTCATTGTTATTATCATCATTAAAAAGATTTACAGTTTTAAACATTAAAATTTGTTTAACAGGTTCAATAATAATTATTATTACATTAATAATAACTAATGATGATTTTAAAGAAAAATCATCTTCAGTTTTGTTGTTATTCATTATCATGTTTATTATGATTATTATAATTATTATTATTGTTATTATTATTGTTGTTGTTGTTCTTAATGATGGACTCTACCAACTGTAGCAGAACATATATGAGGAAAAAAGTTTTGTAAGAGTAATACTAATACCAATTCTCTATTATTATTATTATTATTATCATTATTACTGCTTCTACTACTACAACTACTACTACTGCTGTTGTTGAGAATTGGTCTTTTTTTACTATTATTGCAGAATATATATGGGCAATGAATGTTTGGAAAGAGTAATTCTAATGCTGATTCTTTAAAACAACAGTGGCACTCCCCTATTGTATTATCGATTCATTGTGAATTTTTATTTATTTAATTTTATTATGTCTATGGAATGAAAAACCTTTCCTCAATATTTGAAGTTCAATAACATCTCACAAAGTGAGACCTCAGTAAATCTGAAGGAAAAAAAGGATTGAGTGCTAGCAAAATGTATGAGTTTGTTGACAGTCTCATATCACATGATGTCAACATCTGCTATCAAGTTGTAACAGGGATGCTTAAATTTGATTGGCTATCTGCTAGATGGAAAAGTCAAAGTGGAAGATCATGAGTTAAATCGTAATTTTAGTGTCAAATTAGTGATGGATGAAAAAAAAGGACTGCCCTTTATGCTGGTGATGTAAGTGTGATGTTCAAATGACACATGTGTGAAATTACCCCAAACACTTTGTAGGCCAGATTGGGCCTACCTCCCCAGGAACAAGTATATGTACCCATCTCTGTCCCAATAATGTCAATCAGAATAATATTATTGGGACAGATTTATCTGTCTACTGCTGCTACAGTCAGCCCAGCTGCAAACTTAATACACATTTCACATTTTATGTTTTTGTAATTAATGAAAATCTTCCATGACCAATATTTCTCTGAATTCATTTCAGGATAACATTGCCCAAAAAGCTTCCCTCTATTAGTGACACAGAGAGGGATGAATGGTTTGACGACCTTGAGGAGAGCCATAGCTTACAGTTATGGTCTAGTGTCACCAGCACTGTTAGTGTGTGTGTCAACAATCCACAAAATGGTATCAGTACCAAAAAACTTGATATGTATTCAGTTTATAGCAATTTAATACATCTGATATAGTGATAAGAAATGTTAGTTATTCATCATCATCATCATTATTATTATCATTATTATTATTATTATTATTATTATTATTATTATTATTATCTGTATGACAGTTTACACAGTAACTTTCTGTTTGTAACTATGCATTCCATTGGTTAAAGTTTACACATGTAGGATTCACATAACATAAATCAGTTGGATCTGTGGTATTAAATAACAACTTGGAAGTTTGTTACAGGTTTTAGGGTGATTTCTGTTTCATTACAAAATTCAAAGATTGATTGAATCTCTAGATAAGTTATGCTAGATAAGTTCATGCATTACTTCCCTGATATTGTTTATATATGCAGTTTTGCACCTTGAGCACAGGATCATGGGCTTCCCGCAACTTTTCATCCTATGCCCCCCAAATCTTTACCTCTATGCTCCACTTTTGGCATGCTAATTTTTGTCAGAAAAAAAATTGAACATTACACCTACCATGTTTCTTTAGTGCATGTCCATCCATGTCTGTGTTGAAGCTATCAATTGCTAAAATCACTAAAGGCAATAAAAACTGTAGGATGGCAGTTAATATCCATTTTAAAACAACATATTTGGCAATAAAAACATTCAAAGTTTGTAGTAGTCTTCCGAGTTGTACTGTAGTCTTTGATGGCCATTAGTGTAACATATTTTCGAGGTTAAACGCCCACCTATGATGACGAAGATTTAATTTATTTAGAGGTTGAATTACTGACAGAAGGAGCTAAATTTATGAAGTCATTTTGTTTAATCAATAAATTATCAATTTGAAAAGAAAAGTAATTCAGAAAAAAATGGGAATTATTATAATAAATGCTGGTAGACAATGAATGAACACTAAAGTTAAATGATAGCAAGATCCAGAACAGAAAATTCCATAGTGCAACTCATTTCAGGTGAACCAGATATTTGAACATGTTAATGCTTTGATGAGTTACTTGAACACTTGATGAAACATTCATTACAATAACGCAAGTGTCCAAGGAAAAGATGATAGTACAGTGCCTAAACAAAATTATGGTGGCAAAACTGTCAAAACAAATAAGATTATCTCATTTCTTTTAGCACTACTAATGCATTAAGTATTATCTACAGTTTTTGTTTGTCCTTAAAATGTTGTGTGTCCCGCAAATTTGGAGCAAATGAGGTGCAGTATCCCCTGCCCTTGGGATCCTAGGTGCAACACTGTGTATGGATGTTCAATCTCAAACAGTAGTATATGGCTTTCTTTTTGTTAGCTCTACAAGAGGTTATACAATGGTCCAGCATCCTTCTGTCATCCGTCTGCCATTCGTTAGCAAGTGTTATTGTTATTGTTACTGCTCCAAAACAACTTAAAGGAGTGTCACGAAACATAGCATACAATTTCATCTTAGGTCTAGTTGCTCCTAAATGTAAATGGTATCCTTCAAACATTTATCTTTTCTGTCTTTCCATCATTCCCATCTGTCCATACATTTACACTTCTTGTAACCACCAAAGCTCTGCAACCATGACATAATTGGATGCCATTTGGTAAGAGAATTGCCTATAACATGTAGATGTGCCTTTGTCTTTTTAGGTTCAATGTTGTTGGAGTCATTGCCCTTTTTTTTATATCAAATTTACATCGCCCTTATAGCAGATTCTTGTAACCAGCATAGTTCAGGAATCATTCAACATATTTTGATGCAATTTGTTGTGTGCATTGTCTTATAGCATAGATCTAGATGTGCCTTTTATTTTTATTTTTCCTCATCAGCTCAATTTTTGGATAGAAATATGACCCTTGACAATTAACTTCACATCTTCACATGGGCTGTTGCTTGTAACTAACATAGTTAAAGAACCATTCAACATATTCTGATGCAGTTTGGTATGAACATTATCTCAGAGACATAGATGTGTCTTTTACATGTTTTGTCACATCCACACCATTTTGGATTGAGTTATGGCCCATGACAGTTAACTTCACATCCAGTAGTGCTTGTAACTGGCATAGCTCAAGAACTAGTCAACATGTTGCAATTTGGTACGAACATTGTCTCATAAACCTTGATATTCCTTTTATGGGTTTAGTCTCATCTACTACAATTTGGACAGAGTTATGCTCCTTGTCAAGCATATTTTTGTCTCCACATGGAAACTTGGAATGCGCTTGCTGTCAGCATAGCCTAAGAATCATATAGCATATTCTGATTGAATGATAAGAATATTATCTCTTAGACTTAGATTTGCCTTTTATGGGCTTTGTCTCATCTGCTCCATTTTGGACAGAGTTATGGCCCTTGTCAATTAAATTAATATGTTTACCTGGGATATTGATTGTAATCTCGTAAAGCTAAATGTGCATTTTATGTGTTTTGTCTCGTCAGCATCATTTATGTTGAAAATCAGTTTCATATCTTTACATTGGGATGTTGCTTGTAATCAGCATAAATCAAGAGCCACTTAACATTATCTGATGCAGTTTGATCCAAATATTGTTTCATAGAGCTTTGTGTCTTGTCCACTCATTTTGGACATGGTTATGATCCTTGTCAATCAATTTCATATCTTTGTCTTTACTTGAGATGTTGCTTGTATTGATGAGACCTTGAAGGAGTTGGAATTCAAGCATTTCCCATCATCATTTAGAGGAGTCATTGCCCCTAAATGCCAATTTTCCCTTAATTTTGGTTTCCCAACACAAGTTCTTCTGTTTAAGGCCTGATGGAGCAAATTGTAGTGAGTGGGCCCTTTGCAATGCACCCATTCACTAATAGCTTTAGTCTTCTGTAGTCTGCCATTTTGGTTGAGCATTAAAAATTCCTTTTGCACATGATAGTTTCAGTTCTACTGCACATGTCTTCACCAAACTTTGTGGATAGCTTGCACATGGGGTAAAGAAGAAGCCTATTGATTTTGAAGTCAGTGGTCAAGGTCACTGTGACTGAAAGAAGAAAATTGGTTTCTGCTGAATAACTTTAATTCTGCATCACATTATTTCTACATCACATAGCTGGACACAAATTTGTGGATATCTTGCACTTTGAGTGAGAAGTAGGCTTATTGATTTTGGGGGTCAAAATGTTGAAGATCAAGGTCACTAACTGAAAGAAGAGAAATGGTTTCTGAACAATAATGTTAGTTCTGCATCACATACCCGGATCAGACATTGTGGATAGCTTGCACTTGTGGTAAGGAAAAAGCCTATCAATTTGGGAGTCAAATAGTTAGATGTCAGGATCTCTATAGCTGAAAGAAGAAAAAAGGTTTCTGCACAATAACTTGAGTTCTACATCACAGACCTGGACTAAACTTTGTGTGTGGCTTGCACTTAAGGTGTGGAAGAGGTATGTCCAATTTGGGGTCAATAGATCAAAGGTTAAGGTCATTGTGGTTCAGATAAAATTGTGTTGTGCAGAATAACTTTTATTCTAAAGTGGTGCCTTGATCAAACTTTTTGGATGGCTTGCACTTAGGGTAATACAGAAACCTTTAGATTCTAAGTAATTTTAGTTCAAAACCTTATACCTTGTCCAGTGGTCCAGGTCATTGAGACCCATTGGTCAATAATCTCCAGAATCAAACATGCCCTATTAGTTTCTTTGTATAATGTGCTGTTCACTGTACTCTTGTTTTAACAAATATTAATTGTGGATTAAACCAAACTTAGACTGGGGGTATTTCTTGACAGTATCTGAGATAAGTTCAATAAAATATCAGTTTCAGGGTCAGATTTTTGTATTGCACTTATCTTGTGAACATGTTAACTTAAATTTACAAGAAAAAAAATGTTACAAAATTTTTAATGTTGGAGTTTCTCAAGAATAAATGAGATGTTTTAAATACTCAGCAATTAAAAAAGAAAAAAGGAGGAAAGAACCAGGCTTCTTATAGATTCCTACACATTCTTTTCAGCCACTAGAGCATCAGTCTTTTTGAGGGACTTTTGTTTGAAAATTTAAAGAGGAAATGCAGAATTTGATTTAGAGGATTTTTCTATATGATTGTTTCTGTTAGAAGCATCAAGATGATGAAGTAGACCTTCACATGAATTCTGAATAGAATCATAATAAAAACACGTTTCTGTTTCTCATTATTTTAGAGGAAAATCAGAGGATTTGTGCCACAGTTCTTCCATATGTGTTCAAATTGTTGCAACAGTACACAGATTTCAGGGTTGTACGACCAATCCTGTCACTTACTGGTTTGACTGTAGCCAACAATGGTATGTGAATTGCTTAGATTTGCAAGTTCCTAATGAGCAGACTTAATTGTATGCATCAGCACGATATTATTGGCAATGTATTTTAACAAATTCATAATAACAGAAGTAAACATCATTATTTAAAATTTTGTTCAATTTAATTGTTTTTCACTATCACCCATTACTGTGTATTCAAAATCTTACATTTGTAGTGAGTGAGAGGTTGGTAAAATAGTTAGTCTAAGCATTAAAATGATGCACTAAAATATGAACAGTTGCATGTTACATAGAATAATTATAGGCCTTCCGCACACCTCTGTACTTCTTGAACTATAAGATCAACTTGGAACTTTAGAGGAATCATTTTCCATTTCAGTACATCTTAGAATTGGGTAAAGTTTTTAACTGTAAGGACATCAACTTTATGATGTCTTCATATTTGAAGACTTTTTTTTATTCCCCTGCAATAAGATATCGCAAGACAAAGGGAGGTAACTTTTGTTAACCTGGCCAAGATCCATACACATACACACACACATATTCTGCAAATAAAAATAGCCAGTTGTATAATTAACATGTGAAATTATCTTTCATGGTAATATTGCTAACATGAGCTTTTTTAATTGAAACAACAATGTTATTTGAAAAGATAAATAATAATAAAAAATAGATACAGAAAGATTAATCTAAATTAATATATCTATGTAATGTTCAGTATATCAAACTATTTCAATCAGACTTGAAGAAAATATTTCAAAACTTAGAAGAAATATGCTGGGATATTGAAACCACATTTGCTATGAAGCTTTACATTAGGAAAATCAAGTTCAATTTTCACAGCTTTTTAACAAAATTTAATGGAGTTATGGCACCTGTTTGACTAAGAACTTTGTCCTTAAGTCGCATTATATTGGCAGGGGCATCCATGTTGTATGTACACATTTGTAGTCTGAAATACAAACTCTTGTTTTTTGAACTAATGTCTTTCAGGCAGTTTTAAAAAAGATGTTCAAGGCTTAAAAAAATTCAAGACACCAGATCATTTTTTTCACATTGGAAGTAACTTTTCTCCAATAGGTAATGCTAAAGTAACTTCAAATAGTCTTAAGATTTGTGGAAGCCATCAAACTGAGGAAGGCATCAAAATTTCAAACTTTTCTCAACTGTCTAACAATGTAACAAAAATTTTTAAGGTTGAATTATTTGTCTGCAAGTTACTCTTAGTGAATAATTTTTTCAAAAGCCTAGTAATTGTGGAGCTAGAGAAGGAGGATATATATGTTAAAGTTTGCATCTCAGTTTATTTTGTGGAAAAATATGTGTAAATACAGTCCTACTCGTTTATGTCGACATCCGCGGGCCACGAGGCAATATTGTCGACATAAGCGGATCCACATACAAGTGAAATTTGTCTGTAAGGGGTGACCTGTCATAAGTGAGTAGAATTTACACTTTGAGAAAATGAACAAGGGAAATTTTGAGTAGATGAAGACAAAACCAGTGTGAAATACACTTGTATATTGACAACTTACATTTTTGTTACCTTTGTGTAATAAAATCCATAATGTGTTAAGTACATGTATATGAAAAATCCAGGAATTTGAGTATAGGTCAGATGTTAGAAAATTCATGTATCAGTCACATTCTGTTAAAAAACACATGTATACAAAGATGGTAGTCCTTGTTTGATCTGTATCCCATTGTCAACCAATACATGTGACCAAACAATTCACTATGATATTCATTCAATGGCAGTAGCATGTGGCTGTATAGTACTTTTATTTACATGCTACTTGTACTTAAATTGGCCAAGATTTTGGTCTGCAATCATCTTACTGAGGCTACCAAGGGGATGAGGCTATTCATAGGGAAATGAAAACCTGTCAACAAGTTATGAATTTTCTCTGATCACAAAACATTCAATGACATTTTTTGTTTTTAAAAAAGTCTTAATTAAGCATAAGTAGAATCTGTGTTTTACGCTGCAATTGGTAGCCATCATAAGCATAAATAAAGTTACTTTTTTCCTGCAGAAAAGGAAACTTTCACGGCACAATAAACATGTTTCAATCACCAATCACTTTGGAAAATGCAACAATTGATCAGATTCCATTGTTTTTATTCAAGTTTGATGATGACTTCCTTTCATGAAGGGTGCATTGTTTTTATTGAAGATTGTAGCTGGCTTGCTTTGATGAATGGTTCATGTGTTATTGAAGTTGCCGCAAAGGCCAACTTTGGAGGACCAAACAAATGCCTGTTTATTAATCAGATGGCAACATTAAAGCCTGGTGGCAACATCAGATAATTGTAGAACAAAGTATGGGTCGGAACTGGCAGCTTGATTTGTTCAAGCTGGGACCTAGGGCTTCTATCAACATATACATTTGTTTTTTATCTCGATGTCGACATAAGCATGACAAATTTGGTAGTAACAATGGACCAGGGGACTGGGACTTTGCTATTTTGTCATAGGCAGTTTGTCAACATAAGTTATGTCAAGTTAAGTGAATAGGACTGTATTAATCTCTGATTGCAAATATGAACAGGTGTGAAAAGCACATATTGATTTCTTTTCATTAATACCACAATAAACGTTCATACATGATCTGTCTGACCAAAGGGTTTATATGAAATAAGTTGGACATTTTCTTTTAAATAGAAAAGTAAAATGAGTAAATTTAAAAATCAGACTTTATAACCTGAAAGAATTTTGGGTCTCTTTCCATGCTATATCACTTATAAAATAAATGTATTATCCCCTTCCCAATGGCTGGGGATATAGAAATGGGTTGTGTCCATCAGTCCATCAGTCAGTCCATCCATCTGTCCTTCCATCACACTTTTGTTTCCAGAGCATAACATTGAAACCATTCAAGATATCTTTGTCAAACTTGGTACATATATTAGACCAGTCATCCTGATGTGCCTTTTGCTACCTATTTACAGTTCTTAAGTTTCAATATTTTCAATATTCTTTTGTCAATTTGTCCATCCATCCATTATGGACACTTTTGTTTCCAGTGTAAACCTATAAAACAGTTTAAGATATTACACTAGTGGTCTAGATTTTTGCTTTTCACATTTCTTCGGTTTCAATATATTTAATGTTTTTATCTATTTACCTATTCATCCTTCCATCCATATTTACACTTTCATTTCCAGAGCAAAATTCCAAAATACTTCAAGATATCTCATTGAAATTGTATGCACATATCAGACTTTAGACTAGTGGTCTAAATGTGCCTTTTACTATTGGTTTTAAGCTTTTTATATTTTTGTCCATTCCATCCATCCATCTATTATCCTCACTGTCATTTCTGGAGGAAAACTCCAAAACCTTTCAACACACCTCTTGGCCAGCTTGAATTTTTAGCACAACTTCTTATAGATGCAAAGTCATATCAACATTAGGTTTTCACCAGAACTCTTACGATGTAAAATTGGTACTAAATGAAAATTATGTTGATCTGATATCCAATATGGTCACCATGGTAGCCATATTGAAATTTTTTATATTGCAACTCCTCCTAAATGGAAAGTCATATCGACATCAGTGTTTCACCAGAAGGATTATTATGATATCTAGTTGGTCCTGAATGAAAGTAATGCCAATCTGACCTCAAATATGGCTGACATAATGAACATCTTGTATATCAGTAGACGTAAAAGCATATCATTGTCAATACCAGCCTTAAATTATAAGACAAAAAGACAAATAGGCAAAACCAATTTAAAACAAAATAACATTGATTTTTTTACTTGTTTTAACAATGACAATAAAGAATTTTTTGTGTATATGTGTGAAATAAAGAAAACTCTTGTTTGCCTAGAGAAAGAAGATGTAATTATTAAAGAACATATGTGTCCATTTGTATATGCTTTTTTAACTTTAAATGAAATTAGCTGAATAACATACATTTTTTTTAAATACAGTCCTACCCACTTATATCGACATCACTTATGTCGACAAGCCGCCTATGTCGACAAAAAAAGCAAAGTCCTGGTCCCTTGGTCTACTATTACTACCAAATTTGTCATGCTTATGTCGACGTCGAGATAAAAAATAAACGTACATGTCGACAGAAGCCCTTGGTCCCAGCTTGAACAAATCCTTTGTTTTCTAATCATTTATGTCGACAAGCTGCCAGTTCCGACCCATACTTTGTTCAACAATTAATTGATCTTGCCCCCAAGCTTTAATTTTGCCGCCTTATCATTTATGTCGACAAGCGGCCAGTTCCGACCTGTACTTTGTTCAAAAATTAGTTTATCTTGCCGCCAGTCATTAATGTCTCGGTGGATTAAAAAACAGGCTTTTGTTTGGTCCTATAAAGTTGGCCTCACGCGTCGACTTAAATAACACATGTACCTTTCATCAAAGCAAGCCAGTTACAATGTTCAATAAAAACAATCCACTCTTCATTTTTTAAAAAAATCATCACCAAACTTGAATAAAAGCAATGAAACTTTATTTATGTTTATGATGGCTACCAACGGCAGCGTTAAACGCAGATTAAATTTACAGTCTCTGGAAACGAAATAACTGGCTGTTAAGGAAGTCGAAGGTAGGGCATCTCGCAAAGATGTCTGTGAAAACTTTTCACTTAAACATAACACCCTGTCAGGATGGATGATAAACCAACAAGTTGTTCTCCACCTTATTTTTTTTATATTTTTTTTTTGTACTGGTTACTGGTGGCGGACCAGTAAAAAAAAAAAAAAAAAAAAAAAAAAAAAAAAGGAGAACAACTTGTTGGTCTAGATGGATGAAAGCTGCTGAGTCTATAAAGAAAGGCTACATTGAAGGTAAATTAATCATATCAGCCGCATATCTCTTGTTCAATTTTATGTACTTTATACGATGACTTCTGTAAATAAATACATGTTTTCATTTCCCTGTGAATAGCCCCATCCCCTTGGTAGCCTCAGTAAGATGGGAACATTGTTTCAGGCTGATCAAAATCTAGGCCAATTTAAGTACATGTACATGTACTTTGTAGCATGTAAATAACAACTATGAAGTCATGTGCTACTGGCGACAATGATTGTCGTAGTGAATTGTGTAGACGTGTTAGATCAAATGAGGACAACCATTTTTTATTCATGTGTTTCCTATCAGGATGTGACCGATGCATACATTTTCTAACATGAGACCCGTACACGGATTCATGGATCTTTCACATACATGCACTTAACGCATTGTGGATTTTATTACACAAAGGTAACCAAAATGTAATTTGTCAATATAGACGTGTATTTCACGCTGGTTTTGTCATCATGTACTCAAAATTTCCATTGTTTGTTTTCTCAAAGTGTAAATCCTGCTCACTGACGACATGTTCCCCCCCCCCCCCCCCAACACTTATCTCGACATCCGCTTATGTCGACAATATTTCCTCGGGCCCGAGGATGTTGACATAAACGGGTAGGACTGTACTGTTATGTCGGTCTCCATTGGCAAAGTATCAAAAGCTCAGTCTCAACATCGGTCCATGGGCATTCACAAAGGTCATCAACTGCCTTGTCACCTCTTTGCTACACATTGTCAACAGCTACTGTAACGTACTTCAACAATATCCCTCCAAAACACATGATAAGTGTCTTCTTTCCCTCTTGAGTCAGGTATGGTTTCTTGTGATCTGGGACAAGTCAGATCTCATTTCATCCCAGCATTGTCCACCTGGACATGGAATTCCCTCTTGAGTCAGGTAGAGTTTCTTGTGAACTGGGACCTGTCAGCTTTCATTCCATCCCAGCATTTTCCACCTGGGCATGGAATTTTTTACCAATCTCAACTTCAGTCGCCTCCCTCACATATGCTTGGCTCGGATTATCAAGCTCATGGAGTCGATTTCCAACAGGAAGTGGATTTCAACAAGAGAGTTTTTGCAGTTCCTTGGTCTGCTCAATGTGGCCGGGGATTTGATCCTTCTCAGCCACCTTTTAATGTGCCTGTGGCAGATGGCCTGCTGGCCCAGTGGCACCCCTTTTCTGGTCAACGCAATCAACAAATTATGATCTTGACCAAAATAGTATCATTCCTGCATCAGTGGTGCAACAAACAGTGGCTCATGGCAGGAATTCCACAGGAAAAATCCCAACCAGAAATTACAATCTGCACAGATGCCAGTTTTTGCAGTTGGGAAGCCCAATTGTTACCCATCTCCACCACAGTCTGTAGCAATGGGGGGGCGGGGGGGGCAGAGAAGTTATCTCTTCACATAAACCTTCTAGAAATGAAGATCACAGTAAATGTGTTTCATTTCTGGATATATCAACGTTGTGGGAAGACAGTTCTCATCCTGATGGACAACTCAGTGGTGGTGGCCTGCCTCCTCAAATGGGGGGGGGGGGGGGCAGGGCAAACCAATCACCCAACCTGTGTTCTGGTTTGGGACATTCTGTGCTGGTGCTTCCACATGAATTAATGGTCCAGATCAGGTATATCCCTGGCAACCTCACTGTCCTGACTGACTCACTGTCAACAAGAAGGGGCCAGACCCTTCACACCAAGTGGTCTGTCCATCCATAAGTCTTTCATTGGATTTATGCATTTTGGGGCACATCCAGTGATAGGCTTTTCTGAGAAAAGGTGGAATCACAAACTGCACAACTTCATCTCCACAGTCCCGGAAAGCAATTCTGATAGCTCCTCTTAAGTTCCAAACCACTATAAGATATGACTGCTGTTACATAAAAAATAGAAAAACATAAAATGACTTCTCACACTGAAGCTGCTTAGCAGAATTTGACCAAATTTGACAGAACGCATTCTGGAAATAAGGGCTTTCACATTTATAATAATAATACTGATTCAGCAGGTATGGCTGTCATTACTAAAAATGGAAAAATCCTTTAAGCAACTGCTTCTCAAAAACCACTTAACAGAATTTGAAGAAATGTACAGAAAGCATCCTAGTATGAAGGGCTTTTAAATTTATCTTCCATCAGATGTGGCTGTTGTTACAAAAAATAGAAAAACCTTCAATAACTTCTTTTGAAAAAAACTGCTTAAGAGAATTTGACCAAATTTTACAGAAAGTGTACTAGCTTGAACATGTTTCAGATTTTATATAAATAATGCCATTCCTCCATCAAATATGGGTGCCATTACTAAAAATAGAAAACCATTTACTCAACTTTACCTATTTTTTAAAAAACCACAGAACAAAATTTTACCAACTCTGGCAAGACAGAACAGAATTTGAAAAACTTTGACAAAAGCATCATGGAATACTGGCCTTGAGATCTTTCAGTATTTGACAAATTATGTTGATATGCCATAAAATATGGATGAAGGTATAAAAACTAAACCTCAAAACAAATAACATATGCAATCAACAGCATTGGAAGAAATTTATACAGAAAGCATCCAACTGACCCAGACTTTTTGGTCAAATACTTTTCCATTTGGCTATTAGGCAGATATGTTTACAAGGTGAGCCATCTGAAGCCGCTTGCTGTTTATCAATACAAGGGTTTTGCCATATACACATCATTGATAGCTAAGGTTTTTGAGGCAGTGTTAATTCCTCAATTATGTATATTTCATTGATTCATGCATCTTGGATTGACATTATATTCCGATTTTTACTTATTTTGTTTTTTACAGCCAACAATCAGAAGAGGGCTAGACAGTGTGGTGGACTGGAGATTATGGTAAAACAGCTGCAGAACATTGTCTCCCAGTTCAGTCTCTCTGAGTTAACTCCCATGGCCATTTCCTTTATCAATACTCTGGACTCTTGTATTACAGAAAATGGTAAATAAATATATATTTATCAGTGGTCACTAATTGCAGATATAGGGCCAAAGGGGAGGCTTTTTTGTTGCATATATACATTGGAGACCAAGTTCACTCTATATTTACTGTTGTTCCTTCTCAAGGATGCTAACATACCATGATGTACAAACACAAATGATGCCCGTTGATGCAGGTATATGGTACATGTGTAATGTTGCATTGTTACATCTACATTTTCAAAGATAGTGACTTGCAAAAATACCTTCATATTTTGTGTCCGCCTTTCTCTCAGATAATGAACAATGAAGAGAAATGAAGGAAAAAAACATGTTTGGATCTATCTACCCTTCTAAAAAAGTTTAACTTTCAAATTTAGCTTCAAGAGACATCAGCTAGAACCACGAGTTTTTGCCTTATGTTATATAAGACATTTTCAAATGTTTGTGAGTGCATTTTTTAATGATTTATTGTAGTTACAGTAATTTCAAACTTAATAATATTTAGATTTTATCATTTGTAACCTCGTTAGTCATTTACAGAAAGATGTTTTAATAATAAGTGCTGTAAAGCTGATATCTAGAGTATTGATAAAAGTCATTGATTGAAATAAAAAGCTCAAATTAAAATAAAAAAATAAAAATGAAGTTGAAAAAGTATGAAGTTATCAAGTTTTGTGTTTGTTTATTTATTTATTCACAGCCAGGGTAAGAAATTAGTTATTGCTACATCTGTTCATGGATTTATTTTTATTGTTCTCTTAGAGGAAAATGCAAAGAAACTGGGAGAGCTTGGTGGCTTAAAGCTGATGGTGGACATTTTGAAACATAGGCATCTCGACTGTCAAGCCAAGCTGAAAATTTTGGTCACTCTAGGACATTCATTAGATGTTTGTGGTCAGTAGTCACCTGTAGATACTTGTTTTAAGTCATGTCTTGTCTGGGGTCTAGGTATCCCATACTTGCATACATGGATTGGGAGTAGTTGTACGAGTAACATGTAATCCATAACTTAACATAATATGGGGACGTGTTAATTTGCAGCAAATTTTGTATTTGAACATCTTTACAATGCATAGTGTTCTGAGTTTAATTTTCAAGTGTTTAATGTTAAAATCAAAACCCTTTTAATCGTATATAAGGTTTGTTTCATATTTGAACTGTTTCATTTGTGCATTCATCAACATATGCTTGTTACCACTCTGGAGTCCATATTTCAGATCTGATTTCAATCAAACCTGGAATATGAGTTTATATCATTAAAATCTTGGACGAGTTCAATAATGAGTGAGATCAATGCATGTTAATGATGTAATCTTGCACCTGATTGGTTAACCTTCTTACCACTCTGGAGGCCTTATTTCTAATCTGATTTTGATCACACTAAGATTGTATGCTTATATCATTAAGATATCAAATGAGTTTGTTAATGAGCAGGATCCATACATACTAATGAGGTGATCTTACATCTGATTGGCTGAGCTTGTTACCACTCTGGCAGCATTATTTCTGATCTGACTTTTATCAGACTTAGAAAATATGCCTTTATTATAAAAAGGTTTCAGATGAATTTAATAATGAGAAAGATCCACACATTCTAATTAGGTGAACTTGCATCTGATTGGCTGATCTTGTTGGAGGCTGTATTTGATTTTGATAAAACTTGGAATATATGTTTATATCATTAAGATCTCAGACAAGTTTGATTATGAGTGAGATCCACTCATTCTAATTACATAATCTTGCATTGGATTGGTTGAGCTTGTTACCCCTCTGGAAGTCATAATTCTGATCAAAATCTGAATAAGGGACTATAACATTAAAATCTTGAAAAATAATGAAAGTGAAGAGGATTCACACATAGTATTGAGGTGATCTTACATCTGATTGGCTGTGCTTATTGTCACTCTCGAAGCCATATTTTTTTTCTGATTTTTATCAAACTTTAAATATAGGCTATATTAATGAAATACTTTGCAGCTGATTGGCTGAACTTGTTACCTCTCTAGATCTAGAGACTATAATTCTCATCTAGTTTCTAAAAAATACTTGGTAAATAGGCTTATATCATCAAGATCTTGGATGACTTCAGTTATGAGCAAGAGACTGTGCATATGAGCAGGAGACTGTGCATATTAATTATGCCTTGATCTTTAAAACAAATTTTCATCTGGATATAGTGAAATAGGTAAAATCAACATGATATAAAGTTTGGGACATAGTTTACCTTGGTTGTGTTCTTACAATACTAAATAAACTTGCTTAGTGAAATGGTCAACTGCTCAGTTATGTAAGCCAGGTGAACAATATCAGGCCCACTTGGACATTTTGTTTAAAATTCAGATTTGCAGGGGTGAGACTTTCAATAGGCAGTGGAATCTCGTGCCTTAAGAAATATAATTTGTATGAGATACGAGAAAGTTTCAAGTATATTCTTGATTAGCAGGCCAATGAAATAAGTTTTAACTCAACCAGACCATACAACATGAATTATAATTCTTCTTGAAATAATTCCAAAGGAGCCATAATTGACCATTTATTGAAATCTTTAAAATTTGAAGCTTAGACAACATACTGCATTTGGCACAATATGTTTGTGAAATAGCACATTCTGCAGTTGTATATTTATTAGATTAGATATCAAGACATTTTGTATTTAAGTTATTATATTTTATTAAAAATCTCTTGTCTGGTATATCTGGCTTACTATTTAGAGAGCAACCAAAAGTACATAATTGAAGATGGTGGATTGGCCTGTTTGATTCAGCTACTCACAGATTATGAAGATGAAGAAATGTCCAAGGCAGTCAAATACATCCTACATTTATGTGTTTCCAAAGGTAACAAAATATGGATAATGAAGAATAATGTTCTAAATCTCATCCCTTTTAAAACTTTCTTTTCCTCCCATTTCTAAAAAGTACATAATAAAAATCAAAGAGCAGTGGGGTGGAATCCATCAAATTCTGTAAACGTCTTTTAGAAGAGAAAGAAGTAAATAGGAATAATTGTATATATGACTGTATAATTTATTTTACATTAATCACAAAAAGTTTCACAGCAAAATGGATTTTAAATGAAAATTTGAAAGGTTAAATATTTTAAGGAAGTTAATTTGATGCAAAAGAAATTTCTTAAGATTGTGAAAAAGATTAACCAACATTTACAAAGTATTTCAGTTTATAAATTTGGGATTTAGAGCTACTAGAATTGTAAGTATATGTGCCTGTGTTCTCATATCTAAGAGTTGTGTTCGAATCAGAGATCTTTACCTCTTTTACTCTCACTTCCATCTTATACACTTTTTTTTCTCACAAAAAGATGACAAGATTGGAGAAGATCCAGAGAGCAAGGATTTCAATGCTTTAATGGAAAATTTTGAGAGGATGAAAAGGTTTGAAACAGATTTATATTTTTCAAGATTTAATTTATGTGAATTTGTATATAATAAATTAATGCATGCACACACTGGTAAATTGGAAACTGAATAAGGTATAAAAAGTAAGGTAGTGTATATAATGTAGTATTAGTACAGTGTATTGGTACAGTTTATTCTCATTGAATCAGAAGCAGCCATTCCTATAAACAAAATAGCAGATTAACTCAACCTTTTGGATATATTGCTTTCAATGTGAATAATCTTCATCACTGGTTCTTGTTCATGGCAATGTATTAAACCAGCAATTGGATAAACAGTGGTCAGGTTAGCAGTGAAAAGAGTAAAGCATGTACATTTTGTTAATTAAAGTTTACAGGATGTAAGTAACTGGGTGCAGATGGACATAGCAACAGTTACTTTTAAGCTCATGATCTTACCCTTTAGCATGAAGTACAACTAACATTTTAAGCTGCCTTAGATTGTTTCGGCAGTAGTGGGGGATTTTGCTCAAGTAATTGGATACTGTACTGGCTGTACACGTTAAAGATCATCCATGTGTCCAACAAGGATCCAATTATAATCTTTTTTGTCTTTGGACTTGCCATGAATGTTTACAAATGCCATTTAAAGGACAAGTATTAAGAATGATAATATTTTCAATTGATGCACATTTTTGCAGTGTCACTGGATATAAAAAGTTATAGGATAAAACATTTAAATCCTAGTTATGTTCTATCTGATTTCTTTCATAAATCTTGTATTTCCCATTTTAGCTTGCCTGCATGAAAGTGCAGGCAAACTTATACTATATCCCTTGTGTTCAATATCAATGTTGGCATTACCAAATGTAAATTATATCCCTGGCATTCAAGATCAATGTTGGCATTACCAAATGTAAACTATATCCCTGGCATTCAAGATCAATGTTGGCATTACCAAATGTAAATTATATCCCTGGCATTCAAGATCAATGTATATCCCTGGCATTCAGGATCAATGTTGGCATTACCAAATGTAAATTATATCCCTGGCATTCAAGATCAATGTTGGCATTACCAAATGTAAACTATATCCCTGGCATTCAAGATCAATGTTGGCATTACCAAATGTAAACTATATCCCTGGCATTCAAGATCAATGTTGGCATTACCAAATGTAAACTATATCCCTGGCATTCAAGATCAATGTTGGCATTACCAAATGTAAACTATATCCCTGGCATTCAAGATCAATGTTGGCATTACCAAATGTAAACTATATCCCTGGCATTCAAGATCAATGTTGGCATCACCAAATGTAAACTATATCCCTGGCATTCAAGATCAATGTTGGCATTACCAAATGTAAACTATATCCCTGGCATTCAAGATCAATGTTGGCATTACCAAATGTAAACTATATCCCTGGCATTCAAGATCAATGTTGGCATTACCAAATGTAAACTATATCCCTGGCATTCAAGATCAATGTTGGCATTACCAAATGTAAACTATATCCCTGGCATTCAAGATCAATGTTGGCATTTCCAATTGTAAACTATATCCCTGGCATTCAAGATCAATGTTGGCATTACCAAATATAAACTATATCCCTGGCATTCAAGATCAATGTTGGCATTACCAAATGTAAACTATATCCCTGGCATTCAAGATCAATGTTGGCATTACCAAATGTAAACTATATCCCTGGCGTTCAAGATCAATGTTGGCATTATCAAATGTAAACTATATCCCTGGCATTCAAGATCAATGTTGGCATTACCAAATGTAAACTATATCCCTGGCATTCAAGATCAATGTTGGCATTACCAAATGTAAACTATATCCCTGGCATTCAAGATCAATGTTGGCATTTACCAAATGTAAACTATATCCCTGGCATTCAAGATCAATGTTGGCATTTACCAAATGTAAACTATATCCCTGGCATTCAAGATCAATGTTGGCATTACCAAATGTAAACTATATCCCTGGCATTCAAGATCAATGTTGGCATTACCAAATGTAAACTATATCCCTGGCATTCAATATCAATGTTGGCATTTACCAAATGTAAACTTTTATTGGTTTAGGTCAGTTTCTTAAATAGTGTTGCTTGGAATGTCTTTTTATGTGCTATGAGTATTACAAAAACTATACCAACAAAAAAGTTAATGCAGCCTACTTTTTTAAGCTTTACTATGTAGATCTTTTCTATGTAGGTATAGTAAAACCAGTACAAATCTGAATCCTTTAAAACCTCAAAAAAACTGAAAATTACTGAGAAAAATAATTTTATTTTTACTACATAAATTCAACTTCACTATTTCTTAAAATCAGAATGTTTTAAAATTTGAATGTTTCTATACTTGGGGTTTTTATTTTGTCAGGTAAAAAGTCAAATATTAAATTTATAGGATAGATCTTGTATATTGACTGTGGCTATGCTAGTTCTGGGAAAGAGTTGAAGTCAACATGAATTGGGAATACTGTACAGGCTACAATGCAACAGTGTGATGGTGCTGATAAAACTTACAGATACCATATATACTTGCGTATAAACCAGTTCCAAATGCAAACAACATAGACCCTGGTCTGCCATCACATAATGCACTGGCAGATAAGGATCTATGTTGTTTGTTCTACTGAGTAGTCCTTACAAACTGCATAGACCCAGATTTGACAGCGCATTATACGACGGCAGATCTGGGTCTATGCAGTTTTCAGTTGGTCTCCGCTTACACGTGAGTATATACGGTAATTGTTTTTAAATTGCATTATTTACCATAACAACATTTTATCATTATCATTCCACGAAAAAATGTTAATTGAAAGTGAAACCATGCAAGCTGCCTTATGGTTTCTAATTTTCATTGAGAGGCTACACAAGTATAATGTTACTGTACTCAGTTATGAGTAGGTTGCAGACAAATTGAACCAGTCCATTGAGAATGATATTTTCATTTCTTAAATTTAAAAAGTACTAAGTGGACATTGGTTCTCTATTTATTTTATATTATCTTAGTCATAAATGTGTTAAAATATGAAAATTAAAACAATTTGGTCAATATCATTTTCAATACTGGATGGCATAACCTAGGTTTGGTTCATTGTCTTAACCATTATTAAATTTGACAGGAAAACATGGCACATGTGTTGTCTTTCAAAGAGGTTTGTAAAACACTCTTGAGTGATGTAATGATAGACTTGACACTTTAGTCAAGACCAAATGGATCTGAATTAGTCTTCAAGTACAACTTGGATAATTCATTGCTTGAATTATGGAAATAGGTACATGTATGCTTGAGAACATGACATTGTGTTGTTAGCTGATGGATAAACAAAAGTCTCTGAGTAACTCATTACTAAAGCTATTAGGAACTTTATTTATTTATTTGTGAATTACCAAGGGCAGATAAAAAAAGATTGATCTCCCATTTTATACACTTTTATATTTAAAAATTTTGGTGGTCTTCTTGCTGTCATGTCAGGTAATTAAAAACCTTGAACACCAAAATTATTTGGAAGGGTCAGTTTATAAAAACAGAAACAATGAAATTTTTTTAAGGTGGTCAAATTTGTACAAGTTTTACCTTTTTTCTTTTCATCATTGAACACTTGTCAGCATGGGCATTGACAAATACCAACCTCTTCTGACTATGTATAAAATATGTAGGCAAGATTTTCTGTCAACTTTAGTATATTATTACTATAAGCCCAAAGTTAATACCCTGAAATGCTAAGGTTTCCTGTTTTGCCTGATTAAGCAAAATGACCCTCACAGATGAGACACTGCATTCCATGGAGTCCTTTTTGGAATTAAAAACTATCCTTTACAGCTCACCAGATTACCAGAATCCTCTAAATTCTTTCTTTCTTTCAGACAAAGTGATACCATGCTACTTGAGAAGATTAATTACTTGGGTACAAAACTTAAAGCTATTGAGAATGATGCCAGTAAGAAAAACCAAGAAGTTTTTGAAGTACTGATGGACCATACTAGTCACAAAGATCAAGCCCATCTTGAGAAATACAGTGGCCAAATGACACCAAGAGAAAAGTCACTTCTGAGTGCTTTGTTAAAGGTTACCAATCAAAATCTTATACATTTCATGTAAGAAAACATAATTCATAAAGTTGGTCTTTTATACCCCAGCTATATCTATGGAGGATGTACAATTGCACCAATTTCTGCTAAATTTACTGAATCCCCCCCATAAAAATGAAAGAATGTGCTTCAGTCGTGCAGTCTATTTGTTGTAAGCATAACAAAATCTGTAACATTCATTGATATTAACAAAGCTTGATCTGATCATGTAAGTACTTAGCTTCTCGATCAGCTGCCATAATCAGGTATTTACTGAGTGCCTTTTATAATTGATCAGTGAGATGTTTTCATTGATTATGTAGTTATTGAAAGCATTTTACCAAATGTGCTTGCCAAGCTTGTACAATGGCAGACATGCTGTTTGCGGTATTTGGTTGTAATGTTGCTACTGTTACATGCAGTTCTGTTGCATTGTCATAACAGGCAATCGCTGCAGCTATGCTGATGATGAATATACACAATTGTAATTTCATTAAAAGTTATTTTTTACACACATGTTTGTTGAAACATACTGCAAGGGGTCTATTCGAAGATACTGTTCTCATATAAAAACTACCCCAACCCCACCCCTTTAAAAATTGGAAATCCCCCCTTGCAAAAAAATATCAGAGGCAGGAATTCCCCCTATGTGTGAAAATTTGGGAGAAATCATTGAAGGAGGAAGCATATAGTGTTGCCTATTTCTGTTCATCCCATCCTATGATGTCACTTCATGTTCTGTCCATTACTGTTTTCATTTTTGCTCAATAGCTTTTGGAGGACTTCATGGATTAAAACCAAATTTCAAATGAGGCTTTAAATTAAAAAGACCTAGGTCAGGTTCGATTCTCATCATTTTCTGCAAAACTTTATGCAGTTATGACCGTCTTTGACATAAAACTTCGCATTATAGTTTGCCGCTAAATAATTTTGTAAGGATTTCATGGGTGAAACCAAATTTGGTATGAGGCTTTATATTGTAAAGACCTTGGTAAGTTTTAATTTTCAGTTTTCACATGCAATTTTACAGAGCTATGACCCTATTTGACTTAGAAATTTGCACTTAATTTCAACTTTTAAACAATTTCATGGATTGAAATCTAATTTGATATGAGGTTTTACATTAAGAAGAACTAGGTCCGGTGTGATTTTAATTGTTTTCCAGCAACACCTTGAACTTTGCTTTTCAGTGCATCATATTCGCAAGGGATCCGTGTCGTGTGGAACATTTCATGTTTTTTTCCGAGATACCTTACTGTGACTTAGTTGCAAAATTAGCTTTCGATCTGGTTTTGCAAGTATTATTTTGTTGTTTAGTCCTTCAGGTTTGAGACCTTCATAAATGTGATAGTAAATATTCTGTTGTTGGTCGACATTTTTATAGTGGTCTTTAGTTGCCAGATGATGATGTTGGCAGTCTTAGGAAGAATAAGTTAATTAATATGCATTCATCAGGTTCATATTTAAGATTGAATGCTAATAAATTTTAAGTTGTACAAAAATATGCATTCATTTTAATGCACTTGCTTCTAAAATATTATCAAAGTACAAAATATCATCATAACTTGACCTTTTTTGTTTCCAAAATATTTTTTACATATTGTTCTTACTTCCCCCGAGTGTGAATCTGTTCAAATTATATCCATGTATTTTATCTCGCTTATTGATATTTTATTAGTCTTTTTTGCATTCCAATATCCATCACTTGAATTCATGAAGAGAACAAAATACATTTCTTGGAAATTTGATTGTAAACAATAAATGACCTCTTGTGGATGTACTTACTTTAATTTTTGTTGATCCCTTATTTTTATATTCTGTGTAAATTGCCTAATTCAGCCTCTTCTTAGCACTTCCATGCAACAGAAATTGAAGAAAACATGTACGAACAGAGTAGACTTTGTGTTTTGTTTTTTTCAGGAGAAATTAGAGAGACAAAAGTTTGAGGTAGCACATGATAGCATGAAGAAGAATCTATTTGAGACAACAGTTGACCCAGGTGGAGACACTCCTATGAAATTCTCAGAACATACTTGTACCAAGTTCTTGTGTGAGAATTCACTGCCCAGTCTCACACGGAATTTCAGTAATCAGTGTTTGTCATGTAGACATCCTAGATCAGACAAAGAGATGGGAACCCTTAGTTCTAGAGATGGCAATACAGAAATGTCTGTACATTATCATTCCAATAACCCCAGATTGAGCAGTTGTGTTGAAAATTTGCACTTAACTCACTCTAAACCATGTGATACAAGGAAGAACCTTGACATAAGCGATAGTGCAAGTGTTGAATGTAGACTTGCAGATGGTTACAAACAGGCACTGCTTCAAGAAACTAACTGTGTTAACCATGATTCCCAACAGAAAATGACTGGTGGTTATACTGCAGTATCCATTGTTCCTGGAAACAAACTTCACTGTCCTAATCAGCTAACAGAAAACGGTTATCCAAGAACAAATCCGCTTGAGGACCAACTGTTTTTCAGAGATAAGGACTATTTTAATGTTGGAGAAAACACCCCATCTCTTATAAAACAGTCAAAGTTTCCAGCTGGAGAAAATGCTATCCAGAGTGATCAATCCAACTCTCTTCCAAAATTCAAAGATGGAAACAAAGTGCTATCTGGAAAATATGACCTTGAAAATAGTAAATGTCATTTGAGTCCTGACGATACTCAATACTTTTCTGGAAGAAAAAGTAATCATCAGCTGATAGATAGCTATGTAGCACATGATGACATGTCAGTGGACAAGTTAGGGATATCAATGTGTGAAAAGGAACATAAAATAGACTCAGATGCTGAAGCAGACTTGAACCAGGACCACAACAAAACAAGCATGTCATTCTTGCCCCAAGCTGTTCAAGATGTTCTTGGAAATGTCATGGATATGATCTCCTCAATACAGAAATGCAAAGAGGTACTGAAGGGCATGTCAACCCATAATAGTGGTACAATAACAACAGAAGAGCAAGAAATGAAAAATAATGAAAACAGTAAGAATCAGATGACCGGTGGTGACCATATAAAGGCTAAAGAAATATTGAACTCAGCTGAAAGTGACAATGTGAGCTTAACACCATCAGACACTCACATGAAAGAATCAGGCATTATGGAAGATGTTAACAGTGGTGATACCCCAGCAACATCAACTATGAAAAACATTATCGGCTTAAGGGACACTATGGAAACAAATTCAAATATGTGTCAGGAAAGAAAGTTTGATGAGAATCATAAACTAGTTGATCATGATGAAAATTGGCCAATTTCCTCTCCAGCCAAGAGCAACACTTCATGGAACCACATCAACAAATGCATAATGAAAGATACTAATGAAAAGAACAACACCCAGAAACATTTTTCTGAAACCAAAATGTTAGTCTTGTGTAATGAAAAAGGTGATTCCGTTGTTACAAAATCAAAAGTCAGTACAGAGGATTCCAGCAAGAAACATTTTAATGCTACAACAACTGCTTTTAAGAAATTTTCACATGAGGAAGGCGACAAATATACTTGTCAAGAATCAGAGCAAATGAGTTCCCAGTCTCCAGTTGTGTTTGCCAAGCCAACAACTGCACCACCAAAAAGCAGGACCCGAAAAACCCCAAGTCTAGGCTGCAGTAGTATTTCAAAGTTCTTTAAAGGGTCAAATCTAAGCCCAATGCGTGCTTTAGGAAAATGTAGTGTAATTGCAACACCAAAATCTGACTTTAGTGAATCAGAATCTGATCTGCAATCCGAATTTGATCTGAATCTATTTAAAGATGTTCGAAAGTCATCGTCAGTGTCAGTGAACAGAAACACATTTATTGAATCTCAAGAGAGGATAACTGCTTATTCCAAGAAGCAGAATGTCTGGAATATGACCATGTCTACCCCAACACAGCATAGCACACTTCCCATCAGAACAGCCTTCAGTGACTGTATCAGAAGTAAACCAGCAGATCTGATAGATCAGTCTCCATATAGTGTGAAGTCAATGGGAAGGAGGCATGACAAGCTTGATTGGAGCACATATAGTTGCCCTTTTTCAGATATCAGTCAAGAGTTTACTGACTTTTCAGGTAGGTGTCAGACTCATTCAGTGAGACAACTCCTCTGTACGCACAATTTCATGTGTTTTACCAAAATATTTGGTGATGGTCCTTTGAATATTTTGAATAATGCCTTTGGCTTTTTTTATAATTGATATTTTCACATCATTTCCAGACTTGTCCATGTTAGTCAGTGCAAATAACATTCTATATGGATGATTCCTCAGACAAAGTGAACTGTACTGGTTGCCAGAACAAAGATTTGTTTCACCATCAAACTCTGTCTACTTCTAGTCACTTAACCGAAGCTTCCACGGGGCAGGGCGACCTTCATGCTTTCTTTTGGTATCTTTGATTCCAATGAGAAATGATCTAGTAAAATAACAGCTGATTTGTTTTCTTTTTCTCTATTGTTTTTCTTCATATTTGCATGTAATATTTCATTCACATTTCATGTGAATTGTACAATTTTAATTTGATTGGAAAAGAGGCTTATCAATCCTGTAATTGCTGGATGAAGTTACTGAGTGTACTTTTTTGTGCAGTTACTTATTTTGTGAAATTTTTACAGAGTCTGCAAGCAGCTGTGGCAGTGATGAGAATGACTCTAGTTGGGAATTAAATTTAGACAGTAAAGCTGCAGGTGAGATGGAACAATCATTTAAAGAGGCAGACAGAAAGGGAAGATGCCCAGGTAATATTTTATGCATTATTCAGGGCAATTATCATTTTGTCCTGAAAGAGCCATGTCAAAAGTATTTTGATAAAGCCCATATTTGGGAAAAAAATGGTTGACAAATCCAATAGTCATAGAAGATGCATCATGAATCTGTAGTGGGGCAATAAAAAAAAAAATGACCTTTTTATTAAGGAAGAGCAAAATTGTTGATAAAGTAAAGCTGTTTTCTTGTTAATAATTTTTATGTGTACTACAGAATTTAATCAATAACATTAATTGCCTTATGACTGAAAACCTAAATCTTAAAACCTCTCAAATCATAAATACATATATCATGAAGATTAATAACAACTTTTGTAACCGGTACTCGACCATTTGGTAAATATGTTACACAGGTACATGCGGTGTAAATGGCACACAAGTCTCCTTTAGTAAAGTTCTTGCTGTTAAACTGCTTTTATAATCCACAAAGCCAAGCAAGCTTTGAGTGTTTCGTTATCTCTGATGCTGTGCTATTGAACAAAATACTCTCATTAAAACCCAGTACACATTTGAAATATGAAGATTGTGAGTTGAATAGTTTCATTCTGTTGCCTGCACTCTAAGCTTTACTGCAGGATCCAAAGTCTCAGTACCTGAGGGAATGTCATGATTTCTCCTTCAAATACATTCCCCAATCACATTACCATTAGGATAAAAGCCTGCAACCGCCCAAATCCAGCCCTACTAAAAGAATACAATTTGTCTTTTGTGTCTATATCATACAGACAAAGGGCAATAACTCTTGCCCATTACCTCCAGGTGTTGCTAGTTTTTAAGCTTCGCTGTCGTACAGTCAACATCATATGAAAAACCTCCCATCAATCCATGCCAATATCAATGTGAATTTTAACCATCCATCCATAAATTTGGATTTTAGTGTGTATTAATCATTCCTCTACAGGTGGTATACATTATATTTGCAATTTTTCCAATATTTTCGTGAATTTGTCACTTTCTCAGACTTTGTCTATTTAGACCGCATTGTACAACACTCCTACAGCTACATGCAATTACAATTATGGCGATCTTAGTGATAGATCCATCAGTTTCACTGAGGGTACAGCTACCAAAACATATTATGATGGGGATTTTAGTGATAGATTCATCTCTTCAGCCATGCCCATGGCACAGCCGGTACTGACACAACCAGACTGCATTCCGCACGGCCGGTAAACGTGCCAACCATACTTCCGGCAAACCAGCCATCCATACTGGTACGACACATTCATCTGGTGGAGCCAGCTTACTGTATGTTCATGGCTTACCCACAGGGAAGTTATCGTGACTTACATAGAGATGATGGCATTGCATCATCTATGCCACCTGGGATGGTTTATCCAGATATGGAGACAGAATCAGAACACAGTGAGTGTGAAAATTCTCCTGAACAACAGCTTTACTCAGATCCAACCATGGAGCAGACTGAGTTCAGTTTTAAGGCTGCCATCGAAGAGATATACCGGGTGTTGTCAGTTTCAGAATGCTTGACTATAAGGTCAAAGCTTCGGTAGATATCAACAATGAGAAAGAGACTCTGTCCTTCTGGCTGCTTCCCCAGTCAGCAAAGATCAGGGAGATTAATGACCATCTGCCTGGACAAGTCTGTGATCCGGGGAAGGCTAAGGCTTGCAGAAAAGAAAACCAAGTACCAGTGATGTCCTCATCATGCTGGTACAAAACATTCCAATGCCTTCCATACTGAACACCCGCCTCTGGATAAGAATTTAGCAGCTGTCCACATGGCTGCCCCACCTTTTTCTAAAGAGAACAAGAATGTGTTTCTGCCCACTTTGAAGATGGTTTGAAATGTTGTCACTACCTCTTCAGTGTTATACTTGGTCTCATTTTTGATTTTCCGATTTGCAGAAAAATCGGGCAATGAGCATGCCTAGGAGGCAACAGCCTGAGTTGCTCAGGTCAATAACGGGGCAGCTCACCATTCCATGGCAAATGCGTTGACTGCCTCTGCGAATCTCGACCTGACATGACGTAATGCATGTTTGCGTTCCACGTCACTCCAGCCACATCACACCCATGCATTACGGATGACACTGTTTGGCTTGCCATTATTCTTTGGGGGCAAAATTGAAGAAGTTCAGAGCCAGGCAGCTCAGGACTTGCCGCTCCAACTCGCCACCCACCCAGCACAGTTTTTTAAGACCAATCCACCCCTGCCACAGCAGATCAATGATAGGCGAGCAAAGGAAAAGGGATCTTTTACATCCAACCAGTTTAGGAGGCAACCTTGCAGGGAGAGGCAAGAAACCAAGTTTTTCCTCCTCCCAAGTCTCCTAACTCTTGACACTGACCTACCAACCCCACTGCCCACAGAGAGCCTACTGGTGGGTGCCAGACTCCTGCACTTCCAATTTCATTGGATCAACCTATTTCCTCAAAATGAATGGGTGATCCGTATCATTTCGGAGAGGTTTCAGCTTTCATGCATCGAACCCCTCCTCTTTCTTCCTCTCCCCTTCTAATGGACATACAATCAGATCGAGAGAAAGACTATATTCTACAACAGGAGATACAGTCACTCCTTGACAAAAGGGTGATGGATACTGTGAGAAAAACACAATCTCTGGGGTTCTATTCAAGGATTTTCCTTATACAAAAGGCCAACAGCACGTTGAGGCCGATCATCAACCTGAGTCACCTCAATCAATACATTCTTCCACTGAAGTTCCAGATGGAGAGAGCGAAATCAATATGACTCTCCATCAGAGAGGACGAGTATGCCATCAGTCTCAATCTGACCAATACATATTTTTACGTCCCTATCCACCCAGTGTTGTGGAAATTTATTTGTTTTGCTTACCGCAACAAGGTTTACCAGTATCAAGTTCTTCCATTTGGTCTAAATATCAACCCCTGGGTCTTTAACAAAATCATGGATTGTGTTGTCACCCTGTTCCAGTCGACTTTATCTACAGCGATGGCGGTGTACTTGGAGGACATCCTCCAGAAACATATGGTAAGTTCTATTCTTCTCAAGGGCAGGAACGATCTCCTATCCCTTTTGAATGATCTCGGTATTCTCGTGAACTGGGAAAAGTCCAACCTTCATCCATCCCAGTGTTTTATCCTCCTGGGTATGGAGTTTACCACCAGTCTAAATCTGGTATGACTTCCTCAAGTTTGCGTAATACTGATCGTCGAACTTATCGAGTCTGTTTCCAACAGGACTGGGATTTCAGCGTAAGAGTTCTTGTAACTCTGTGGATTATTCAATACAGCATCAGACTTGATCCCACTTGGCTGTCTTTTTATGCGCCCCTTACAGATGACCTTGTTGGCTCAATTGCACCAATTTCCATTCCCCTCAATCAAAAGGTCAGGATCACGAATGAGGTACAATTATTCCTGTGTCAGTGGTGCAACCCTGGTTGGCTAACGACAGGAATTCCTCTGGAGAAGCACCAATCAGAATTGACAGTATGTCCCAGTACATACAGTTGGGGAGCCAACCTGTTGCCAGACTTCAGTATGGTCAGCGGCATGTGGGAGCCAGAGGAACTACCTCTCTACATCAACCTTCTTGGAATGAAGGCTGTCATCAACGCCTTTCAGTTCTGGAAAGACTGACTCTCAGGGAAAACAGTCCCGATTGTGTCGGACAACTTGGTAGTGGTGACTTACCTCCTCAAACATGGGGGCACCAAATCACCCAACCTGTACGTTCTGATTTGGCAGTTTCTATGTTGGTGCGACCAACTCCATATCAATGTTCAAATCAGGCACATTTCTGGCAGACTCAGTGTCCTGTCTGACCCTCTATCCAGAAAGGGTCAAGTCATTCATATGGCATGGTCCCTACATCAATCGGTCTTTCATCAGCTTTGCACACGTTGGGGACGTCCGATGATCAATCTTTTTGCGACAAGGTAGAATCACAAGTTGTCCACCTTTGTCTCCCCAGTTCCAGACCCAGAATCTTGGGCCATGGACTCACTATCAATCAGTTGGGAGGGGTTCTGGGCCTTGCCTACCCACCCACGGTCTTGGTACTGACAATAATACAGAAGTTGAGGAGTCAGAACTGCTAGACAGTTCTGATAGTCCCTCTCAAATGGGACAAGTCTGGGGTCACAGATCTAGTGATAGATCTGCCCAGGAAGATTCCGGCCAAGCCGAATGTTCTTAAGCAACTGCAGTCGCAGATGTTCCACCCCTGCCCAGACCTCCTTCTCCTTCACACCTGACTCTTGTCAGGACAGCCTTGTGAGAGAAAGAATTTAGACCTCTGATTGTGGAGAGAATTTCAAGAGCAAGAAGGCCCTCTACACTGAAGGCTTATGAATGAAAGTGGTGTATTTTCAGGGACTGGTGCAGAGTCAATAACATCATCACTTTGAGTGCCTCGATCCCTCAACTAGCCAACTTTTTTCTCTGGCTCTACAAGGAGAAAAAGCTGGCCTCATCTACCATCAAAGGCTACCGCTCCATGATATCAGACACATTCAGGCATCAAGGCAGACGAGATATCAGTCATGATCAAGATCTATCAGACCTGTAACTAGCCAGTTTTGATTTGGATCGACCGAAATCCTTCGCCCTGTTTCCAAAATGGAATCTATCCTGGCTTTTAACATGGCTCAATTCAGATAAATTCGAGCCCTTAGCCCAAACCTTGCTGAAGCTGCTATCATATACAAAACATGTTTCCTGATAGCCTAAGCTTCATTATGCCAGGTGATTGAGTTACATGCCCTTTCAGCTGACCTGAACTATCTTCAGTTCAGATTAAATGGTTCGGTGGTCCTCATGACGTAACAAGGCTTTGTGGACAAAAATAAGTTGCCATCAATGGTCAATCTGTGAGTTGTCATATGCTCCCTCTCTTTGTTAGACACGTCAAGAGCAGCAGCCATGCAAGACCCTGTCCGTGTCCTCAAGCACTACTTGAAGCACACAGAGGCAAGTCATGGCACACACAAACTTCTCTCTCTCCCAGTGAAGGCTGGAAAGCAGAATATCACCCCTCAAGCCCTACCTATCTTTGTGGCTGACATGGGTTATACACTCGACGTACTCTGAAGTCTCAAAGATTAGTGTCGCCTTATGAGCATTTCAGTTCATGTAATTAGAGGGATCTCTGCGAGCCTCACTTTCAAATATAATGTTTTGTTCCGAGCCATAATAGAAGCTGTTGGCTGACATGCAGAGTCAACCTTCAAGAGTTTTTATCTCTGAGATTTCACTTCGCAGAGACAAATTATGAATCTGGTGGGTCCTGTTTAGGCAGCCCAAATGACCACCAGACCCAGTTAAAGCCAACACAGCCTCTAAGCTTCGCTGGATTCGCCAGCAAAACTTTGTTGGTAAGAAGAATTCAATAATCATCTTCTTAAATGGATATAAGGGTCACAGATCACATGACCCTAGGCTGTGTTGCTTTCAAATTAGGAGAGTGGGTTATTGTTCGCATAATTAATCCAGCCTTTTATTCCCTAGAAGGATACCCAAGGTATAGGTAGGATGCTCAGCATTACCTCCTCCTATTACCTATTCTTCTAATGTTAATGTGATGGCGGAATGTATTTGAGGGGGAAAGCACATTTTTGAGTAAATTATGTTTCTCCAAGAATACTTACCCAATCACATTACTTAAAAACCCTCCTTGCATGGGATTGTAAGCCTGGCCCTAGTCATTGCACCAGTTCAACCACAGAAAGCACATTGTTACTGTTAGCAATCCCTATTATTGGCTGCTTCTTTCATATGGACAACTAGTAGTGCTTGAGACATATAAAATAGATGATAACAAAGAACACAATTCTTAAACTTCAAATTTTAAAATTTTAAAATGCACATGCCAGAGTTTGCACGTATAATTCAAGTCAAATAAGCTTTAAAATTGTTCAATTTGTTGTGTACTTTTTACACACTTTCACCTTCTATGGGCAGACAAGGTGTTGCAAACAGACTACATCAATCATTGTGACATATAATGTCACACCTTGTCAAAGCAATTATTGAAATCACTTTTGTTTATTGAGGTACCTGAGCTTGCATAAAGTGTTATTTTTAGAAACAGGCTGCACAGCTTGATCCTGTATAAATCCAATGAGCTGGAATTTCCTGCATAATGTCCCTTGCTTGCCTTCAAGTGTAGTCTCATGAGCATCTGTTATCCTAACATTATGACCTTAACAAGAGTACTATGAACAGTACATTAACCCCTGCCCTGTGTTTAATAGTCCACTATGTAGGCACCAGTAGGGCATCAATCTTAATGATCTTGACCTTTGGTCAAGGTATGTGGTCTTGAACTTAACTTACTATAGAAAAAAATATTATTTTCTTATTAGACTTACCATGCATGTGACCTCTGACTTTTAGACTGCAAAATCTAGATGTTTTTTATCATCCTAAGTGCAAGCCATCCACAAAGCTTGGTCAAAGAACTACTCAAGAACAAGTTATGGTGCAAAACCCATTTTTCTTCAAGTCATAGTGACCTAATCATTTGACCTTTAGACCCCAAAATCAAAAGGTCTCTAATATACTTTAAATGGAAGCCTTCCACAAACTTTGGTCAAAATATCTGGTCTGGAACTAAAGTTATTTTGCAAAGTAAATAAAATTCTTCTTTCAGTCTAATTGACCTTGATATTTTTACCTTTTTACCAAAATGAATAGGCTTCTTTCTCATCCATTGTGTAAGCCATCCAAGAACTTTTGTAAAGGTATGTTGTTGAGAACTTTAATTTTGTGCAGAAACCATTTTTCAGCCAGAGTGACCTTGATCATTGACTTTTGAACTCAAAATCAATAGCCATCTTCCTTAGCCCATGTGCAAGCCATCCACCAAGTTGAATACAGACCTTTGATGTAGAACTAATGTTATTGTGCAGAAACCATTTTTCTTCTTTCAAAGTGATCTTAACCTTTGACTTTTGACTCCAAAATTGACAGACTTCTTCCTTATGCCAAGTGCAAGCCATCAACAAAGATTGGTCCAGGTCAGTGATGTAGAACTAATGTTATTGTGTGGAAGTCATTGTTCTTCTTTTAGTTACAGTGACCTTGACCTTTAACCCCAAAATCTAGAGGCAGAAATGTAACCCTGACCTTTTAACTTTTGACCCCAAAATTTATAGGCTTCTTCCTTACCCCAAAATGCAAGCAATTTAAAAAGTTTGGTAACTGTAGATGGTGGATAACTCTAGTTATTTTGCAGAAATAAAATAGGAAACAGATAGATACATGGACATCATAACATGAAAGACATTGTCTTATGGTGGACATAATAAAACTGTAGAAAAAAGCTTAATATGAGTCATCTTCTAACTTTTCAGGCTGCAAGGAACCATTTCTGATCACTGGTCCAGTTCTGAACAGCAGAACCTACAATATATCTCTGGAGACTTCCTATTTCACGTGTCTTGCTCACAGAAAACTTCGGAGACTGGAGAGGAGGCATATCCAGCAGGTCCGCATATGCATGCCAAAGAGAAACTTGGATATAAGAAGCCATGGAAACTTTAGTAAATGGAAAATAAAGGAAAAATTCTATTCAAGTAGTAATAGAAAAGGAGGAGGACCAGTATATGACTTTCCTTCCTCTGATACAGAGGAAAATAAGGTGTGAAAGTTTTTTTATGGTTTCAGGTTTTAGTCTTTGTTGTTTAGTTGATAACAGCTACCCACCACTACTGTTTAAATAACTGGCTGTGAATAGTAAATACTTGTAGAGCTACCACTACTGCTAACTTTAATAAAACCACAGCCATATGTAATATTGCAACCAACACGGCAGCAACCACATCATCAACAACTTGGACAAGTCTTGGAACAGCCATATGTCCAGGAATTATTTGATTAGTATGATTCTGCAGAATCATCATTGTTGTCTTGACCATTTCACCTTGAATAAACTAAATCAATTTTTTTTTGCTTTTGTTTAACAAATATAGGTATTTATGAGAACCTGATTTTTCATCCTTCCATAAAATGATGTAGAAGTTTCTTTTGTAACATTCAGATTGTGCCACAGGTATTGCTGAGGTATTCAGATTTTCTATTATCTGTTCTCTGATTTGAAGTTATTAGAAATAACAATGGATATAATGTGCTGGCTGCATACAGATTACTTCTTTAATGACCTACAATGGCACAGTTGAGAAAGTAAATAAATGAGGTGGAAATTTTTATACATAGATACACACACACCCCATCTGTCCTTCCATCTGGCACTCATTAGCACAACTTTACCCCCGTTTTTAATGAATTGCCATGAAACATGGTCAATATTATGGTCATCACCTGAAGATGTACATATCGACAAATCACTCTGCTCCTGCAATTTATTTAGAGTTGTTGCCCTTTCTGGCTTCTAGCTGTATATGACACAATCTTGTTAGCACAACTATTCCTGCAGTTTTTGATGGATTGTCATGAAACGTGGTAAATATTTTAAGTCATCACCTAAAGATGCACCTCTCAAGAAATCACTTTGTTCCTACAAATGTTTGTTTGTTATTGCTCTTTTTGTTTTGTGCTTAATGCAGTGTGTAGCACGGTCTCATTAGCACAACTAGTTCACAGTTTTTGTGAATTTTTTTATGGATTGCTGTGAAATTAGGTACATATTATGATCATCATCTACAGACACACATATTGACAAATCTTGGTGCTCCCATGATTTTTGTAAGAGTTGTTGTCCTTTCTGAGTTACAGCTGGATGCAATGTATTGTTATGACAGAATTTTGTGAATGCAATTACTCTTGCAGTTTTTAATGGATTCCTGTGAAATCTTATTACATATTATAGTCATCATTAGAAGATATGAATATTGACAAATCATTGTACTCACACTATTTTCAGATGAGCTGTACACTTTTTGTTCCTATAGATTCATCTCCATTGGGGGGTAGGGATGGGGTGGGGGGTGGCAGGAGTATATGTAGGTGAGCAAATTGCTTACCATTCCACTTGTTTAAAACTAATTATTAATTGTCACTTCATGCTTTATTTGTACATAGATACAAGTACATTCTGTTGATAACTTTAAATGCACAACTTCATTTTGCATCAGTAATTTTGTAAATTGTGTGTAATAGGGATACATGCATTTTTTACATGAAGCTCACTGTTGATTGGAAAATGTAACTGTATTTGGTCTATTCTGACGAGTCCTTCAGATTGCAGGCAGTTAACAGGTGACCACATTAGATTCAGTAAAGAAAAATATGCAGATTCAAAATATCAGGGTAACGAGGGCTTGACAGAGATTGAAAATTTTCTAAGTTAAATTTACTATCTATTAAATCCAGTCCAAAATGATGATAAGATTCTTGGATTAGTATGCATAAAAAACTCTATAGCAATGGATTAGTGTAAATGGATGTACATCAGAAATAGCCAAGTACAGATTTGGTCTGATGTGTATGCATTTCTTGAGAAATCGGAAAAAAAATGTCATTTCTACAAGTCTGAAAAATCAACTTAAATTCCACAATTTGCAGGAAAAAAATCCACAGGGGTGTGCAGCCTGAGTTACCGGTAATGTTTAAAAATGTAAACTGTTTTTATTGCACAGCATATTTTCATCATGAACACTAAGCAAAGTATTATTATTATACTAACCAGCAGTTATAACAAAAAGTGACAGTCATTTCATAGTTATTTTTAGGGGGTACTTAGGGACCAAAATAGGCCCTAATCCCAGTGTAAAATATTTTGAAATCATGCAAATTTCCCAGATTCATCGGTTGACTCCTAAAAATGTTATTTCCAATTGATCCAATTTTTTCCCAAAATTGTGGTCCCTGTAGACCTTATTTCAAATCATGGAAGAGGGCCCCATTTATAATCATGCCAAAAAAATCTGTTCTTATTGTCAGTGTTCATTATAACAAAAATAGTTTGTTGTAAGAAAGTAAAAAGTGTTCTGTCCTAATCATTCGACATAACTGGTTAGAACAATTTCAGTTTTGAAGAATTTATAGTCAGCTGTAGTGTCAAGATACCCTTAATGAAACATGCATCCTTACCATCATCTGTACAGAGTAGATATTCTGTTAAAACACTTGTTTTAACTTTCAGATTTCCCCAGCAGAGTTAAGCAGTTCCTCACTTACACCCAGGCCTTTAAATAGAAGGCCCAGAGTTCCATATACTGAAGAAGAAATAGTAAATCTGAAGAAAGGTGTTGCTACTCTTGGAAAATTTTGGAACCAGATTTTGCTCACGTACAAGTTTCAAACTAATAGAACAGCTGTTGATTTAAAGGATAAATATAAAAGGATGCAGGTAAGCAAAATATTATTTTTCAATTTTTTTCTTAAACCAGATTTAAGTAATGTTACCAAAACTTGCAGCAATTGGTCAGTTTCTTTGGGATAATGAAGGATTTTAAATACACACTGATTCTATTCTTCATTTTATTGAATAACTTGATCTACATTCTGTCCACATTTGCTGTTTCTTTAACATTCAATGTTAACCTATAGCTCTCAAGTTCTTACCATTCAATGTTCTTTGCAAGTTAGTTCTCATCTTTCCAGCTGTCTATCATTTTACTTTTATTCAACAATCATTTTACTTTTATTCAACAGTTATCATAATTGGATTTTAGCTTATTTAGGAGGTGAGCACTTTTAAAATGAAATATCTGATAGGTCACAACTTATTTAGCTCCTTCATTTCTGAGTGCTGCATCTATCCTTTATTCATCAACACTCATCAGTTAAGCAACTGATAGAAATGTTTCCTCCTGGCCGCTATAGTCACTGACCCATAGGGGTGAAATTTAAAATTTATTTGTTCACTTCCTTTGCTTGGTCCTCAATATCAGAATGTAATATCCTCATCACTTTTATGTCGTACAACTCTTTTTCTGAGCTTTTAAATGAATGCACCTGCCACTCAATTAGATACTAAGGAATTCCCTGGTCACACAAAACTTTAAAAGTTAAGTTATGTTTCAGAGAACAATAAAATGTTATTTACAAAAATGTGATACATTTCTTCCATGTTTGTGACAAGAACTGGTTTCAAACTGATTTCATGGTCTTTGAATTTGCCATTCAGAGATGAAGCAGATTAATATACTGTAGTATCATCAATTTTCGTGGGGGATCAATTTTCATGGTTTTTGTTGTTGCCCCGAACCACGAATTTAAATACCCAACGAAAAATTAGCCACGTATGATGATGACGCCCCCCCCGCTCATTTTCTTACTGTGTGTCGTTCCTAGAGATTAAGGAACCTACTAGTATTTAATAAATCAATGTCAATACTGTAATTTGGTAATAAAATATTAGCTTTTACACGTGTTTATTTTATTTTAAACCTTTGAAAAAAAAGAATTATAAAGCATTTTATATTGATTCAATGCACATGTGTCGATAAGATATCTGATATCTGTAATTTCCACTCACTGCCTTAAATCGATATGCGAGATAAGTAAGGATAGAGAGAAATGAGAAAAAGCACAAGGTATTCAAACACTAGTAATGTTGAAAATGAAAGAAAGAATAATAAAAAATAATAGTATATGAAAATTAAATTAAATACTTATTCAAATCGATCCTTCACCCAAGTACAACTGTTGTTGAACAATTTAAATCCTCCTGAAACCACATTTCATTTTAGCCATGCATTTTTAATCCAAAAGAACAACAAGCCTGTAAAATACTAGAACTATTGCTTGAAGCACTATTATTAATAAAACACTACGTATATACACTAATTACAGCAGAGTATTAAAGCTCACACTTCGCTGATTTTCGGACAAAGCCACTGTATCAACATCGTGTCATACAAGGCTCAATGTACACACAAATGCTTGTCAGGTAAATAATCCCCAAATTGCAACTGTCTGCTGATTGCATTGAGCAAAGGTCAGCCGGTCACGTGTTTTGTTCCCTTTATGGATAGTGGTTTAAGTTAGAGATCATACAGGTTACTTTAATAACCGATTGACTTAGTGTTGTAGTCTGCGTATTTGTGATCATAGAGGCGGTAGTATTGTTTTAGTGCTGTTGGCTGCGTCGGCTTCCATTGATGTTACTCACTTGGACAAAAACACGTTGTCAGTATTGAACTTGTCAGGTTTTTGATTTGTGCTCATACATGTGAAAGTATTGTTATAAACATTCAAGTGACTGCCGTTTAGGTCAGCAGAGTTTTATTCTTTTTTATTCTTTATTTTGGATATTTGTAGAGGTTAAACCATGAAATTAAACACTTAGTAATATGCAAACTTTGACAGCAAAACGACGAATTTAAGTACTCACGAAAATGTCTTTTTTTGCAAAACCACGAAAATTGAGCCCCACGAAAATAAATGATACTACAGTATTCAAATTAACTTTGTGAAGCTTAAGCATGACAATTAGAAGGCAGATATGTCATTAATCTGTCCTCAACATGAACTATTGTTTTGCATGGGTTTGTTTTTTTGCTAAAATATTCATGGTTTTTATGCCCCCACTGTAATAGCAGAAGGGGCATATTGTGTTACTGCTGTACATATGCAAGTCCATGTCCATCTTAAATTTGTTTTACTGCAATAGCTCAAAAACTATTAAACTCTGAGCCATGATTTGGCACACTTTATCAAGGTCATAAACAGATGACCTCATTAGATTTTCAGGTCATTACATCCATTTTTTTTTTTTTTTTTTTTTTTTAGATTTCTTAACTTTTTGGACTTGGACGTTTTTGACAAAGACCTTGTTATCACAGTGAAGAAAAAAAAAACACTTGAGACAAATTAAATTTGGTAGGCTTATTTGTATTTATCAGTGGGTGGCCTAATTAGATTCTCAAGCCATTACAGCAATATTTTTAAATAAATGTACATATTTTTGGACATATACCTTTTTGACAAAAACCTTGTTAGCACAGTGAAGCATAAACCACTTGTGGTAGAGAAAGTAAGTTCAGTATGCATGTTTGTATGCACATGTAGATGAACTGATTAGATTTTCATCGAGATATATTGAAATTTAATATCTTTAATTATTTGTTTTATATTTTTAATATATATCCTTTCCTTAAGTAATGAATTATTGCACTTTAAAAAAGATTTTCCCTTCTTGAAACTCCCTATTTTATACACTCAAGTTATAAAAGAATGATCAGTTCTATACCCTGGTTCAATAGCTGCAGTTTCAGTATTTGTAAGTAAATTCTCAAAAGTTCCAACAACAAAAAAATCAACCCTCAGTATTTTGTTTCTACTCTTCCAAGTGTATTTTTTCTTTTCTCCATGCATTTCTCTCCAAACATCAATAAGTCCAAACTCATTAGGGATATGTATAAGCTTGTCTCTGGATCTTGGGTTGTTCAATTTAATATAATTATATGTAACATGCTTTTGATTCATTACTAAATTAAAATCTCCCTCTATGAATATCAAGTTATTACAATAATCATTAAGTCAGCCTTCACTTGTTCATAAAAATTGGGTGAGTCTTTGTTTTGACCATAAATATTAAATAAAGCTATGTTTTCAATTTGCATATCTAAAAGAATCTTATTTTCCCACTGTCTCTTTTTTTATTCACTTTAAATTGAAATTTACTGTTAAGAAATATTGCTACTCCTCTAGATTGGCCTTAAAAGCTACTAAAAAACACTTGTATCCCACTGACTGTGTATATAAAATATTCTTCTTTTTGTAGGAAATGTGTATCTTGTAGAAAATAAACTGAAAACTTTTTGTTTCAAAATATTTGAGACGTCTCTTCTCTTGGATCTGTCATCTAAACCCTGACAATTCATGGATGATGGAGTAATTTTTTCAGTCATTGGGTAAAAGATCCAAAGTTACATATGTCTGGAAAACTACTCTGGGCTGAGATGTTGGCAGTTTAATACATAAAACCTTAAGGTAATTGCACAATATAATCTTAATAAGAAAATACAATATGTTGTTACATTTACCTTGAACACAGCAGTTAATGAGAAGGAAAAGAAGATAGAGAAGAGACATAAATAAGAAGAAACAGAAAGGAATAAAATGTTTTAAGCTTTCTTGCGATGTAATAGAGTCTGTTTCAATACACATTACAAGTTCATACACATATAATTAGGTGACATTTTCTGCATATAGTATCCTCAGACTGGCATTAAAGACCAAAAGGGTTACAAAAAAATACCAAGAGGCAAAGGAAGACATAAATACATTTGCAACAAACCAAGCAAATGATTATACAAATCACATAGCACAAGCATTTTAATACAAAAAGGAAATAAAAAATAAACTACAGACAAAAATACAAAGAATACAAACAGGCAAAGCTCACAGACATAGATATATTTGCGACAAAAGAAATGAGCTAAAGAATATGCAAATCACATAGCATGAATATTTTATTACAAAAAATGAAAGAAAAATAAACAAAAGAAAACAATACACAAGGAGCAGACAAATAGAAGAAAAAAAAACAAATTGCAAAGAAAGAAAAGACCCAGACCCCAATTTACCATTAAATAGATTTGCATAGTACAGATTTAGTAAAAAGTAAAACAATATGCAGCTTTTTAGTGTTAAAAAATGTCATAATGCGTTAAGTTATTTTTGTGCCACCATTCCAATATACTGTAACTGGTTTAAACAAATATATATATATAATATATATATATATATATATATATATATATATATATATATATATATATATATATATATATATATATATATATATATATATATATATATATATATATATATATATATTCTTTCAACAACAAAGAAAAGAGGTAATGGAACAAAGACCGAACCAAATATTTATTTTAAACAAAGGTCAGGTTGACATTAAGGACAAAAAGATTGCAGAAGAATACAAGAGACCTTCACAACAAAATAAACCAAGCAAAAGATTATACAATTCACATGGCATGAGCATGTCAGTACAAAAAAAGAAAAGAAAATTAAACTGAAGAAAACAATATACAAAGGTTAAGAAAAAATAAATAGCAAAAAGATAGCACCAGAACTCCATTCCACTTGCAAATAGATATTCATAGTCAGTACAGATTTAGTAAAATGTTATTATCAGTTTAAGAATTTTTTTTATTCACCAATCCAGTATATTTTAACTGGTAAAAATGGAATTTAAAACCATAAAAATTTGATTGTTGTTGTTTCTAATACTAGAGTAAAAGGAAGAAAAACCTAACCAAATATTCATTTTAAATTATTTTTCCCAAAAAAATTGAGCACCTTATACAATCAAAATAAAGTAAATTCTACTGTAAAGCAAGTCAGGGGCTCAAATATAGAAACGTCTAATATAGGTATGTATAACATATTCTCCTGTATTTTCAAAATTTGTTTGAGATTATTCAGAAAAGCAGGGGAAATAGAAGAAAAAGAACCCATTCAGAAAGTAACATTTTTTTATTTTTATATGTATTTATAAGTTGAAATGTATTTACTTGTCCAAGGAGTTGACTGTGAATTTTGTGTTATAGTATATTTTTGATACAATTCAATCTAATTATGGCTCTTACAGATTAAATATTAGAGTAATCCCTTTGCCCAATTATCTTTGACATCCTTCCTTGTTTCAAGCCATACATATAGATTTTTTTCTCCTGATTCTGGTTTTAAGATTCTCATTTTTGCAAATGTCATAAGTTTCCTTGGCCAGCATCCCTCTTTCTACTTTCATCAGAACTGGCAGGTCAGTCAAAATTCCCTTTTTTGAACCTCACAGGTTTTTCACACAGGACAACACCAGTTGCCTCTCTACCCAGCAACTGAATCTGATTATAATGGATGCTTGACCAAGAGCTTTGGTTGGAGTTTTGTGTGCATTAATGAGTCACATGTCTTGTATGCATTGTTTATCAATGCCCAAATCCTTCTCAAACACTCCCTTGACCACTCAGTAAATGTTTTCAGCAGGATCGTCCTGTCTCACCCAATAGAAAAGAAGGTTGTATTTTCTCTCATGCTTTTCCATGAGAATTTTCTCCTCAAAATTGTTTACTCACTCTTTTATCTTTTCATCTACCGTATATACTCGTGTATAAGCCGGATCCCAATGCAAACAACATAGACCCTGATCTGCCGTCATATAATGCACTGGCAGATCAGGGTCTATGTTGTTTGTTCTGCTGATTAGTCCTTACAAACTACATAGACCCAGATCTGCCAGCACATTATGCGATGGCAGATCTGGGTCTATACAGTTTGCAGTTGGTATTGAATTATACACGAGTATATATGGTAGGTCAGGAGCTCCTGCTTACTTTCATTCCATAATTTGTCAGCCCCTCATTACTGAAGTTCAGACTCTCTTAAGTGTCTGTAATCCTGTCTTTGATGGCTTTAGTTTCCACCTTCGCAACCTTAAGTTCTGACTTCAGAATGTCTACTCTACTTTTTATATCATTCAGAATAGAATCTGTTTTCCAGTTCATAGCGTGATATCTTTTCCTCTGCCTTTCTATCAAGTTCTTCACAAATTTTCTGCAATACTGATTTATCCATGGATATTTCCATGTTATTTCAGGTGCACATTCTACAGAGCTTTTAGACTCACCCCTCACATTTACCGGTGACACTTCTGCCCCAGAATTTGTGTTGGATTTATCTTTAACTGTAATTTTCTGGGATTTGTTTTCAACAGGGCTAACATTCACAGAAGCTGATATGGATGTACTTCTCAGATTGGGTTTGGATGTGATTTTCTTTCATAGGTGAAGAGGTTTCTTCATAAACAGAGGGTGGGGGGTTTCATTAAAGGGAAACTATACAAGTTTTTCATTGCATACATACTGTCTATACTCATGTATAAGCTGGGTCCAAATGCAAACAACATAGACCCTAAATATATGTCTGTGTTGTTTGTTCTACTGATTAGTCCTTACAAACTGCATAGACACAGATCTGCCGGCGCTTTATGTGACGGCAGATCTGGGTCTATGCAGTTTGCAGTTGGTATCGGATTATACACGAGTATATATGGTACTTTCATACACTTTGTTGCAAAAATACCTTTACTATTGTAATTACAAGTCAACAATTTGCTTTCAGAGATGTAACAGAACTACATTTCAATGCAATAAGACTCCTCTCTTACAAGATACCTTATCAGGCAGGCTTAGCATAACTGACTCCTGCAAAGAAATTTTACTTTTCAGAAAGCTTTCAAAAAGTGAAAATGATATAGTGTATACAGAGAGTGGGAAGAGATGAAGAAAAACAACTTCACAGTTTATACAAGGCATCCAATTTAATATCAGCTTTTTTTCTTCAGCAACAAGACCAAAGTGTGGACAAGAAAGAAACACAAGGGCTATCTAAGAAAATCTCTCAACCATTTTCCATGTGTGAAGATCGACGATTGACGAGAGGAGTCAAGAAGTTCGGTTACAGTTGGAAATCAATCTTGAAGAACTTCAATTTTTCAAAGGGCAGAACAAGTGAAGAATTAAGAAATAGATGGAGAGTACTGCATAAAAGACATTTGTCAGAAAACTGATACAAGCAAGAATTTGAGAAAGTGTAGGTGTGCATCCCAGTCTTCTTTTTTACATGGTCTGCAATCAAGCTGTGATATAGATTATATTTTCTGAATAATTGTTATCAGTTTATGAATGTTCATGCTGTCGATTTGCAGTGTTAAATACTGTGAATAGTGACATACCTACATTCTGGAATGAAAAATTAAGTATTATTAACATAGATTTTGTCCTTGTGTAGTATTTATTCAGCTGAAAAAAAGCCAATCTGAGCTCAGGTTACCATGATCATACTATGTCATAACAAGCAATTGTCAGACAGTGATGGTAACAATATGTGTTTTTCTAACTGATAAAATGTTTACCTTGACCACATTTCCTCACAGTTCTGTATATGTAAATATTCTGCTTGAAAACATTTTTCTGTGGTGATTTTTTCACAGAATCTGTTATTTTAATGCCAAATTGCTATACAGTAGATAAAGCCTCTGTAAATCTTTTGATCCTTACAACTTTGCTGTTATTCATATTGTTTTATGTTACATAGCTGGTGATTAATGGAACTTATTAACTGCCACTGTCTTCTTTGCTGATTATTGTTAATAGTTTTTTTTTAAATATTCATTGTATTATTTTACAAAAATATATTTATTAATCTGTTTGATTGATGTTGTTAACTTTTAAGTGGATATAAAGTTTATCTGTATTTTAGAAAATTGTGTAAAGCCGTCCCTTTTTCTGATTAATTATAGTAAATTTCTTTTGATGAGTATTGAAATTAATTAATGAACTGTCACAATATCTTAACTCCAAAAACCAATTCAGTTTACTCATAAGACACAGAATGTTATAGATTGTACAAATGTGTGGCCAAACATGGAAAGTTTTATAAATGGCAGCTGATGGTTTTCATCACAATATACACTGTACACAGCCTAATGAAATTTTTATTCACTGAGTTCATCAAGGAAGGGGAAATTTAATCAGACCATACTTTGTAAAATTGGATAGTTTTAGATAACTACATGTTATTTCTTCAACATAGTTTTGTGTATAGGATGCTGCAGATATGGTTTACCTTAGAGATTGAAATTCAGATTAAGATATGTATTTTTAAAAATCGTATTAAACATTTTTCACAAAGATATGTTGATTACATAAACACCAAATACACATGTTATGTACATCATCATATCCTTTTGTAAAAGTGGCTCTATTTTCAGGTTACTCAGGTTTTTCATTTTTACTTGCCACACAAAGGTGAGTGACTATCTATGGCCATATTGGGTTAGGAGGGCTACTATCGTTATGTAATAATACTGAATCCTGGGTAATTACACATATCAGGTCAGACACTAGGTCCTGACTGGGGGATATTAAGCAGTAGAAATTGACATTTAATGTACTTTGTGTCATTCAGTAAAAAACTCCACTAAAAGGTCATAAAAATTCAATTTTTTCTGCCAAAGGTTACATTAAAAAATAATTGATTTACAAAAAGCTGCCTCTGTAGCAGGTAAATAAAATGTCTGTGCAAGTCTGATGCACCTCTTCAGATTAAAGTTACGCTAAAATATAGTTCCAATATTATTAGCTATTGTTCAGTCATGGTTTATTCTAAAAGAGTACATACCATCAGTCATTTAGTAACATCTGTAAATTAGTAAAAGTCTTGGGGTCAATGTTAGGAAGAGGACTAATCAGACAAATTGTTATTTTGCTTTAATGCACTGAGAAAGACCAGGTGACTTGTCTTTTCCGAACTTTAAGCTGATCTTTTTCTTGTCCCCATTTTCTTTTTGATTGAATGTTTCAAATCATTGCTCCAGTCACTTCAGTGAATTAAAGTAGCAGTAATAAGAGATGTTATGTTGTATATGTGTACTTTGTTGTCAGCTTCATTGCTGATTAAATTGCTGTATCTGTCTGTAATTACGATTTTATCTGTGAGATTTTTCAAAGAATTCACACATCGACTTGAACTGAATGATATACAGCAACATGGTATATGATGCTTTTGTTACACTAAAATAAGCATATATCTAAAAAACGATTTGAATCTAAGTATTTATAAAAATAAATAAATATACTCATTGATTGATCTTTCATAAGGTATAGGACAGTGCTGTCATGATGACTGTCAGTCGTCAGTTTTCATAGATATTTATTTTCCAGTCTGACATCTTTATGATAATATAATTAAACAAAAGTTTACAGTAATCTTGCAGATTCAGAATTTTGAAAAATACTATTTTCTTACAGTTTAAAAAGTATTTCTTCTCTTTGAATTATTCTAAATTTTTATCTTTGTTTCTTAAATGAGTACCCATACAAATCAGAAAGATTTAAGAGATTACACAATTGTAATAGCAACAACAAGAACAACAACAGCAACAATACATGTACCTACAACAGCGTCTTGCAAAGTACACTTGTTTGTGATTTTATTAGCTCACCTGGTTATAAGGCCTAGTGAGCTTATGGTATGGTCATGTGTCCCTCGTCCATCCATCAGCATTAGCATGTCACCACTCTGGAGGCCTTGTTTGTGATTCAATATTGATAAATCTTGGTATATAGGTTCATATCATCAAGATCTCACATGAGGTCGATAATAAGTGAGATCCTCACATAATAATGAGGTTATCTTGCATCTGATTGGCTGAACTTATTACCACTCTATTTTTGATCTGATTTTGAGGAAACTTGGTAAATATTTTTAAATCGTCGAGATGTTCCAGTGAGTTTTGTTATAAGCACAACCTGTGCATATTAATGAAATTCAGTGCAGTTAGAAATAGTTCTCAAATCATGTGCAATTCAAAATTTTTTTTGCTTTTAAGTGCCTGTTCTCTTTCTCTCTCTCTCTCTTTCTGTCTCTGTAAATTAGGGAGCCAGGATAGCTCATTTGGTAGAGCATTTAACTCATAATCCAAGGGTCTTGGAGGTCGATACCCACCCAGGCCAGCCCGTGTCGGCTGATTTGATGTATCCTTGGGAAAGGCACTTAGCTGTCATTTCCTCTGCATGATATGGCCAATAACGTGTTAAAAGTGCCATTAAATCCACAAAAACAAAACTCTCTAAATTAAAACAAAGCCAGTAACACATGATATTGACTATTAAGAATCACAGGTTTGGGGTTACAGAGTTCTTCCCCTTGCAGAAATTATAAAATCCAGATATAAAACAATACAAAAATGTTAGGATACAAGATTCATAAATTTCAATAGAGCAGTTTTAAAAATTAGCAAAAAAAATCCACCTTTGGGATTGAAATAAATAATTGTCATTTATAACTGAATAAAAAGTACAAAATTGATATATTGTTAGAGAAAATATACAGTTGGAGGCTAGCATATACTATGTGCAGTGTTGTAATTAAGGATCAGAATTTCTTAACACAATTGTAGATATTTGTTTGCAAGTAATGCTTTTTTTTCTGATATTGAATTTGCCCCAGTAGGAACAGATTTCTAGTAAAAACTATGTGCAAGTTTATAGATTTATTTGCAGATAGTCAAAGAACATTGCCACATTTGCAATTTCTAAATATTTGGAAGCAAGTTTGATATGTTTGGTGAAATAATTTGATATTTGCTAGTATTTCTGTGTTAAAGTGTCAGAAACATGTGTCATTTATATTTTATCACATGTATTGTGCATTATTTTATGGCATTTCATATATTCAATGGCAGTACTCAAATATTATTTGGAATTTATATTTTTTATTAGCTCTACTGGTCATAGACCAAAAGAGCTTATGGAATGGCCTGTTTTATAACATCCATCCACCTGTTAACACAAGTTTGTTATCACTACTCCTAAACTACTTGGAGAATTGCCATGAAACTTTACACACACATTCATTGCAAGGTTTAGATAGTCCTAAATGAAAATGGCGACGCTTGTTATTGCTAATTCCCCATAATGGATTATCATATCAAGATGGGGTTTTCACTAAACAACTTCATATGATGTCTAGTTGGTCCTGAATGAAAATCGTGCTTATCTGACAGCCAATATGGCTGCCACAACAGCCATCTTGAAAATCTTGTTATTGCTATTGCTATTCCTCCTGAGTGAAAGTCATATCGACATGGTGTTTTACCAGAAGACTTCTAATGGTGTTGAGTCAGTTCTAAATGAAAATGGCATCAATCTAACCTCCAATAGAGCCACCATGATGGCCATCTTGAAAAGCTTGTTATTGCTACTCTAGGATGGATGGTCATATCAACATGGGATTTTCACCAAAAGACTTATAATGTTTAGTTTGTGCTAAATGAAAATGGTGCTTATCTGATATCAAATATGGTCTTTATTGGCAACCATCTTGAAATTTTTTTTATTGCTCTCTTCCTAAATGGAAAGTCATATCACCAGAAGACTTCTTATGATGTCTAGTTCATCCTAAATGAAAATGATGCTGATCTAACATCCAATGTGGCCACTCCTACTGAATGGATGGTCAAATTGACATGGGGTTTTCACCAAAAGACTTTTATTGATCTCTAGTTGGTTTTGAATGGTGCCAATTACTTCCAATATGGTCACCACAGCAGCTAATTTGAAAATCATGTTATTGCTCAAAAATATCAGAGATGGTTTCAAGACTCTGCAGTTAAAACAAAAAAATGGTCTTATCTTGGATTCCTGGAAATTCTTTCAGTCTTGTTTCTAGTTTTTAATTTAAAAAATACCACAATATGCTTTTCTCCTGAAAAACTTCAAAATTTAATTACCAGGTGTAAAGAACCCATGGTCTGAAGGGAAAAAAACAGTCTGTGAATTATAATTTCAGTTCATGTGAAAGACATTTGACTCTGTAAATCACAAATTAAAGCTTCATCTCCAGAGACTATGCATATTAATTATGCCTTTATCTTTGGAATTAATTTTTATCAGAGATTATAGTAAATAGGTAAAATCGACATGATTTAAAGTTTGGAAGATTGTTTGCATAGGTTGTGTTCTTAGAATGCTAAATAAGCCTGCTTATTGAAATGCTCAACTGTTAAGTTATGTTAGCCAGGCAAGTGATATCAGGCCCACTTCGGTCTCTTATTAAAAACATTCAATTATCTTCATTTTGTGTTATTATTATGGTCTTCTGTGTTTGTGATTATTTTCATGAAGATTAATAAATCTCATGAAATATTGTTTTTACATTTTTTTGTTTTTGCTGTGGCTTACCTAACGTTTTCAGTACTGAAATTATTTTAAATTGGCAATCCATTATTAATTAGAAGTAGTAGGTGTGGTAGCAGCAACAGTAGTTGTAGTAGAATGCTGTAATATACCTGTATCTTCAAGAAAATAGTCCCTTACTTTAACATGATAGTGTATAGGTGGGTCACTCAAGAGAGTTGATTGGGGAGCAATGCATAATATTACATAAACAGGTGTTATACCTGGTCAACTGAGGGATTGGAAAGTTCTACAGAGATAAAACTTGTACACAAAATGGTTTGTTCTCTTGTTTCTGAATATTGGAAAGAAAGGACCATCATGAAAGTCAAAAAAACTGCTTGAGGGCCAACAACTCAAGTTTCTTTGACTCTGGATTCTCTTACTGTTATTTCCCCTTAAATAGATGTACTCAAATTCCTAAAGTTCCAGTAGACTGTTGGATTGGCTTTTAGTATCAATGTATGACTTATGCATATGCCTTTCCCATTCTTCCTCTACTTTAAGCTAAGGTGCAGATATAATTTGTGTTTTTGATGCGAAAAAGAGGTTCTACTGAAACATTATCAATAGCTCAACTTCTTGGCAAAGGATGACTATCAAATCTTATAATCACTGTCACTTCAGAAATTTCAAATTGCACATCTTTAACTGATTTGGATAGAGAAATAATTGTTGATATATTTTTAAGGTGACATATTTTCAAGCTTTTAATTGTGTTTACAGCTAGCTAATCAGGCAAACACGAAATGTCCGCATTCATGCGGATAGATTATCCAACTATGACAATCGTCCTACCACCATTTTAATACTGTAACAGAGGCTTACACAACAGTTAAATACTGTAACAGACACTTACACAACAGTTAAATACAATATTAATGAAGGATACCTTGCAGAGTTAAGCCTGTGATTGTTAAATAATGGCACATACCAACTCCACTTTCCCAGACAATGTCTTGCAGTATCAGCTCTGCCATTAAAGGCATGGTAATATTGCTGAAGATGAAAATGGCATTTTCTCTTATCTCACTAATTAAAGGTAATAATCATTTCTCAGCTGTTTTTTATGACTAGAATCAGAATGCCTAAAAATTGTCTTAATCACTGTTGAGAACTTACTTATAAGAAAAGTTAAGCTTGTTAATTGGTCAGTCCACTTGTTCATCAGTTTCATTCACCATTATATGATACATGTAACATTTGTGCTGCGAGTTTAAGAGTTCTGAACTACAATAGCTTTATGGGCCCAACTAAAGTTCAACTTTAAAATCAAGAATATTCTCCTCCTTCATCTTCCCGATCTTTTTTGAATTTGTCTAGGGGATATATAAACTTCATGGGTCTATTGGGTGCTAGGAGATCTTTGAAAGGCCGAGTTGTAATGAAAAAATATATCCTTTGAAGTCTCCAGCAGTTTAGGTAGCATGGAGTGGTCGATCCAAGATCAACCAGACTTTGTTATTTTTAACAGAACTTGCTCTTCAACTTATGGTTCATAATCATATGCCATCAAAACTCAGTAGGATCATTTCCAATATAAGTGGAGTTAAATAAGAAGCAGCTTGACCAGTAGCATCATAAACAATAGCCTAGTGTTCATTAGTGATACGTCCATAGAGATGTTATTGATTTAAAGTGATGACAATGTGTTCATAAAAAATGTTTAACTATTCCCACTTTTGCGAGATATAAATTCACTGCCATACTAACCTAAACGCAAAAACTTAACCAAAGTCATTGAAGCATGAATTTACATCACACTGACAAATTTTTATACAAGGGTGATGTACTCACAAGACACATCCATGCTCAAAGTTGCACAATCTTGCTGCCAGCATTGTACAAGCAAATGATTTAAATGCAAAGCTTATTATCAAAGTAACTGAAATGTGAAATACAGATCACACTGATCTAGTTTTGGTGGAAGGGTGTTGCATTTACAAAGAGACATCCACACATAATTGTATGGCCCTGCAGGCAAGCATGCATGAGAAACTAATCTAAACATGAAACTTCACCAATGTATTATGGATGAATCTACAGAGGTACCTTGTAACACTATGTTTCTTCCATGCATGTATGTATTATAATTAAATTGAGCTTGCTCAATTGGAGCTGTTATTGCAACACCCCATGGTACCATCTGGAGTCAGTTAATGGATAAAACCTCAATTTTTGCTGCAGAAATTACAGTCATACTAATATCCAATAGCGCAGAATGACAAATTTTAGTGGTTGCATGTAGGAGAAACTGCCAGATTGCCCATTTTCCAGGTAAAATTGGCAGAAAATAATCTGCTTGTGACCTTATCGAGAGCATCTGTAGGAAAGGACCAAGAACAGGTCCTTGTGGAACTTCCTTTTCTTATATCTAACCAGTAATTCTGAAAAGTACCAAGTTTTACCTGTTGTTTTTGATGTGACATTTAGTATGAGATTAAATTATAGGCTTTATTTTCTGCTCCATAAGCCTCCATCTTTCAAATTAAAAGCCCATGTGGCAGGCAATCAACTGCCTTGGATAGATTATTAGATTTACCGCCGTGCACTTGTTTTCATCAGGAGTGGGACGTCAATTAATCTATTGCCATATGCCACTCAAACTCTAACCAATACCTGTGGACCTCCGACCAATACTATAGCTGGCAAAGGTGTGAATATCATGTGATTTACATGCACAACTTGTCGGACTTTCAGGCCTAATGTTGGTCACCTATCCGTCTGCTGCTATATATCATATACAAATTGTAATCATTAAAACCTGAACATTTTTAAAACCATTTTTCATTAAATTTTCAGTATGCGCTTAAAATAAAAAATAACACAATTTCACACGGGGCAAGTGTAAACATAAAATACTTTAATTTTATATGATGTGCTATCCTAACGAGTAGAGCGTGGTTATTTTTGCTCTGGCGATAGGTCAATCCGCAAGGAGACGAAGTAGAGTAGTGTGACACCCATATCCTGGTCGACTAGCAGATAAATATAGCTGGAGGATTTATTTCAAAATGATTGCTCAGTTGAGATGCAATTTCGTTTTCATATATTTTTGACATGAAAGGAAGAATGCTGACAGGTCAATAATTTTCTATAGATAAAGTGTCTTTTTTCTTATATAAAGGAGTGACCTGAGCTTCCTTGAGATGGTTAGGAAAAACATCTTGTAAGAAATTGATAGTTTGGTTACGAGACCAGACAATGCAGGTTCACCATATTCTACACATTTTGCAGGTATGTTGTCAACTGCAGTCGCTTTTTTTAGAATTTACACTAAGGATAGATTTTCTTACTGATTCTACGGCTATATGATTACATGAGAATCCCGGTAGATCTTGGTTGTTGACTTTAATTGCCTCTGTGCTAAGATGGGGCATAAATCGATCCCGCCAACATATTTTGCTACATATACAAATAAATCATTAACAATTGAGTATATATCAATTTGATTGGATATAATTTTCCAGCATTCCATTAGAATCGTTGTGTGACAATTAGTTTTGCCGTTCTTGGGCAGAACAGGTTTGATAGTGGGCCAGAAGTCTTTTGACTTTGTCCCCCACCCACTGACCCTAGCAGCATCTTTCGAAAAAGTATGTTATAAACTACTCTTACATTTTGCTAGTTTGTTCCTTTGCTTTTTGTAATTTTCCCAGTTGATATTATTTCTATATTTTTTAAATCAATTGAACATTATTCTCTTCTTTAAAAAAAAAAATTGCGCTATGAGCTGTTCCTGTCAGGGCTAAGGGTCTTTCCAGGAAACTTTTGCTTAACCGGAGCATGTTCTTCAATGATAGCATCTCCAGTGCCCAAGAGATGTAATCTACATCATCCAAGGTATAAACCAGATATAAATCAGCACTATTTATATCATCAATGAAACGCTGTTGATCAAAACGTTTTGCAACTTCTGAACTTTATTTTGCAATTTTTACAAGGGTTCACTTTATTCCAAAAAACGTTGCAAACTAATTATGCCAGTCATTCTAACCACAGTTAACATTTAATGTTTAAAAAAACATAACAGTTTAGGACTATTGGTAAGTATAACATCATTCAAAGCAGGTGTTTGTTTTTTGACAAAGTAGGCACAATATTACTCGGGTCAAACATATCACATTGTTTGTAAGGTTTTTCATGTTGCAATACTGAGTAGATTATAATTAGGATCACCAATTACTAATATTTGTCCACAATTCGAGAGATATTTGTCTATGGCTAAACTTAGATTCTTTTCGAAAATGGGCCCTTCACCACTTCCTACAGTTGACATTCAGTTTTATACAAATGCTTTCGATGTGTTTGCATTTCATTTCTGGCATTTGTGTAACAGAAGGATCCGATCAAATGAATGCCAGTCGTCCACCATGAGCTTTTCTATCCTTCCTAAATATCCTATAGCCTGGAATGTAAATAGATCACTGAAAGATGAGTCCAGTTTAGTCTCAGCAGCACATAAGATGTCAACAATCCGATCATCAAAAAGAGAATGTAATTCTCCACATTTATATCTGAGACTGTTTAACTTAAGATACCCAATTATAATTTTAGCGATGATGTATAAATTGGGTCAAGATTCATCAGAATATCTTAAATATTTCCAAAGATACAAAGCAGAGAAAAAAATGGCACACAAGCACTTTCGGGACCTGGGGTGTAGTATAGGCCTGATGCGCCCTCCTGCTTGTCATAGCAGGCGACTAATAGAGGCAACCCTTTTGCTTTGAAAACGCGTCCTGTGATGATGTTCCAGCTGAGAAGACCTTGGACTTTTTTTAAAGAGGGCGGTTTATATCTAGAATTTGACTTTGTATTCTAAAGGTTTAAACTCTGTTACCTTTATGGTTTATATGCCTTTTGTGTAAAACCTAAACTTACTTGGTACTAGATAACTAGTATTTTGCTGATGTGCCCATAAACCCAATACATAACAATATATGATCTTGCTCTGACAAGAAGGGATCTGATGGTGCATGTCTAGGTAAAACTGATTGTAAATCACTGGGCAAGGCACTCCAGTTGATTCTGACTTAATTAGTCGTTCATTTGCTCATGTATTGCTAAACACCAATCAATCAATGAAAATCAAGATCAATGTCAGGATCGATACTTTAATAGTTTATAATTGCTCGATATGACTTGTGACTAGTATTGAAAAGATAGTCATGACTAGTAGTTAAATTAATGGTATTGCAAGACGCATTTGCAGTAGCAGATACATGCAATGTTTTTCCATTCAGGACTAATATAAATGCATTTGCATATCAAATCAGTTAGTTGTTTAAAGTCATGTTACATGATCTGTATTGGCTCTTTTTCTTTTGTAATTCATCATAGACTTCGTCGTTGTACTTTGTCCAGGTGTTACAGTTAACAAATCCTCAAACCCTGATCTTTTGAAAATGAAATACTTTTTATGTGCAGGTCTAAAATGCTTGCTTTAACTTTTCTTTTCTTCATGCTGATGAGTAATCCTACAATATTAGACGTCGACCCTGCCTTCTCTCCCTCCCTCCCCCCCCCCACCCATCATAACTATCGGGATGGACGTCTTACATTTCAGAACTAGCTGATGAATTGCTTTTTGAAAATCCGCATCTGTAACTGAAGAAAAAAAAAACTTTCAACAGTTCCCCTTTTCTTAATGCGGATACAAAGCCAGAGACAATATCCTTTTAATATACAGAGAACTTAATAACACATGCATTATTTAGTTCCCTGAATGTATGAGCGAATTAAATGAAAGTTATACCGGAAATATATTTCCTTCGCGCCACCCCTATTTATACCTGCTGTTAATTTTATTTACTCTGACACATATACCTCCATATTAAAAAAATAATTCACTGCTAACCCTGTTACATTTGTATTTGCACTAACCTTGTTATGCTTTTTAAACTTTGATCTTCTCTTTCACATAACTCTTCAAATGTGATCAAATTTGAGAGTGTTGTCATTTCACCCTCAAAGAACGAATTCGAGAAAAATTACTTGGATTTCTCAAACTCTGTATCTATTAAAATGTTTCCTTTCCGCACTTAAAATTTAACAAATACTGTATTTTTTTTTTTTCGTAAAATTTTTTTTTTAGATATTTTCAAACTGTGTATATATCTTCGCCTAGGTCATTCATAGGCTTACACTCAAACATCTTTTTACACTCTTTTGATCTTTCAAATAACGAAGGAGTAAAGTAACTATCGATTGTTTTAGTTTAAATCTTTCATTCAAAGGCTCTACATCATACTGTTCGCTGTAAATATATACATCATCTGTCCTCTCTATCATCAACGGGTCTCTCATACAGAAGAAAATTGAATTTTTATGCACAAATTTGCCTTGTAACTGTGAATCAATTTAGAAATTAAATTTAGGTCATATAAACAAAAATTCTTATCAGTTAGCGTGCATTGTGTACCGTGAAAGTTAAAATTCCTTTTATTGTTGCAGTTGTCTTTTAACTGAATAATATATATTATTATAGCTTTTATTTTGAATTAAAATTAATTTCATTTTGCACACGTCAATGTCTTTCATATGAATGTGTTCCTCGATGTCTGTTATCATTGTTTAAGATATTTCGTTCGCTTTCTACAGCTTCATTCTTTTCGTCTGTACATTTGTCTGGCAACTCACTATTTTTGTACTTCTTCAGTTTCCTTTCTTTCTGTGTTTGTGCAGATATTAATGGTTTGTTTGTTTGTTTTATGGGGATTTTTTTTAGTGTTACATGTAATCGCTTTTGCAGAAAAGATGTATGCGGGAATCTATTCAAACTGCGATAGGCTAAAATTTGAACTACGTTTCATTTGGATTGAATGTACTAATATCGTATTGGATTATCGAGTTTAAGCTCGCTAACATTAAATATGTAACATAGTAGGATTATTTCGTTACAAAAAAGTTGACGCAGTTATCTCGCATATTGTACATTACTAAATTAAAAAGAATGTCTTTCAGGTTTAACGTCGACATGAATATGTAATGACTGTTGTTGTTAAATTTGCACTTGTTACTCATGTAGCCTATTATTTTTTTTTCGCATCTGAGGTCAATAGCAATAGTGGTATATTTTAGAGTCCTCGTTCAGCAGCATAACAGTTCTTTAACATATTCAAGCAGAGTTTTAAATTGTAGATAACCAGGAGTTTCATAAACGTTTGCATTTTTAAGCAGGTTCCTCTAGTGAATAGCAATTCTTCTGCTTTTTTTAAAATGTATTCACTGTAACTTCTATTCTTGTCAAACCTTCTTCGATAGTCTCTTCAAACGATCCACATAACCTCTTTTAGATACAACAAACATGGCCGAGAATGTTTGATCCGCAGCAAAGGAGCTATTCCATGTAATTTTAAATTACACGGTACTTTATTGTAAATTTTAATTTAAGCATCATCAAACGTAATCGTTACACAAGTGTCTTGAAAGGGACTTAGTCACGAGAACTCCAAGACAGTTTTGAATGTTATAACAATGTCCAGTCCTTTATGTAGTACCGACACAAGTAAGATTTATTTTTTAAACCTTCAAGTTTTTCGATTCTTGATTGGCAAATGATACCTTGAACACAGCGATATTTTGTGCAATATATCTGCTTTTAACATTGAGAGGTGATAACTCTATTCCCGTTTTGTGAAAACACTTTTATCTCTAAATTCAAAATCTCTCTTTTATTTGGAATTAACATATTGTAGCCTTCGTTGTCAATAATGTCATCATCAGCGATCTCTTTGTAAATCATAATATTGTCACAAAATATATCTGAAACCGATTCACGTTTAGCAGCTGAAGGAGTATGATACATGTTCACATTTACAAGTGAAACATCACACAGAATACCTTCACATGCGAGATATTTCAAAATTTATCTATGTAACTGTCTGCTCTTTAAGTTCAACTCTGTTGTTAATACGATGCGGGTAATATTATATTACAAACAGACATAGCAACAGCTGTTTGTCATCATAGCAACGACTGTTTGTCATCATAGCAACGGCTGTTTGTCATCTTTTGTTTTATTCGGTAAAGTTCAATAGATGTTATCGTGTAGTCTTGAAGAGACAAGCGTGCTATGAAGGAACAGCCGCTGTGTTAAAAAGCAATTTGTGTAATTCACGAGATGTTTAAATTAGTATGTTTTAAAAATATCATCAAGTAAGTAGGGGGTGATGAACATACGTGATTTTTGGTGCGGTCCACACCTATGTGTATTTTCTTGTATCTAAGTCTAAGTAGTCTAGTCATTTTAATAATTCTTAAAATGCCCTGAATGAGTACCGGTCTAATGATTTTCAGAATACCCCAGAGCAGTGCCGGTCTAATGATTTTCAGAATACCCCAGAGCAGTGCCGGTCTAATGATTTTCAAAATACATGAAGCAGTGCCGTTTTAATGATTTTCAAAATACCTGAAGCAGTGCCAATCTAATGATTTTTAAAATACCCTGAAACAGTGGCGGTCTAATGATTTTCAAAATATCCAAAGTAGTACTGGTCTAGTGATTTTCAATTCCTTTCTTTTTTTTATTCTTATTTCCCCATACGGGTTTTAAAAACGTAAAAAAATGATTAGTCTTTTTCTCTCAAAATACCCACAACTCGTAATTTTCTCACTCTTGACCAAGGCTATAATTCTGGGGGATTTTGAATTAGATTTCCATTTGTCTAGAAGTCGGATCAAAACGATATAACTGATTTTGGTGCCTTGGGTTACAAACTTGATTTTCAAGAAGGGCTGGGATTAAGACGTTTGGAATTAACGAATAACCTTGACAAAAGCAATGTATTCTAAAGGACAAATACGCTACCAGAATGGTTTCATGTATACAGCTCTAAATGCCCATTAATGTATATTTTCTAGCCTAGAATTTTATATCCCAGTAGACACATAATAATATGACACTGATGTGAGCCTTGGATATATCGGGTGACATTTGACCTCTGATATTTAGTACAGTCATGTCCAAATCGGAAAAAAATTTGGGGAGCTTTTTGTTGCAGTATATATAATTTAATCATGTTTATCAATAATTAAAAACAAATACAGATTATTTTCCGTGTTAAAATTCTGCAAGCCAGTCAATTTTTTTTTTTTTTTCGGAGGGGAGGAGAGGGAGTGTTAGTACACGTATTAATTCTATAATTCTATGCAGTTTCGCTTGGAAAGTCAGTAAACTTATGTCTCGTCCGTGAAAGGATTTGGCAATGTGGGATCCTAATGCGGTAAGATTTACACGAAATTTTGTTGGTCCAACGTTAATTTTTTTTCGATTGCATTGACAAAATTTACCGTTGTAATGGTAATTTTAATATTGGTGACGTTGCAACAGTATATTCACCTGCCGTTGCAACGAGTTTGACATACGGGTGCGATGATAATTGTTGTTATTGCATCGTTTTATTGTATTGTTGCAACGGCATTTTTTATGTTGTTGTGTCAACGTTTATTCTACCGTTGCAAAGGTATTCGTTGCAATGCTATTTGTACACCGTTGCAAAGGTATTCGTTGCAATGCTATTTGGATACCGTTGCAAAGATATTCGTTGCAATGCTATTTGGATACCATTGCAATGCTATTTGGATGTCGTTGCAATGCTATTTGGATACCGTTGCAAAGGTATTCGTTGCAATGCTATTTGGATACCGTTGCAATGCTATTTGGATACCGTTGCAATGCTATTTGGATGTCGTTGTAACAGTAATGCTAGTTATGACCATCTTTGTACACCATACTATTTTTAGCCAGATGAACACGCTGGATCGGGAAAAAATCTGCTAAACTGAAATTGTAGCCCTGTGCGAACAAGTGTTATATGGTGCAAGAGAAAGGTGATTTAGATTTTCGGTTCATTTTTGTTTCAATATATATATATATATATATATATATATATATATATATATATATATATATATATATATATATATATATATATATATATATATATATATCTCGATTCTATTCATTGTAAATTACGAAAGGCATCCTTGTCGACGAAATGAAATATGCGAACCTACTACAAGAACCAACAAAAAGTAATTCATTGTCTTCCTAAAAAGTTAGCACAAAAAAAACACAAAAAGTTGTTGCCACAAGCCCTCAGTCAAAATTATAATTCTGCAATTTGCGAGTAAATCCACATTTCTTTCAGCCTGTGTTAAGTCATGCCTTTAGGCGACGGATTAAAGTTAACAAATCCTCACACGTTTTTCGTACATATTCCAAGCATCGAGATTTTCGAGTCTGTACTTTAGACAATGTGGGAATAACTGGATTACATCATAAACGGATGCATGTTCGTATGTAGACAGTCAGACCCATGTAGGGTCACAAAGTCCCCGCCTCTTTTTTTAATTTTGTATGTTGTTTTTTTTAATGGTGCAGAGAGAGATAAAGAGAGAAATAACGATTTAGCCTTCATTTTTATAGATTCAGAGATCGGCGTAACTTGTTGTCAAGAAAGGGGTTTAGAGGGTCGTGCATCGTAGGTCGGTTCTTTCTCTTATTTGTACCTGTAACAGCCCCGTTTTTTGTCAACTGGGAATTCACAATAAATCTTCTTTTGTTTTTGATGTTATTAGTTCTAGAGCAGTGTACTACACGCGTCCCGATACTATAATTTAGTGTCCTGACTGCATTAGGAGTTGGCTGAGACTAACACTGTATCTGGTGACGGGACGACAAAGCCATAATACCTTCTAGCGGCGTCAACGATGTTAGGATTTTGTGTTTTTAGTGTCATTTCACTCTAGTTGGTGTTCAAATAAAACTTTGGTTTAGTATTACTGTATACATTTGGTTAATATCCTGATATGCTAGGCTTCCGTCTTGGGCAAAGAAATTCACGCTATGTTTTTGCGTCATAAGTTTGCCTAAAAGTTGGGGGAGGGGGGGTAGCTCTATTTCTCTGAAACTGTTGCATGTACAGATGTACAGTCATACGACCTGGTTTCTACTTTCAGCTGGAGAAGTACTAATCATTGTCAGCAGAAGTTGGTCATAGAGACATACTTGTAACGCTCAGTAATCATTTTGTTTTGCATTTGACTGCATTTCTTTTACACTGTTGCATTTACAGTCAAGACACTTAAGTTCATTCATTTCGAGAATATGTACACCCATAAAAAGTAGGTCACATTGGCCTGATATTCTGCTTTTTGTGACTATGTTAGGTTATGGAATATTGATCACCGGCAGGACAGGTAAGATATAACATACCACCATAACATGAAAATCTTGGTAACCTCCTCTCCCAGAAAAGCTACATCTTTGACTACTAGGCGAAATTCAACGTATCAAACTGTAATTATTAGTATATTTGTACTTTGCTTTCATCAAAAGACTAATGTTCATCTTCTAAAGTTAGATTTTAATAATATATTCCATTTTTAAAAACAGTCACAGCGTGGATCTGGTGACCTTCACCTTCGCCATCAAGGTCATTCTGCCCCATCCCATGTGCGCTTGCGAGTAGTCGGTGTGAACTGTCAAAAGTTACAATGCAATCAAAGCAAAATAAATTAGGTTTCAATTGGTGTGTTTCAGAACATCCTCAAAGCCGCCAATGCAAGCAGACCTCATCTGCAAGTGCGTGATACGATCCTTATGAATGGGTGCGTTGAGAAATTAGATTTTTGCAATATTTGGCTATCAAACTGCCTCACCCAACTCTGTGGTCGATGAAACCATTTCTTCATAACCACAACAATTGATCAATGGTTAGATTGCCTGCCTTTTGGACATTATTCAGGAACGATATCATATAGTAAAGATTTTCATTCACAAATAAGGAACAAGTTTGTTTTAGAAGGCATTACATTAGCTGTACTTACCCATACCGTAGAACCCAACTGGGGATATTGATGATCCAGCTTTGAAATCACAAAAGACTGAGAGAGAATTTACTTGAAATTTTACAATAAGATAAGGTGTCTCCAGAGTAATGGATCGTAAATGTATGAAGTGCTTTACTTGGTCTACTTTGCTCCAGTTGGTTGGAACTATGATTTCTAATGATTGAGTTTTGATATAAAGTCTTAATCTTTCTTATAACATTTTTTATAATTCCAGCAGTGGCGGCGCGAGGGTTCGAGGCGCCCGGGGGTAATGTTCATTAGTGGCGCCCCTACTGAGGCGCCCTGGGGCAATGTTTTTAGTGGCGCCTATACTTTGCCACATAGAATAGTTTTTATGTCAGCGCCCCCCCCCCTTGCCCGGCGCCCAGAGGCAATTGCACCCCCTCCCCGACCACCCCTCGCGCCGCCATTGAATTCCAGGCTTGTTGAAATTAACAAAATACATAAGAACACAAGTAATGGAAAACATGGATCCGAATATGGTGGTGTACTGTGAAGATAATAAAATCCGTTTCTTCATTTGCTGAATGGAACATCAAAATCATATTTTGCGAAGAGTTTCATAAATCAGTGTGATAATTGATTCAAAATGAATTTCGCTTTAATGTAATAAAAAAAAAATAGGACGTTATTTATTTGTCCTGTTAAAAAATTTAAATGTAACCCTGCACTACGCATCCCCATGCATTGCATTGCAGTTAAATTAATGTTGCACCTAGAGTTTAAACATTTTGTTTCTATTTCAAGTTCTTCTCTTGTGTCATTTATTCTGATAATGAAAATCTACATATGAGAAATTGTTGTGATACACGTTGGTGCATAATATATTTTTGGATGGTACGAAATTATTCCGATAAGCACAGAATTAAAAAAACAGATTGACCAATCAATTGCTCAATTACTTAAAGCTACGTATCATTTATTGATCACTGAGTCGGCACAAATATTTCTTTAATATAATAGTTTACTCCTGTAAATGGAGTGTAAGATAGTGTTCCTTGTTTCATAAAGAATTGACAGCTTGTACTTTGAACGCTACCATCACAGTATCTCAAGAAGAGATATAACCTTCAAGCTGGTTAACAGAAAAAGAATAACTGAACACCAAAGCTTCTGTGGTGTCCTTGCTCTCTAAAATCTTCATTTGGTGTCATTAATGTTCAAAGAAAATGACATACACATTTTTATATTAGACACACTCGGCCTAGGTATAATAATGTAAAATTCAACATAATTAAATTGGTAAGAAGGATTCAGTAGTACAAAAAATATAACCATCGGATTCAGTTAAAATCAAAATCTCTCTCTCTCTCTCTCTCTCTCTCTCCATTCGGCTAAGATATTGCACATTAGTCTATATGGTGAGTTAGTGACCCATTATGGTTAATACATCTTCATAAACCGAGAGTTCGAAAGCAATCGATCTATCGTATGTTCGACCTGTTGATTTGGCTATTTGTAATAACAAATATTAGTCGCGTTCGATTGACCAATAAGCGCGCATGAAGAAATATTGTACGTACCAAATACAGATTGAGATGACCATGCGATGAAACATGTGTCTGGTCAGGATGTAAAGTGCTGGAGGATGTAATTCAACTAACGAATGCATTGAAATAGAGTATAACCTTATGACTTTGTTACAAAACTAGAATGTCTTCATGGAACACGGATGCCCCACCACAGTGCATGAAATCACACAAACTCAAAACTTAATCAAGGTGTGACTGCAAACACACCAATCCATTTGCAAAAAATGCTTGATATATGTAACAGATACTCACTAACATGGAACTTCACCTTCAACGTTAGTAAAAGCTGTGTATTAGTTTTTAATCAGAATAAGCAAACAACATGTGAGAAGTTTAACTGGAAAATAGGCAATCATACTATACCTATTTTAAGTGAAACCGAGCATGTTGGAATTCCTGTGTGTTCCAATATGAAATGCTTGACTAAAGTAGACAGATCTTGTACTAAAGGCAGAAAATCATTTTATTCTCTTGTAGGGGTTGACACAAATGAAGCTAGACCCAATCCTCTTACCTACGTCAGCTTGTACCAAAAAATTTTGATACCATCAGCCCTTTATGGTTGTGAAGTTTGGTCGAATATCAGACTCAAAGACTTGAGAAAGCTCGATGTATTTCAGCATCATTGTACCAAAATTATGCAAGGCTTTCCTCAAAACACGCGGTCAGGAATGAGCGAAAGTTTACTGGGGATAAAGAGAATTATATCAGAAATTGATAAAAGGAAACTGAACTTTCTTGGTAAATTATGCCATCTTCCAGAAAATGTAACAACTAAAAGAATATTTTTATTCAGACTATATCTATATCTTTCTAGAAAAGATGTTACAGAACAAAAAGGCTTTATTCCAGATATATGTAGCATTTTGCAGAAATATAATATTTATGAATTTATTTAAATTTTTGTCAGAGACAAAATATTTCCAGGAAGAATACAGTGGAAACAAATTATAAAACATGCTACTCATAAATATGAAAGCGAGCGCTTTACAAACTTGTGCCATACTGACATTTCCTACAAAAGATTCAAAAATGTTCATGCTTCTATAAAACCTTCAACTTTATGTCAAACTCCAAAAACAACAAGAGAGTTACAGTTAATTACATCCCTTGCAAATGTTCTGATAACTGTTCCAAATAATACTATGCAAGTTTGTAAACACTGCACTTACTCTTACACAGATGTGATAATCCATGCATTTATTTCCTGTCAGAGCACTGTGCGACAACGAGACATATTTTGGACACATATTATAAATAACTTTGACATTCGTCTTGGCGTGTACCTTCATAATATATCAGATGAAGAATTTATTCAACATCTCCTTGGTAGAGAATTTCCCAACGGTATCGGCCTAGACGAGCCTGAAATACTGAGAAATTTTATAATGTCTGCCTCAGTATTCTCTGCAACTGTAATTCATGGATTCTTTTCATGGTAAAAAGATCGATTTTCAGATTATCAAGATTTGGAATTATGTGATCGTTGAAATCTTGATAATCATGTCTTCATGCATGCTTTTATATATATATATATATATATATATATATATATATATATATATATATATATATATATATATATTACATATACAATATTATTTTCTGTAAAATAATGATGATGTGTACGATAATTAAGCATTGAAGGATTGCGCAAGAGTGCACCATACTTTTGATAAGTATAGTGTCCTCATATAAGAATCCTCATAGGGAAAATCCACAGATTTCTCTCATGTATACCTCTGTTAATTGTATATAACTAATTCAATTAATTTCAATATTGTTTCATTGTTTTCTTTTTCATTTGTATGCATCCTTATCTCTGAAAAGAGGAAATAAAGATTGATGATGATGATGATAATGATGTCATCCTCGACACAGAATTCTTTGTACCGACATATCGAGATCTATTAAAATTATTTAGTTTAGAGCGGTTGTAAAAGTCCTAACAACTTGCACCAAGATCGAGTTGGTGGAGTCTACTGGCCTTTAAATCGTAGGAAACAGGAGAACCCGGATGAAGCCACCGACCTGGGATTAGTGAACACTAATCCTTGTAAGCCACCGACCTGGGATTAGTGAACACTAATCCTTGTACTGCCGGTTCCTACATTGAAACCAAGACTGCTAAAATGCAAGACGAGTACATTACCGCTGCACCATCCCTGTTCCATTTATTTCTTACTGTGTTTTTTATGTGCAGCATCTTATCACATAAAGCGGCTGAAAGCTCATTCAAAATTCCCCCTCCCAATATCCCAACGAATGGCAATATATCTGCAAGAAAATTATCGACTATTTTCCCATAAGCTTTTGCGTTAAATATATATTTTGGCTCATATATCTGTAAGTAAAAAATTAACAAGCCTTTTGCTATCAAGTGAAGTCATATTGAAAATCGTCACCTTCCAAATTATAGTTTTACTTACGGTTTTTATGTACTAAGTGGCTATGGTTTTGACATAAACTTGAATAGTGGAACCATTTGTTTCTTCTTCATCTTTTATATATATATATATATATATATATATATATATATATATATATATATATATATATATATATATATATATATATATATAACTTGAATATATCTACAAGCTGAATCAGGAATGTGTATACAGCTAATTATGTCTATACTTTGACGCTTTTTTTGTTTGCGAGTCAGATTTGAGTGAGATATTCTCCACATCAGACGCTCTTCGAGGTAATTTCTACATCAGATTTTCTCTATTTCCTTTGGTGTGTATGTTACAGAATTGTTGTAACTATCTGTCCCCTGTGTCATTCTGTCGTTTTATTTACGTGCGGTTCATTTTTCTTTCTTCTTTTGTTTCTTTTGAAGTACATTTAAAACAGGCCAAGTAGGAACATCTTCCCGATATTCTGATTTTGTTTTAAAAAATTATAGTTGTAGTAATTGCACTTTAGGTCGCGAATAACTATTTTTCTTATGTATGTTCGTCTTCAAGTACACGAATTTTTTAGACGACCGAAATTCAATCATCACAAAACCATTGCTGAAAATAATTTTACTCTGAAACTTTGATTCTATCAAAAACACTGCCTGATCCAGGATTAGAATCGTCCTATTGCCAAAAACTCCAGACCGAAAAAGCGAAGGATAAAAATAGAAAATTTTAAAAACTCGATGTTTAGATTGCTTACAAGAATTTGGCTGAGCAACTTTGATAGCATCAAAACGTCTGCTTCATAGGAATCAGAATTGCGCTATTGCCAGCAACTGCAGCTCGAAGATGCCAAGGAAATAAATATGCATCTAGTTGGAGGGAGCACCCATTCAACTTTGTAATAACTAATATTCTATCTCTAGCTATAAAACCAATATTCCATCTTCAGCTTTCCTCAAATTTGACAGATGCGCCGTCGGCCGGGTTTGCCGTGCTCTGTTTTCTTTTTCTGATCGATGCTGTCAGCCGATGGGATCGGGTTCAGACAAAATGCTGAATTACCTATTACAATCTAACGTACCATCAAAGTTACCCTGCGATTGTTAGTCCATTATGTTTGATTGTATTTCGGGGGCTTTTATTATGCGTGGGTGTTTTAATCAAATTGTGGAGTACTCTCGGGCGCCGCCTGTAGAATTTGATTTTCTCAAGTCGATATTCTCAGCCGTAGCCATCCATATCGCTTTCCATTGATCAACACTTCAGCACTGTAGTTTAAGGACATCAAATAAGTGCTTTGGCAAAGCTCCTTTGCACGCATCGTTTCAATGGAGCAGAAAAATAGCGAAATGTATGCATCGGCCACTGACCATTTTATCTCCAGTGTTAGAGGGTCTCATATTTTCCTTGGAGCTGGATTATCGTCTTTATATGTTCCTTATTCAAGAGATTTATCATTAAATAAAATGGGGCATATGGACACAAAATGGGAGTACAAATATTTATTAATGGTAAATAAACAGGAAAAAATATAAAAAACACCCTCGAAGATAAAATAGTCGGTGCGCTTCATTTAAACTTTATCTAGGCCTATGTCTATGTCACATCGATTGTACAACTATTGGGGGCCAAAGGGAGTTGTCTGAGGTGGCATTTAGGGTAATAAGAGAAGGATATTTTCTTGTGGAGAAGTAGAAAGTACCGAACATTTGTTAACTACATTGTGAAAATTATGTTGTAACTAGGCATAAGACCTTCCATCGTATTTTTCCTCAGTTAGGTTTGTATACTCTCGTATATCGTAATCCTCAACTAACAAACAGATAAAACGAGAATATCTTAAAAGTACATGCTTTCATGATTCAGAGCAAAATATTTACTGTTCATCAATCTTGGTTCTCACGACTACTCAACAAGCAGTATTGCCAGTATTCCTTCCTTATGTTTAAAACTAAGCAGGACACCTACTAACTAAAACATTTTGATTTGTATTGATAACTTATTTAAGTCGATATTTTAAAAGCTAGTTTATATGTCATGTACTATCATAGCATTGCAAGACACGTAAGGATGGTTTCAATGTCAACACATTGGTATACTACTATCTACGTATCTTAATACGGTGTAGTAACTCAGTATACATCTTGCATATATATAATATATGAAGTAAATCACAAGTTGGTGATAAGGTTTGCTACAATATCTTATTATTGTTTACAAATTATTTTTCTGTACCTACCGTTCTTGAATGGATTCTTCTGATATGTCTTCTCTATTCATAGTATTTTTTACTATATGACATGTTAATCTTATATATATATATATATATAATGACACAAAAATTGATAACGGCGCAAATTTACATCCACAAAACAAACACCAAACACAAAAGCCAAGAAAGATTCTTGATTCCAATATGTTTAAATGACGGGAAAATAAACAAAGGATAAACAATAGACGAAAGAAAGAAGACAAAATTAAAAAACGGTCTAAAATTGGTAAACTACATATTTTTGTTATGCTGCCATCAGCCCAACCAAGTTTTGTAAAAATAATTCTAAGTGTTTATCGTGCGTATCACGCAGAGGACAAAAGTGTTTTGACCTAATTGCAGGCTTTGAACAAAGGACTGACACCATGCGCAGCGATAAATCAATGCCATTACCAAAATGTGCAAAGGAAATTATATCCCGGTAAAGTTATGCATGGAGGTTCTAAGGAAGTATGTCAAGAGCATGGTATAGCGGGATAATGGACAAACAGTTCAAATAATAATAATAATAATAATAAATAATTATAACAACAACAACAACAACAACAATAATAATAATAATAGTAAAAAGAAGAAGAAGAATACCAATAATACATGTAAAGAGTTACGGAATATTTACTTGGGTAAATATTATCGCAAAAATGCGTACGTCTGATAAACTGATGCCTGGCTGTAGTTATGATAAGATTGCAAGAGGAAGGTTAGACTTCTTCATTTAGACCGAACTATCCATGAGTTTTCAATTGAAGTATCCAGTATCGTTCATTACGTGTGCGTTCTATATCGATCCACCCCAGGTTAGAATCAACTGGTAGTATCTCGAGGGACTCGACTGAATGCCCAGTCGAGTTGTAGTGGTTGGCGAGTTTTGCGTTGATTTTGTTGCGAATGTGGCTCTTGTGGTTATTCATTCGTTTTCAGAAATCAACGGTTTCGCCAACATATTGAGTGCCACAGATCTTGCATGTTAGAAGATAGATTACATTTTTGGTTCGGCATCCTAGCTTCTGATTGATAGTGTAGCTAACTCCTGTCGTCGAACTTCTGAATTATTTGGTCTCGGGCATATGTTTGCAAATTAGGCAACGCTTGTCTTTGCAGCAATATGTGCCTGAATATGTGGTCTTGTTTGAAGTTACCTTGGCACGTACCAGATGGTCCTTCAGATTTTTAGGTCTACGGTACGCAACCATAGGAACTTCATGGAATATGTCCTTCAGATGTTCGGAGGATTCATTCTGGTTCCAATGCTTCCAAATTATCCGTTGTAACTATGGGGCGTCGGGGTGGAAAGTAACGTTCCGCGTTGTTGGTTTTCTTGGTTTTATATTTCAGGACGGTTCCTCTATCGAGGAGTTTGGTTTTGTTAATAGCTTCCTCGATGTAGCTATTTCTGTATCATCTTCTAAGGTTCCACTTGAGCTCTCCGAGTCTCTTTTCAAAGGTAGCCGGATTAGAGCGTATGCGTTTGGTCCAAACACACGTATCGTAAGGAAGTTTTTTTTAATTACGTGCTGGTGGTGGCAGCTGGTTGGAAGTAGATATTGGTGAGAGTCAGTTGGTTTAGAATACAGGTCAGTTTTCATTTCAGGAGGGTAGATTGAGTATCCAAAAAGATGTTGGACCTGTTTGATAACTCTGACGTAAATTTAATCGTAGGATGGAAGTTATTGGCGAATTCAAGAAATATTTTGAAATTGTCGCCCGTTTCGATCCATTTTGATTCTATGTCGTCAATAAATCTGCACCAGCTCAGGGGTCAAATAGTATGTAGGTGGGGAAGCATCAGGTCGACCATCGCATGTTTCCTTGCAGGCTGTGATATCTTTCTCGTGTGGGATGTCGGTGTATAAGGAACAGACGTCCATGGTTACGAGGAGAGTGTTATCTGGAAGGTTAGTTTTCGTTGTTTTGTTGAGATAGTCCGTTGTATCTTGGACATATGAAGGCAGTTTTTCCACGAAAGACCGAAGGTGATAATCAACGAATTCAGAATTGTTTTCAGTGGGATGGTTGTTTCCAGAAATGATTGGTCTCCCCGGGTTCCCTTCTTTGTGTATTTTACGGAGTAAATAAAATCTCCCTGGTGTGGGATCAACTGGTAGGAGATAAGTCAGTGTTTTGTCATCAATGTGACCTGCAGTATGCAAATCTTTTAATGTCTGACACACAATTTCAGCGTGTTCAGCTGTTGCGTCATGACTGAGTCCAGCGCGGACAAAAATGCTTCTAGAGCTGAAACTTTACTAGGGGCTGGTAACAACAACAGCAATCTATATAGTTTTTAAAACTCTACACCCAGGAGTCAGTTTATTGATGAAGAAAAGAGTGGACAAATTTGCAAAATGTGAAGAAATATTAAGTTTTTCTTCAAAGATATGACAACATTCTTATCGGAAAAATTAAATATTTTATGACTGTTCTTTCATGTTCTTTTAACGTCAGCTTGTACAAAAAAATTGTGATACCATCAGCCCTTTATGGTTGTGAAGTTTGGTCGAATATCAGACTCAAAGACTTGAGAAAGCTCGATGTATTTCAGCATCATTGTACCAAAATTATGCAAGGCTTTCCTCAAACCACGTGGTCAGGAATGAGCGAAAGTTTACTGGGGATAAAGAGAATAATTGTATCAGAAATTGATAAAAGAAACTTAACTTTATTAGTAAAGTATGCCACCTTCCAGAAAATGTAATATCTAAAAGAATATTTTTATTCAGACTATATCTATCTCTTTCTAGAAAAGATGTTACAGAACAGAAAGGCTTTATTCCAGATATATGTAGCATTTTGCATAATTATAATATTAATGAATTTATTGAAATATGTGTTAGAGACAAAATATTTCCAGGAAAAATACAATGGAAACAAATGATAAAACATGCTACTCATAAATATGAAAACGAGAGCTTTACAAACTTGTGCCATACTGACATTTCCTACTAAAAATTAAAAAAATGTTCATACTTCTATAAAACCCTCGATTTTGTGGCAAACTCCAAAAACAATAAGAGAGTTACAGTTAATTACATCCCTTGCAAATGTTCTGATAACTGTTCCAAATAATACTATGCAAGTCTGTAAACACTGTAGTTATTCTTACACAGATGTAATAATCCATGCATTTACTTGCTGTCAGAACACTGTAGTTATTCTTACACAGATGTAATAATCCATGCATTTACTTGCTGTCAGAACACTGTAGTTATTCTTACACAGATGTAATAATCCATGCATTTATTTGCTGTCAGAACACTGTAGTTATTCTTACACAGATGTAATAATCCATGCATTTACTTGCTGTCAGAACACTGTAGTTACTCTTACACAGATGTAATAATCCATGCATTTATTTGCTGTCAGAACACTGTAGTTATTCTTACACAGATGTAATAATCCATGCATTTACTTGCTGTCAGAACACTGTAGTTACTCTTACACAGATGTAATAATCCATGCATTTACTTGCTGTCAGAACACTGTAGTTACTCTTACACAGATGTAATAATCCATGCATTTACTTGCTGTCAGAACACTGTAGTTACTCTTACACAGATGTAATAATCCATGCATTTACTTGCTGTCAGAACACTGTAGTTATTCTTACACAGATGTAATAATCCATGCATTTACTTGCTGTCAGAACACTGTAGTTATTCTTACACAGATGTAATAATCCATGCATTTACTTGCTGTCAGAACACTGTAGTTATTCTTACACAGATGTAATAATCCATGCATTTACTTGCTGTCAGAACACTGTAGTTATTCTTACACAGATGTAATAATCCATGCATTTACTTGCTGTCAGAACACTGTAGTTACTCTTACACAGATGTAATAATCCATGCATTTACTTGCTGTCAGAACACTGTGCGACAACGACACATATTTTGAACACATATTATAAATAACTTTTACACTCGTCTTGGCGTGTTCCTTCATAATATATCAGATGAAGAATTTATTCAGCATCTCCTGGGTAGGGAATTTCCCAACGGTATCGGCTTAGATGAGCCTGAAATACTAATAAATTTTATAATGTCTAATTTCTGCCTCAGTGTTCTCTGCAACTGTAATTCAGAGTAATAAGATCGATTTTCAAATTAACAAGATTTGGAATTATGTGATCGTAGAAATCTTGATAATCATGTCTTCATGCATGCTTTTGTTTATATACATATATATATATATATATATATATATATATATATATATATATATATATATATATATATATATATATATTACATATACAATATTATTTTCTGTAAAATAATGATGATGTGTACAATAATTAAGTATTGGAAGATTGCGCTAGAGTGCACCATACTTTTTAATAAGTATAGTGTCCTCATATAAGAATCCTCATAGGGAAAACTCATAGATTCTTCTCATGTACACCTCTGTTAATTGTATATAACTAATTCAATATTCTTTTCTTTTTCCTTTGTTTGCATCCTTATCTCTGAAAAGAGGAAATAAAGATTGATGATGATGATGATAAAGACATTAAACTCGATAGTGTCGTTCCTGTTTATAATCCAGTAAGGTCTGTGCATTTGGTACTGTTATTCACTGTATCTGTGTGGGAGTTTCACTCATCAGAAGATAAATAAAAAAACAAATAAATAGAAAAATAATGAACACATATTAAGTAAACCTATTTCATTAGGTGATTTAGTTTCTCGTTTTTAAACACATTTTATTGCCATTTTTGTACAAGTCAAAGGGATTGGAATAAAATTCTGCGAACTTAGGTTAGTTCTTCTCCCAAATGCATAGAAACACACATTATAACAGACATTTTAATGAAAGTAATAAAACATATATGAAGTCTGTATCAAGGACACATATATGAAATAAAGATGAGAGTGCAGGTGCAAAGTATTGTGATAATGTGTCACAAAGTAAATATATACGCATGGTCTTATATGCCTACTAATCATATTAAAATACATTTGATAGTTCCATCGAAATCAAGAATCTTCATACGAGTGTCATTAGTAACCATACATACTTTACAGGTTCCCTATCAATATCAAGCAAAAATTAAGTCTGTCTTATATCTAAGAAAATATATTATCATGGGAAATGAGTGAAAAGGGTAAATTCTATACTGAATCAACAGCCGGTAATTTATCCAAGGCGTTGATTACAAATTTAGCGTTTGATGTTTTATATTCGTGGCTACATATGAACAAGGAAGTGGTTCCAACGATTTGTTTTCCTTGTGATTTAAGTAGATTAAACTGATGTTATTTCGTAGAACTTTCCAAAGCAAAACGATGGCAAAAATCATTCCTTTCTACATGGACAGACGACATTATCTTCCACTGTTTAATGTTTCCTGACTTGCTTTGTAAATTATTAAATATACATCTATACGCATCTCTGACTGTATTTTCTGTTATCCTTGTCCAATTGATTGGAAGTGTGTGTGTGTGCGTGTGCGTGTGTGTGTGTGTGTGTGTGTGTGTGTGTGTGCGACTGAGAGAGACGGAGAAAGATAATTCATAATTATACTTAATGTAGAGGACCATGATTATCACAGAATGTCGCAGCGATGTTACTCAAAACACTGTGATTCCAATACCTTGTACCAAAGCAAATTCTTCATGTAGAAATCTATTTTGCACGTGGTTTTAAATCGAAATCGGCGAAGATTTAGGTAATTAATTGAAATATAGAATCAGTTCCAGGATATAGAATCAGTTCCAGCGGGAGAAAAGAGGAAGCTTAGTTTCGAGTGCAGTTATTTATTTCGAAAACATAATGAAGAGGAGTTGGGTAGGTGGTTGGTGGTAAAATCCTTGCCTACAGACACCGGCTTGGTGAACGGACGCACCAGTGGGTATTAAAACGAGCAGCGATTTTAACGTTATAGAGGTAATCAAATATCTAGGGATTATGGATTAACGTTACAGAGGTAATCAAATATCTAGGGATCAGGGATTAACGTTATAGAGGTAATCAAATATCTAGGGATCAGGAATTAACGTTATAGAGATAATCAAATATCTAGGGACCAGGGATTAACGTTACAGAGGTCTTCAGATATCTAGGGACCAGGGATTAACGTTATAGAGATAATCAAATATCTAGGGATTAGGGATTAACGTTACAGAGGTCTTCAGATATCTAGGGACCAGGGATTAACGTTATAGAGGTAATCAAATATCTACGGATCAGGAATTAACGTTACAGAGGTAACAAAATATCTAGCGACAATCAATGACAAGGACATAGCATATACATTTAGGAAATTGCCACAGTCGACATTTTTTCTTCTTCTCCCAATCGTAAAATCTGACTTTTCAAGAAAAGTCTCCAGTTTTCATGAGTGTTATTATAGAATTCACAAGCGGCTAATTTAAAAGTTCGAAGAGTTTAAAAATGGTTGCAAACAGTACCTTCTTGAACAGCAATCTATTTGAAGTTCGTCTAAGTATGTCGATATGTTTCTTCTTGTGTGTGTGTGTGCGCGCGCCCAAGCGCGAGATAAATACTGAGAAAGAGTAAGTGGGAGATAGAGTGAGTAAAATCAAGTGATGAACTTGTGAAGTGTGCACGAGTTTTTAACAAAATGTGTCATCGTGTTTTTTTTTTCTCTTTCTTTCTTGTTTTGTATTGTTTTGAGGGTGAGGGCTGCATCGGAGATTAGTGTTCGTACTATTAACTGTGTTACCCTCTTGAAATAAATTATTATTATTATTATTATTATTATTATTATTATTATTATCTCTGGACAGGAATAGAGTATACATTTCTAGTACGGACAAATAACACGTCTCTGAATTCAGATGCCTAAAATGCGCGACGATAACGCCACCGCTGCAGAGTCGGCCTGGTAGTTGGTCTAGCGGACCCACGGGAAATCGCTTATCTTTTCAGGTCTTCGAAGACCCAGGACACACCTTAGACTCACACATGCATTACTCCGATCCTGCATTGCTTACCAAGATAAGGTAATATGGCCTAATATAGAGACAAGGTTGCAATCTGAGTACATGAGAGCAGCACCTCTACTTGGGAATTCCCCAGTCTCTCGAAGAAACTCCGATTTTGCTATAATACATTTTTTTTTGTTAGTTGAGGGTTGTACCTAATTTGGAGAACTTGTTACCCAGGACAGATCGCGTTTTTAATATGATAAATAAAATATGTTTTGAAATAAAACGTCACAACCGTCTTGCCTTGCCGACAGTAAATGTACAGGAAGTGAGCAGAGCGCATGTGTAAACAAGAATGTAGATTATAATAAAATTGAACAAATAATAATAATAATAATAATAATAATAAACGGGATAAATTTTAAATACAAAAAGTTTGCGTTCTCTTCCTTCGAGTGACAAAGCGACACAAATTTATTCTTTAAAAAGTCTACTTACCTGATTATACGTCATCTCTGTACACTTCCTGTACATATTCTTCCGCTAGACGAATGTGAAATTTTCAGAAAAATCGACCTGGAAAATGGTTTCAGGTTAAAGTTACGAGGAAGTGAATGTAGTGCGATTAAAGAGAAATCATTTATTATAGCAAAAATGGAACTTCTTCGTGATATTTGATCTGAGATTGGGAGGGGAGAATACCGCACTCATACCGATCACCGATGAGATAGCCTGTGTCCTGTTTATCCCAATTCAGGTACTTTCAGGGTAAATTGGTTGCGCCTTCAAGGCCGGTAGTTTCCTCCGCGTTCTCAGGTTTTCTCCACCTACAATAGCAACTCAAGCACATATCTTAGCCGTGGAAGTAAACTTTATGACTCGTTTAATCCTGTCGTACAATAGACATATACTTAAAGATCAGAACTCTGTAAAAAAAAATTAACGGATATGCGGGTAGATACACCGTATGTCTTATCAAGGCAATGTCAGCACTTAAGGTCTAATTGCCAGTTTTAGTCATTACACCGTGTATTTTGGTCATTACACCGTGTATTTTGGCGATATGACTTCAAATTTGCATAGCAGAAACTATATATTGTAATTTTTCTAGTGGCAGTTGATTAAATATTTCTAACCACTTGTAATTACAATAATGTAATCTAGATACTCATATTAGTTAGAATTAGGTACAATGTATAGTTTCAGCTGTGCTTGTTGGAAGTCATACGGCCCAAATACATGGTGTTGTGATCAAACAGGGGGAATAAACCTTAAACATCACTTGGTAAGCAAACAATACAAATCTTGATGCAAGAAAGACCAAGTTAGGTTGTGCCTTTGTGGTAGACAGCACGTTGTACTTCATAAAATAATAACGGCAGTAGGGAAACATTGATTTCGTGTATCCTCGACATGCTTGTGATAAATAGGGCTTTGTTATAGGCGTATTATACGAGATTAGACGGCGTTAAGTTTGCCTATTTATTGTACGCTTTCAACAGCCCATCGATACTACGTGTCCATATCCGTTGGAATGGTTTGTAATTATACGGACACCAGTCTCATTTCATACTCCATTTATCAAAGGATTTCTTATTGATTGTGAAAATTGACGTAACAATAAATTGCAGTAGCGCAGATTCAAGATGCAGAACTTTTATGGAGTGCTAAGTTTCATGGTTTGTTCACTTTTTAAAAACTTGTGTATTTTTACAAGAACTAATTCAGAAATTGATATAAGAGGGCTCATTATGCGACTTCCTTTTTTAATCTCCCAATGATGTTCCTGTCAGCCATATGGTTTCTTTTTCTTCCTAGCTTCGGACTCAAAGTTCAGGTTGTGGTCAATTCCAGCTAAGGTTTGTTGGACCTTTTTGGTCATTACATCATGTATCTTAGACATATGCCTTGAAATGAGCAAAGCAAAAACGATACACTGTAATTAATTCTATCTGACGGAGTACCCAGGTTGCATTTCTGTAATTGAAAATGGGTAAATATATTAAATCAACTGCCTTTAGAACAAGCAATTTATTTATTGGTTTAGTTTCCAAAACTTCACCTAAAATCAACAAGTTCCAAAAGATTCAATTCAATTTTAAATGAACCCTTTAAACATGTAGTTGTAAAGTTGAGGTTACTCACCTGTAACATCATCGACCACTATGGTGTGAACAAATGACCACTATTGTGTAAAAACGTGTGCATGTGCACTCATGTACATTTATAAGGGTTGTTTTAAAATATCTCTGAAATTTTGTTTTCGGTGAAGTTTTGAAGCTAAAAAAATTAAATTGCTTGTTATAGGACAGTTAATTAAATCCGACCTCCCAGTATCCAGTATATCTAAAACAAAAATAATTTCCAATATGATTTGTAATATATATATATATATATATATATATATATATATATATATATATATATATATATATATATATATATATATATACCTTTGTGGTATTTCAAGTGGAGTTTTCCATGTATAATCATTTATTCATTCAGTGTGTGTCTAGATTATTTCATGTTAAATGTTGCGGTGTTAAATAATGCTTCATCTACAAGACTGTAGCATTGATTACTCACTTTTATTCATCACTGATAATGCCTACCATGTGTGAATTGCTTTTTCCATTCCTCCTGAATGTATGCCCCCAACCCAACCCACCATTGCTTAAATCGCCATCTATATTTGCTATGGATGTGTATTGTGTGTTTTATATTAAGTATGAGTATAAAAACTTGTTCTAGTCCTTATATTTCCATACTGTTGGGATGAGTATCGAGGAATTCATTCGATTGCATCAATTCTGTAAGGCCCGACAGGGCAACAACAATTGGAAAGGAGTTTGCATGTTGGGACTTACCGTACCCTATTCGTTTATAAGTCGGACCACCTGTGCGTCATGCAGGAATTTTCCATGTATAGTGTAAGAAAAAGTAAATTATCTTACCTTCTTGAAATATGGTATACCAAAGCCAGAAATATGATATTAGTCCATAAATTTGTGACTTCAACCATCCGGAAGAGTGCTGTTACAGACGCAGTGTGATACAGGATTGTGATGGAATCAATGTGCCCAACCGAAGAATCACATTTTTGTCTGACTTTTGTTTCAAGAATAAGTTAGAACTGATGTTACTTTTCTCTATTGTAAGTTCTTTACTATGCAGAATTTGCTATTCTATTTTAAGGTTCAAAATAGTATAAGATTGATAGGGACTATTTTGAACCGTATTACGACTCATTGCATCATCAGTAGGTTGTACTCTGGCTCGAATCATATCGAAATTCACTTTTCCGCTGTGGCGTACTAACGGGGGGGGGGGGGGGGGCGGTTGCCCCGGGCGCCAGAGGTCTAGGGGCGCCAAAACAGCTGATAAAAATTCGGGCCTCGTATTCTTGGCCTTTGGGCTATCATCGTCGCCCCGGGCGCCATTTACCCTTAGTACGCCACTGCTTTTCCGTTGTTCATTTTTACAGAATCACAGGTATGCATGTATAATCAAGAGTAAGAGTAAATACGCACACAACGGACATTGAGAGGACAACTTAATTCTGCCTTAATTTTGTGTTCAAATGCATTTTTATGAGCTGTTTAAACAGTTGACTTGGTTACCGCCATAGCTAGCCCTGAGACGGGCAAGCATCGATTGACTAGTAGAGGTCATGTAATGTGAACAGGAGTCTATAAATACTGGTGCAGACAGTGCAGTAGCAGATAGCTGTCAGAGCGGCAAAGTATGAACATATGCGCAGAAAATAATTTCGGCCTTGTATTCAAAATCCAATCAGAAACCATACATTATTATTACATAACTAATATAAAATTTTCTTTAACGCTAGAAAATTCCAAAAGTAACTCAAATTATTATTCTCAAGTAATTTAAGTAGATTTATTATATGATTGCCATTGAATTTTACTGCCTTATAATTATTATGCCATAATTCTTTATAAAGCCGCTGCTATTTCCCACCACAGTAAACTAAGCACTAAAATACATTTTACATTGAAAGATCTTGCTACTATGTAATAAGATGTTATAGTCAATCCAAGAAATTAAACTGGTATTGTGCATAGGAATAATATAATTAATTTCAATATAAAATTTGTGTATTATAACGTTGACTTTTTTGCTTCTAGATAAACAATTGTGAGCTCCATAGTATCAAATGTTTATAGTGTTGTGACAATCACTGTGCTGATGTAACTCACTATGCAATCTTGAAAGGCATGTTCTATCTCACCTTTATTATTTTATTAAATATTTTACATTGTGAACTCTGGTCTTTTGCGATATAACCCTTGGGAGTGTTACAACTTACTATCTATCTATCTATCTATCTATATATATATATATATATATATATATATATATATATATATATATATGTGTGTGTGTGTGTGTGTGTGTGTGTGTGTGTGTGTGTGTGTGTGAAAGGAAACAAACATTTCGAAACCAAGATATGACATCTTGCGCTGATTACCTAAAAGTTAGATACTTCATGAGGGACATAGCCTATGTAATAAACTGCTCCCACGGATATAACAAAACCAATCATCAAATGTTGTTGTTGTTGCTAAAAAACGTAGTAAGATTTCCACATTAGTAGCTCATGATATGAATATTTCATAGGGTAGCTTTTATGGAATTCGTAACAAGCAAGTGTCATTTAGAACTATTTGTGCTAATTGTCGATAGGATACCAACGTGTCATTTAGAACTAATTAGTGCTAATTGTCGATGGGATACCAACGTGTCATTTAGAACTAATTAGTGCTTATTATCGATGGGATACCAACGTGTCATTTGGAACTATTAGTGCTAATTGTCGATGAGATATCAACTTGTCATTTAGAACTATTAGTGTTAATTGTCGAAGGGATACCAACGTGTCATTTAGAAATATTAGTGCTAATTGTCGATGGGATATAAACTTGTCATTTGGAACTATTAGTGTTAATTGTCGATGGGATACCAACATGTCATTTAAAACTAATTAGTGATAATTGTCGATGGGATACCAATGTCATTTAGAACTAATTAGTGCTAATTGTCGATGGGATACCAACATGTCATTTAGAACTAATTAGTGCTAATTGTCGATGGGATATCAACTTGTCATTTAGAACTATTAGTGCTAATTTACGATGGGATACCAACGTGTTATTTAGAACTATTAGTGCTATTTGTCGATAGGATATCAACTTGTCATTTAGAACTATTAGTGCTAATTGTCGATGGGATATCAACTTGTAATTTAAAACTATTAGTCCTAACTGTCGATGGGATACCAACGTGTCATTTAGAACCATTGGTGTTATTTGTCGATGGAATATCAACTTGTCATTTAGAACTATTAGTGCTAATTGTCGATGGGATACCAACATGTCATTTAGAACTAATTAGTGCTAATTGTCGATGGGATATCAACTTGTTATTTAGAACTAATTAGTGCTAATTATCGATGGGATACCAACATGTCATTTAGAACTAATAAGTGCTAATTGTCGATGGGATACCAACATGTCATTTAGAACTAATTAGTGCTAATTGTCGATGGGATACCAAAATTTTACTGAAAGGACCTCAAGCACGAACATTTGAGAAGTATCATCCAGCTTTTAAAAAAATGCACGTGGGTGAAAACTGAAAGACACAGTGTTAAAATTTGTCAGGATTTTACAAATTCCTTTTAACACCAATTGACAGTGTTAAGGGAGTTATGCATAATTATTGAGCAGTCCTGACACTTCGTTTGCACAGTCTATATAAATATATAAACATATAAATACAATGAAATATCTCATACAAACTCTCTATCTCTCTCTCTCTCACACAAAAACACACACACAGTCAGACACAAATGTAAGAATATACATGAGTCTTTATATGAAACAAGAAAAATTGGGTGCTGCTCAGATTGAAAAATTATACATAAAATTGCAGACTCAATAGTAGGTACATGTTTAGCTGTAGTATTTTACAAGCTGTTAAAGTTTTTAAAAAAAGGTCCGCTTTTTCTCGAAAGTAAACGTTTTATTATACATGACGTCATGGTACTGGGGGAGTATGAACAATCCTCGAAATTGATAACGTTGTATCTTGATTTTTCCGTGTGCAGCCAGTGGCGTTTTTTTTTTTTTTTTTTTTTTTTGAGGTCTTGTTTTAGCATGCGACAGAAACGGTTGAGGATGTTCCCATTGCTCCAAAACTGCTCCTTGATGACGCCGTGAACAACGCCACAGCCCACAGCAAACTGCTCCCCAGATGACGTAACAAGCAACACGCCTCTGCCTGCACAAACCGTTTCAGCAGGTGACAGCCTCATTTGAACATCATTTCTATTGTTTTATCGATCAATGTTTGACGAAAAGGACGATACATTTAATATGACAGCATTAAATTTCCAATTTTATCCCTTAGTTTTGGAAAGTTCTTTCGAAAGCAAAGTTAAATCGAGAAAACAACCTTTCTGCAAGTTCCTAGATTTAAAGTTGCCCGCTGTGAGGAGTATGTATCTGCACAAACCGTTCGATGCCTGGGTCAACCTCGTTTTGAGTTGTCATTTTAGTAATTTTTTGTGTTGAATTTTGGTGAAAATAATCCAACGATATAGTGCTTGATCTTCTGGCTGAAGGTTTAAAATTCTTAGAGAGAGAGAGAGAGAGAGAGAGAGAGAGAGAGAGAGAGAGAGAGAGAGAGAGAGAGAGAGGGAGAGAGAGTTTTTCCCCGACCTTTCAATTTGTGACTCTGAACAGAGCCGGGGTCATGACATACCTAAACCTATCATCTTAACGTATCCGGGACGGTTGGAGTGGTAGTCTTCTGATTATAAATTTTAAAAAGAATTCAAATTATTTTGTAATATTTAATGTTCTACTTCTTCAGCAGCCACCATTGTTCATATTTGTGACTTTCAGTACACTTAAGATGAAATCTCAGCTTTACAACCCTTGTATCATAATGTATTATCCGTTCATATCGATCGAAAACAAGGAATCTGTAGCAATTGACAATGAATAATGGCATCTTCTCCAAAACGGTTTGTTTGTGTCTTTAATAGCATTAGGAAAATTGTCGAGAAAACTGAATATACAGGAATGAACGTCAGTCTTGTCTAGTAGTCTTCAAACGCAGCATGGTTTTGTTAGCCCCGCCCATGTGTTTCTCTCTCTCTCTCTCTCTCTCTCTCTCTCTCTCTCTCAACACACACACACACACACACACAGACACACTTATTGCATACAGACACTCGGCTAAGAATGATCTTTTTTTTAATAGACGTGGTAATATTGTAAGAGTTTAGAGTCAGTCTGCAATTAGTGTAATTGAGTTCGCAAAAATGTCCTGGTGTCCCACTTAAAATTTAACAAAAGTAAACTTTCCCCTGTCCACGCCCTCATTGCTGGTTTGATATGATATGATTTAATGTGATGCATTGACTGAAGGTTAGCTTGCAGACTTTGATTTGTCGTTTTATTAATTAAAAATATGTACATAAAGACGAATTTGCATATCCGAATTACAAACTAGGATGGACGCTCTTTATTAATGGCAATTTCACAGGGTTGGTCACGTGACTCTAAACAGGTACTAAAAAGTAGTTCATCAAACTGTTTATTTAGAAATATTAGCAGCTGATCATGGTCACGCGATGCCTTTTGATCAATGAAACTACCCGTTAAATGAAATGTTCATATTAATTGCAATTATTACGCCGATTAAAGCTAGTTTGACGCGTGCGATTTTATACCGAGAGATTTTTTTCTTTGAAAAAGGAATGGTATGTAGTGATTGAGGACAGTTTTGTGTTTTAAAACTCATTTCTTGCAGACGATTCGTAAATAGACAGTCTGGTATTAAAAGATTCGAGGATTTTAATTTTAGTTTTACTGCTGCCAAAACCAAGCAATTCCGTGATGTATTAATGTAACCGTTGCACTAATTGGACGCATGCAAAAATGTTTTCATTTCTGATGTAATAACGTGATCTTACGTCATATACCGAACTTAAAATATACAGGGAAAAACCTAGCAAAAGACAACAACTTAGCAACAGTAGACGACCTTAAATTTAATTTCCAAGGAATTTAATCACTATTTTGAAAGTCCAATCAAACGAGAGAAAAAAAATCAAGCAGTTAAACAAACATTTTGTCAGTAATCTGTTTTTAACCAGCACTGAAAAACTGGGCGATCCCAGTATTGCCCTTATGTATCTATGTAATTGACACACACATAGATTTAAATAGATAGGGACAAGCCTATCAAATGAGAACAATATAACAACAGTGCTTGTCTTTCAATTTAATTTCAAGGTAATAAATTGAATCACTATTGTCAAATGAAGAAAAATTCCTTTCATAGCAATAAACACAAATTTTGGCAGCAATCCGTTTTTGATTAATAAAGCTACTCCCCTTTAATAACAAGAGTGCACAAGGGGAGTAAATCTTGTATGAATAAATTTAAATGGCATTCCACAAGATCCAATATAGCGGATTGGCTGTAATAGTCTCACTCCGTTTGCGAGAACGAGATATGAAAAGTCATATCTGTTTTTAATCATGTATTCCCCTTTTATGAGAAGACTACCCAAACGGAGTAAATCTTGCTGGGATACATTTAGATCGCCGAAATAGTTACGTTCCGCCTGCGAAAACGAGATATGGATAGTCTATTGCAAATGTTGATGTTCGATCAATCAGAAAGCGCGTTACATTTGCAAATGTGTCGGATTACTTTATTTATTTAGGTTCCGCTCTTCAGTTATCAAGTACTTCTGAAAGAGGGATAGGTATAAGGTGAAACTGTGTGCATTTGCAACATACACAGTGTAGACAATGTTGGCATGCCTCTATGCTACTTTCATTATTGTGGCTGAAATTTCTTTATATGTGGTATTAGGGAAATCACGTGCTGCCTAAAGCAGACATCTGATCGAAATGGCTGCTCTCATGTGCTCGAGAAATGAGAATGAACTAGTCCAAAGTACCCTGATTTTATCAGTTATTAAAATAGTGAGAATTAATTTTGCCAGGGCAGACAATACTAACTTCTGAAAGTGCAATAAATGAATTATAAAATATTGTTTGAAAAAAGAAGTTATGCGCTTGTTTTGTTTCTTTTTGTTTGTTTGTTTGTTTGTTTTTTTTTCTTTCCAGTTTACCTTTGAAGTCCAGGAAGTGAAAATTACTAAGCTGAGCTAGTAGTCTTTTCAGAGATGCACATTTGATTCAGAGATGCACATTTGAAGTAAGGCCAAGCTGTATAGTCTATAACCCAAATTACACCCAACATACGTACACAAAAATAAAGGGAATTCAAAATTATTTTAACAATGCCTAAGATATACAATGTCTTTATTAAATAACCAGGATAACCAGTGAGGAAATAATGTGAAATTGTTTTTCTTTAAAAGTCAAACCCTTTTGAAATGTACTAAATTATAGCGCGGGACCTTAGTGATTTATCGTGTAAGAACAACGATCAGTCATGGTTTTCTAAGTTCAAATGTTCGTAACAAAACATTGGGAAATTAATCTGAATCTTAGGCTGCTTTATCTTCAGGCAAACACTGGAATCTAGCAGAGCGTGTATGGTTCCCATCCTAAAATAATAGGATAAGACTGGCATTAAAAGGACATTACATTTGTGATATTTGCAGAAGTTGAAACATGAATCTGCTCTTAGAATTTAAATTTATTGACAATTTTCTAAATTATAATTTAGATAAAAATCCATAATTAATGCAGAACATTAAGAGTCCAACAGCAAAAACATGACTCCCCACGTATAATTTGAATGAATAATTTGAATGCTCCGTGTTTTCCTGCTACCCGATGACAACCGTAACCGTAGGCGTTGTTATCGTTTATTATTCTGTTGTCATTGACTGTCAAAAATCTAGGAAGTGCAAGACATCCTATCATTTCTAATTATACTATTAGTTTCTAAACTACTCGTAACAAACATATTGTCAGACAGAGACTGTCTATTTCAAAGGCAAATAAAGGTGTCACTATGCAATTGAGACATTGGTTTCATTACTTAGGTGGTTATTTTTGCGTTAATTTGAAATGTCCACATAACAAAAGTTTACTATCATTATGTTTGAAAAATCCTTGAAGATTTTATATTCAGTATCAAAATTTATGTAAATTGCTAATCATGAAAAGATTTTTTTTTTTTTTTTAAATTGAGCTTTCCAGTTGGTTTACATTTGTCCTAACTTTATCATCTGTAAACCTAGATTCTAACTTTGTCACTAATTTATCAATCATTATAAAGAAAAATCATGCATTTTTTCTTAATCTTGTCCTTTCTAAATAAATTACTGTGCAGCTTCCTTGTCTTTTGTAAACCAATTAATGTGCAACTTCCTCACACTTGTCATTTGTAAACCAATTACTGTGCAACCAGTGGCGGCGCGCCCGGGGGCATTGTTCTTTAGTGGCGCCCCTACTTTGCTACAAATACAGTTTTGATGTCAGTTGGCAACCTAAATCCCCCCCCCCCCCCTCTAAGCCCTGATTACACCAAGGTGAGGTGAAATACTATGAAAATTGAAGTTGCAAAAAAAGAAAAAACCTACCAACGGCGCCCTCCTTCGCCTGGCGCCCGGGGGCATATGAACCCCTACCCCCCTCGTGTGCAACTGCCTCACACTTGTACTTTGTAAACCAATTACTGTGCAACTTCCGTGCACCCGCAGCTGTAAGTCGTTAAAACTAAATAAAGTTTGTGTTCTGTTCCTTTTTGAACTTTCCAAAGCAACAACTTGCAGTACAATTGAGCGAATAGTATTATTCTGTCGTCATATAATAGTTGACCTATCAGTGTCTATAATGTAGATCATGGATGTTAACGAGTACAACACTTTGATAATACTGGTGAGTAAACTAAATTAACTAACAAATGACGTATCCGAGTTTCAAACCCTATAGAAGTTTTCTGGATACGAGTCTGGAGTATAATCATATCTTCTCAATAAAAAAGATATGTAGAATTGGCGAATGTGCTGCCCTGCATGTCGTAAGGGGTGACTAACGAAGACAGGAGCTGCGGTGGCTCAGTGGTTAGCGTGCCTTTCGGTCTCGGGTTCGAATCCTTCCATCAGATCAGCCCGAGTCAGCTAGAATGAGCCGTTTGGCAAGGGACTTTACTCAAATTACCTCGACACTAAATAACCTACTTGTGTTGCTGTGCCGTAAAACATGTGTGATGATTTTATTTGCATTTAGTCAATTGACCATCAGCAAGTATATTCATATACATTTAAGTCCAATGGCCATCAGCAAGTATATACATATACATTTAAGCTCTGTTATAGAAAATAATGGTGACACCTTTGACACATACAGTAAAACAAATCTATCACATGTACAAACATTCAATAAATACTAAATCAATATATACTTACGTATACGTACTCACAATCACATACACATTCATACGCAAGACCTGATTAAGGTGGTAGGAGTAAGATACCCTGGAGCAGCTGGGCGGGGTCATGAAGAAACTGCTCCGTTTGCCCCGTCTTTAATCCTGTCTTGTTCATACATGCATATATACACTTAGACATTATAACATTATATATGTATATACATATACCCATACACATGCACACACATACATACACATATACAAACATACACATACGTGTACACCCCCCTATATATATATATATATATATATATATATATATATATATATAATATATATATATATACACACATACATACATACATACATACATACATACATACATACATACATACATACATACATACATACATACATACATACATACATACATACATACATACATACATACATACATACATACATACATACATACATACATACATACATAGACACAAACACGCACATAAACAGACATACATGCATCCATACATACCTGGAGTATGATATAACATAAGTATACAAGACGTTAATGTGTGACTTAGAAAATACACCAGAATATGTTTGGTCCAGCACATGCGTGCTCTTAAATACAATCTCTTTCTGAAAAAAAGACAAAAAGTGTCATCATAAGTAGTATTCAATATGCTTTTCGTAGTAGTATAATAAGAAGATTATAAATGAAATATGATAGATAGTAATGCATGTATTAAACAATAAAATAGAGATGAGATGAAAGTAATAGCGAATGTAATAACACAATAATAATAATAATAATAATAATAATAATAATAATAATAATAACATAATAATAATAAAATAATAATAATAATAATAATAATAATAATAATAAATCCTTACTTTTGAAAAGGGATTTTCTAAATTTTGTCACTGTTACTATATCCAAATACTCCTTATAGACAAAAAGTGATGACAGACTTATAGACTTATATAATCTAGCTCTTGAAAATTCTCTGAATCTAGATTACCAATTTCAAATAAACAGGTCAGTTTGATGTTGTTTGACCAAAGATAAGAAAACCTGTATGTTCTCAACAACTTGATTTATCCACATTTCCCCCAGAAATAGACTATTTAATAAATCCCAGAACAACCATGCCTATTTTTTCTTTCCATAATGACTTTCTATGTCAGTAAGTACCGTATATACTCGCGTAAAATCTGGGTCCAAATGCAAACAACATAAACCCTGATCTGCCGGCAGATCAGGGTCTATGTTGTTTGTTCTACTGATTAGTCCTTACAAACTGCATAGACCTAGATCTGGGTCTATGCAGTTTGCAGTTGGTATCGACCTATATGCGAGTATATACGGTATTAGGTTACATGATAGATATATATTTTCTTTATCTGAGGAGATAAGCTCAGTCCAGTATTTCAGAATGCGGTAATATCTATTGATCTGTAAGGGTGTCCTTCCCAATTCGCCATATACAAAATAATTTTTAGTAGATTTTTGTTAGCACCAAGAAGATTTGTACACAAATCTAAGTGCAACCGTTCAGCAGCTTTTCCTTCAACCCCCCTCCCCCCCCCCCCGCCCCCGCCCCTTCTGATCCACGAACAAGAATTTGTGAAATTCGTGTGTCAAAAATTTCAAATTTTACCTTTGGGAGCACATTTTCAAAAACGTGTATAAATATGTATCCATTGCAAATAATGCCTTTGAAGCTTGTGTACCTAAAGTGTCCTGAGCAAGTGTGAAAGAACCTCCTGTTGTAAGAAACAATTCCAAGAAATAAAAATTGACTAACAACCTCTAATTCGAAACCCTTATCGAAGAATAAATTATCATCTGCTCTTCTTCCTCCCTTACAGAAAACCATATTTGTTGCTTTGTTTGCATCAACTTTAAGGCGCCACTTGTCACAATATGAACTCAGAACACATAGGCTCTATTGCACACACCGTTTTAACTCAGAAAATATAACTAGATCATCTGCGTATAAAATCATAAACAGTTGTAGCATTCCTATGTCAGCACCTTGAACACCATTGTTAATAAATTCTTCCTAAATGTCATTAATAATCATGAAAAAAATGAAAAGGGCCACAAGCACTCTCCTTGACACATGCCAGTTATATATACAAATTCTTCCGACAAGGTATTATTGAATCTCACTCTACATTTGACATTTTCATACATTGAATATACAATATTAAATATTTTTGCTCTTATTCCTAACTTAAGTAATGTATGCCATAAAATATCCTTTATGATAAAATCAAACGCATTAGCAAAATCAACAAAAGCACAACACATTTTTCTTTTTACCTGAATTAATATAATGAGTTATCAACCCATGTATCTGGAAAATTTTATCATTTGTGGATATATTTGTCCTAAAAACATCATGAGCTTCGACAAATACCTGATAATACCTTAATAAGTCTATTATTTAAAATCCTAGTAAATATTTTACCCTTGACCCTAAATTGTCTACATTATTTACAGAACCTTTCTTATGAATATGTATAACAATACCCTCAAACCAAATATCTGGGAAGGAACCAGTGTTGAAAATAACATTAAAAATATAGAGTAGATATGGCTCGAGAACATCGTTGCCATTTACCAAAAATTCACTAAATAGATTATCAGGGCCACTGTTTTGACCCTTCATTTACTTTTTAATTGCTCTTTTCAATTCTCTTATCGAAACAGCAAATATTTAATTTATCAAAATAACATTTTTAAGATAACTTGCACATAATCATTATAGAAATTTATTAATCGACTACATTTTTACGTTTCGTGTTTACAAACATAAATTCACCTATACTTGGAACATGGCCCCTTACCTATTCTAAGTGATTTTTTTTCATACAGCTCTAAAAGTGCATGACCCCGTGCGTATACTTGCCCGTTGTTCCGTGAGGCTCGATGCATACGTGTGGTCGTCTGGTAACGGTATACCTGTAAAATTGTTATAGTCTGCTGCAAAATCAATGGTTTGTGGTTTTGTGGGTTTAACGCCATTTTTCAGCACAAGAGAGGCTATATACATGGCGGCCAGAATATTTGGTGGAATAAGAACCCGGGAAGAACCACCGACCAACGGGAAGCTACTGGCAAGCTTTCTCACATACCCCTGTTGGCCGAGCCTAGACTCGAAACTACGCGAACAGGGGTGAGATGTGATTGATCTGTAAAGGCGAGCGTCTTAGACCACTCGCCCACCCAGAGTCCCATGCTACAAAATCAAGCATTGTGTCAGTCTATCGTTAAAGTCCCCGCATAATAAATACCAGCATTTGCTTTTCGTTGAACTTTCAATGTGTGTAATGTACTCATTCAGTCTTTTAAATACACGAATATCAATCATGTCTTAACGACTTGAGCCTTGGGAACAGCGTAACACACACACACACACATAGTAAAACGCATTATATATTTATTTTGAAACAATAGTTTGAATTCTTTTAGTTCTAATTTATTTAGGGATCTAGTTGAGACTCCTTATACATACAAAAGAACGATTCGTAATAAGGTCTTCTCCCCTGTTTCCTAATGTAATTGATTTTGTGATGTCCATCTTCCTGTTACATGTGGCCTTTGTGGAAACCTCTTATCTTTTTTAGTGTTCTGTCCCTCATTATGGTCATTTTGGACATTCTGACCAGGTACCGTCTGTGAAGACATACGCGTATTTGAAGCGTGTGCTTTCGCTTGTCCAAAAATCGAACGAGTGGTCTGAATGTCCTGGTTTTGATTAGAAACTGGTCCTTTGCCATTATTCGATACATATACTGTGCGTTTTTTACCATGGTCTATCACTTTGGAGTCGCATAGGTAATAATGCCCTAAACCAAACCACTCTAAATAGAAAAGAAAAGAAAAGAAAAAATAAACATCCAATCTCAAGCCTTTGACTACCACCTAGCTACAACATAGTCTAAAATATTTTCCAACTAAAAGCAAAACCCGTTGGAACGCATACCATCATGCCATGTTTTGACTGGTAATTACTAGAGCACGAAGACACCGTGACCCTGACAACGTCTGAAAATTAATAAAAGAATTGTCGCAAATTGAAGACATAAAAAGACAAAATTGCTTACTTACGAGGTTATTTTTGGAGCATCTTTTTGTAATTACAAATTTATTTTCTAATCTGATGAGAACAACACAGAAATATAACAACCAATTTACGACGAAAATTTATCTTTAGTTCATATTAGTTGTATTGTCAATACAGTGAACGTTGCTGAATTTTATCAGATTTGCTTACCCCTGAGAAATGACGTCAGTTTTAGTTAGGCCAATCTTTAATATTGATTCCTAAACCTCATATCAAAGCAAATATAGCTTGCCTAAATCTTAGCAGTTGTCAAGAAGTTGAACAGTGTACATATTGACTATGAGAAAAGGAGCCAGTGAATAAAGTTAAAGTGTTTATGGAAAAGCAATAGTTAACACCTACTAACCAGATAGAGTTCTGTGAATTAATTAATTATCGTGAGTATCTTTTTTTCGGGATTAATATGGAAAAAGTAAATTTTTGTCGGTATTTAAATTCGGGTTGTGGTCCTATTGTTTCCACAGAAGGATCAGTCTTCGTTGGGTCTTAAATTCGTGGCTTGAAGCAACTACGAATTCCACGAAAATTGGTACCCGAGGAAAAATAGTAAAGTTACAGTAGTTACTTGCAGCCTCTTCCAAAATTAATACGCGTCCGATTTTTATACGCGTCCGATTTTTGCTTTAATAACAATAAGATAGTTTTTACATCCGGATATTCTGATGTGATCATCATTCGATTGAGCTGAAAACTCAGCCTTTTTTTGTAACAGCCATCTAATTATTTTTTT